>CM074720.1:131246652-131969152 GCA_037306005.1 Rhinophrynus dorsalis | reverse complement strand
GCTGTCAGAAGCAGATTCTGGTCGCTTGACCAGACAGCGGCTCTTCAGCAGTGCCAGCATAATGATATCTAAAGATAAATACTTCATTGGAATGGTCTACAACGTTTGCTTGCAAACCAGTATGAAGTATTTATTTTTAGTATCGCTATGTCGGTGCTGCTGAAGAGCCGCTGTCTGGTCCAGGAACCAGGATCTCATGCCGTCTGCTATACAGCTGACGTATGAGAAAGGGGAGGGAGCGGAGAACTTTATTTTCCTATATCTCTCAAACCATAACGGTTTGAGACATACAAATAAGTGCAAGTACTCTCATTTAATTGTATCTACCATTTAGTTAATACCTTTTTTCTAACATTACTATCCCTTTAACTTCTTGGAGGAGATTCACTAAGCGGTGATAATGTGGAGATGACTTACCCAGTTTATCACTTCTCTAGTTCCTATGTTATTCTATGGCACCAATGCACTAAGATTTCTTCAGCTTTGGAGATCTAAGTGCATAGGTTCCACTAGAATAACATAAGAACTGGAGAAGAGATATCAATGGAGTCATCTCCACTTTATCACCTCTTTATCACCGCTTAGTGAATTTCCCCCGAAGACTTCTCCAGTGATATCACTTCTCCAATTTCTATGTTATGCTATGGGAATAGGAACTGGAGAAGTGATATCAATGGAGTCATCTCCACTTTATCACCGCTTAGTGAATTTCCCCTGAAGACTTCTCCAGTGATATCGCTTCTCCAGTTCCTATGTTATTCTATAGAACCTATTCACTAAGATCTCCAAAGTATCACCTCTTTATCACAGCTTAGTGAATCTTCCCCCTTGAATACTTGAGAGGTCGCTTTTCAAAATGCTTTGAAGGCCTCCCTATCATTTAAGGAGTTAAAAGTCCCATTTAAATCAATGGGATTTGGGGAAATTGTATTTGAACCCTGCAGTGTAGTTGGTTTGCCCCAGAATTGCTTCTCTTAACCCTATGAGGGCCAGAGAGGTCTGCAATGCTTTGGAGACCACTCTGGCACTCAAAGGGTTAAGATCCCTGATTCAGTCCTAAGACGGAAAGACTAAACTGTATAAAGTGAAAGAAACCTAATTAGTTGATGATTAGAGAAAGAGATAATTGTACTTACAAGTGACAGACAATTATTTTTCTTTAAAAACCATTCACCACCGTAGTGGTGGAGGATAGTAGAGAAAATAACATAGTGGTTTAAAAAGGAATCAACCGTTTACATAAAAAGAAAAAAAATTGTCCCTATGTATAAAAGTGTAGATCATTTTAATACACAGAAATAATCTTATGCTGGAAGACAAAGAAACAGAATTGCATTGCTTACAATATATAAGTAACACCTATTGACAAGATAAACTAAAGTGTGAATTGATCATTGCACACAAAAGAGGTATCAGTCTTTGCTCACATACTGTTTTGCTCTTTTTACTAACAGGAGACATTTATGTCTAATGACCCCCGCATAACCGACATTAGTCAATTAGACCCATACCTGGGAACTCTCTGGATCTGCCCCGGACACTCCGGGGATAGACATGGATTCTCCACTTTCCCCACCCAGTTTCTCCCACTTCGTGTCACTCTCGCTAAGTCACGCCCCCACCCACAAGTAAGCCACACCCCTTTTGAAGTGAATTGCATTATTTTTTATGCCCCAGCTGTGCCACAAAGTTCCCAGGTATGATTAGAACAGGGCTTCCAATGACCTAACATTATCTATGTGATCAATATAAGATGTGTGAGTAGAAATTCTTATTCATTTGTTATTAAATAAGGGAATTCTACCCATTGTGGTGCAGTGAACCACAATATTAGCCACAGTGTTAATTTCACAGTTTAGCAACTCTCACCCCCGCTATACCAAACAAATAAGATGCCAGATGATAATACTAAGGTGAATGCATCCCTAGAATTCCACCTTGCCCACCTAGCACCTATGCACCAAGCTTTTTGTGCAGCCAAACAGCTGCTTTGATGCACTTGCTTGACATGTTGGTGTTGTGGGAGAGAATGAGCTATCCAGTGTATGTGCTGTCCCACTGTGTCCTAGTGACCATGTACAAACCAGGAGCAAAGGAAATCGGCCCAAGTTTTATATTTCTTTAAGAATATTAGAAAAGTAGCATTAAAGGATGAGTAACATGTGTGGGTTTTTTTTTTTGGTTTTTTTTATAAAATACAATATACTGTAGGGATTTCCCTGATGAGTATAACAGGGTACTTCCAATGTTGGGAGATGAGTCTTTCCAGATTTATTAAAGTTTAAAAATTCCCAGGATTTAATATGATGCCTCCCTCTGTGGTTTTCACCAAATCTCATACCTCCTTTATATTATATATATTTTATATATTAATTATACATATTTTCTTGCTGTGGACATTACTATAAATCAATATACAGTTCTATGCAAAAGTGTGGGCACCCCTGGCCAAATTACATTTAGTGTTGATTTTTTAAGTTATAAGAAGTTACACAACATCAACACAAACATAAACTTAACATATTTCTGCAAATTTGATTGCACAGTTACCATTTATTTGCTGGAGAAATAAAACAGAAAATGTGACATGTGCAAAAGTTTGAGCACTTTATTAGTCAATACTTGAAAAAACAGTCATTTCTTGTAGCCAGCTAACAGTCTTCTATTCTTGCGTTAGGAATTTTTTCCCACTATTCCCTACAGAATGCTTCTAGTTCAGAAATATGTTTAGATAGTCTTTCATGCATTATGTGATTGAGAGTTACCCTGGGGACTGTGAAGGCCATTCCAAAACCTTAAAGGGATAGTAATACTTTAATATTACTATTCCCCATAGTGTAGATATTTGAAAAATAATTTAATTGCCCCAGGTTCATCTCTCAAACCTTTTGAAGTCCACCCCTCTATCCCCCTTCCCTGAAGTCAGCAGTGTACTGACTGCAGGGGAAGTCTGTCGTAAGACAGGCTTGTGGCTCTGCAGCTGAGCCGAGATCGCATTAGTGAAAAATAATTATTTTACTGAAACGGTCCTCAGGGTTGAGAGATGAATCTGGGGGCAATTAAATTATTTTTCAAATATCTACAATATGGGGAATAGTAATATTAAAGTATTACTATCCCTTTAAGCTTTTGCTTACTGAAGTAGTTCATGGCTGATTCTGAGGTCTGTTTTGTATTATTATCTTGTTGCAGTAGCCATCTTCTTTTCAGCTTCCAGGATTTGTTGATACTTAGTAGAATCCATTCTTCCCTCTACCTGCCCAATATTTCCGGTGCCCCTGGCTGCCATACAACCGTAAAGCATAATTTATCCACCCATATGTTTAACAATTGGTAAGGTGTTCTTTTCTTCAGATGTTTCTTCCTTTTTTTGTCCAAACATACCTTTTGTGATTGTAGCCGAAAAGTTACATTTTAACTTCATCAGACCACAGCACTTGGTTCCAAAACATCTCTGACTAAGCTAAGTGTTGTGTTGCATGCTTCAGACATTGATTTTTGTGATGAGATCTCAGCTAAGGTTTCCTTCTGAAGACTATTCCGTGAAGATCATGTTTGTGCAAGTAAAGGTGAATAGTGACTGGTGCACCACTATTCCCGTGTCAGCAAAATTTTTGCAGAGAAATGGGGTTTTGCTTTGCATTCTTGATCAGTCTACGGGCAGGTCTATCTGAGATTTTTCTTGATCTTCCCATTAACTTACATTTCTTCATTATGTTTCGGACAGTGGATATTGCAAGTAGGAAGCGTTCAATGTCTTTTTATAGCCTTCACTGCTCTGTAAGAGTCAATTATCTTTATATTCTGATCCTCAATCAACTGCTTAGAGGAGCCCATGGCTGCTGAGTGTAAGGACAACAGGTTCGAATGGTCAGGGAATTTATTACGCTCTGGAATTGTCATCATCTAACATTGATTAAGGCCTGATGAGTCAATAAAGATCTGAGACTTTAAAAAATAACACTAATGGATCAGCTGGAAGGGTGCTCAGATGTCTGCACATGCCACATTTTCTGTTTTATTATTTTGCATATGTTAAATTCAGCAAATAAATAGTAACTTAGAAGACAAAACTTGTAATTTGTCCAGGGGTGCCCAGACATTTGCTGTAAACTGTATATAGGCTCCCATCAAAGATACAGACATCACATTTGGAAACACAGCAGACTGCGCTGTTCACAACTGTTCTTTGAATCAGCCTTTCCCTAACTTTGAACTGTGATCACTTTTTTGGCAACATTGATACAATATGGATATTGTTATGTTGCATACAACATACCACATCACTTTTGACTGTGTAGATACGATCAGCAAGGCTCTCCACTGCAATCCATTTCACTGGCATCTTGGCAATACGCCCCTGACGATAGTAGTCTCCACTGTAAATTTTCTTAGAGAGGCCAAAATCAGCTACACAAACAGTCATGTCATCTCTCAACCTAAAAATTAAGTGCAAAATCTTACTTACATGGCTACAGGGCAAGACTGGAATAAAAAGAACAATACACAAATCACTTTTTACAGCTTTCTTTCGCATCAAAAGCTGCAGTGGTAAACAAGTCCAGTCAATTCAATGCACTTCATTATGTAACATCATTGTCATTTATAACAGTGACATTTACTGAAATATGGTGAAAAGGCAGCCAGAATGAGAAAGAAAGAATATTCTGTAAAAGGAAAGAAACTCACAGCACTAAAAGACCATAATATTCAGACAATAATGAACCCAAGTGAATGAAAAATAAAGCACAGCAAGGAATGAGGGGGCCCTCCATAGCCCCCAAATTAAAAACAAAGACAGAAGACAATTCTGCACTGCTTCATACAAATGACTAAATATGAACCCTGTATACAGCATATATCATAACAAAGTATTAAACCCTTGGTGACAAGTGCTTTTATTTACACCTTTATTCAACTACACAAGGAAGTGTCAGTAGGTTGTGAAGGTAATTAAAATATATATTGAATGTTGTACCAACCAGTGCCCCAGCACCTAAAACAAAAGTGCCCCCTTTCTTTGGCCATTTGAAGTGCAATGAGGCATGTTCTCTGCCTCATAATCACACAGTCACTGAGAGAGGCAGAGAACAGTGACAAAAGCAATGTTCACGTACATTACCTTTGTCATGTGGCTCCATTTGCACATGTGCAGAGCCCCCAGGAAATAGCTGGAACTGACTTCTGCAGTTAAAGCCTCCCTGCCGCAATCACAGCAATGTCATTATTAACATATGATGTGCCAGGTCCATCATCCATCCGCAAAGAACAGAACTGTGTGATGGTCCTGCACATAATTCAATGTTAAAGGGATAGTAATACTTCATTTTTACTATCCCCCATGTTGTAGCCCTTAAAAATCGGAATTAAACGAAACCAGAGGCATCTCTCAAACCTTTATGGTTTGAGAGATAGCCGCATTCAAAGTTCCCTCTCCTTCTCTCTACCCTGACAGCGTTATAGCTGACAGCAGGGGAATCCGGTGCCGGGACTGGCGGTGGCTCTGCAGCAGTGGCGAGACTGAGTTATAGAAACAGAAATCCTTCACTGAAATGGTCTTCTACGTGTGCTTGCAAACCAAGAGCAAACCAAGCACACATAGAAGACCATTTCAGTGAAGGATTTCTGTTTCTATAACGAGATCTCAGCACTGCTGCAGAGCCGCCCTTGTTCACGGACCGGATTCCCCTGCTGTCAGCTATAACGCTGATGTCAGGGGAGAGAGAGAGAGAAAGAGAGGGAACTTTGAATGTGGATATCTATCAAACCATAAAGGTTTGAGAGACGCCGCTGGTCTCGTTTAATTCTGATTTTGAAGGGCTACAACATGGGGGATAGTAAAAATGAAGTATTACTATCCCTTTAAGGGGTAAATTCAGTTGTTTCAAAAAAATGAGGGGTTTTCACATAGTTTGGCCAAAACATGTTTAATTTTGCTTACCACATTTTAAGTGAGTCCTATCGAATAAATATTTAATAAGTATTGCTATCTTTATAGTTCACAAAAATACTTTATATTAAAAGCTAAATACATCTAATGCCTTCATGGCTGAACTGACCTGATTTACATGAAGATGTAAAGAATCTTGTTTGTATCACATGAGAAACAAGAATGCGATTCAACAGAATAAACAAGAGAAGATTATTTCACAGAAAGATGCTGTACACAAAATCTAGATGGTGGGAATGTACTATA
This sequence comes from Rhinophrynus dorsalis, assembly GCA_037306005.1. Taxonomy (NCBI): domain Eukaryota; kingdom Metazoa; phylum Chordata; class Amphibia; order Anura; family Rhinophrynidae; genus Rhinophrynus; species Rhinophrynus dorsalis. Next base: position 131,962,956 of record CM074720.1, on the reverse strand, counting down.
TTACAAAACAAAAGTAGTGGATCCATGCAATAACTTCAAAGAAGAATTGGAAAAATAATATAAATTGGGATATACTTAGATTCAAATGAGGAAGGCAAGGGTCAAAGAGGATAGAAGGATTTAACCCTCCGAATACCAACAGAGGGTGCAATTGCTCTGAAATACACTGCACACCTCTCTGCCGTTCAGAAGTTTATTGTTTAACCCCGTGGATGCTAGAGACCTTGAGATGTCTCTAGAACCCAGGGGTTAAATGGAAAGTGCTAGCAACAACATAGACAAAAAAATAACTTCCAATTGCAATTATATTCCAGTGGCAAATGTAAATATCCTTTATCAATGTAGAAGCCAGAAGAGAACAGAACGGTGTATAGAATCCCACTTACATGCAGTTGCGAGCAGCTAAATCTCTGTGTAGGAAATTCTTGTTGCTGAGATATTCCATTCCTGTAGCAATGTCTATCATAAACTTCAGGAGAGTCAGCAAAGGCATATGCTAAAGGAAAAAAGGGTAGACAATACATGGAAAGGGGCATTATATGAACTGAAATCTTTCAGTATGAACACAACCTATGGTACAATCTATTTTAATGGGAAATTTACCCTAGGAATACGTCTCATAGTTTGTTTAGCAAATTAAAGTCTGAATTCCATAGCAGTTGATAACTATATCAAGTTTTTCTCTACAAACCCATAGACCTCAATGGGAATCTCTTGTATGAAACCATTTACAAATACTTTTCAACTGCAACTTAATCTAGGCCTAAGTATGAACACGACCTATGGTACAATCTACTTCAATGGGAGACTTCAGTCTAAGGATAAGAGTCATTAATTTGCTTGAAAGAAGGACTTACCTAGGCAGGTGTGATTCACACAGCAGTCAGATATGGCTATTTACTGGTTTTCATGCAGTTGCGCTCTGCTACAATGTTTAACTGAATAAGGGCATTTTGCCACCTTGAGAATGTTTACATGGCCCTTCAGAATACCTTTTTATTGTGTTTTCTAATTATTTTTATTATTATTACCACCTTGAGCAATATACAACACTTTGAGATGAAGGAAAATAAAGTCTACGGACGCTATCAAAATCCTATATAATAATTCACTAGGATGTTTGTCAGAAGCCGTCATGCGCAGTAGAGACTGTGCGCGTTCCGGCAGTCTCTACTGCACATGATTGCATCGCTTGAGTGAGGCGACGCAAGACTACATCGCGTGGAGCAGTGAGGTAGCGGCCTCTTAACCCTTTCAGTGCCAGAGGGGTACACAACGCATTGCAAAGAAATGCGTTGCGTACCCCTCTGGCACTCAAAGGGCTAACATTACCCGGACCTTGGCCCGTGTACATGGGCTTTTACACTAGTATTATATAAGCTATCATATCTCAACAAAGCTTGCTATGCATAGTAGCATCTATAACAGGGCTGGGCATCTGATGCTATCTACCTGTTACTGGCCTACAACTTACATCATTCTTAGATGGCCTGATGGGGATTGTAGCCCAGCAACAACTGGATGGCCTCACATTGCCTATCCTGATCTACAACATTGATTACAAGATGTTTCACCTGAGGTCCAGATCCAATTCTGGAGGAAAGTAGAAAACTGTGCAGATCTCCATACTTCATGAAAGGTAAAATCACCATGGGCTTAGGGATTCTCCTAGGACCTACTTCTAGACAAACACCTGAAACACAAACATGCATGGAGCTTAACAAGAGACAAAATCATTCGAATGAACCGCTTGAATGCTAGAGATGCATTCAATGCATTGTGATGCAATGCAACAGAGATGTCTCTGGAATCCAGTGAATTAAAGGAGCAGTAAACTTTTTAATGAAAACCTATGTTATGAGGGGTTTTCTACTGAAAAAAACAAGGATACTCCTACTGCTGGCAATTCTTTTACTCAAAAGTTATAACCATTGAAATTGTCAGGATATGAGTAATAGCTTCATTACTTATGGAAAGTTCAAACTGACAAGAATAGATAATGCTGTTACTATTACATTCTATGGAGAACCGTTGTCAGTAACTCATCGCTCATACAGAATAACTAACTGAAATCTGACCACAAGAGGGCACTGTTCATGTTATAATAAAAACAAAACAAAAAAAACAACTTAGTGATAACTCTGGAAAGAATTACAAGGAATTTTGTTAGTAGGCCAGAGTAACCTTAATAAATTTATTATTTATTTAAAGAAAACACTTTCCGGTACATTTAAAGATACTTGTGTCCTTCTGTCAGTGGCATTGCTAGTTACTGGCTGAGGGGGCTGAATTCCCAGACCTTATATTTAAAGCACTGAATTGTTTTGCCCCAGTGAGGCATAGTGTTTTCATATTGCCAATTTGAATGGAGAAAACCAGCATGTACTTACCTGTGTAATTTCTCGTTCACCAGGCAATCCCATCTCTTGGGAGACAGGGTAGTGGAGTCATGACAGTTGGGGTTGGGCAGCCCACAGGTACGTCAGTTATAAATCATTGATTGATGCCCCAGTAATTGGACGTTGTGATACACATCTCAGCATCCAAGTCAACAGTGTGAAAGATCTGCATGGTGGCCCCTTAGGCCTTTGTGCAGACTGGCTCTGCTCACCTTTCCTGAGACAAACACATGAAAGCAGGAAAGCTGCAATAAGCTAGATTAAACCACTGTAGAAAGAGGGCGCCCAATAGTGTAATATGTCACAGATATCAGATAAGGATCATAAATAGTAAGAGGTGGGTACTCACAAGTGTACTGGTCAGCTGAACTAACTCTGACTTTCACGCATACGGAGAAATTCTCCCGTCTCCGTTTGGGTTTCAGCAAGGAATCTGGGAATCCCCAATATAGCCAACAAAGGGGAAAAAAATAAAAACACACAGTACAAAAACGGCTTCAAAAATAAAAAATATATTATTTAATAGAATAAAAAAGAGAAATATAACTCTATCTATATCTTATATTTCTCTTTTTTATTCTATTAAGTACACTTGTGAGTACCCAACCCTTACTATTTATGATCCTTCTCTGATATCTGTGACATATTACACTATTGGGCGCCCTCTTTCTACAGTGGTTTATATGTGCGATGAGAGAACTTTTTAGGAGGAGCAGCCTGATACGGTTTTGAAGCATTACAGATAGGAGAGATTATATGAGCTTGGGGTAGCTCTTGATTTTCCCTACTGCGAATTTGGCTGTTTTGCACATAAGTGTATATTCAGCATATCTGTCTGTGAGTATTAACTCACTGTGGTGCTCTGGTGGAGGTTGATTGTTGAAGGATTCAACACAGGGGGCGCCTCCTGTTTCTCTCTCTTTTTTGTTTTCTTATAATAAACTAGATTAGGCTGTGCCTCGGCTGAAGAGTTTCACCAGTGTGAACAACCACATTAGTGATGCGCTGTTCTACTTTCAGTTGATTGGCTCAGCATTAAAAAATTGTGCCCTCATATTGCTAGTGTGATTGTAATGTAGCAACAGGACAACTGGTCTAAATAGTGCACTACACTGTCTGAAGGTTTTTAATTAAAGTGTTTTACCAGGAAAGATACATTGTCTTCTTTTCAAGAATGTCATGGGTACTTATTTTTATTAAAGGCTGAGTTGACCTTGGCAGGAGTAGAACATGTAACCCTGAGATTTCTGAACAGATTCTACAGCTGGTGCATTAAAAGGCTGAGCTATCTCACCTACTAAAGTTGCAGGTGCTTTGGTAAACCAGCAACACTCCTATCAGAAACATTATTAGAGCAAGTAATAAGTAGCTCACGTGCATAGTAGTCATGCCTGTCTTGCATTGATTCAAGCAGGAGATTTGCTACATTCCGCAAACACCTAGCTCCTGGGTGCACCTAATGTATTATTAGTGAGAAGTACTGTATAAAAACAGTACCATTAGGCAGATCTGCAGAGTATTACACAGTTACCTACACTAGACTGGCAACAACACTTTGTGCTCTAAACATGAGACCCGGGGATACAGCCCCTTTTGCCAGTAGTTAGCATCTTAACTGGCTGCAATCTGTATAAGAAGGGAAGTGAAAAACATACAATTAAAATTTAGTGTTGTTTCTGACTTCATACCAGTGGGCGTTCAACCTGTGGCTCTCTAGCACTTGTTGGAATAACATTTTCCGCACCCTCAGCCGACTGCGGATCATGGGGGTTGTACTCCATAAACTGGTAGGAAACTACAGATTTCTTCAGTCTCAATCATTTTGCTGTTTTTCTTGATTAATTGTTTGAAACACATTTACTAAGTGTTATGATATACTGAAACTTTGGGCACTGGATAACATCTTCAAATCTTCTTAAATGGAGAGTAATACTTTATTTTATCTTTATTTTATTTTGGCATTAAAAAAACAGAAAGATATGTCTTATCTCTCAAACCTTTATGGTTTGAGAGATATTCGCAAGCAAAGTTTCCCCTCCAGCCCCTTTTACCTAGTGTAAGCCATCTCTTCTCAGATGTGGAATTCAGTCCATAGACCAGACAGATAACAGAAGAAGACAATCTTCTTCCTATGAGAACAATGAAAGCCCTGCCCCCCTTGACAGGTTTTTCAGGTTTTTCCCTTATCTTAATTGAAGATTGTCCCTCTCTGCAGTCTACCTGGGCACCTCCCTTCTGATCTGGCTGAACAGTGTTACATCAGTAAAAGGGGTGGGAGGGGGATACTTTGTAATTGAATTACTCTTGTGCTACAACTCTGACAGAACTGAAATAACACTCTCCAAAGTCCAAATACTATGATGATTAATTAGAGCTGCTTTTATTATGAAACATTACTATCCCTTTAAATAACAATGTTCAGAGCACAAAATCTTTATTACCAGTATATGTAGCAGGAAAAAAAATATGAATGCATGATTATTTTAACCTCTTGGATGCTGGAGATATTTCTAACACTCAAGCAAAATGAATATAAAAAATATACAGAATCTCTAGCACACAAGGGTTTAACAGTATCATAGACTACATCTTTTGTGTAATTATTGACACATTCTTTAGAAAACTCACCTAGAAGTTTAATGACGTTTGGGTGGTTAAAGTCCTTCATGCAGGCCGCTTCACTAAGAAATTCTTCTATTTCCCTTTGAGAAAAGTTGTCCACTGAAAATAACATTATAAACTGTAGTAAGTAACATCCAGACAACAGCGACAGAGAACTAATGGTGGCATGCACATCCATATGATTAATGTTTATTTATATAATCTAAAGTATTTACAATATACTTTTCATGAAAAAAATTATTACTGAATTGAGCATTGTTTTTAATTAATGAATGTTTGGTTTTTTTTTTGTTTTTTTTAAGCAAATGCTTTTCAAAAAGTAGAAGCAGCTAAAATGGCTGCTGTTTCTCGAGAGAGCATTAGCAATGCTCTCAATTCAGCAAACCAATTAGCACTCATTTTCATTCACCTGGCTCACTGTACCATTAATTTAGGATCATGTGCTGTTCAAAATGAAGGCATTAGGATGTTTGTTACATCAAGACATGTGCAATCACTAATAGCACATAAATTATTGGCTTTCAAAACCAGCTTTATTGCATGCCGCAGTAAGGGTCAAATTCAATAAGCAAACCAACTGTGCCATAGGGGACTAATAGAAAAATCCCCTCCATTCCCATTCATTTAAATTAGACTTTTATCCTCTTAAAAGCTAGAGAGAGCTCCAATGCATTACTTTGCAATACTCTGGAGACCTCTTTAGCACTCAATGAGTTAAAAGCTCCATTTAAATAATTAGAAATTTTAACATCTCCCCTGTGGTGCAGCTGCTGTGCTCCAGAACTGCTTATCTTCAGGACACTGGATATGGCCCTAAGGGCTGTAATCAGGAAGTGTATAGTGATACATCAGGAAAACAGAAATGTGATTAGAATTCAAATGTCTGGAGAAAACCAACTGCACCAAAGGGGAGAAATTAACATTGTCACTTATTTTATTGGTGATTTTTAACCCCTTTACAGCCTGAAAGATCTAGAGAGGGCCGGTTTATAGGGTTAGTAATGCCCATATTTAACTTGATTCAATATTGTAGATCTTAAAAACATAAAGTATGGAGAAAGTCCCAACTCTCAAACCTTTAAGCTTTGAGAGATATTTGCCACTAAAGTTCCCTCCTCCCTCCCCTTCTCCTGACATCAGCGCTCTACTGACAGCAGGAGATCCCAGTCCTGGGATCAGCCGGCGGCTCTTCAGCAAAGCTGAAACAGCGAAATTTAAAAAGATATACTTGAAAACGAGAGAAATCTCAATGTATTCTTCCTGGTAAAACATCCTATATAATAATTCGCTAGGATGTTTGTCAGAAGCCGTCATGCGCACTAGAGTCTGCGTTCATTCGGCCAGTCTCTACTGCGCATGATTGCATCATGCATGGAGCAGTGAGATAGCGGCCGCTTAACTCCTTGAGTGCCAGAGGTAAAGGTTTGAGAGGTGGGACTTTCTCCATATACTTTATTTTTTTAACATCTACAATACTGTATCAAGTTAAATATGGGCATTACTAACCCATTAATGTCTGTGCATATACAGTGTATGCTGGGGGCCCTCAGTCTTTTGGTTGCCTCCACATGGAACAACTGACTTCCTTTATGTAGCAAGGGTCCCCGTTTCACTAAGATAAGCTTCTTCTGAGGTTTACCTCCTGTATCCTTGAGACCCGTTCTGGTGCATGTTGCCATCTTGTGTCAATGCTTTCAGGGGAATACACCCACATGACTCCTCACATGTTTTCATGAGGAGGCCAAGGAGTAGTGTGAATAGGAGATTGAAGGTGCAAGGGGGCTGAGAAGACCTTGTGGAACTCAGGGGATGTAAAGAGAGGGACATAGTGATTGCCTTCCCACTTCTTCTTCTGGTGGCTGAGATTTGAGCCACATTATTATTAGTGAGAGTTCTGACTGTGCTGAGGGATACACACACACACAATAATACACAATGTATACATTCCTACATATAGGGGTGGGTTCAGAAGGTCTTAACCCTTTGTATGCTAGAAGGCTGTGCATCGCATTGCTCCACAATGCGTTGAGTAACCCTACGCTGGAGACCTTTCTGACATTCATGGGGTTAAAAGACAGTGGGAATTTGAGGAGTTGTTTATGTTTCCTAAGATGCTCCAGAACTTCTGCTCTTTAGCTTACTCAACAGAGTACTAAGTCCTCTTACAGGAGAGAGGCTCACAGTGATGACTTACTCTTCATGGTTTTCACAGCTACTTTCTGAGTGGTGTCATCGGGGTAATGGAGTTCCCCCTCCATCACGGATCCAAATTCACCTGGGTAGCCAAAGGAAAAGAATAGTTACGTCAAACTTAACTTTGTCCTCAATCAGAAGTACAAAGCACAGGAGAATGTAAGCTGCTTATAGGCCTAGAAATAAATTACTCCTTGACAATTAATCTATAAGATGCTCTGGGTGCCAAGAAAATGTCACACATGTTAAGGGTGCCTTGGGGAAAAAAAATAAAGAGATTGAGAACTACTGCTCTGGAATGTAAGTGGTCACGCGTAGTGTCCCTCCTGAATCACCAAACCTTGGAAACGTTTTTTACTGTCATTACTGTAAAATATCACAGACAACATTTTTTTACTGACAGCTTTCTATGACCAGCCTGATTTTTAATACACAGTTTTTTTATGGACACCTCCCAATTTTAGCAAATCATAATTTGTATACAGACAATGCATGAGAATAAGCATGCTGGGGGTCAAGGGGGAACATTTCCATTCCTTTAAAATAAAATTAAAAAATGGTATTTTGTCTCTGCAATGGATAAATACAAAAGGCACAATTAAAGGGATAGTAATACTTCGTTTTATCTTTATTTTATAGGCATTAAAAAAACATGAAGAACGATATAAGTCTTATCTCTCAAACCTTTATGGTTTGAGAGATATTCACAAGCAAAGTTTCCCCTCCCGCCCCTTTTACCTAGTGTAAGCTATCTCTTCTCAGATGTGGAATGCAGTCCATAGACCAGACAGATAACAGAAGGGGACACTCTTATTCCTATGAAAACAATGAAATCCCTGCCCCCCTTGACAAGCTTTTCAGGTTTTTCCCTTATCTTAATTGAAGATTGTCCCTCTCTGCAGGCTACCTGGGCACCTCCCTTCTGATCTGGCTGAGCAGTGTTACATCAGTAAAAGGGGTGAGAGGGGATACTTTGTCATTGAATTACTCTAGAACTACAAGTCTGACAGTATTGATATAATACTCTCCAAAGTCCAAATACTATGATGATTTAGAGCCGCTTTTATTATGATACATTACTATCCCTTTAAGCCTCTTGCTTTCAGCACCTCTTTGAGACTAAAACTGTTAAAACCAAATTTCCAGTTTGTCTAGTCAAAGAAAGAGCATTACCTGTTAAGGGGAAAGCAGTATATATATAAAAAAAGGTATGTGATCCATTTTAATTTTAGGAGACTGTTTCTACTTAAACCCTTGGCAGTTACATAAATCTCCAGAGCACTGCTTTGCAATGCACTGGAGATATCTTTATCATCCATGGGGTTAATAATGATGGTATAGCACAGTATTAGTACAAATGACTCACCTTCCCCTAACACCTTGCCCAGACTTAGAAGACTCCTTTCCACCATCACATCTTCCAGTTTCTGCTGTAGATCTTGGTTGATCCCCAATGTGCTCACTGAAAAATAGAAAATGGTTTACAATCTCCACTGGTCCTTAAAGAGTTAATGGTCCTAAAACTTTCCAAGCCACTCATGTACCTCTCACATCTACCATTCAAAAGTTTGAGGTCACTTAGAAATGCCCTTGTTTCCCATCAAATGAGTTGCAAAATGAACAGGAAATGCAGTAAAGATGTTGACAAGGTTAGAAATAAAGATTTTTAATTTAAATAATAATTATGTCCTTCAAACTTTGCTTTCGTTGAAGAACCCTCCATTTTCAGCAATTACAGCCTTGCAGACCTTTGACGTTCTAGTTGTCAATTTGTTGAGGTAACGTGAAGAGAATTCACCCCATGCTTCCTGAAGCACCTCACACAATTTGGATTGGCTTGATAGGCACTTCTTACATACCATACGGTCAAGCTGCTCCCATAACAAAAACATTTCTAAGTGACCCCAAACTTTTGAACATTAGTGTGTGTAAATATATAGTAGAAATGGCCCTAGAGCCATGTGAAGAAGTGCACTCTCAGGACTTAAAGTGTTAAAAATGTTTTATTATGGACAGTCATAATAAAACGTTTTTAACTCTTTAAGTCCTGAGAGTGCACTTCTTCACATGGCTCTAGGGCCATTTCTACTATATATCAAATTTTTGAAGTAGCACCCAGGCATTTACTTTCATTTTACTTTTTTCTGGTTGAATAGGAGTGCCCATTGTCCCTGTATATATATATATATATATATATATATATATATATATATATATATATATTTCATTGTTTCATGTGACCTGCCAAATGCAGAATCACCAAAGGAGCAAAACGTATGTGCCTGGTGCTGTGTATGTTTTATGTCTAAGCAATGCATTCTGTACATCTAAGGCTAGATTATATTACAGGTGCTAATTTTATCTCTGCTTTTATCTCCCGTTTTCCCCATACATGTCAAAAGGAAAATTTTTGATAAAACTGGTGTTAACGTTTATCACCTGCAATAGAATCCAGCCCCTAATCAGCTGCAGGTTGAGCAGCCAAGTGGAGAAAATTGAATGAAAAATGAGTCTTAGGGTTACTGCTAACCACTTGTCTGCAGAGTATAACTGTGTAGGTGCTTAGGGCTGGATTCTATTACAGGGGCTAATTTTATCACTGTTTTTATCTACAGGTTTCCCCATAGACTTCAATAGGGAAATGATTCATAAAACTGGTGTTAACATTTATCTCCTGCAATAGAATGTAGCCCTTAGTCTGCTTTATGCACTTATATCACATTATATCGTAATGTGAATATCTGTATGACGTGATAAGGAGAGACAAAAAAAATTCTACAAATTGTGTAAAAATCAAAACTTTGGGTATGGTACATTAAATCATAAACAATACAACATAATTGTCTTTGAACGCAGTAACAATTGTTGCAGCCGAAAAAAGACACGCATCCATCCAGTTCAAACTTTGCCCTATTTCCTTTGTTTATCCAAAGAAAGACAAAGAACTGCCCCCCCCCCCCGCCAAATTTAGACCATTTACCAGGGGACAGGTCTGACCAGAGGGCACTATCCGAGTGATGGTTGTACTTTACGAACTCAAAGTATAGTTATATGGCTATTACAAGAATAAATTAAATATAATAAATAGATGTATGTATGTTTGTATATTTTTATTTATATCGCACCAACAGGTGTACTTGGCACTTCACAGTTTACATTTACTACAGAGGGGATGCAATAAGTGCAGGAATTAAGTGGTTATATAGACAGTCATTAGGGGAACACCAGGTGAGCATACATAAGGATGGGAAGTCCCTTCCCTGTACAGCTTACAGTCTAAGTATGGGCCATTTGACTCTCTATCTGCTGCCAAATTGTATGTTTCTATATCTCATTACCATCTATTTAAAATCAGAAAAAAATAACAGTTGGAATATGTCCCCCGTTATTCACCCATCAACATATTCAACCACAATAAACTATAATGTTAGCCAGTAGATGGCATCATTTAAATATTTGTGATTTTATATCCTTGTCTTCCACACTTTACAGTCCCACATCATGCTGTTAAATCCTACGGGCTTGTTTGTACTCTAATACAAGGTTGTTTGGGAAATTACAGACACAATCTACCTACAATTGTTAACTGGATCCAACTTACATGTTACTTCAATAGCTCTCCTGTTGTATGACTTTTTAGCTTTGTAATTTACAACAATGTCTGAATCATCTGAGTTGACAAAAGCGTGCCTAGTTAAAAAACAAAACAAATAAACATATTAATGCATAATAACTCCTCTAGTGGTAGGAAAACCATTATCAAAGGGTTAGTAATGCCCATTGATAACTTCATGAGGTGTTGTAAATTAAAAAAAAGAAATTATGTGGAGCAAATCCCATCTCTCAAACCTTTATGGTTTGAGAGGTATTCACAGCTAAAGTTCACCCCTCCCTCCCTTTCTCCTGACGTCGGCGCTCTACTGACAGCAGGAGATCCCGGTCCTGGGACCATCCGGCAGCTCTGCAGCAGAGCTGAAATAGCTTTTTTTTAAAAAAATAATTACTTAAAGCGATAGTAATACTTCATTTTATCTTTATTTTATTTTGTAGGCATTGAAAAAACATGAAGAACAATATAAGTCTCATCTCTCAAACCTTTATGGTTTGAGAGATATTCACAGCTAAAGTTCACCCCTCCTGCCCCTTTTACCTAGTGTAAGCCATCTCTTCTCAGATGTGGAATGCAGGCCATAGATCAGACAGATAACAGAAGGGGACAATCTTCTTCCTATGAGAACAATGAAAGCCCTGCCCCCCTTGACAAGTTTTTCCCTTATCTTAATTGAAGATTGTCCCTCTCTGCAGTCTACCTGGGCACCTCCCTTCTGATCTGGCTGAACAGTGTTACATCAGTAAAAGGGGCAGGAGGGGGATACTTTGTCATTGAATTACTCTTGAACTACAACTCTGACAGAATTGAAATAATACTCTCCAAAGTCCAAATACTATGATGATTAATTGGAGCTGCTTTTATTATGAAACATTACTATCCCTTTAATTGGAACGGTGTACAACGTGTGCCTGGTTTGCAAGCACACTTTGTAGACTGTTCCAACAAAGTAGTTCTTTTTAAATATTACTTTTTCAGTTCTGCTGGAGAGTTGATTCGATTTAGCCGGCTCGAATCCCCTGCTGTCAGCTTTACAACCTACGTTAGGAGAAAGGGAGGGAGGGGGGAACTTTAGCGGCAAATATCTCTCAAACCATAAAGGTCCATAAAGGTTTGAGAGATGGGATTTTCTCCACATAATTTCTTCTTTTAAAATCACAGCATAAAGGTATCACTGGGCATTACTAACCCTTTATATTGTAGGGCTTTTTTCCTTCTGTGTCAGATAATGGGACTTTTGCTATTGGGAGCTTCTTCAGTCAAAAGTGACAGAGCAAAACTGTATTTCTTTGAGAGTTTGAGTTCAAGACTTATTTGAAGCAAGCTGGCATTGTTGCTTTTGCTGCTATCACAGACACAGACTTTCCACAGATGGATGTAACAATAACCAGGCAGTAAAACACGTTCAAATCAAGATATCAGAAAAATGTCAAGTTAACTCTGTAATAATTCTGGAAAAAAAGCATCTATTAGCATTGAGTGTACTGTTGTTTTACTCATTGTGAAAATCCTTATAACGTATATATTTCATAATCAGGGTTTACTGAACCTTTAAATTGAATAGCACTGTGCAAGGAAGCTAAAGAGGAGTGACTGTAGGGCAAATTAACTGGAACTTAGAGGACAAATAAACAAAACTGAGGTTTTGTTTTGTCCATTATGATGCAGCTGGCTTACATAGTAACACAGTAAATTAGGTTGAACAAAGACACAAGTCCATCAAGTTCAAACTTTGCCTTATAATTATATAGCTTTCCGGATGCCAAATATCTGATATCTGATTTGCCTACTAATAGACAGTATAACCCTGTATCTAACCTTCTCTTAAATGTATCCATTGTATCTGCCATAACCACCTCCTTGGGCAAGGAATTCCACAATTTAACAGACCTTACTGTAAACAACCACTTCCTCTGCTGAAATCTAAAACCTCCTTTCCTCTAATCTCAAGGGGTGTGCCCTGGTCATTTGATTAGGCCTCGGAATTAATAGCTCATCACAGAGATTGTTGTACTGACCTCTCATATACTTGTACAATGTCTCTTAGGCTTGCTCCAGAATTTCTTCTCTAATATTTCCTGGCAGTTACCTTTCTAGACTAATCAATGATTGGTCATATATTTATTATTTGCATATGCAAAAGGCAGGGAAATTAAAAGAATTGGGGTGAATGTTAGTATAACAGCTATGTATATGCATATGACCTCCCCATAGGTTTCCATGGGATTCGTCAGCATAAGACTGGTGGATAAAGTGGCATAATTATGTGGTATAAAACATACTGTATCTGGCCACTGATAAATATGTGAATGGCAAATACACAAGTGATATTCATACCTGGCAACTTCCTCTTGAGCCCCCCAAGAGAGTTCATGTGCTGGTGACTTGAGGGATGTAAATTACACTATTTGCATCATAAATGGGGTGGGGCTTAACCTGGTGGGCAGGGCTTATCACCCTTGTTGGAAGGAAGTGGGCGGAACAGGGTGTGAAAGAGAAGAAGTGGGCAGAGTTTCAGATGCAACTCACCACCGCCAGAGAATCAGTCTCTGTCTCTAGAGACCTGGTAATTACCTTTAATTACCTGCTCCAGACTCCTGAGAGTTCCCAGGTACGGTAATATTTCTTTGCATATTTAGCTACTCGCCTTTTGATGAATTATAGTCAGTGTAAGAATATTTCCCATTTAAGAACAATATTCGTTTTGCACATTAATTTACGAGTCAAACCTCAACAAAGGAAAGGAGTGGTGGTGGTGGAAATAGGTCCATATTTATAAAAGCAAACTGGCGTTATTCTGGGTAAACACAACCACACCATAGGGGACAAAATATACATTTCTAAATTCCCATGTACTTGAATAGAGATTTTTTTTTTTCCAAAAGCTTTATTGAAAGATAATGAGATTACATAGGCAATACGTACAACAACTTGTAGTACAATACTTTATGAGATAACAAGAATAGCATGGGTCGCAGCAATTATAAAACATAGGTGGGTTGGTGAAGTAGTGAAGCCAGTCGTTATCAACTTATGTGAGTGTCAAGTATCAGACCTATAGTCAAGAAGAGGCGGGTTAAGGCAATGTCATGGGAGGGGCAGTGGGTAAGACAGCATATATAGAAGCGACTTGTGCAGAGTGCTTACTTGGAACTGCGACTGTACAGATGGAAGTAGCAGAGTGGGGACAAGTAAAAGAAGGGAAGAGGGGGAGGGGAAAGGGGGGGAGTTCCGCATGGTCCAAGGAGCACCAAGTTCCGAGTGGTGAATACAGCTTTTTAACCCCTTGAATGCTAGAGAGGTCTAATACATTGGACATCTCTCTAGCATTCGAGGGGTTAAAAACTCAATTTAATCTAACAGGAATTTTCATTTGTCCCCTACAGTGTATCTGGTTTACTCCAGAATAACTCCAGTTTGTGATTATAATTATGGGCCGTGGTTCTCAGTCTTTAATTGCTCCAGTTCCCACTGACATGATTCTGGGATTTTCATTACATTTTATAAGTTTTTTTGTTACTGGTAATGGTAATTAACAGATATCACAATCCCATCCTATATAATAATTTGTTTATGTATGTTTGTCATGCACGGTACAGGCGGCTGTTCACGCTGCAGTCATGCGCAGTACAGACTGCCCGTGCCGCAGCTGATAACAGAGTGGGGCACTCCGAATTCAGACCGTAGTCCTCTCTGCACACCGTACGGTCTGAATTCGGGGAGCTCCACTCCGGTATCAGCCGAGGAGCTGGCAGTCTCTACTGTGCATGACTGCACCGCGGCTGTTGCTGCCTGGCACTGTGGCCTGTGTACACAGGCTCTTCAATTAGTTTAGAATAACGAGCATATTGTGCATAACAATTTCCATAAACATACATTGGGAACACAGCATTTATATTTTTATACATAGTAAACTAATTGATGAGGCTGAATAAATACATGCGTCCATCAATTTTTCCCATGTCATATCAGCGTCTTTGGGGGCATGTTGGTTCCTATAGCACATTAAAAACCTGTAAAAAAAAGTGTCCTGTGTATATATATGGGCAAAAAAGTACCCTATATGGTATGCGCACAAAGAAAGAAGAGCAGTTCTGAAGCAAACCAAATTCACTGTGGGGCAGGTCCAAGTTTTTTCAATCATGGGTCACATGATCCAAAAGCCAAAAATATGAGGGCCTCGTTATTTTTCTTTATTAATAATTTTATTGAATTATAGCCTGTCAGCTATTCAAAAATATTGACTGATGTATTGATCAAGCAGGGCTTATAATTTTAAGTCCTTTGCTACTAGCCAGACCTGAAAAGTTACTCGCCACTGCAAGCCATAACATACC
The DNA here is from genome assembly GCA_037306005.1 of Rhinophrynus dorsalis. Lineage (NCBI taxonomy): Eukaryota > Metazoa > Chordata > Amphibia > Anura > Rhinophrynidae > Rhinophrynus > Rhinophrynus dorsalis. The sequence continues at coordinate 131,947,795 of CM074720.1, read as the reverse complement.
CACCAGGGCTGAATTTCTACTCGCCAGGGTAAATTTTCACTCGCCATTGGATAGTGGCGAGTGGAAATTTTGAGCCCTGGATCAAGTTAATGATAATTATGATATTTAAAGGGATAGTAATACTTAAAATGTAAAAAAAAATATGTTGTAGGGTTTATCCCCCTGAGTAAAACAAGAGTACTCCCACTGCTGAAAGGTGTTTCATTCAAAAGTTATTAATTTTCAAAGTTTAATTTTTTAGGTGCAATATCACAGTGGCCTGAAATTGTACAGTGGCGCTGTTGCTACACGATCCTATGGACAGCTCTGGTCCCGGGACCATAAAGCTCCATAGGATGGTGTAGCAACAGCGCCACTGTACAATTTCAGGCCACTGTGATATTGCACCTAAAAAATTCAACTTTGAAAATTAATAACTTTTGAATGAAACACCTTTCAGCAGTGTGAGTACTCTTGTTTTACTCAGGGGGATAAACCCTACAACATATTGTTTTTTACATTTTAAGTATTACTATCCCTTTAACAGATATCTAGACTTAAACTGTATGGTACTGGCAAGCATGGGATTAGATCTTAGTGGCCTACTAGTTCATATGTGCTTGTTAATTAAGTAAGAAAAAAAAAAAAAAAAAAAAAAAAAAAAAAATATATATATATATATATATATTTATATATTTAATATTGGGTGGGCCATACTCTGGAGTTAGGTGGGCCGCACGTAGGATTGCCACCTTTTCTTCAAAAAAATACCGGCCATGGCATTCCCTCCATAGACTTATTTTTTGACAGAAGCCAGTTTTTTACCAGCCTTCCGGTAAAATACAGGCTGGGTGGCAACACTACCCGCACGTTGGACGCCCCTGGTGTAGGGCATAATTGAAAATCCCCATTGATTTAAATGAGTCTTTATCCAGTTGCATGCACTGAAGACTTCTAGCAACTCCCTTTATATCAATGGAAATTTGGGACATTGTTATTTTTTACTTATGGCATGCCAGTTTTGTTTTTCAGCATATGACCCATAATTTCTCATTTGTGCTGTGTTTTATACATTAATTATATTATATATCATCCATACACTGAATGGAGATGACACAATAGCAACAACATTCCTTCTGGTCTGTTCATTTTCCTGATTTTTTGGACAATGTTTGGGCTTGGGGTCAATTTGTATTATCAGTATCTGAGTCACTGCCTTTCCATGATAACAGCAGCAATGCAGCAGCTATTGTTAGATGTATATTTCGAATCGTAATTCATTTCTAACCAAATGAAGAGGAAATGTGCACTTAACAATAAAACGTGGTGTCAAGTCTGATAGTGTTAGGAACACTTTTTTGCAGATTGAAAGCATATATGATTTAACTTACTGAGGCTCATATACCAAAGAACGTGATACAATTCTAAATGGCACCCTAGAAGACAACCCGCCCCAAAATTCCACTGATTAAAATGGGGCTTTTATCTCCTTGAATGCTTTGCAATGCATTGGAGTCCTCTCTAACACCCAGGTAGGTCATAAGACACATTTAAATCAATGTGGATTCTCAGCTCTCCATTCTTTCACCAATGGTTCAGACTGAGTTATGCATTTATTTCCTTATATAAGATGACATACAGTAACATGCAAAAGTCTTAGGCAGGTGTGAAAAAATGCTGTAAAGTAAGAATGCTTTCAAAAATAGACATGTAAATAGTTTTTATTCATCAATTGACAAAATTATAGTGAATGAACAGAAGAAAATTGAAGATCATTAGCACCTGTTCGGTATAATTGTTTAATCATACATCTGACTAAGGGCTCGATCCAAATGTTGGAGTAAACAAATGTCGGTAGGGCAAAATGGATACCGACCGATAAAATAAATTTTTCTGGTTGGTATTCAAATGTCCTACCGGCATTAAGCACAACGGGCGTAAGGCCACAAAACTGGCATCGTGTCCAAACGTGCGTTAAGTTCCCAAAAAGCCTCTAAATAACGGCAGTTTTGGGAACTTCAAAGGAAAAAAATAACGATTGGTGTCTGACATACTGTCAAGCACCGATCCTTAAATAATCTGTATAACACTTACCTGTCATCCACTGTCTGTCTCCTATCTCCATTCTTTCTTCTATCTTCTCTTGTATCTTCTTCTCTTGTATCTTGTCTTCTTGCTGTAAAAGCACAAAAAAGCTTAGGTTAAAAGCATATATGTGTGGCACACTAATACATAGTTTAACCCCTTGAGTGCCAGAGGGGTACGCAGTGCATTGCAAAGCAATGTGTTTAGTACTTCTCTGGGGCTCAAAGGGTTAAATGATGCAGTAATGTGCTGGTTGTAAAAATATAAATGCCCCCATGCATATTAAATGTTCCTAAGTTATGCCAGACAATCATATTGTCATAAGTTAAATTGCCAAAATTATACTTACCATTGTTGTATGTTGTCTCTGTCTCCGCCTCTGTGTGAGGCTGCTGAGGCGGCAGATACAGAATAATGCTCCACCCCCCCTTCATGTCCATGGGCAGATGCCCGCTCCGGTCTGAGGGAATTAGAATTGAGACTGCCCTTATATATGGGCAGTCTTACTTCTAATTCTTTCACAGCCATTGGCTGGGATATGCTTACGCACCTCCCAGCCAATCAGCTTTGAGCGGCTGTGCTTTAAACTGATTGGCTGGGAGGTGTGTAAGCATATCCCAGCCAATGGCTGTGAGAGAATTAGAAGTAAGACTGCCCATATATAAGGGCAGTCTCAATTCTAATTCCCTCAGACTGGAGTGGGCATTGGCCTGTGAAGATGAAGGGGGAGCATTATTCTGTCTCCGCCTCAGCCTCAGCAGCCTCACACAACGGCGGACACAGTGACAACATATAACAATGCTAAGAATAATTTTGGCAATTTTACTTATATCAATAAATGGGTGCATTTATATTTTTACAACCGGCACACTACTGCATCATTTAACCTTTTGAGCCCCAGAGAAGTACGCAACACATCGCTTTGCAATGCACTGCGTACCCCTCTGCAACTCTAGGGGTTAAACTATTTATTAGTGTGCCGCATATGTATGCTTTTAACTTATACTTTTTTGTGTTTTTACAGCAAGAAGACAAGATACAAGAGAAGAAAGAAGACAGAAGGGAAGATAGAAGAGAAGAATGAAGGACAGAAGATGACCAGGAAGCTGAGGACTCCGCTGGTCATCAGGATTAATGGTAAGTGTTACTTTTAATGTGATGCTTTTTTTCTTAGTCGGGTTAACCCTATGAATGCCGGGGGGTAATTATACGCCACTGGCACTCATAGAGTTAATTCTACTAACTTTTGAAACATTTTTCATTCTTTGGATGTATTGATTTGGAGCTTTCAGAGCCATATCAATACATCCACTGAGGACTTAGGGGTTTTTTTTACTTCAAGTTTCTGCATCGGCTGTTAAAACAGGCGATAAGGGACTCAAGTTAAAAAAAAAAAAAATAGGTCTTAACTTTCCTGCAATAACTTGAGTCCCTTATCGCCTGTTCTTGGCTAACTCAGACATTTGAATTCCTATTTACGGTGTTTTAATCATTTTCAATGGATGAAAACACCTCTTAACTTTAACATACGACGGCTCCTTTTTTTGCGGTATTTTTTCACAGCTGGAAAAAATGCCGTTGGCAGAAAAAACAGCCATCTCCAACATTTAGATCGAGCCCTATATGACTACAAAATTCCTGACTGTGTGCAGTTTTACCTAGAATAATTGATGCTGTTTTGAAGGCAAAGGGTGATCATACCAAATATTGATTTGATTTAGATTTTTCTTCTGTTCACTCACTAAGCATTTTGTTAACTGATGAATATAAATTATTACCATGTCTACTTTTGAAAGCATTCTTACTTTTCAGCATTTTTTCACACCTTTTTTGAATACAGAAAAAAAGAGGGGAGCAACCACACTACCTGTTCCTAAAGATAGGGATGTGCTTATCAGTGGAATACCAGCACTGACGGGTGCAGTGGTGATTAAAACAGTATTATAAAAGAAAAGAGACCAGGATCCTCCTGTCACGGGAGACTGGCAAATAATGACTCAGACAGGTACATAAAATCAATTCCACTTTATTAAGAATAAATTACAAGAATAGTTGAACGTATACACTTCTTCAGCCTTCCCGGTGTCAGGTGTGGGGACAGTGCGCAGTCCACTACCAGGAGCTGACACTGAACCTAGCCAGACTGATGAGTAAGCTTGGAGTGAACCAGTAGATAGAGCAGAACCACAGAGGTAGCAATAGTGGTAAGAGTTCTCAGCCTGAGCGGAAGCTGGAAGCCCACAAGCCAGAATGCAAGGACAACCGCAATACCCTAGGACGCTAGGGTCACAGAAACTACATGCACCCTAGAACGCTAGGGGCACAACAATTCCGCTGTGATACCCTAGAACGCTAGGGACACAAAATCCCCGGTAGGGCTAGGAGCTGCTGCACTACGGACAGGACTTACCTGACCAAGGACTGAGATTGAGAGCCTGCAAGGAGGGTGCCAGGTCTCAGGGAGTGAGAGAGAGACAAACCAGCCAACAGTCAAACGATTAGGGTAGTCAGTCAAGCCAAAGTACTTAGCATGGAGCAGGAAGTCAGACATGCCACAGTGCTTAGCACAGAGCTGGTAGTCAGCCAGGCCAAAGGTCATACACGGAGTGGGTAGTCGGACAAACCCAAGGTCAGCACGGAGCGGGTTGTAAGCCAGGCCAAAAGTCATACACTGTGCGTGTAGTCAAATCAAGTCTAAGTCGGCATGGAGCCGTCAGTCAGCAGGCAAAGGGTTCAGGCACAAATTGGTAGTCAGATGAAGCCAGGGTCATACATGAAATGGATTCAGCAGCCAGGAACCGATCACAACAGGAGACTCAGAAAACACTCAGGTACACCATGAAAGGGCACTGAGGCAATGTTAGGACTCAGCATATAAGGCCTCTCAGGGAGGCAGAGTCGAAATAGGTCAGTCAAGGTGGAACTATAAAAATAGTGAGCTCACAGAATGATGTGCAAGTAACCAGGAAGTAGTCATCCGCCATGCTGCCACGAAGCAATCCCAAGGAAGCGAGCAAGCCAGCAAAAGCGCCAGAATCACGGGTACCGTGATAGTAACCCCCCCTTCAATGACCTCTCTCCCGCGGAAAAGGACCAGGCTTATCCGGAAAATGAGAGTAGAAACTCCGGAGCAGAGCAGGAGCATGGATATTAGCACTAGTTACCCAAGAACGCTCCTCAGGTCCATAGCCTTTCCAGTGCACCAAATATTGGAGGTGACCCCTGACTCTGCGAGAATCCAGAACGCTCTTGATTTCATATTCCTCATGGTCATCCTCCTGCACAGGCCCTGGCACCACTGGTGCCGTACAGCAGTTGAGTAATGATATTTAAAACACATTGTGGATGCACATACTGGCAGGAAGATCCAAAGCATAAGTGAGAGGGTTCACTCTGAGAAGCACCCAGTATGCACCTACAAAGCGAGGAGCCAACTTTTTACAAGGCACTTGTAAATGTCTAAATGTCTTTGATAGTGCTGTGTGGACCTTTGTAGGGCTCTCTGAACTTGTACCCAAGCGGAGCAGAGCTGCCTAAGATGCTCTTCCAGAGCTGGAATGTCTTGTGCACAAAAGGAGTCAGGAAGTACTGAAGGCTGGAACCCATAGTTGATCAAGAAAGGAGAACTCTGTGAGAGTTCACTGCACAATTCCTGGCAAACTCTGCCCACGGTAACAAGGATGCCCAGTTGTCTTGATGGTCCGAGATGAAGCAGAGCAAAAACTGTTCCAACCCTTGGATGGATCTCTCGGCAGCCCCGTTGGACTGGGGATTGTATGCAGAGGAGAACAAGAGTAGGATACCCATCTGGTTACAGAACGACCTCCAAAACCTAGACACAAATTGATTCCCTCAATCCGAAACCAGCATCTTGAGCACTCCGTGAAGTCTAAACACCTCTCTAGCAAACACTTCAGCCAATTCCTTGGAGGAAGGGAATCCCTGGAGGGGGACAAAGTGAGCCATTTTCGAGAATCTGTCCACAATCATAAGAATGACCATGTACCCCTTGGATACCGGCAGTTCTACCATGAAATCTAAGGAAACGTGAGACCAGGGACGTTCGTCATTGGGAACAGTTTGAAGCAGACCCACAGGAAGATGTCTCTGGGTCTTAGCACAAGCACAAATGGAGCATGCCACCACAAAGGCTGAGCAATCTAGGCCACCATAAGAACTGGGAGACCAACCAAATCAGTTGGTCGCGGCCAATATGACCAGCAGCCTTTGATGAGTGATACGTTTCCAACAATCTGGTATGAAGGGTCTGGGGTACAAAACATTTACCACTGGGTCTGTCAGCCGGATTGGGAGGCCAAAATCTCCTTGCCAGAGGAAATGTGATGTTAGTAGCTAGAATACGATCAGTAGGAATGATAGGTACAGGTGTAGACTCAGGGTCAGAACAAAACTGCCTGGACAGGGCATCTGCTCTGACATTCTTGGAGCCAGGACGATACGACACCACAAAATTAAATCTGGATAGGAATAATGCCAACCTGGCTTGTTGTGGAGGCAGTCTCTTGGCCTCGGACAGATATGTTAGATTATTATGATCCGTTAAGATCAGAACTGGGGAACTTGTCCCCTCCAGTAGGTGATGCTACTCTCGGAGAGTGAGTATAATAGCCAGGAGCTCACGGTCACCTATATCATACACACTCTGAGCTCTGGACAATTGTTTAGCGAAAAACCCACATGGAAGAAGGGCTTTACCAGGACCGGAACGCTGAGACAGGAGGGCTGTTTCAGATGTATCCACCTCCAGTGTAAAGGGTAGGGTGGGACTGGAGTGCGACAATATCGGAGCCTTGGCGAAGGAAGCCTTCAAATCCACAAAAGCCTGGATCACACTGGGACACCATACAGATAGGTTAGTCCCTTTATGCGTCATGTCAGTTAGAGGCTTAACCACTGTGGATAAATTCAGTATGAATCTCCTGTAATAATTAGTGAACCCCAAGAATCTCTGTATGGCCTTCAAGCCCACTGGCCTGGACCACCGCAGGACAGCCAAGAGTTATTGGGGGTCCATACCTATACCGCCAGAGGAGATTATATAACCTAGAAATGTCACCTGTGGAACTCACATTTCTCCAATTTACAGAATAACTTGTTCTCGCCCAGCAGCCGTAATACAGTTGCAACATCCTTCCGATGTGCTACTAGATTCAGGGAATGAATTAAGATGTTGTCCAAATAGACTACAACTCAGCTCGGCAGCACATCTCTCAATACCTCGTTAATAAATTCTTGGAATACTGCTGGAGCATAACACAAGCCGAATGGCATAACCAAGTATTCATAGTGGCCACTGCGTGTATTGAATGCAGTTTTCCACTCGTCTCCCTCTCTGTTTCTCACCAAGTTATAGGCCGCCCTTAGATCAAGCTTGGTGAAGACAGAAGAGCCCTTAATTCGGTTGAACAATTCGGTAATCAAAGGTATGGGGTAAGCAATCTTGACCACCAGTTTATTCAGACCTCTATAGTCAATGCAGGGTTTCAACTCCCCATCCTTTCTCTTCACAAAAAATACTGTGCCAGCAGGTGAGGAAGACTTCCGGGTGATCCCTCTAGCTTGGTTCTCCTCCACAGACAGAGGATAAGTGCGCCCCTTAGGAGGTATAGCACCTGGTATCAAATCAGTGGTACAGTTGTATGCCCTATGCATCGGCAAAGTACTAGCCTCTACCTTATTGAACATCTCACTGAAAGCTTGATACTCTGAGGGTAATGAGGAAGAGGTACAAAGGATCTTGGTAGGCTGCTGTAGGCAAGACTTAGAACAGTAAGAGGACCAAGACAATGTTGCAAATCTCCCAATTTATTCTAGGGTTGTGTCTCTGAAGCCAAGGGAACCCCAGAATGATTGCGTAGTGAGGCAACTTTATGATTTAAAATTGTTGGGTCTCCACAGGGAGGTCCCCCACCCTTAGAGACAGTGGACATGACTCGTGAGTCACCTGTGACGTTGCAACGGTCTCCCATCAATGGCCTCTAAAGCAAGAGGAGAGGAGCCATGTACCAATGGAATCAAGTTCTGGGTAGCAAAATCCGCTCCGGAGTCAATCAATTGCAGAACCGTGATAGACAATGCATCTCATAACAATATCACCTCTAGGATAGGTCTCATTTGCATCTGGTCTGGGGACTGTGATTCTCCACCCAGGGTCTGTCCCCGACTCAACCCTAGGTGCAAGCGTTTCCCGGCCGGGCGGGACAAGTGCGTAATAGATGCCCTGCCTTACCACAGTACAGGCATAGGCCCTCTCTGCGACAGAAGGCCCTCTCCTCCCCCGAAAGGCATGTGAACCCTAGTTGCATATGTTCGGCCCTGCCCGTCTCTGCACTCAGAGGCGTGGGAGGCAAGGGAGGATTGGGTGGGAGCGTAAGGTTAGACGCCAATCGAGAAGGGGCCCTCCGCAACTATTCCTTGAAAGGGGATCTTTCTCTGATCCTAGAATCTATTAGTATGGTAAAGGAGATGAGTTCATCAAGCTCCTCAGGCAGCTCACGGGCTGCTGTCTCATCTTTGATCAAATAGCTTAGCCCTTGCGAGAATGCGGCCACTAGAGCCTCATTGTTCCAGCCCACCAGCCAGAATGCAAGAACATCCGCAATACCCTAGGACGCTAGGGTCACAGAAACTACACGCACCCTAGAACACTAGGGACACAGCAATCCCGCCATGATACCCTAGGACGCTAGGGTGACAGAAGCTACTAAGCAAGACTAGGTGCTGCTGCACTACGGACAGGACTTACCCGACCAAAGACTGAGATTGAGAGCCTGTAAGGAGGGTGCCAGGTCTCAGGGAGTGAGAGAGCGACAAACCAGCCGATGGTCAAGCAATTAGGGTAGTCAGTCAAGTCAAAGTACTTAGCAAGGAGCAGGAAGTCAGACAAGCCACAGTACTTAGCACGGAGCGGGTAGTCAGCCAGGCCAAAGGTCATACACGGAGAGGGTAGTCGGACAAGCCCAAGGTCAGCAGGGAGTGGGTAGTCAGCCAGGCCAAAAGTCATACACGGAGCAGGTAGTCAGATCAAACCTAAGTCGGCACAGAGCGGTCAGTCAGCAGGCAAAGGGTTCAGGCACAAGTCGGTAGTCAGACGGAGCCAGGGTCATACATGAAATGGATTGAGCAGCCAGGAACGGATCACAACGGGAGACTCAGAAAACACTCAGGTACACCACGAAAGGGCACTGAGGCAATTATAAGATGCAGCATATAAGGCCTCTCAGGGAGGCGGAGTCCAAATAGGTCAATCAAGGTGGAACAATAAAAATAGCGAGCACTCAGAATGATGTGCGAGTAACCAGGAAGTAGTCACCCGCCATGCTGCCGCCAAGCAATCCCAAGGAACCGTGATACCTCCCCTTTATTTCAAAGGAAAGAGTCTATAAAGTCACCACTTCTTGCACACCCTAATAGTCCCTGCTATATAGTCTGAAGTTAGACTGGTGGAAAACGAATAATTATAAGGACCTGTTTGCTAATGTAATAGCTGATAAAACGTAACCTTTATTAATAGTAAGTTAAAAAGGTGATCTGTATAAGGAATAGGAAACAAAGAACTCCCCTATATCTCAAGAAGAGATAACTGGGCTATACACTTAAATGTATCCCAGTTATTTCTAATATAAACTTCCTGCATCACTGTGAGGAGAAAAACTATGGATCAGTGTTAATAAAACAGCCCAGTATTTGTGAAACCTTGCTATTATTTACATCAAAAGGTAACAATTATCCTTGAAGCTGCGAATTGATACAGTTCCTGATACATCCCTGTTAATCAATTATTGAATCCCCTGTGTTTGTTTGTATTAATTCACTAGGAAAGACTTTTATAGCTAGTAGTCAATAATAGTCCTATGAGTAAGTACCTATGGTACGAAACGCGTTAGGTGGTTGGCTATATGGAGTTATATTTGTGCTGTGTCTAGTGTTTTGTACAACACATGAGGTTTTGTCCTCAAATGTTTTTAAATTGAATACTACAATAAAGAGCGAAGTTTTTATTGAAACACATGGCTGCTTGTTGATCTGTGGGTCTGTTGAAGCGCATCACACCTGTGTCGTCTTGTCTGTCGGAGTTTCATGGCTGGAACTGTGTAAGGTGCTCCGGACCCGCAAACATAACACTATTTGGTGAGTGTTATATTTTATTTATGAATTTCATTAAAGTTAGGCTTGTAGCGTTCCATTTTCTATATAATAGTCAATAAGATGTATGGAGACTACTCATATATTCACATCTAGGGTCTCTTTTCTTTCATAATATTTTTTCGCACCTGCCTAAAACTTTTGCACATTACCATACATCAATCATCACTGCCCAGATAAGTTTAGTCCAAATGGATTAATTGCCTCCATACTTCGGAATACTCCAGATCTGACCAGTAGACTCCGGTTTCATATTAACTACCAGGGGTCTGGGAATAGTGGCTGATTCTCAGGTCTCAGACAGTCCCATCGAACTTTGTCTACTTCACTGATAATTCTCAGTCACTCCCTGTCTGTTCTTCCCACTCTCCACCCATTTTAAGGGCAAACTTTGCCTCTCTTCCTCCCAATCCCACTCACCCCTATCAAGCCCCCCCCCCCTACTTTATGACCTGATAATTGAACACTCCCACACCCAGATCTCAGTGGACATCTGGAGGCTTGGTACAAGAATGTCCCCAGGTATAACTGCTCCTTTACAAATGAACCACTGCAGGCCTTAATCCCTTGGCTGCATTTTTCTAACCCATCACTGTAAACTAATAGATGTGCTCTGCCCTTTTTATTTTGGAGTTTGACCTTGTATGGAACTTGGCGAGGTCACAGTTGAAAAAACAATAAAATCAAATGGAAATATTGTCCCCTAAGAGGCAGCTGTATTGCCCCAGAAGTATTGAAAGTAATCTTTGAACATGGTATTCCTTGGTATCTTTATAACACTGACTGTACTGTCAAGTCTAGATCACAGACTATGATAATGCAAATTGCTTTGGAATGGCAGCAGGGTGGATCCAAATGCCATGAGTATGGTTATGCAAATGAGTGAGGCTTCTTGGCCATATAGTGTACTTTTAATGAATCATAACTTGTTTATAACTCACCCAAATTCTGTTTCTTTCCTTCTTCTAATAAATATAACCAATCCACACATAATCAACAAGACAATTATTACACTGCAGATGAATCCAAGCAGGACCAGGTAAGGGCTCGCATTTCCTGGTGATGGAGTGGAGGAAGGTGAAGAGATTATTGAACCTGGAGAAGAGGGGTTGATGTGAACACATTATTTAATTTTAATTAGTCAATTTAAATTAAAATTAAAACAATAAAAATAACTTTGGCAAGTAGCTAAAGTTTTGGTCTCTCCCATGAGGCCTGATTTGCTGTTCTGATATTTAGTTTTCAATGTTCCCTTGTATTGAAGCCCTTGTAAAACTGAATTAAATGCTACCAGTGGCATCTCTCAAACCTTTATGGTTTGCGAGATAGTCACTTTTAAACTTCGCTCCCCCCTGTCTCTCCGCTGACGTCATCGTTTTTGCTGCAGCAGGGGAATCCGGTCCCGGGACCAGCGGAGGCTCTTTAGCACAGCCGAGATCTCGTTATGGAAGACAAGATCCTTCACTAAAATGGTCTTCTACGTGTGCTTGGTTACCAGGCACACGTAGAAGACCGTTTTAGTGAAGGATCGTTTCTTCTATAACGAGATCTGGCTGTGCTGAAGAGCCTCCACTTGATTCAAAGAAGGGATTTCCCTTCTGCAGCAAGAACACTGACATCAGAGGAGAGGCAGGGGGGAGCGAAGTTTAAAAGCGGCTATCTAGCAAACCATAAAGGTTTGAGAGATGCCGCTGGTGGCATTTAAAGGGATAATAATACTTAAAATGTAAAAAAAAATATGTTGTAGGGTTTATTCCTCTGAGTAAAACAAGAGTACTCCCACTGCTGAAAGGTGTTTCATTCAAAAGTTATTAATTTTCAAAGTTGAATTTTTTATGTGCAATATCACAGTGGCCTGAAATTGTACAGTGGCGCTGTTGCTACACCATCCTAAGGAGATTTATGGTCCCGGGACCAGAGCTGTCCATAGGATCATGTAGCAACAGCGCCACTATACAATTTCAGGCCACTGTGAAATTGCACCTAAAAAATTCAACTTTGAAAATTAAAAACTTTTGAATGAAACACCTTTCAGCAGTGGGAGTACTCTTGTTTTACTCAGGGGGATAAACCCTACAACATATATTTTTTTTACATTTTAAGTATTACTATCCCTTTAATTCAGTTTTACAAGGGCTTCAATATAAGGAATAGTAATTTTGAAGTATTACTATCCGTTTAAGGATCTAACATCAAACTATATTTTACAGATGCTAGCTGAAAGTACATGCTATTTAAAATTCCATAACTCAATTTAATTTTTAGTTGTTAGCATCAACTTTAATCTCATCACAGTTATAATTTTGCATGTTTCACAACATTCTGTGGAACAATGCTGGGTGGGGTACAACTGACCTTCCCTTATTTTTGTTTCAAATAAAAATGAATAAGGCAGTATCTTAGTGCCCTATGCAAAAAAAAAAAAAAAAAAAAAAAAAAAAGTAACCATTCTGGAGCAAACCATTGCACCACAGAGGATAAATACAAATCCCCAAATTACCATGGATTTAAATAGGGCTTTTAACACTGGAATGTAACATTCAAAGGATTAAAAGTCACATTGAAATTATTAGAATTTTGTATTTGTCCCCTATGGTGAAGTTAGTTTGCTCCAGATTTGTGCCTGTTATTTTTTGCAGATAATAGTTAATGTGTAATGTCATTAACTACTGCTAAAATGAAGAGTTTATATACAGTATGGTTAACCTAGCAATGCTTGTATGTGTCGGGGCAATGCCTGAATTTTCAGAAAGGTAGTTCATAATAAATAAATAAATATACACATGCATGTATAAATTCATAAAAATGTATATAAATGAAAATAAATAAATACCAAAGAATAGATGACCTGAATGGTTCTTATCTGCCGTCAAATTCTATGTTTCAATGTGTGTGTGTGTGTGTGTGTGTGTGTATATATATATAAATATTATATATATATATATATATATATATATATATATATATATATATATACACACACACACACACACACACACACACACACACTCAAACATAGAATTTGACAGGAGATAAGAACCATTCAGGTCATCTATTCTTTGGTATTGTCTTATATTCAGGACAACCTTATGCCTATCCCATGCATTTTTAAATTCTGTCACTGAATTAACTTCTACCACTTCCGCTTGTGAGGTATTCCACTTATCTACTACCCTCTCAGTGAAGTAAAACTTACATTACATCTAAACATGTGTCCCTCTAGTTTTAGACTATGGCCTCTTGTCCTAACATTTTGACTCCTTTGAAATGTACTTCCCTCCTGCACTTTGTTGAATTCCTTCATGTACTTGAATGTATCTATCATATCCCTCTTTCTCTTCTCTCCTCCAAGCTATACATGCTAATATACTTTAGTCTATCTTGATATCTCTTTTCTGTAAACCAGTCACCATTTTAGTATTCCCTTCTCTGAATTCTCTTTAGATGGGGTCTCCGGTACTGTACACAATATTCTAGGTGAGGTCTAACCAGAGATCTGTAGAGTGGCATGACCAGTTCCCCTTCTACTAATGCACCTAGCTATACAACCCAGCACCCTCCTTGCATTCTCCACCTCTTTGTCACATTGTCTGCCTACCTTTAAGTAACAGATGAGAGTTGGTACCATGTTAGCCGTAGAAATACAGGAGGCAAATATAGTTTTTGATACCTTTATTGGCTACCTGAGCAGATTTAGAATGAAAGCTTTAAAGACCTTAGGTCTCTTCCTCAGGCATGTTATACAGATAAATATGAAAACGCCTCTCTTAAATACAAGTACACATTGCATTGTTTAGAATGGAAATCAGATAAGAGAACTCAACCCAAATCCAGATACCTTGATCAGTCAATGGTAAATTGCACTCTTCCTCTGAGGCTTTAGAGGTATTTATGATGCTCTTGGGTCTGTTGGAAAGGTCAGTCCATTAAGTGATAATGTGACAAGAACTCTCTGTCCTTTTTCAAACCATTACAAATAACATTACAGTTTAACATTAATTTTACCTCCCATACATTTCTGTCCCTCTGAGTGCAGAACATTCCCATTCAATACAGTTAACTTAATGTCCCTGACACTGTGCCCATTTTGACAAAAATGTTCTCCCACTGGTGTCTCTGTCTTTTTGTTGTTAACAATGGATCTGTGGGAATTAAACCTCTTATGTAGTGGATGTCCAGTTTCTACCACATAAAGAGCTGTTGGGCATTTTGCACACATGATAAGGTATATTACATAGGATGATTTACAGATGAAGGTACCATTGATCTTATGGTGTAACTGGGTGTTTGAAATTGGTATCTTATCCATGGTGTAAATGTGTGAGCAGGTTTCACATCTCTTTTGTAGGCAAGGAGATGTACCATCAGTTGTTTCAAATTGGGAGGCTGTGTGAAGGAGTGTAAGGGAGGCTGTGGGAATATGTTCTTAAGTCTTTCATCCGTATGTAATTTCGTTTGCAGTTCTCTTGATAGTTTGAGTAGAATTTCAACCTGGGGTGGTAAGTGACCACCAGTGGCACCCAGTTTCCCTTATGTTGTTCTTTGTAGTGCTAAATATTTTTTCTTGGTATTTGGGTAGCCTTCTGTATCTGATTGTCAATAATATTTGCGCTGTAACTGTGTTTTATAAAGTCTCTTCTGAGTTTCTGGAGGTGCTTGTCACGGTCCCTCATGTCAGAATGTTCTGGGTGGAAGCTATTGTTTTTCAGGTAGGTTGGTCTGTCTGTTGGTTTGAGGTATAGGGATGTGTGGATGGAGTTGTTCTTAATACTGATAGTTGTGTCAAGGAAGTTAATGTTTGTGCGTGAGTGACTGAGTGTTAGGTTGATATAGGGGTGGAATGTATTGTAGTTCTCATGGAATTCGAGAAGATCCTCTTCACTGGCGGTCCAGTTGTTAAGAATATCATCTATGTAGCGGAGATAGACCGGGGGTTTTATCTGGCAGGTGGACAGGAACTCCTCTTCCAATTTTGCCATAAACAGGTTGGCATATTGTGGTGCCATTCGGGTACCAATTGCAGTCCCCATTTTCTGAAGGTTGAGGTCCTGTCCAAACTTGAAGTAACTGTGGGTGAGAATAAACTGTATGAGTTTTCTTACCGGTTCCATGGGTGTGTTATTTTGTTCCAGATATCCCTGGCATGCTGCTATGCCATCAGTGTGTGGAATGTTGGTGTAAAGGGATTCTACATCTATAGTGGCCAGGATGGTGCCCTCTGGAATTGGGCCCAAGTCAGCTAATTTGTTTAAAAGATCCATGGTGTCCTGAAGGAAGCTGGGTGTTTGTTTTACCAGGGGTTTAAGGGTATTTTCTATCCAGACAGAGATATTCTATGTGAGTGTACCAATTCCTGAAATTATAGGTCTTCCTGGGTTTCCTTCTTTGTGTATTTTTGGTAGTATGTAGAAGGAGCCTATTTTTGGATCTGCTGGTATTAGGGGCCTTATCTGTTCTCCAATGTTGGAGGACAGTTCTTTTGTGATCCTGTTAAGTTGTTTTGTATATTTTTTTCTGGGATCATCTTGTAATTTCACATAGTAGCTTTCATCAAAAAGTTGCCTATCTGCTTCTTGAATGTAGTCCACAGAGTTCATAATAACAACAGCTCCCCCTTGTCTGCAGGCTTAATAATAATGTCCTGGTTATTCTTTAGTGACTGAATGGCTTTCTGTTCCTTGTGGGTTAGGTTGGGTTTTGGTTCACACCTGTGGGAGAACATTTTTGTCAAAATGGGCACAGTGTCAGGGACATTAAGTTAACTGTATTGATGGGACTGTTCCGCACCCAGAGGGACAGAAAAGTATGGGAGGTAAAATTAATGTTAAAATGTAATGCTATTTGTAATGATTTGAATAAGGACGTAGAGTTCTTGTCACATTATCACTTAATGGATTGACCTTTCCAACAGACCCAAGAGCATCATAAATACCTCTAAAGCCTCAGAGGAAGAGTGTGATTTACCATTGACCGATCAAAGTATCTGGATCTGGGTTGAGTTCTCTTATCTGATTTCCATTCTAAACAATGCAATGTGTACTTGTATTTAAGAGAGATATTTTCATATTTATCTGTATAACATGCCTGAGAAAGAGACCTAAGGTCTTGAAAGCCTGAATCCCAAATCTGCTTAGTTAGCCAATAAAGGTATCAAAAACTATATTTGCCTACTACCTTTAAGTAATCAGAAATAATTATTCCCAAATCCCTTTCCTCTGTTGTCTCTGACAGCACAGTACCCTTAATACTATATTCTTCCTTTGGATTTTAACTTCCCAAAAACATTACTTTACATTTTTCAACATTAAACTACAGCAGCCACACTCTTGCCCATTCTTCTAATTTACCTAAATAATTTGTCATTTAGTTTATTCCCCCAGGAATGTCTACCCCATTGCAGATCTTTGTTTCATCTGCAAAAAAGGCATTCCTTACCTTGAAGATCTTTTGCAATATCACTAATAAAAATATTAAAAAGAATGGGCCCCAGTACAGATCCCTGAGGTACCCCACTAGTAACATGACCTTCAGCTGAATATTCTCCATTGACTGACACCCTCTGTCACCTATCACTCAACCAATGCCTTATCCACTCAAGTACTTTTACATCCAGACCCAAGAACTGTAATCTATTTACCCTTTGAGTGCCAGAGGGGTACGCAACGCATTGCTTTGTGTACCCCTCTGACATTCAAAGGGTTATTGAGCCTTCTATGTGGGACAGTGTCAAATGCCTTAGTGAAATCTAGATAAGCTTTATCTACTGCTCCCCCAGTCTATTATTTTAGTTACCCAGTCAAAATCTATGAGGTTAGTTTGACAAGATACACACATGCATAAATACATACAGTCAGACTTTTCAGAATAGGAGTTCATAATAAATAAATAAATAAAATAAATAACAGCACCCCCCCACACACACACACACACACATTATACATACACACATATAAAAATAGACAAAAACATACATAAATGAATACATTCATACATACATACGTACATACATATTACACATCCTATATAATAATTAGCTAGGATGTTTGTCAGAAGCCGTCAGGCGCAGTAGAGACTGTGCGCGTTCAGCAGTCTCTCCTGCGCATGATTGCATCGCGTGGAGCAGTGAGGTATCGGCTGCTTAACCCTTTGAGTGCCAGAGGGGTACGCAACGCATTGCAAAGCAATGCATTGAGTATCCCTCTGGCACTCAAAGGATTCTGGACCTCGGCCCGTGTATATGGGTTTTTGCACTAGTACATGAATAATAAAATATTAACAATTTCTTAAATTATTCTACTAAAAACCATGACAACACCCAGCCACTGACTATGGTGGGCAAGCTGCAGACCTCCATTTGTTTTTAGACTACAAATCCCATCATACTCAGTCAGCCAAAGGCTAGCTAAGGCTAATCAGTGTCAGTGTTGTAGTCCAACAACTGCTGGATGAGTCAGGTTGACAACCTTTGGCACAGACAGGCACACATCAGCAGCAAAGAATTCTTATTATTCAAGCTGATGCCTCTTTTTGCAAATTATGTACTAAGACGAACTATGGAGCAAACTAACTGCACCACAGGGGACATCTAAAAATCCCACTGATTTAAATGGGGTTTTTAAATACATCAATACTAGCAAGCTCACCAACACATTGATTTGTAATGCATGGCTACCTCTCTAGCATTCCAGGGGTTAAAAGCCCAATTCAGATTAATAGGTATGTTGAGTATTTTATCTGTCCCCTATTTTGCATTTGGTTTGGTCCAGAATTTCTTTGTACATTAGTCACTGCCCTGCTTGCTGTGTCTTTCTGGGCAACTGGAAGCCTCTTCTGTGTGTTTGCAGCTACAACTGTGGTACATAATTTAAATCATAAGTAGATTAAATTATAAGTATCGTCTTACCATCTCCTGGGATAACAATTTGCACTGCCTGACTGTATGGTCCAATACCTCCATTTGTGTAGGCAGCAACATACACAATGCAGGTGGCATTCGTGGCTTTGATGGGGATAAATGCGACAGTGGAATTCGATTTCTCATAATATTGCATAATCTACAAAAACAAATGGTAAAAAGCAGAAGGCTTCAATAAGGTAGAAGGCACTGACTTCATACATCCAAGGCTCTTAAAATTTACGTTATTTATTTATGTCCCCATACCAACCAGAACTATAATACTGTATTCCGCATTTAAAGCAATAGTAATGTTTAGTAATATCTGAAGCTCCGATCATTCTTTAAAGGGATAGAAATACTTTGTTTTATCTTTATTTTAATTTATAGGCATTAAAAAAACATGAAGAACGATATAAGTCTTATCTCTCAAACCTTTATGGTTTAAGAGATTTTCACAAGCAAAGTATCCCCCCCCCCGTTCAGTCAGATCAGAAGGGAGGTGCCCAGGTAGACTGCAGAGAGGGACAATCTTCAATTAAGATAAGGGAAAAAGCTGAAAAACTTGTCAAGGGGGGAAGGGCTTTCATTCTTTTCATACAAAGAAGACTGTTCCCTTCTGTTATCTGTCTGGTCTTACAACCAGGTTCACATCTGAGAGGAGATGGCTTACACTAGGAAAAAGGGGCGGGAGGGGGAAACTTGTGAATATCTCTTAAACCATAAAGGTTTGAGAGATAAGACTTATATAATTCTTCATGTTTTTTTAATGCCTACAAAATAAAATAAAGTTAAAACAAAGTATTACTATCCCTTTAAGTTTTTTGTAGTATGAAGCGCTGTATTACAAGTCTGTACGATTTGTAGTTCAACAGTAATTAAATGATAACTTATCCCCCCATACCGCCCCTTTTACTGGCATCACGCTGCTCTCCAAGCCGGGCGAATGGAGCACAGTGAGGGACAATCTTCACTGAGTCCTCTTATGCTCTCAGCGAGAAGACTGTCCCTCGCTCCGAGCTGTGCGGTCCGATGACCACATTCCACATCTGGTGGGTGGAAGCTAACAAAAGGTAAAAGGGGTGGGAGGGGGATACTTTATCATTCAATTTCTCTTGAACTAAAATCGTACATGCTTGTAATATAACTCTTCATACTACAAAAAAATGTAAAGAATGATTGGAACTTCATTTATTATTAAACATTACTATCAGTTTAACTCTTATGTACTCTCTCCTTTTAACACTTTAGGCTGTAAGCTTTCGAGCAAGGATCCCACTTCCAGTGTTTCACTTGTAACCCTGTATTATCTAAATACTTAAATTGTAAAGTTCCACACTTGTGGGTATATAAAAACGTATGTAATATATACACAGATGACTAAATTAATTCTGCTCCAAATTAAAAGAATATAGAAAATGACTGTCTCTCTCGCTCTAATTTTTTCCCAACAAACTGCCATTCTCTTGTCATGAGGAGAGGGTATGATCCATCAATAACCACAGACACATCTAATTGGGGATAACAGACCACAGATTTATTTAAAAGGATAGTAATACATAAACATTAATAATCCCCATATTGTAGCTATGGTACAAAGAATTGAATTGTCCCCAGGTTCATCTCTCAAACCTTTATGGTTTGAGAGATAACCGAACGCAGAGTTCCCCCCTCCCTCCCCCTTCCCTGAATTCAGCGTTGTACTGACTGCAGGGATATCCGGTCTTATATGCATCAGGCGGCTTTACAGCTGAGCCAACATCGCGTTAGTAAAAAAATAATTATTTCACTGAAACGGTCTTCTACGTGTGCTTGAAAACCAAGCACATGTAGAAGACCATTTCAGTGAAATAATTCTTTTTTTACTAACGCGATCTCGGCTCAGCTGCAGAGCCGCCTGACTGTCGTACGACAGACTTCCCCTGCAGTCAGTACAACGCTGACTTCAGGGAAGTGGGAGGGAGGGGGGAACTTTGCATTTGGATATGAACCTGGAGACAATTCAATTCTTTGTACCATAGCTACAATATGAGGATAAGTAATATTTAAGCATTACTATCCCATTAACTATTTTATTCACATTATTATTACTGTACTTATTCCAAACACCATAATCATTAATTAAGCATTAATCATTCTTTAACTCACAGTCCTTGCCAATCTGCCTTCTTTGAAACCAAACATGGCCAAATTGCACGGGCTCATGCTAAAATCCCCACATTCTTCAGCACTACAGCTGATCCCTATGTTCGTCAGCACTTATAGCTGTCCACCATCCTTCAACACTTATAGCTGACTCCACCATACTTCAGCACTTACAGCTGACTCCACCATACTTCAGCACTTACAGCTGATTCCACCATACTTCAGCACTTACAGTGACTTCCAAATATACTCTGTGGTATACTCACAGAGAATATCTCTGGCTGGGTAGAATATACCCCGAAACCCCTGGTAAAACAAACACCCAGCTTTCTTCAGGACACCACAGATCTTTTAAACAAATTAGCTGACTGCTCCCCATTAACATCCCCACACTCCAGACTCAATGGACACAGACCAAACGGGCACCCAAGGACCAACCTGCACAATCACCCTCACAGCACCAGATCCCAGCAGTGGAACCCAACACCGTCATGCAGCCATCACAGAAAGAACCACCCATGCTATATCCCCTAACCCCATACACCCGTCCAATAACAGTCGCCGGGGGGGGGGGGGGAGGACAACCCAAACCCAGACAGTCAGAGGCATGACACATCAAGCACCACTCACCACACATACAGGGGACCATGGAAGCCATCACAAGCAGACCATCAGAAGCCAAAAGAGGTTCATTTGAACCTCCGAGTCTCAAGTAATGTACGATATCCCGATCGCACAGTCAGTAGAGGCGACCCATGATCTCCCCAGGCCAGAGGGGGGCCTCGGCCACAAGAAAAAAAGACACTCGCCGACCTATGAACCACCACCAAACAGCAAAAGAAGAGCCACACTCACTCACAGAACTAAATGTAGCCCAAACACCTGCCGCGCCCCCGCATCCAAGGCTAGTAATGACCGAACCACCAGCTCCCGACACCGGCGTCTGTGCGATCCCTCGATCTCCGCTCCGGCCCTCAAGCCAGACCCATGGGAGTCCCAACCCAAGGACAGCCAACACAAACCACCCCCAGAACAGCTGCTGCATGACTCCAGCCAGCCCCCTTCAAGCAGCCGATCGCCCACTACCACTTGCCAACAAGCACAACCTGTGAGGCTCCCAGGCAAGTCCATACCAGAATAAAAGAGAGCGTATGGTATATGCATGCCACAAAAGATCCTCAACACTCTAAGGACCCATCACGTCGTAACCCTTCAACTGCCAGTGTCATCCAAGCAACGTCACCAGTCCCCAAGATTGTTGTCACAGAATTATGCTGTTAGCCTAAAATTCTAGGTTTGAATTGCTGTAGTCGTCTGAGTAGCACTGTTGGTTATCCTGCTCCCCGTCTTCTGGGTGGTAGTTCAACCGTTACAGATTTTATCCACATTGATTGCCAAAAACAATGTAATCTATAGTTGGAATGAGCAGAAGGATCCCCATAGAAACATGAACTGTCATAACGAAGTTCATAAAATGCAGAGTTCGGCTTATCTGCCAGAACACCAGAATACTAGGGTTTTGTTTTTTTTTTGGACTGTCACATGAGAGTAAAATAGGTATGGGACCAGTCAGGTATATCTTAAGAAAAACAGAAAAGCAACAGAAACTAAACAATCTACACTACCCAAGATTCAACCATTTGAGCGTCATAGAGGCTACAAACATACTGCATTACAGCTATCTACCAGGCACTGCAAAATAGACACAGAGTAGAATTACCTTCCGACCAAAGTTAAACTAGAAACTTAAAGAAACACGCATGGGAGAGGCCTAAGGCCATCCTAAACAGAAGCAAACACCAGGGACAAAAGAGCATGAGGGACACAGTAGGAAAAAGGTGTATGGGGGAGGCTACCTGGGCCCAAGAAGTCATCGCCGGGGGCGAGGCCAGTATGTCGATGTCCCCTACAGCCACCCCATGCACCACCCAATCAGTCGCCAGAGCCAACCGTACTATTGGCCCAAAACTAAAACTTCCCCCCACCCAGCCTCACAAACGCACACCCTGCAAAATCCACCAACCCTACACTCCCCAACTCACGAACCCACCCCAGGATGGACCAACAAGCCGCAGCACCGCTGCCTGCACCCAGAGGCCTGCATGGGAACCTCACCTCACACCACCAGTGTCCAAGGACCAGCTCACCACCATTCCGGCCTACCGACCAGATGAGGGGATGCAGAGCTCCCCGGCACAGTCACCAGAAAGATCACCCCTGATCCACTGTGAAAAGCAGGGAAGAGCCCGTGAAGCGAAAACTGCCATAGAAAACATGCAGCGGTGTCCCCAAACCTCCTCGAACCAGAAATGCTGGACCCCTCTGTAATCCACTGGAACCCCGGAAGTGGGCCCCAGGCCTCGTACCTGGTCCAGCATGCAGCTCCAGCCAGGGGTCAAGAACCTGGGCAACGCACACCAGGACCTGGAGGCAGCATGGAAAGCTTGGCCACGCAGGAAGGGTTGCATCTCAGCCCCCCCCCCCATAGCCAGCCGAAACCTCAATCCCAGCAAAGGCTAAGAGCCCCTCCATAGTCTGCTCCGCCTACAGCATCCAGATGAAAACCGCCACTGCTCTCTACCGTGAAGCCTCCCCACCACCTCAGCAGGCAACCGCCTGGTGCCAAAGCCAGACCAGCCCCCGCAGGAAGACTCCAGAACCAACCCCAGGTGAACGCCAGCAGGTATCCGTCTCGCCATAGGTGCACAGTGCCTCCGTTGCACTGTCGTGCCGCAGGAAGAGGGTGACAAGGGGACCCGAACGCAGGAACAGGACCGGGGCGACAATGAGAGTAGAATGCCGTACCACCACGACTGGCAGCAGAAAACCCGGATGACCTCCAGAGAGATGAAAGCAGTCTGGAAGGTGCATCACCATGCTTCTCCTTTGTTCCTTCTTCCCCCAAGACAATCCACTTCCTCATGTCCACCCTCTTTAAGCTGTAAAGCCCATGACATGCTTTCCCTCCAGTACCCTACGGTCCCTTCCAGGGAATTTCTATTACTCCAATCACTTACTATGGAGAACCATAGCCTGCTCTCCCATACTGTGCATTGGAATAAAACATGCCTTTCTGACACCAGTTGGCGCTGCTTATAACAGTTTGGTTAAACAAATAACTGTCAGCTGTAATAACGTATGAATGAAAAATCTTCCAGCACTGGGAGTTCCATATATTTTTCACAGCTAGTCTACAATTGTCTATATGTGAATTGATGCACGGTTTTAGCAATGGTGGAGACAGAAGCCACACAAATGTCTTCAAACTGGAATTAACATCTAATAACAGTTTAGGCAGTTATGAAAGAGCTTTCATATCACATATGTATGTTGGCTGCTCTCATGCCCCCACTATGGTGCAGTTGGTCTGCTTCAGAATTTCTCATCATTTGCTTTCTGCATAAGATCATATTCATTTTTCATTGCTGTTTTGTAGTGTGTTGGACACCCCTTTGACATTCAAACATACATTGTCTGTTCCCTAGGCTTGTTCCACTGGTCGTCACAGAACCCCACACACACACTGTCTGTTTTCCCACCCTTGATACACTGGTAGCCACAGAACCACACATACACTGTCTGACACCTTGGCTTTGTTTCACTGCCCACTAGTAGTCATAGAAGTACATACAGACTGTCTGTTTCCCCAGTTTTGGGCCACTAAGTAGTTACAGAACCACACAGTGTAAGCTTCCCCAGCCTTATTCCACTGGTAGCCATGCTCCTGGCATCCTTATACCAATAAAGTATAATTTTTCGCAGACTAGCACTAGGTACTGAATGCAGTGGGACATTCCATGTAGTTAAAAGATAGTAATATCTTTGAAGCTGTTTGTATGTATTATTGTATGTATATTGTTTTCCTATAGTGCCATTTTCTGGAAACATTTGTGTACATCAGCTTAGGCGTAAAAACGCATATGACCCCTCTATTGATGTGGCTGTATGTCTACTTTCTAAAATAGTGTGCCTTGCATACCTTTTCTTAATATTTCTAATGGCTGTGACCATTTTAGTTTAGACAGGTAATTAGAAAGTGTAAATAGGCCATTCCAACCATGATACAAAAAATAAAGAATCTGATGGGGTAGTCGATCTTTGGATATCCAGTTTTTGGGGCTGTAATCTCCCATCATCCTCAGCCTGCCAATGGGAATTGTAGTCCCCAAAGCTGATGGTCCAATGATTGCCTACCCCTGCACTACTATATGGGCCAATTAATCATTATCTGGAGTAAGCTTAAATATCTATATGCTGGTGTAGATATTTAGCTTTCTTAAAGTAGATTTAATTTAGTCTGCTATAATTACCTGTCCCAAATGTTCCTTTAAGACCAGAGGGGTTTGCTCCACAAAGGTCTGCACATCCATTTGGCCCTTAAGTGGTTTAAGAGTAATTAAAACTTGACAGGGCTGTATGGTGCATCTGTTATTATTCACCTAGCATGAACAGAACTCTATCTGATTCAGTACTGGATTGCTCTCCTTGAAGGGAATACTGCTTGTCACCAGTTATTTTCAGGTGCAAGGTTCACATTAATCATCTGAATGCCAAAGAAGAGAGTGCAATGCATTTCCTCTTTTACTCAAATGGTTAAACCTTTATTGCAGTGCAAAGTAATAAGCCAAAGAACTCTCAAGTACCACAGGATTAAACAGTAAATGGAAAATTGTCTCTTGAGTCTTAAAATGTAGATCAAAAGGCATGCAGTGCATTCTAAGACTGAATATAAAACATTACCATGATAGGACAGGAACACAGTGTTCTGAGAGCATGACCTTCAATTCTAGAGTGTTTAGCAAGCCTTTCGAACCAGAAATGCTGGACCCCTCTGTAATCCACTGGAACCCCGGAAGTGGGCCCCAGGCCTCGTACCTGGTCCAGCATGCAGCTCCAGCCAGGGGTCAAGAACCTGGGCAACGCACACCAGGACCTGGAGGCAGCATGGAAAGCTTGGCCACGCAGGAAGGGTTGCATCTCACCCCCCCCCCCCCCCATAGCCAGCCGAAACCTCAATCCCAGCAAAGGCTAAGAGCCCCTCCATAGTCTGCTCCGCCTACAGCATCCAGATGAAAACTGCCACTGCTCTCTACCGTGAAGCCTCCCCACCACCTCAGCAGGCAACCGCCCGGTGCCAAAGCCAGACCAGCCCCCGCAGGAAGACTCCAGAACCAACCCCAGGTGAACGCCAGCAGGTATCCGTCTCGCCATAGGTGCACAGTGCCTCCGTTGCACTGTCGTGCCGCAGGAAGAGGGTGACAAGGGGACCCGAACGCAGGAACAGGACCGGGGCGACAATGAGAGCAGAATGCCGTACCACCACGACTGGCAGCAGAAAACCCGGATGACCTCCAGAGAGATGAAAGCAGTCTGGAAGGTGCATCACCATGCTTCTCCTTTGTTCCTTCTTCCCCCAAGACAATCCACTTCCTCATGTCCACCCTCTTTAAGCTGTAAAGCCCATGACATGCTTTCCCTCCAGTACCCTACGGTCCCTTCCAGGGAATTTCTATTACTCCAGTCACTTACTATGGAGACCCATAGCCTGCTCTCCCATACTGTGCATTGGAATAAAACATGCCTTTCTGACACCAGTTGGCGCTGCTTATAACAGTTTGGTTAAACAAATAACTGTCAGCTGTAATAACATATGAATGAAAAATCTTCCAGCACTGGGAGTTCCATATATTTTTCACAGCTAGTCTACAATTGTCTATATGTGAATTGATGCACGGTTTTAGCAATGGTGGAGACAGAAGCCACATAAATGTCTTCAAACTGGAATTAACATCTAATAACAGTTTAGGCAGTTATGAAAGAGC
Organism: Rhinophrynus dorsalis; assembly: GCA_037306005.1. Taxonomy (NCBI): domain Eukaryota; kingdom Metazoa; phylum Chordata; class Amphibia; order Anura; family Rhinophrynidae; genus Rhinophrynus; species Rhinophrynus dorsalis. The sequence continues at coordinate 131,921,704 of CM074720.1, read as the reverse complement.
TTTCATATCACATATGTATGTTGGCTGCTCTCATGCCCCCACTATGGTGCAGTTGGTCTGCTTCAGAATTTCTCATCATTTGCTTTCTGCATAAGATCATATTCATTTTTCATTGCTGTTTTGTAGTGTGTTGGACACCCCTTTGACATTCACACATACATTGTCTGTTCCCTAGGCTTGTTCCACTGGTCGTCACAGAACCCCACACACACACTGTCTGTTTTCCCACCCTTGATACACTGGTAGCCACAGAACCACACATACACTGTCTGACACCTTGGCTTTGTTTCACTGCCCACTAGTAGTCATAGAAGTACATACAGACTGTCTGTTTCCCCAGTTTTGGGCCACTAAGTAGTTACAGAACCACACAGTGTAAGCTTCCTCAGCCTTATTCCACTGGTAGCCATGCTCCTGGCATCCTTATACCAATAAAGTATAATTTTTCGCAGACTAGCACTAGGTACTGAACGCAGTGGGACATTCCATGTAGTTAAAAGATAGTAATATCTTTGAAGCTGTTTGTATGTATTATTGTATGTATATTTTTTTCCTATAGTGCCATTTTCTGGAAACATTTGTGTACATCAGCTTAGGCGTAAAAACGCATATGACCCCTCTATTGATGTGGCTGTATGTTTACTTTCTAAAATAGTGTGCCTTGCATACCTTTTCTTAATATTTGTAATGGCTGTGACCATTTTAGTTTAGACAGGTAATTAGAAAGTGTAAATAGGCCATTCCAACCATGATACAAAAAATAAAGAATCTGATGGGGTAGTTGATCTTTGGATATCCAGTTTTTGGGGCTGTAATCTCCCATCATCCCCAGCCTGCCAATGGGAATTGTAGACCTCAAAGCTGATGGTCCAATGATTGCCTACCCCTGCACTAGTATATGGGTCAATTAATCATTATCTGGAGTAACCTTCTATATCTATATGCTGGTGTAGATATTTAGCTTTCTTAAAGTAGATTTAATTTAGTCTGCTATAATTACCTGTCCCAAATGTTCCTTTAAGATCAGAGGGGTTTGCTCCACAAAGGTCTGCACATCCATTTGGCCCTTAAGTGGTTTAAGAGTAATTAAAACTTGACAGGACTGTATGGTACATCTGTTATTATTGCCCTAGCATGAACAGAACTCTATCTGATTCAGAACTGGATTGCTCTCCTTGAAGGGAATACTGCTTGTCACCAGTTATTTTCAGGTGCAAGGTTCACCTTAATCATTTGAATGCCAAAGAAGAGAGTGCAATGCATTTCCTCTTTTACTCAAATGGTTAAACCTTTATTGTAGTGCAAAGTAATAAGCCAAAGAACTCTCAAGTACCGCAGGGTTAAACAGTAAATGGAAAATTGTCTCTTGAGTCTTAAAATGTAGATCAAAAGGCATGCAGTGCATTCTAAGACTGAATATAAAACATTACCATGATAGGACAGGAACACAGTGTTCTGAGAGCATGACCTTCAATTCTAGAGTGTTTAGCAAGCCTTTCAATTTTATATTAATGATGTTAAAGAATGAGACAAATGATGATACTGTAATCATAGAAAGTACACGCTATGCCAATAAAACTTTCTAGTTGGTGGAAGACACTTTGTAATACATAGACGTAGTAGGTGGAATGTGGAATGTGCCAAACCAGATCATTTTTGGGCTTATATGTTAGCAAAAAAAACATGCTGCTGCAACTTGAGGTTTGTAGTAGAGAGTATGATCGCCATACTTAGGAACTATCCAGATCTGACCCAGAGACTCAGATTTTTATACCTGATTACCAGGTCTCCCCATCAAGAGACTGATTCTCAGGACTTTTTGCGTTTCCTCATAACTGCCCACTTCACTGCCAGTTCTGTTCACTCTCTGCCCTGTTCCTCCCATCCTCTGCCCATTTGAGAGGCACAACCTTCCTCCCCTCCTCCCAATCAAGCCGCTCAATTTATGATGTAAATAGAGTAATTTGGACACTCTCTCCACAGAACGTAGTGGACTTCTGGAATCTTGAGAAAAGAAAGTTCCCAGGTATGATAGCTTTAGTGCAGGATGTCCAAACCTTTTTTTACTGAGGGCCATAAAAAATAAAATGACCATAGACCATAGTCGAGAGCCAAACATTCTGCCTTCACCCCCCACATAGTACCACCTTCTCCTCCTATAGCACCACATTTTCTCCTCATCATCTCCACCTCATAGCAGCAAATTCTCCCCCAATAGCACAACATCCTCCCTTCATCGCCTCCCCCTTACAGCAGCATCTTCTCCCCCCAATAGCACAACATTCTCCCCTCATAATCTCCCCCCACCATAGCACCACCTTATCCCCCAATAGCACAACATCCTCCCTTCATCATCTCCCCCCATAGCACCACCTTATCCCCTAATAACACAACATCCTCCCCTCATCATCTCCCCCCATAGCACCACCTTATCCCCCAATAGCACAACATCTTCCGCTCATCATCTCCCCTCATAGCACTATCTTCTCCCTCACCACCTCCCCCCCATAGCACCACTATTTCCGTTCATCTCCCCCAGTGCAAAGAATGTGGCGGGGTCCTCCACATCCTGACCAAGTTATTTTTTGGCACGCCCAAGTTGTTCTTTCTTCCATGGAATCATTATAATGTGATGTTATCATGTTGCCAACCCCTGATGGTGCTAATGCAGGGCTCAAAATTTCCACTCGCCACTAGCCAATGGGTATGTTTTGGCTTGCAGTGGCGAGTAACTTTTCAGGTCTGGCTAGTAGCAAAGGACTTAAAATTATAAGCACTGAGGCTAATGAATAAAGCAGTTGGTTCAGGATATGGGGGTTCTCTCTGGCTTCCTTGAAATGTAAGCTGCAGTCTATTTTCACTTATTTTAGCAGAGAGGACCTGCAAGTTCTCCCTGCACATCAGTCCAGTCTGAAGCACATCAGACAAACCACATCTAGCAGAAGTAGAGGCACTCCTACAAATTGTCTGAGAAGCACAGATTAGTGTTGAAGATGTCTCAGAGAGTGGGACAACATTTTCTTTAGTTAAATGAACACCCATGTCTCCTACTGCTTTAGTGCAAATACAAAGTAGTATGTCTCTCCGCTTTAGATGGAGGAGGCGACAACATTATAGAGTGCTCTCACCTGCCACCACCACCACCTCCACTAGTCATGATGTTAAAGCAGTTAAGTTACACTTTTCTTCTTCTACGTACTGTCAACCCACACTTATGGATTTCTAAGAAATAAGTCAAAAACTGTACAAAAATAATCCAAAAGTACACCAGTGGAATAGCAAAGTTGCCAAAATGTTGGCGGCTGATATGCTGCCCTATTTTTTTGTTAAATACAAGGTTTTAAAGAACTCATATGCATTTCCCAAGCCAGTGTTATTTTTCAAGGATGGCTATACCAGAGTTGTACAACCAGGTGGTTAGTCTTGTGGGCAAAGGGCTGTAAAAGTCATACAGCAAGAAAGTTCACCTGACCACAGATATGTGGACAAGTGGCAGAATACTATTTGACTGTCACCACTCACCGGGTATCTTTTGGAGCAGTGCGCATCAGCATGTAGCAAGAGCAGCAGGTCATCTCCACTAGTAAACAGAAGCTTATGTAAAATGAATACTGCAAGGCTGCACTCACTGGTTAAAATGCTGGTCCACAGTATGCCTTTTTCATGTGTCCCTTACTATATATATAGCGATATGGGAACCCTAATCTCTGGGACTTACTGCTCAAGGAGGACTAACACCTTGTAATAATAACCCCATAGTAGAAGAGTAACTAATGACAAAGTATCTCCTCCCACCCCTTTTACCTAGAGTAAGCCACCTCCCCTCAGATGAGGAATACGGTCCTGTGACCAGAGAGCTCAGAGCAAGGGGCAATCTTCTTATTGTGAACATAAGGAAAACCCTGCCACCATTGACAGGTTTTTCAGGTGTTTCCTTATTGCTCACTGAAGATTGTCCCTCTCTACGATCCATCTGGACAGTCTTGCTGCTCTGAGGTGAGCAGCAGGGACGTGCACAGACATTTTGGGGGGCAGGGGCTCAAATGAAAAAAGGGCACTTCTCATAATTATTTATTCAAAATATATATTTAAAAAAAAAAGAGGATCCGACACGCAAGAGGAGAAGACCCAGCTGCACGTAAAAAGGACCCGGCCGGCATGTTAAAGGGACCTTACACTTAAAAAGGACCTGGACGTAAGAGGAGAGGAGAGCAGCTCCCCCCCCCCCCCCCCCCCCGGTAATCAAAATTGAAAAACAGACTGGGATAAGATAATATCGGACTAATTTTTGTTTGTTTGTTTGTTAAAAGGGCACGACGGCACTTTGGACAAAAAGGGCAGGTGCTCAAGCCCCCCTTGGTGTCTATGTGAGCAGTGTTATATAAGTAAAAGGAGCGAGAGGGGGATATGTTATCATTCAATTACTCTTGAACCACAACTCTGACAATATTGAAATAACACTCTCCATGGACCAAATACCATGAAGATAAATTTGAGCTGCATTTATTGTGAAACATTACTATACCTTTAACTCCATGAAGGCAGACATGGCAGTTGCTAGCAGGATCACTTGACCTCAAGCACTGCTCACGTTAAAACTAATCTTCTCAATACACTGTACACCACCCTGGACCTTAAAAGGTTACACAGGCTCATGCATTCTGCCTGCTTCAGTTTGAACACAGTCATATCTAACTCCACGGACATGACATCTAGAACTGTCTAAAAATATGATGTCTTAAAGGGATAGTAATACTTTGTTTTAACTTTATTTTATTTTGTAGGCATTAAAAAAACATGAAGAATAATATAAGTCTTATCTCTCAAACCTTTATGGTTTATGAGATATTCACAAGCAAAGTTTCCCCCCTCCCGCCCCTGTTACCTACTGTAAACAATCTCTTCTCAGATGTGGAATGCAGTCCATAGACCGGACAGATAACAGAAGGGGACACTCTTATTCCTATGAAAACAATGAAATCCCTGCCCCCCTTGACAAGCTTTTCAGGTTTTTCCCTTATCTTAATTGAAGATTGTCCCTCTCTGCAGTCTACCTGGGCAGCTCCCTTCTGCCCTGGCTGAGAAGTGTTACATCAGTAAAAGGGACTGGAGGGGGACACTTTTCTTGTGAATATCTCTTAAACCATAAAGGTTTGAGAAATAAGACTTATATCATTCTTCATGTTTTTTTAATGCCTACAAAATAAAATAAAGTTAAAACGAAGTATTACTATCCCTTTAAAAAAATGGCACAAGGACAAAATTCATAGTAGCCATTAGGATTTTGTTGCAATAGTAAGGTAAGTGAAGGGTTTTTAGGAGGTTCTTTCTAAATAAAGGCATGAAATCTCAAAGAAGTGCCTGAAATAGACCCTATTGTTTAATCTGACGCTGCATTAATAACAATCAGTACAAAGAAAAAGAGGATGCAGAGAGGAAGGGTGTGATGTGAATATTCAGTCAGCGCCTGTACAGATTCGTTTTTGATGCAAAAATCCTGTAATCTAGACTTAACCCTTTGAGCTCCAGAGGGGTATCCACTCTGGCACTCAAAAGAGGTAAATATACACTTAGACAGAAGACAATTCTGTGCCGCTTCATACAAATTAGTTAAATGTTATCCAATATATTCATTGGCATGTTTCAAAACTGAAGATTTTGTTACATACTTTGGCCAAAATATGTTTAAAGGGATAGTAATGGATTAAAATAAAATATAGGTTTTCATAAAAAAAGTTCACTGCTCCTTTAAGATCCACAAGAATGTGCTTCTGGTCCTAAAAGGGGTAACTAGGTTATGCACTCAAAGGGGAACACAGTGGTATAATATATGCCTTATACAGGGCACACATTTGCACAACGGGTATGGAGAGCACAGGTCTGATTTTTGCCTTAGGTTATGCACTCAGCCTGCTTCTGTTAAATAAATGTCTTGTCCGCTCCCATGGGTATGGCATTCAGGACTGATTAAAGATCTTATCTTTTGAACCAAAATACAAGGGCACAATTAACAGGGGTCATTATCATTTTTTGACCATAATAAGGTAAGTGGAGATTATTATTAGCTGTTACTTCTCCTTAAAGCGGAACTACCACCCCACCATGACCTTATCTGTGTGTGTAGCATTAATGTAGTTATAAAGCGCTGTGTAATTTTAAAAATCAGAAAACTGATCGATAAGGCACAAAAGAAGATTAAAGTTTAACCATGTGACATGTAGAGCATTGTGAGCACTACTGAGCACGTCAATCTGGTTACCGTGCGGTTACTTAGTCACTCCCACCGTTCTCTGTTATGAGCCAGTGGTGCAAACGGTATGCTTTGCGTTTGCACCACTGGCCCAGAAATGGGAAAAAGGTGGCTTAAAGGGATAGTAATACTTAAAATGTAAAAAAAAATATGTTGTAGGGTTTATCCCCCTGAGTAATACAAGAGTACTCCCACTGCTGAAAGGTGTTTAATTCAAAAGTTATTAATTTTCAAAGTTGAATTTTTTTAGGTGCAATATCACAGAGGCCTGAAATTGTACAGTGGTGCTGTTGCTATATGATCCTATGGACAGCTCTGGTCCTGGGACCATAAACCTCCATAGGATGGTGTAGCAACAGCGCCACTGTAACATCTCAGGCCACTGTGATATTGCACCTAAAAAATTCAACTTTGAAAATTAATAACTTTTGAATGAAACACCTTTCAGCAGTGGGAGTACTCTTGTATTACTCAGGCGGATAAACTCTACAACATATTTTTTTTTGCATTTTAAGTATTACTATCCCTTGAAAGTTAATTCCAGTCTAGTACAGGCTCCTGCGTGCCAGGTGACGTGTCAGATAAGGGCAGGACAAGGAGGACGTGGGCGGGATAACAAAGAAAGATGTGAGTGACTAAGTAACCGCACGGTAACCAGACTGACATGAGCAGTAGCGCTCACAATGCTCTACACGTCACAGAGTTAAACTTTAATCTTTTTTTCTGCCTTGTGGATCAGTTTTCTGATTTTTAAAATTACACAATGCTTTATAACTACATTAATGCTACACACACAGATAAGGTCATGGTGGGTGGAAGTTCCTCTTTAAAACTCTAATTAGTAGCTCAACAGCACAGCTGAAAAATTAAAGAGTTTTCTACACCAAAAACATTGATGACTGTACAACACAGATGTTGTTGGGACAAAAAAATATCACGCAGTCTTTTAAACTTTTGAATATTCACTTCCACTTCGTGACTGAACAATTAGTCAGATGATAAAGGACTAGAGGTGGAAACAAGATAGCGCAGATGTGTTACTGAGATGCCCACGGTTTAACCCTGTGAGTGCCAGAGAGGTATCCAACGCACTGCAATGCAATGCGTTGGATACCTCTCTAGCACTCAAAGGGTTAAGCCCAAAAATCTATATTTAACCCACTAGATGCTAGACAAGCATCTAATGCATTGTTTTGCAATGAGTTGGAGACCTCTCTAGCATTCAAGGTGTTAAAGTGGAATTATCACCCTAAATAAAGTCCCCCACCCAATAATTAGGCATATAGAGATATTCTTAGAAACAGTGCTATTATCGAGCATAAGTACCGCGTTATGAAGAAATACTTCTTCTGAGACTGACGGACAGGCTTCTTGCTTTAGAGATATCTGCGCGACTGTACTGCCTGCTCACCTCAGAACAGAAGGGTGGTGTCCAGATGGCTTGCAGAGAGGGACAATCTTTAATTAGCATAAGGGAAAAACCTGAAAAATCTGTCAAGGGGGGCAGGGTTTTCATTGTTCTCACAGTAAGAAGATTGTCCCTTGCTGTGAGCTGTCTGGTCCCAGGACCGGATTCCACATCTGAGGGGAGATGGCTTACACTAGGTAAAAGGGACAGGAGGGGGATACTTTATCATTCAATTACTCTTGAACTACAACTCTGACAGAATTGAAATAACACTCTTCATGGCCCAAATACTATGAACATTAATTGGAGCTGCATTTATTTTGAAACATTACTATCCCTTTAAGGTACGATGAATGAGACTGGGAAGGACATCGCAGGCATGCAGATGACTCTAAGATGTCTGCTCACAAGCCTGGCCGCCAGTCTCAGAAGAAGGATCTCTGCATAACGCTGTATTTATGCTCGATAATAGCACTATTTCTAAGCATATCGCTATATGCCTAATTATTGGGGGAGGGGGACTTTATTTCGGGCGATAGTTGTGCTTTAAAATAAATATGATTTGTTAATCTTGGACAGTTTGGGAGGCTACATTCATTTTAAGTTGACACATTTATCTGGATTTTGAGGCTGATGTACTGCGAATTTTAGCATTCATGGGGCAAACCAGGAGAACAATAGGACACAAATAGATACTTATAAACCTTAAAGGAGAAGTAAACTTGTTTTATGAAAAAATATATATTGTAGGGATTTTCCTATTGAGTAAAATAAGGGTACTCCCACGGTCGAGAGATTTATATTTCCAGAGTTATTACAGTTTAAACCCATGTTTTTTTACATTAGCAGTGCCCTCTAGTGGTCAAATTCTAATTAGATTTCCTGTTAGATTCTAATGGAGAGGAAAGTCAGAGACATACAGTTCTCCATAGAATTTGATAGAAACTGCCTGTCACTTCCTGTCAGAACTATCAGAAAGTAAACACAGTAAATTCACTTCCTGATTATTTAAACTGCTATAATTTTTGAATAAAACATCTGTCAGCGATGGGAGTGACCTTGTTTTATTCAGCAGGAAATGCTATATAAAATATGTGTTTTCATTAAAAAAAAAGTTTACTGCTCCTTTAAAGACTGCATTACATTTTTCATTCCAATGACATCTGTTTGTTTTTTAGATTAAAATATATCTATGTAACACATTAGGAAAATAAACAGTTTTTGAGAAATTAACCTTTATGTTTTGTTCACACAATCTGGCACTTTATGCTAATTTCCTGTGCAGTATGCCAGTTAGTTATATTCAAGAGCATACTTACTGTACTATTAGTAATATTAAATACCCCCAGTGTGCAGACTGTGTCTAGATGGATTCATAGCACAGTGTGTGGTCAAAACAATGAATCACACTGTGATACCAACAAATAAAGGTCAATTTCCTAAAATACTTATATTACAAAACAATGCATTGCACAACATATAGGCAGTTTTATGTCTACTGAAAATTAATTAAACGTAATTTAGGGTGACAGGTCCACTTTAAAAATAAGAGCATGTGAATAATTTGCATACCTGGGAATCTTCTTGGGGAGATTCACTAAGCGGTGATAAAGAGGTGATAGAGTGGAGCTGACTTCTCCAGTGATATCACTTCTCCAGGTCCTGTGTTATTCTATAGAGCCTATGCACTATGATTTCCAAAGCTGAAGACATCTTAGTGCATTGGCTCCATAGAATAACAGGAACTGGAGAAGTGATAAACTGGTGAAGTAATCTCCACTTTATAACATTTTTATCACTGCTTAATGAATCGCTGCCACCCCGACCCCCCCGGAGTACAAAGAAGGGATGAGTGTGGGTGTATCCAAATTAAGTGATTTGCTTCATATTTTGGGAGGGGCTTAATCAGAATGAGCTGGATTGGGAGGAGGAGGGAAGGCAGGGGTTTGGCCTTAAAGGGGATGTAATACCCCTATTCAAGTTAGCCTGGATTGTCAGATTATACACTGAATATAAGTAAAAGTGCAATATATTTCTTTAAACCCCTTAACGACTCATGACATACATGTACGTCATCAGGTGGAGGTCCCTAAAGGGCCAAGGACGTACATGTAAGTCATGGAAATCCAGGCTCCCCGTGTGGCTGCATGCCATTCAGGGATTCTGGAATCAGAGGAGTTAAAAAAAAAAAATGCTCCGTGGTCCTTAAGTGACGGCCGCGTGCGTGCGCAGCTGGTCCTTAAGGGGTTAAAAGCTCCTGTTGGTCTAAAATGGAGTTATAAACTGTGCCCTGTACCTACTTCCACATAGACTGAGGTTACCTGCTCTGTAACCGTCACTCAGCCTCTGCTCCCCTCCTTCTATCCAGCCTCCTCCGATGACGGAGGCTTCTGTCTGTAAGCTGGAGCAATGTCATTGGCAGAGATTGATATCTAGCCAATGAGAGCGCTCCAGCTTACAGGCAGAAAGCCTCAGTCATCAGAGGAGGCTGGATAGAGGGAGGGGAGCAGAGGCAAAGTGACAGACTGCAGTTACAGAGCAGGTAACCACAATCTATCCGGAAGTAGGTACAGGGCACAGTTTATAACTTCATTTTAGACCAACAGGAGCTTTAAAAAAAAAAATAATGCACTTTTACTTATATTAGGTGTATAATCTAACGATCCAGGCTAACTTGTATAGTGTATGAAGTACAGGGCCGGCACCACCTATAGGCGAGGTAGGCGCCGGCTTAGGGCGCACATTCTCTGGGGGCGCAAACTGACATTTATACATATATAGGGAACACACAAACACACTCACACTTAAACACATACAGGGTGGGGCATAAAGGAGTAGGACAGGCGGCAAAATTAGATTTTGCCTAGGGTGGCAAAAATCCTTGCACCGGCCCTGATGAAGTATTTGGATGAAGTATTTGGAATGGGGTTGGAATTAACCTCTGCCCCTGGATACCTGGTAATTAACTCTGAAAACCTGAGTCTCTGTGGCATATCCAGGGGGTTCCTAGGTATGTTATTTGAATAAAACATTCTGATAAGTGTAGCTAAGAAAGAAAAGACAAAAACAAAAAAGACAAGCAAAACAGATACCCATACAGATTTCCAGCAACGCTTAGGCTTAGTTCACACCAGCAATTCTGTTGCAGACAGTAAAGCCCTAAAAACTGCATGGATTTGTTGTCATTGTGTTATATGGGGCTGTTCACAGGGCCGAATTGCAGCATATGTCATTATGAGACACTTACAAAATGTTCACGTTAACACACCTACAGGTTTGTAGTATGAAACTGAATAGAAATGCACAAAATATTACAAGTTGTGTTCTCTGTGTGATTTTGTTTGTAACTTCATACAGAGAGATGATGTTTATGCACCTAGACTAGTTTACAGTATAAAAAAAGTCTTAACCCTTTTTGTGCCAGAGGGGTACACGATGCATTGCTGTGCAATGTGTTGTGTACCCCACTGGCACTGAAAGGGTTAAAGGTAACAAAAACAAACAATAAAATTACACAACGATGCATGTACATTGTATTAACCTCTCGCACTTCATACAAAAATATATGCTTAGCATCACTGAGAATTCTGTTACATCTTGTCCGTAACCCTTGTGAAGCAATGTTTTGGGCACCCGTTTGACACTGAAAACGTTAAAGGACCTGAGTCTTAGGGTGCTACCTCATCCCTTTAAAACCACACACATATGAGGAATGACTTCTGTAAAGATTATTGCAGGCTTTTAATGGCCCCCCATGCAGCCCTGCAGAGTGCATTCTTCATGTGTGTGTCTGGTTTTAACCCTTTGATTAACAGGGTTATGCAAAGCATTGCTTCTGGCACTCAAAGGGTGAAGGGATAAGGTGGCAACCTTACCTGAGTCATTACTCCACAGTGTGTTGTGCAACATTCTGGTTAATATATTACCTCTAATATGTATTTAAAATTATAGTTACATATTTCTAGTACATCTTTATGAACATATTGGGCCTAAACAATCATAGTCAAAAGAATCTAAAATGGGATTTCACAAATAACTTGTGGACTACATTATAAAACATTTTTTCCATCAATTATCTTATTCCTTTTCCTCAAAATGTACTCTACATACTCCAATCTCAGGCACCTATTGAGTGTTGTATTCTGTCATTACAACTTGTCTTTGTTATGATTTAAGCTGCTTGGTGCCAGCAGTGCTGTTCCCAGAATTCCCTGGCACTAGTCTCTTCTCTATCTGCACTACAGTCTAAGTTTAGCTTCAGAAGTACAAAGCGAAAACATATTACTTCATGGGACATGCTTCAGAACTAAGGAAATCACAGGCAGATGTGGTAAAAATAATTATATATATATTGTAAGGATGACATTGATTAGAAAAATGTTAATGCATGTATACTGGTAGTTTTAGAGAAATGCATCTGTATTTGTTGGTGGCACCGTGTAACATTCTATGCTAATTAGTTTCTGTGCTAGGCAAAAATTCTCCAAATTCCTTTTGATTTACATGGGGGGGTTAACCCTCTGAATATTAATCCCCCATGCCCAGTTGGTTTACACTGAAATTCTACCTTTTTAGCTTTACAAATAAGGCCAACTGCTTGAAATACAGAAACACACACAGATACACACTATACACACCGCTGAGCCATCATTAATCATCTTAGAGCAGGAGTGGGCAACCACTAGGGTGACCACATTTCCATTCTGCCATTCAGGGACACTGGGGAAATGAGAACAGTAGAATACTTGTCCTCGGCTCTAGTGCAGCTATATGGGAGGGGTCAGTATACATCACTGGTCATCAGTGAGCAACCCTCTCTTTCTCCAGAGCACCACAAAGTTCTAAACACTAGAGGGAGAACTGCCCATTAACTGCTGTAACAGAAAATGTGTCTGCTGCGGGCTACAAGAAAATGTACGTCACATCCAAAGCCTTAGACAAGCTTTACACTGAAACAAAATTGCACTGCAGCTCCTGTTTGATGTCAGGATCAAGGCTCAGGTCTCTCTCTAGTGTTTAGAGCTCTGGCTGCAAGCCATTTCCCTGTAGCCCAGCAGAGGCATCACTTCCTGTCACAGTAGGTAATGGGCAGTTCTCCTAGTGTCTAGAAATCTATGCTCTGGAGTCTTCATTCAGGGACTTTGTATTGGCTGTCAGGGACAAGGGACACACATTTAAAATCAGGGACTGTCCTGGGCAATCAGGGACATGTGGTCACCCTAGCAACCACACTGACTGGAATCTTGGGGGATCATAGCTCTGGCAGCCCGCCCCTTTTCCTCAACTATGCTGGAGGTTAAAATGTAACTAGGCCACAGTGAAATTAACTGAGGTGTTAAGGATATTTAGAAAGTCTTATTAATTTAGAATCAGTCAATTTGATTTGACTGCCAAACCCCTGATATTATTATTAGTATTATTATTCTTTATTTATACAGTGCCAACTAATTCCACAGCGCTCCTTTAAGACAATACCGAATTCTTGTTCCAGTTGATGGACATTTATTGTTTGTGACATAATTGTATAATGCTTATCTAAATGGGAATTTTAACCCCTTGAATGCTAGAGAGGTCTCTGACACATTGTGAAGCAAACTTTTCTACAATTCAAGAATCAGCATATAGTACATAATAATTTTCATAAATATGTATTTGAATACACTCTGAGGCAAAATGTGCAGGATGTGTGGGGTTTGGGGGTGAAAATAAGGATTGTTCACTGTAGTAGAGGGAAATTATCTCCTCTTCCCACTGAACCAGGTAACAGAATGAGTGCTGCATGAGAAGACCTTGAGGGACGCGTGGTTCTAGGGCCCCCTGTTGTCCACCACTGCCCTAGGAGGTCACCTGCTCTGCCTAATGGGAAATGAAGCCCCTGTATGAGGAGATGACTTCAAAATACGTACATTTCTTTATCAGTGTAAAAAAATAGATGTATATTTTCTTACATGAGCAAGGCCATGTCCCATAGGAACAGAATTAGTAAAATAAGATAACTGCACTTTAAAATCCTTTAGAAAGGGACCCTATCAAATAAAAATAACTGGTCATTTGAAAGTGATTTCAAAATCACCTATATGTTGTATTAGACATTTTTTATTTAGAAAACACTTTTTTCTTTACTTATATAATATACATGCTAATGCTAATTAAGGCATGTTGCTCACTAAATTCTTGTCTTAACCCTATATTACCTCCTCCACTCACTGACACTTAACCCTTTGAGTGCCAGAGGGGTTGCAATGTGGTGCTACCCTTCTCCCACTCAAAAGATTAACTTTTTCAGTGCTAGGGGTTTTGCACGATGACCTGCCCACTTCCCTTAGCACTGAAAGTGACAGACGCTCCTGCATAGCATGCCTTAAAGGAGCAGTAAATTTTTTTTTATGAAAACATATATTTTACAGAGCATTTTCTGCTGAATAAAACAAGGTCACTCCCATCGCTGTCAGATGTTTTATTCAAATATTATAGCAGTTTAAATTTACTGTGTTTACTTCCTGATAGTTCTAACTGACAGGAAGTGACAGGCAGTTTCTATCACATTCTATGGAGAACTGTAGGTCACTGACTTTCCTCTCCATGAGAATCTAACAGGAAAACTAATTAGAATTTGACCACTAGAGGGCACTGCTAATGTAAAAAAACATGTGTTTAAACTGTAATAACTCTGGAAATATAAATCTCTCGGCTGTGGGAGTACCCTTATTTTACTCAATAGGAAAATCCCTACAATATATATTTTTTCATAAAAAAAGTTTACTGCTCCTTTAATTAGCATAAATTATAAATCTACTAGTTGAAGAGCCCGTTACGTGGGCCACAGTGCCACTGCCAGCCGGTCACGGGGCAGTCACGCACAGTAGAGACTGCCCACGCCGCTGCTGATACAGTGCCATCCAGTCTCGGTGCAGTCATGCTTAGTAGAGACTGCCCGCGCTGCGGCTCATATAGAGCTGGATGCTCCTTCAGAGCGCCCGCTCTGTATCAGCCTCATCACGGGCAGTCTCTACAGTGCATGACTGCATTGTTACAAACTTTGTGGCGAATTATTGTATAGGATATAACTCACTGCTTTTCTAATCTATATAACTGATTTTCTAATCCAGTGATTCTCAACCAGGGTGCCGTGGCACTTTGGTGTGCCACGGACATGAACTTAGGGTGCCCCATGTTTTCTATGAAGACTAAAAAAAATGGACTTTTAAATAAAGATTTATAGAAATTGTTATGCAGAATGTTTAATGTTGTTATTATGATTAGAAGACCTGATAATAATGGTATATTTATGTATTGTACCCTTCTTATGTCCTTGATAAAGTACATTAAATATGTCAGGGGTGCCGTGACTGTTCTAGATTACGTGTTAGGGGTGCCCTGAACAAAAAAAGATTGAGAACCACTGTTCTAATCTATATAACTCACTGCTTTTCTAATCTATATAACTCACAGCTTTTCTAATCTATATAACTCACAGCTTTTCAAAAGGTGACAGGGTCCCTTAACAATTTGGTCCTAAATCCTAATAAACTACGTCAGTCTTTGGAAGTTAACTTATCAGATAATGATTAAAAATGCATAAAATGTTATTATAAAACTCTACTCAAGAAAATCAATGTTAGCTGCTGTGGTGAGTCATTAATCTGCAACAATATTTACAGCAAGAATCCAAACCGTAGGAAGTAAAACCTCTCTTTTCTTACAAAGCAATGTCACCAGACTACTGGGAACATCAGATTAAAAAGAACAACATTGCTGTTATTTCAGAAAGAATGCCACTGCACAAAAACAATAGGAGACTAGCAGGAGGACATGTGACACTGTAAAGTACATTATACACAGCCTGCAAGAGCTGGGCTTGGGGAGTTCCACAATGTCATAGTAATGCAGAAAAAAGGCACGTGTATATAGGAAAACACGAAGCAAGTACACAGCACTGAAAACAAAATCACTACTGATTTATAGCGGAACTTTAATCAAAGTTACATTTAGCCCCAAATCATTAATACGTTACCGTTATACATACAAATACTTGTATTTCGCATGATAAGTCCGGCATTAGAGAAAAATAGAACTGGTTCAGCAGGCAGCAGTGGGGCAACAGCGCAGACATCTTGCAGAGAAGGCATCTCTGAGTCCGTCCCCTTCAATTTCACGAATGTCGAGTTGGAAGCCTTGTGCCTTAAGGCACCGAAAGGGACTGACAGCGCAGGAGCATAGAGTGCCTACAGCAAGATCCCAGCCGGTGCCTGTCTGCAGAAAAAGTTCTATTTCTTACTTATGCCTAACTTATATTGCAGATTACAAGTATTTATATGTATATCGCTAACGTTTTAAGGATTTGGGGATAAATGTAATTTTGATGAAAGTTCTGCTTTAAGAACAATTTTCAAACCCTTGGCTGCTAAAAATGTCTCCAACGTATTGCAAAACAATACAGAAAGCACTGCAAGTTATTTCAACACATAAAATGACACACTTGGGTTTTCCTTTTGTTTTTTGGTGCAGATTTGTATGGTGGTAGGGAGCCACTCCATTGCAAGAGGAGTTGGGGTGTCTTTATGAAGATTTTTTTTTTGCTTGCCAGTAGGATGAACAATATATTGAAGAGCAATGCATTGCTCAGTCCTTTGGCACTCAGTGGGTTAATTGCTTAAATAAACTGTCCAATGGAAGTCACAGAACTGCACTCCAGCCTTGCTACACTGTTTGTGGATAGCCACAGAACTACAGATAAACTGACACCCTAGCCTTGTAACACTGTCCATGGATAGCCACAGAACTACACAGGACTACGCATATACTGACACCCCCAGCCTTGTTACACTGTCTGTGGATAGACATAGAACTACACATACACTGACACCCCCAGCCTTGTTACACTGTCTGTGGATAGCCATAGAACTACACATACACTGACACCCCCAGCCTTGTTACACTGTCTGTGGATAGCCACAGAACTACACATACACTGACACCCCCAGCCTAGTTACACTGTCTGTGGATAGCCACAGAACTACAGATAAAATGACACCCTAGCCTTGTAGCACTGTCCATGGATAGCCACAGAACTACACAGGACTACGCATATACTGACACCCCCAGCCTTGTTACACTGTCTGTGGATAGCCACAGAACTACAGATAAACTGACACGCTAGCCTTGTAACACTGTCCATGGATAGCCACAGAACTACACAGGACTACGCATACACTGACACCCCCAGCCTTGTTACACTGTCTGTGGATAGCCATAGAACTACACATACACTGACAACCCAGCCTTCTTACACTGTCCATGGATAGCCACAGAACTACACATAAACTAACACCCCAGCCTTGTTACACTGTCCATGGATAGCCACAAAACTGCACATATACTGACACCCCAGCTTTGTCCCACTATCCACTGGTAGGCACAGAACCACAAGAACACTGTTTGACATCATACCCTTGTTTCACTTTCCACTGGAAGTCACAGAACCACACATACACACACCACACATATCTGACCCCTCAGTCTTGTCCACTTTTAGGCACATAACTATACATACACTGCATGACACCCCCAGATTTATTCACTGTCCCTGGAAGTCACAGAACCACGCATACATTAATTGACACCCCAGCCTTATTCCACTGTCCCACAGATAGAGTCACACTCATACACTGTCTTTCACGTCAGCCTTGCTCCTATTCCTTACAGTGTGGCTATACTACACCAGAGTTGGGGAACATGAAGTGTTCCAGCTTGATGCAGCTTCCACCAGTATTAACAAATTGTTATTCTCTGTTTTCTGTGGCAGTTAATTGCCATTTGTGATTTTACATTTCCTGGTACTGGAGTGCTAGACCAGACTTGTGCCGTAACCGACAAGAGGCAAGCCTGAGCTTGAGCATAAAAACACAGAAATTAAAATCCCAAACTGCAATTCACTAGTGCAACGGATTGATAATACTGCCAGAAGCTGCCTGCATCACAATCCAGGGGAGGTGGTGGAGTCACTAGGAGATGGTGATGGCCAGGAGTGGCCACCAAGCAAGTTAAAGGGGCCAGAAATTAGTGTAATTTCTGCCTCTAATCACAACCCTGCTTAAACACTGGAATACTAGAGAGATCTCCAATTCATTGATTCACAATGCTTTGAAAACCTCTCTAAGTGTTAAGTGTTAACACTGAAGCACCTCCTCCTAACTTACTGAATAAGGCCTTTAGTTCTATTCCTGCCATGATAGTGCCAAAACTCCTAGACGAGGGTAAATTAGTTTTAATCAGTGAGAGTGAGAGAAAAGATGCAATATGACTTTCATATTGCCCCATTCTTGCTGGTTCTTTCACAGATTTTTCAATTTGCCAGTGACTTTGTGAATACTGGAGAAATGTATGAATTCACCAGTGTAGCTCATTGTCTGTTGCTTACACGTTAGCTGAAAAATACTGCACCAGCACCTATCAGTATCTACCAACACTTTAAAGCATGCCAACACACACAGTCCTCCATCATCTGATAACTGTCCTAATGGCAGATTTGATCCCTTGGGACAAGACCTGTTGATTAAGTCGAGGCTGGATTGTGAGCCCCCATTGAACAGGGAAGCAGAGCAAGAGTATGAAAATGTACAGGTGCATTGAAGACTTGTGTCATAAAAAATGTATATAAAGCAAGTAAAAAATAACACATTTTCAAAGAAAAGAGAGGAAATATAGAGGAAGCAGTAGTAGGAACAAAATTAGCCCTATACAGACCAGAGGGTGTGTAATGTAGTGCCTTCCAATGAGTTCTTGTCCTTAAGGTTAAATGGAAGCTAGCACTTCCTTATAATAACCACTCTCATCCCTTCTTATGACTAGAAAATTCTAATGGCTCTTATGAATTTTGTGCTTCTGTCTCCGTACAAAAGATAACATGATTAATCAGTCCTGGACATGACAGTTGATAGCAAAACCCAATGACACAAAATCTTCTCACTTTGGACCTTAAAAGGTCAATCAGTCGCATGTAATCTGCCTGCATCCGTTTGAATATACTGCTAATAGCTGTCATGTCCGCCTCCTCGGGTAGGACTTCTGAGACTGATTGAAGATGTTATCCATTGAACCAAGGAGAAAGGGAAAAATTAATAGGGCTAATGTGATTTTCTGCCCATAGTAAGATAAGTGGAAGGTTATTAGTAGGAGGCATTAGTTTTGCTTTAATATATTTAAATGGTAACTAGCATTACAAAAGTTAAATCTCAGGCATTTATTTTTTAATCCATGCTACTCCAACCTCTCGGAGTAGCAGCATCATATTTACTTACAGCCCAAATAGTACAAGTTTGCATCAAACTTCTTGTACCACCTACAAGAAAAGCTGATGCTTCCAGTGGAAGTCTCATTTCTGTTGGTTGAGCAGGTTAATGTGAATGTGCAGCCAATACAAATAATCAGCTGCCTCTGGAGAGCTCATAGCACCAGCCTGGCTTAGGAAAATCCCAGGGGGACCTGTATACTAAGGGCTTTAGGTTTATATTGCTGCAACAACCAGAGTTTGGAGTAGCAGAAAGTAGTAGTAGTTGTCAGCAGTCAGCACTAGTCAACAATTCTTTGTAGGCCTGGCAGTGTCTTAAACTGAATTAGACTCTTACCACCACTGCTGAAAAGAACATTACATGACACACCTTCTAATTAGTAGATTCTGCTATATCAGCAGCCCTTATTGTGGACAGGTGTATAAAATCAAGCACACAGCCATGCATTTTCCATAGACACACACTGGAAGTTGAATGGCCCATACTGCATAGCTCAGTGACTCAACATTGCAACACTATAGACTGCCACCTTTCCAACAAGTCAGTTTGTTAAATTTCTGTACTGCTAAAGCTGCCCGGTCAACTGTAAGTGCTGTTATTTTGCAGGGGAAATGCCTAGAAGCAACAGTAGCTCAGCCATGAAGTGGTAGACCACACATGCTCACAGAAAGGGGTTGCCATGTGCTGAAGTTTGTAGCCTATAAAAATCTTCTGTTATCAGTTGCATCACTCACTACCGACTTCCAAACTACCTCTGGAAGCAACGTCAGCACAAGAACTCTTCATCAGGAGCCTCTGCACACAAGCCTAAGATCATCATGAACAATGCCAATTGTCAACTGGAGTGGTGTAAAGCTCACCTCTAGTGTAAAGCCTTTCCCAGAAGATTGGTGGCTATTATATTAGTAAAAGGGAGGGACCAACTCCATATTAATTCCCACAATTTTAGAATAAGATGTTTGACGAGCAGGTGTTCAAATAACTTTTGGCCATGTTGTATTATTATTATTATTATTATTATTATTATTCTTTATTTATATAGCGCCAACTAATTCCGCAGCGCTGTACAATTGGGGAATAGACATACAGAGGTATTAAATAGTACAATCAGATGTGTAGAACAGGAGGATCAGAGGGCCCTGCTCGTGAGAGCTTACAGTCTAGAGGAAGGTAGGTTTGATACAGAAGGAGTAAGTGCTATTGCGTTTAAGTGCCTCCTGCCACATGAACTGCCAGTCAGTGGGTGGGATAGTTCTTGATCTCAGTTTTAACCTGGCAGAGGATTACTAAAAGTTCAATCACTCTCTCAATAACCCGTCTGCAACCAGAAGGTGTGCTCAGAATTGTTTTGCAATGCATTGCCTACCCATCCGGTCTTTAAATGGTAATATATTAGACAGTAACAGTATGAGCTGCAGTGCCTGTCAATAAGTCATTCAAAGAATATGGTTTATTGCATATCCAAAACCAATGAAAGTTGACAATTCAGACCAACTATTTAGACAAACAAGGTCCGTTCTCAAGCCTTTCTACAAAAAAGACAAGCACAATGTAATTATAAGGAATTTTGCACCAAACCGTAACTGTAGAAAACATCCTCTTCTGATCCTTATAGCACATCCTTTGAGATAATCATAATAGATATATAAGAGAGGAAGGGGTCACCATGAAAACAACTCACCGTTATATTGGAAAGTTGCAAATCAAACCAGTCACACAACCAGAGAACTAAACGTTCCACCAATATATACCATGAATTGTGAGTTAGAAGGGGAAACTGCAGTTACAACAACGATGAGAGATCAGCACATGCAATAAAGCCTTTTTATTTGGATAGTGTATCGCCGGTGTGGTGTAGAATTTTTGTGTGATTAATTCTCATAGCAGAAGGTCCTCTTTGACTACCCACTTATCATTAGCAGCTGTTGCAGGATGAAGGTAGAAATTGCCATACACCCTGGTGCTGTCTCTGACTGAGAACTCATAACATTTGAATTGCCCATTTCCCACAATTTATTGGGTAGCAGACATTTTTAAAGTCTGTTTTCTCAATTGTGTGATTTACCAGCAATTGTTTTCACAAACAACTAGGGACATATTTGCTCATTTCCACTTAGTTTTTTGGCTAGATACAAAAACAATTTAAAATATTTTAATTTTAAATTCTAATCACTAAACCAGATTGAACCTGCTTCTCAGTGTCAAGTCTTTGTTCACCTGAGAGAAAAGTCACATAAATCTATATTCGCATCCCATGCTCCCCTTGACAAGGTTTTATAAGGGACCATTGTTGAAATACAAGTTTTATCATTCTTAGCTGTCAAGCACTGGTTGGATGAGGATGATGGGAATTGTTGACCAATAACAGAAGGTGATTCAAGTTGATCTCCCCAGAATGCGGGGAATATTGTCTCTGCTGGGTCATAAATCTGGTGCAGTCATAACCCTGGTGTTGCACCCCTTATGCTGCCAATACGATAAAAAGTGTGGGACAGAGACAGCCTCACCTATAGAAAGACAATCTTCTGCACTAGTTGAAGAGCCCATTACACGGGCCACAGTGCCACTGCCACCCGGTCGCGGAACAGTCGTGCACAGTAGAGACTGCAGCACCGCTCTATTGTGCATGACTGCAGCACGCACAGCAGTGTCTACTGAGCATGACGCGGCGTTACACACGTTTTAGCGAATTATTATATAAGGATGAGTTACAGTCCTTGTATTTACACTGTTTACTACTATTAGCAGGGCTGTCCATTGGTTGCAATCTACTTTTTATACTCTTGATATAATTATCTTCAGTATATTTTAAAAACTTGCACAGTATCATATCATGTGCACACAAATAATGAACAACAACTTCTATATAATTAAACTAAAACCAGGAAAATCTCAGGATAAAACAATAACAGCATTGCTGGTGGTTAACCACAGTTTTTGTCTTTGCAGTTTACTGTGGAGAAAAAAATGCCAAGCAAGCAATTCAGAGTGTGAAGAGGAAGAGAAATCATTGAGTCACCGGCCACATCCCTATGCCATCAGGTGAAATGTCAGCTCTTTTCATTCTTGTCACAAGTCCTAATATTGTACCTGTTTCGCAAACAAACTGTCCCAATTGGCTTTATGCACAAACGAAAGGTAGTTTCATTATGGATCAAACCAACTATATTTTAGGGGCCAAATACAAATTAGCAAAATTTCCATTGATTTAAATTTTTTTTTTTAACCCCATGCTAGATACATCCAACATATTTCTTCACAATTCATTGGAGACCTATCTAGCATTTTAGGGGTTAAAAGCTCCATTTTATTTGCCTCTTATAGTACAGCAGGTCTGCCCTATAATTTACCACTTTTCCTTATTTTCTCCAATATAACTGTATATTATTACACACACACTTTTCCCTATATGAAATGCAGTAAGATGTCCCTTTATAGGGATAATAATACTTAAAATGTGAAAAAAATATATTTTGTAGGGTTTATTTTTTAGGTGCAATATCACAGTGGCCTGAAATTGTACAGTGGTGCTGTTGCTACACCATCCTATGGACAGCTCTGGTCCCGGGACCATAAATCTCCATAGGCCACTGTTATACTGCACCTAAAAAAATCAACTTTGAGCTGTAATAACTTATGAATAAAACAACTTTCAGCAGTGGGAGTACCATTGTTTTACTCAGGGGGATAAAACCTACAACATATTTTTTTTTTACATTTTAAGTATTACTATCCCTTTAACTCTTTGAGTACCAGAGAGGCATAATGTGTTGTGGAACTCAAAGGGTTAAAGTCCACCTGACCTGTCCCAATTCACACGTCAATGGAATCAGTCACCTTGCCAATTTACAAAAATTAACTAGTGCAGAGTAGCAGGCGGGAGAGAAAGCAGTGTGAAATGTTATATCTGGCTGGCAGAAAATGACAGTTGGGAAAGACAGCAGTGTTGAATGTTTGTATCTGGCTAGCAGAATGGCAGGTGGGAGGGAGAGAGGTGTGAAATGTTTTATATCTGATTAGCATGCTTGCCAGTACTGTATAATTTGCATAGACAAAAAATATAGTTAACCCTTTGAGTGCAGCACCTCTCTGGCACTCAAAGGGTTAAATATCTCAACCTGTTGAATTAAATAAAGAAATGGCTGCCAAAAATATCATTACTTTTTTAAGCTCTTTCAAAATCACTTAAGTTGTTCTAAGTAGTTAGTTCTAAAATGTGAGAGGTTTGTATAATACATTGTGTGTCCTTCTGAATAAAATGCCCAGGAACCAGATCTAGAGAATCCATAACAGCAAAAGGTATTCCAGAGTAGGTCAATATTTGACCTCACTTATCTTATTGTATGTGATTACTTTGTGGCTGATGTTATGTACATATTTGTTCATATACTTCAAAAGGAATCTGTGAGATAAAGACAATGATAAAACTTCTCATATGCATGTAATCTAGGCATATATTAGCATACCTCCCAACATTTCAAATTGCCAAAGAGGGACACTGTTTTAGGGGTGTTGCTGGGGGTGTGTCTGGTGAGCATGTCATTACCAAGAATTTTTAGACTATTTCATGACCTACTGACACCTACTTGTGAAACCTAATAAATGATTTAGAACAAGACTAAAGTATTTTATTTACACAGACTAATTTATAAACACATATACTGACATTTATACAAACAGTAATGTGATTTTTATTGCTGTAGAGCAATGTGATACACTTATAAACACACCACACAGTCTGATCTCCTAAAAAGAGGGACATCAGAGTGGGAAAGAGGGACAGAGGGATTTGGGTCTTAAAGAGGGACACTTGGGAGGTATGTATTAGGCACATTATAAGATCTATCAGTGCAAGCTATACTCTTCTGTATAATTAGACCTGTTTTAAGAACTTTTGAGGTCCCTAGCAAAACTGTGCAAAGCAGCCCCATATATACATTATTGAACCCATTTTTACCCCTTGGGTGCTAGAGATTTCTCTAATGCACTGCAAATCATTTGAGGAGTTAAAGTTATAGTAATGTTTCACAAAAACAAGCTCCAATTGATCTTCATAGTATTTGAGCCATAGAGAGTGTTATTTCAATACTGTGAGAGTTGTAGTTCAAGAGTAATTGAATGATAAAGTTTCCCCCTCCTGCCCCTTTTACCAAGTGTAAGCCCCCACTCCTCAGATGTGGAATCCAGTCCATAGACCAGACAGCTTACATCAAGGATCAATCTTCTTACTGTGAGAACAATGAAAACCCTGCCCTCGTTGACAGGTTTTTCAGCTTGCAACCTCAGTAGCCTTGTACACGGAGTTTGGTGTAACGCTACAGCACAGAAACCCAGCTTCGAAGGGGAGCGTGAACATGCTCCCTGGGGCAGCTGGGAAGTCAAGCAGGACATTCAGTCCCGCAGAATGCGGAAGTGCCCGATTTTGATGGGCTAATATCTGCACTTGTAAGCAATTTTTTTTAAAAAATACACCCAGCTCTAATCTTCGGTTAACTCTTAAAACCCACTAGAAAAGTTTGAATCTAGGTGATAGTTCCGCTTTAAGCCCTTTATTCTTGATAAGTTCACCACAACATACAGCTTGACGCCTCCCAAACAATCGGTTTAATCTTAACTAATATTTACTCTTAAAGGGACAGCAATGTCGTGCAACCAAAGCAGCTCCGATAGATCCTCCTATAAAGAGGATCATGTAACACTTTATTTTAGTATGCTCTGTGTTCTAGTTCAATAGAAATGTACTGGTAAAGGATCCACTCCCACCCCTTTTACAGCCTACAAGCCGCCTTGCCTTAGATGTGGAATCCGGTCATGGGACCAAACAGCGAGCACAGAGGGACAATCTTCATTCACAGAGTATAAGGAAAACCCTGCCCCCCTTGACAAAGGAGGCAGGATTTTCCTTATGCTCAGTGACAACTGTCCCTCGCTGCTTTCCATCCAGCCGGCTGAAAGAGGCAGCATGAGAGAGAGGAAAAGGGGAGGGAGGCTAATCCTTTACCAGAGAATTTATATTGATCTACAACGGAGCACATTAAAATAAAATGCTACATGATTCTCTTTATTGGAGGATCAATCGGAGTTACATAGGTTTCAAGGTATTACTAACTCTTTAAAGCGGAACTACCATGTCACAAAATGTTTAGCTTATCTATGTCCCCTTCTGGCGACTAGCTGCTTAGTAGCGCTAGTCACCAGAATTATTACCTGATTTAATAGAAATATGCTTTATTCCCCAGCTGTCAGTAGCACGGAGCGCGGACATCTTGCCAGAATTACATCCGCTCGACTGCGCTGTCAGACATTTGGCTCTGGCTGGGACAGTGCAGGCGCACGGACGTCATTCTGGCAAGATGTCCGCACTCCGTGCTACTGACAGCTGGGGAATAAAGCATATATCTCTTAAATCAGGTAATAATTCTGGCGACTAGCGCTACTAGTCTCCAGAAGGGGACTTCGTTAAGCTAAACATTTTGTGGCATGGTAGTTCCGCTTTAAGTAAATTGGTACATAGTAGAAGAATTAGGTAAACCGGAAATCAAAGTCAGACCCTCCTTGAACATGCAGCCCCAGGCGTATGCCAGGTACTCCCATTCATTAAAATGACTCTGTTTTGAGTAGGATGTAAATCTAGTTTATAAGGAAAAAATAAAATAATCCATGGCATGGAAGAAGTCAAGGTTCATGAGAAATAAATACATAAAGCAGCTGTGTTGCTAAACAACCACAGAATAAGCTCTTTAGACCTAGAACAGACTATTTTGAGTGAAATTTGTGGATGATCTTTCCATATAAACTAAAAGACCTAGCCAAAGGAGCCGCAACAAAATCTCACCTCTCGTGGGACCCAAGTACAACATTTCAAGACATGTTTTTGGTTGGGAATAGTTATTTGTGAGTCAGATGTATGCTGAAGAACTGCAGTAATTCTATAGCAAACCTTCAGCAAAATATTCCCCAAATTTCCACTGATTCAAAGGGACGGTAATGTCCCATAAAAATGTTTAGCGTTTTGTAGAGATTAAAAAATAAGCTAAATGCCACAAATCCTATCTATCAAATCGCTATGGTTTGAGAGATATCCTTGGTTAAAGTTCCCCTCTCCCTCTTCTTCTCCTGATGCCAGCTGTAAGCTGACAGCAGGAGTTCCTGGTCCGGGGACAGACAAGCGGCTCTTCAACAGAGCCACAATAGCGCAATTTAAAAATAATTACTTCTTTGGAACGGTCTAAAAAGTGTGCCTGGTTTGCAAGCACACTTTTTAGACTGTTCCAATGAAGTAATTATTTTACAGTATCGCTATTGCAGCTCTGCTGAAGAGCCTCCTCGTATCGGCCTTCACGGATCTCCTTCTGTCAGCTTTACAGCGGACATCAGGAGAAGAGGAACTTTAGCGAATGATATCTCTCAAAACATAGCTGTTTGAGAGATAGGATTTGTGGCATTTAGCTTATTTTTTAATCTCTACAAAACTCTAAAAATTTTTATGGGACATTACTGTTCCTTTAAACAGAGCTTTTAACTCATTGAATGTGGGAAGGGTTTACTTTGCAATGCATTAGATTGTTCTTGCATTCAAATGGTTAAAAATTCAACTTAAACCAATGATAACTTTTATTTGCCATATAGTGCTGTTGATTGACCTCAAAATGGCTCCAGTTCTTTTTACTGGAACTCACTGGATATATATCTGCATACCTCCCAAGTGTCCCTCATTAGGAGGGACAATCCCTCTTTTAGACCCAAATCCCTCTGTCCCTCTTTCCCAACCTGATGTCCCTCTTTTTAGAAGATCAGACTGTGTGGTGTGTATATAAGTGTATCACATTGCTCTACAGCAATAAAACTCACACTAATGTTTGTATAAATGTCAGTATGTGTGTTTATAAATTAGTCTGTGTAAATAAAATACTTTGGTCTTGTTCTAAATCATTTATTAGGTTTCACAAGTAAGTGTCAATAGGTCATGAAATAGCCTAAAAATTCTTGGTAATGCCACGTCCAACAGACACGGCCCCAGCAACACCCCCTAAAACACAAGTGTCCCTCTTTGGCAATTTGAAATACTGGGAGGTATGTATCTGGACCTGGAGACCTGTATTTCTCTGACTGTTGTTGGACATAGTTTCATACTATGGATCCAGGCCAATATCGAACAATGACATCTTCATATATTATTGTATTAGATTCCCCATTAGTACATATTAGAACATGGCGGTCCAACATGCAGCCCATGGGTCAAATATGACCCCTATACCCGAGGGTGTGGCCAGCCTGAGATGTTTTTAAATATTTTTTTTTTTTACCTAATTAACTAGCACACATAAACTAGTAATCCAGTAAGACCTAACCCCCTGGATGGCAGTACCATACATATCAAGAATAGATGTGCGTTAATTACCAGTACTTTCATTGACTTGATCAGTAAATGAAATAAATTCATATTTTTTAATAGCTGACAGACTATAGACCACCATTATTATCAATTAAAAAAAATAATGCAGCCCTCACACTTATGGCTTTCTGATCATGTGGGCCATGACTGACAAAACTTGGACAAATCAGTATTATAACATTAAAAGGCAAGCTATATTAGAAAGAAAAAAACATTTAAGACAATGGACAAACATATACTTACTGGACTACCAAAGACTTTCCATTTGTGCATTATTCTATAACCCAGAAGGACTCCATTTATCTCACTGGTAGAAAGCTGGATCCATAATACTTTAAGTACAGAATGGGAATCATTTAATAACACAGTTATATTTTGAGGAGCAGCAGATGGAGCTAGAAATAAAGAGTTACATAGTTTAAGTAAATACAAATCTTGGCAAATATGAACCTCTCTGGAGTTAACGTCTCACAGAGTTGTAAAACAAGACCTTGGGCTGTATGTTAATAAAAATGGCTTTTTCAAAACTCTGAGCTAAATTTAAACTCGGTTTTAGCATCAGTTTAGACCAGACTGTCCAAAATTCTAACATCACTTCTGAAAATGTGACTTTACTAACACATTTTATCATAAAACTCAGAAAGAACATTCTTTTAGATTACAGAAAGCATATACATGGAACTACGGTATTTGCAGTATGTAGACACTTCAACATCACAACTGTGGGGAGATCATTTTTACAGTTAAAACTGGAGTTAATATTTTTAGCTTTTTGAATATGTGATTTATATTCTTGCTAATTTAGACCATGCCGACTTACAAGACGATGTCTTTAAAAACAAAAACAAAAAAAAAAAAGTCTTCATTGTCTTAACTAGTATAAAAAGTGTGTTACCTCTTTGAAAATTGACAGTAAAACATTTGAATGCTAAATACAACATTTTGACAACACTTATTTTTTGAACATTGTCATATCTGGGTACTTCTTCCCTTTAAGCCTGTGGAGAGGGCTAATGTGCTGCCGAACAGGGGATGTCAATGACGCAATTCACGTTATATAAAGGGTGTGGCTTAATCTGGTGGTTTAGGTGGCTCTGTGTCATAAACAGGGTCAGGAAGTGGATGGGAAGTGGGAAGAACAGGGTGGGAAGGAGGAGAAGCAAGAGGAACAAGGTGGGAAGAAGAAAGAAGAAACTCATCCCCACTCATCAGTATGAAAACCTGAGTCTCCGGGGCAGATCCACAGAATTCTCAGGTATGAACATTGGGCCTTATGTTTAAAGGCAAAGTGGAGCAAATCTGACTTGCACTACAGGAAAAAATACAAAATTCCCAAAGAGAACATTGATTTAAATAGAGATTTTAACCTTTTGATGGTTAAAGAAAAGATAAAAATATCCAATACAAAAAGTTAAAAAGTATCGTTTTGGCGTTTTTCTTACAGAATGCGGAGGTGCACGCAGTGAAATAAAGGTTAGATAAACTCTTTACTAAGAAAAAGAACTCCAATTCCTATTCTATGGTGCCTCATTTTCAGACTACTGATTACAATGGAATAGGCACTGGCATTGGAATAGCCATATTTTGGCATATACGTCCTGTTTGGAATTTGGATTATAACCATTCACATTAGTTCTCCCTTTTTTATAATTTTCTGACGCAAACTTAATATCTCACAGTTTTATATCTAAGATAACATTATTGTCTCCATTTTGGGGCATAGCTCAACAATTACTCATTGGACTGATTATGAAAATCGGAACTGTCAGCCAATGCACAACAGTAATGCAAGGTTTCAACAAAAATTGGCTCTTGTGCCACTTTTTTTGCTCAATATAACTAAATAATTCAATAGATAATTAAATAAAATTAATAAAAACTCCAATTCCTTTATTCTATGAAGCTCATGCACTAAGGTCTTAGTGCATGGGCTCCATACAACAGCAGGAATCAGAGTTTATCTCCCGTATAGGACACCTTGTTGTATCTCCCACCCTTAAACAGGAGTAATTATGGGAGAAACCGACTGAACCATAAGGGAACAAATAAAAATTCCAATTAACTAAATGGATATTTTAAACCCTTGATTGTTTCCGAGGTATCCAATGAAATGCTTTGTGATGTACTGTAGACCTCTTTAAAAGTCAAGGGGTTAATAGCCTCATTTTTCAATGGGAGTAATGTTTAATTGTCCCCTATGGTGTACTTGGTTTATTCCATAATTACTCCTGTTGAGGGGAGTGAGATGAACCAAGGTATGAGTTACTTGAGATAAACTGATTCCTGCTATTGTATGGCGCCCATGCACTGAGATCTTAGGATCTTCATTCTTAATAGAACATAGGAATTGCAGAGTATATCACACTGGAGAGCTTATTTCACTTTTATCACACTTAAGTGTGCAGTGGTTCCCAAAATATCAACACAGACCCCTAACAGACCATCTCTGCTTGTGCACAAATAAGTTATTTACACGACTGAGCTTCTAATACTTGAAAATAATTTTATTTTATATTGTAGCCCTTAAAAAAACATGAAAAATGATATAAGTCTTATCTCCCAAACCTTTATGGTTTGGGAGATATTCACATCTAAAATATAGTAAAGTTCTCTTTTCCTGGCTGTTTCAGCCAAGTCTGCCATCTAGTGGACAGATTTGGAATTCAGTCCACAGAGCAACCGGCAGCTCTTTAGCAGTGCCGAGATCACGATCTTTGAAAAGAACTACTTAATTGGAACTGTGTACAAAGTGTCCCTGGCTTGAATACACACTTTGTAGACCATTCCAATTAAGAAATTCTTTTTAAAGATTGTGATCTCAGCACTTCTGGAGAGGCACGGCCGGTCCGGGGACCGGATTCCAAATCTGAAGGGCGGAGCAATGATGTCACTCCAGGTGAAACCTTACTTCTAAATATCTCCCAAACCATAAAGGTTTGGGAGATAAGACTTATATCATTTTTTCATGTTTTTTAAGGGCTACAATATAAAATAAACTTATTTTCAAGTAGTACTATCCCTTTAACTCACTAGTACTGAAGCAGGAAAATCCTAAAGACATGGCTTCTTAGTAATCCCTGAAGATAAGGTGGGGAATCACTGCTGTAGTACATACCCCCCATTTCTTCTTAGTACATATACAGTGAGGGAAAAAATTATTTGATCCCTTGCTGATTTTGTACATTTGCCCACTGACAAAGAAATGATCAGTCTATAATTTTAATAGTAGGTTTATTTCAACAGTGAGAGACAGAATAACAACAAAAAAATCCTGAAAAACGCATTTCAAAAATGTTCTACATTGATTTGCGTTTTACTGAGTGAAATAAGTATTTGACCCCATATCAATCAGCAAGATTTCTGGCTCCCAGGTGTCTTTTATACAGGTAACAAGCTGAGATTAGGAGCACTCTCTTAAAGGGAGTACTTCTAATCTCAGCTTGTTACTTGTATAAAAGACACCTGTCCACAGAAGCAAGCAATCAATCAATCAATCAGATTCCAAACTCTCCACCATGGCCAAGACCAAAGAGCTGTCCAGGGATGTCAGGGACAAGACTGTAGACCTACACAAGGCTGGAATGGGTTACAAGACCATTGCCAAGCAGCTTGGTGAGAAGGTGACAACAGCTGGTGCGATTATTCGCAAATGGAAGAAACACAAAATAACTGTCAATCTCCCTCTGTCTGGGGCTCCATGCAAGATCTCACCTCGTGGAGTTTCAGTGATCATGAGAATGGTGAGGAATCAGCCCAGAACTACACGGGAGGATCTTGTCAATTATCTCAAGACAGCTGGGACCATAGTCACCAAGAAAACAATTGGTATCACACTATGCTGTGAAGGACTGAAATCCTGCAGCGCACGTAAGGTCCCCCTGCTCAAGAAAGCACATGTACAGGCCCATCTGAAGTTTGGCAATGAACATCTAAATGATTCAGAGGAGAACAGGGTGAAAATGTTGTGGTCAGATGAGACCAAAATCGAGCTGTTTGGCATCAACTCAGCTCGTCATGTTTGAGAAGCAGGAATGCTGGCTATGACCCCAAGAACACCATCCCCACCGTCAAAAATGGAGGTGGAAACATTATGCTTTGGGGGGTTTTCTGCTAAGGGGGCAGGATAACTTCACCTAATCAAAAGGACAATGGTCGGGGCCATGTACTGTCACATCTTGGGTGAGAACCTCAATCCCTCAGCCAGGGCATTGAAAATGGGTTGTGGATGGGTATTCCAGCATGACAATCCCCCCCCAAAAAATGGCCAAGGCAACAAAGGAGTGGCTCAAGAAGAAGCACATTAAGGTCCTGGAGTGACCTAACCAGTCTCCAGACCTTAATCCCATAGAAAATCTGTAGAGGGAGCTGAAGGTTCGAGTTGCTAAACGTCAGCCTCGAAACCTTAATGACTTGGAGAGGATCTGCAAAGAGGAGTGGGAAAAAAATCCCTCCTGAGATGTGTGCAAATCTGGTGGCCAGCTACAAGAAAAGGCTGACCTCTGTGATTGCCAACAAGGGTTTTGCCACCAAGTACTAAGTCATGTTTTGTAAAGGGGTCAAATACTTATTTCACTCATTAACATGCAAATCAATTTATAACTGTTTTGAAATGCGTTTTTCAGGATTTTTTGTAGTTATTCTGTCTCTCACTGTTCAAATAAACCTATCATTAAAATTATAGACTGACCATTTCTTTGTCAGTGGGCAAACGTACAAAATCAGCAGGGGATCAAATAATTTTTTCCCTCACTGTACCTCTGTTTTTACAACTGGTACAACTGCGTTCCAGCTCTTACCTCCTTCTGTTGTATTAGCATAAGTCCATGAGCTAGGAGAAGACCAGCCTACTTCATTCTTGCAGGAAACACTGAAGTTATAATTAGTGAATGCTTTCAACCTATCAATCTGATATGTGTAAGGAGGCACAGACGTGCTACAGAATCGTGAAAGGCTGTTGTTCTCTTGTAGGGATTCTCTGACCTGTAAGAAAAATAACGTGTGTGAAATAAAGACTGATGGTACTCCACAGTAATATGTATCGCTCACACATGCATCTGTGACCACTGACTAAATGGAAAAATCTTCACTTCCCAATGGACCTTAGACAGGATGTTCTGCTTAATAACCCAGAAATCTAATGTGGTTTTATCAAACACACCATAATCCAAGGGACAGTAACACTTAACCCTTTGAGTGCCTGAGGGGTGCACAAAGCATTGCTTTGAAATGTGTTGCATACTCCTCTGGCATTCAAAGCGCTAAGATGTAAAAAAATATACATATATATTTTAGGGTTTGCCCTCCTAAGTAAAACGGAGGTACTCCACTGCTTAACCCCTTCGTGTCCAGTGACGTGCCAGGACCATCACTGCTGTCCGGCACTTAAGGACCAGTGATGGTCCTGGCACGTCAAGTACTTTTTACTCACAGCGCACCTGCAGGAGAGCTGTGAGTAATAGCAGGGACTGAAATTGATCGCTCCACGACCAGAGAGATCTCTTTCAGTCTGCTGTTCGGCATGCCGGGACACGTGATCAGTCACGTGGGACGGCACGTCAAACTTTCTTATCTGGTCCTTAAAGGACCACACACCCCGGGACCGCTGGTCCTTAAGTGGTTAAAGGTGTTTTGTTCACTGCAGTTCAAACTTTCAATTTTATTTAGGTGTAGTATCCCAATGTCCTGAAACAGTAGAGTGGCGCGATTACTACACTGTCCTATGGACAGCTCTGGTCAGCTGACCATAAACCTCCATAGGATAGTGTAGCAACAGTGCCACTGTAATATTTCAGGCCATTGAGATATTGCACTTAAAAAAATGAAGTTTGAGCTGTAATAACTTTTGAATAAAACATCTCGCATAGTGGGAGTACCTTTGTTTTACTTAGGAGGATAAACCCTATAATATATATATTACATTTTAAGTATTACTATCCCTTTAAGTTCACGTATTCCTTTCATAATATAATAATATAGATGGTTATATGTTTATTTTATGTTGCCTGTTTTGCTCCTTAACCCTTTCAGTGCCATAGGGGTATACAAAGCATTGCTTTGCATTGCATTGCATAACCCCTCTGACACTCAAAGGGTTAACTGGAGCAATGGCATTTTGTTTCTGACAATAATTCTGATCAAGCCCACTGTACCATAGGGCAAACATAAAATGTCTCTTTGATTTAAATGGGGATTTAACCATTAGAAGCTAGAGAGGTCTCCTACAGATCGCTTCTGGAATCCTCTCTATCCTCCATGGGGTTATAAATTGCATATTTAAATTAGTAAAAGTTTGTGGATTTATGAATTTTCCCCTTATGATACAGTTGGTTTGCTCTAGAATTGCTCTACTTTTTAGCTTCCTGAATATGGACTAGAGTCATTTACTGGTAAAGCGTAGTGGGCTGAATGCACAATTACAGTTCCAAGCTAAATCAAGTGCTGAAATTGGGGCAACCTATGGGCTTTACAAGGCATTTCCCTTTACTCTACAACTTGTTTAATGAAGTGCATTGAACAAGCTATACAGGAAATGGTATGTTATTACACAGTTTTCCTGTGCATGCTATGGGCCAGGCATACAGAGCCAAATGATGGTGGAGATTGCCCACTGGTATGCACTACAGTCATAATACACTGCAGTGCATATTCTGAAGCCTGGCTGCTGGTATTAGGGCATACCAACGCAGTGAAGCATGACTACTGGTATTAGTGTATGCCTTAAAGCTCAGTGTATACCCTAAAACCCAGTCATTGGCATCAGTGCATACCCAGAAGCCCAGCTGCATACCCGGAAAAGCAGCCACTGGTGTTAATTTGTATCCTGAAATGCAGCCACTGGTGTCACTTCATACACTGAAGCAGATACTGGTGTTCATGTGTACCCTGAAGTGCAGGCACTGGTGTTAGTGCATACCCTGAAGTGCAGGCACTGGTGTAAGCGTGTGTGCTGAAGTGAAGCCACTGGTGTTAATGCATACCGTGAAGCGCAGCCACTGGTGTTAATGTGTACCCTGAAGTGCAGATACTGGTGTTACTGGGTGCTCTGAAGCACATCCACTGGTGTTAATGGGTACCCTAAAGTGCAGCCACTGGTGTTAGTGCATACCATGAAGTGCAGGCACTGGTGCTGAAGGCTGGTAGAACTGTATTAGTGAACTCATACATTCATCCCACAGACTACTTTATGTTAATCTGTTCACATTCATACATTTCATGTGGTTCACACAATCACACTTATTCCTCAAACTAAAGAGGTTAAATTCTGGCTAATACCAACAACACCACTGAGGGGGAATAAAGTTCAGTAAATAACCACTTATTCAATTTGCACTTTTATATTGGTTTACAGGAAAAGAAATATCAGGATAGACTAAAGGATCTGAACATGTATAGCTTGGAGGAGGGGAGAGAGTAGATATGACTGAAACATTCAAATACATGAAGGGATGCAGCAAAGTGCAGGAGGGAAGTATATTTCAAAGGAATAAAATTTAAGAAAAAGAGGCCATAGTCTCAAACAGTGTTTCTCAGCCCACGCCCTCAGTGGCCACTAACAGGACAGGACTTAGGAATTTCCCTGCTAGAACACAGGTGTGTTGATCAGAGGTTCAGTCATATTGATTAACTCACCTGTGCTCTTAATAGGAAACTCTCAAATCCTGGCCTGTTAGTAGCCACTGAGGGCACGGGTTGAGAACCACTGGTCTAAAACTAGATACAATGAGGGAATTTACGAATGCATGGGATAGGCATAAGGCTGTCATGAACATAAGACCAAGGAACAAAAAACGACTGAGGTTTTTACAGTAGGAAAAATAAGCAGACTAGATGGGCCAAATGGTCTTTATCTGCCATCAAATTCTATATTTCTAGGTCTCGCGCTTTAACCCATAGAATGCTAGAGAAATCTCTAAAGCATCATTGTCATTCAACGGCTTTAAAGTCCCATTTAAATCAATGAGTAGTTTCACTTTCTCCTTATAGTGCAGTTGGTTTGCTCCATAATTGCGCCTCTCTACTTTGATGAATAAGAACCACAGATGTGATTTAAAATAAAAAATTAGCAGCAGAATATTCAATTTGCTCTTCATACAAATACAGTTGGTGCTGGTGTAATCAGGCACTTCCATGATATTTATAGTAGGATTACTTCATCTTTCATATGATTGTTGAATACAAGGGACAAAAGTTCAAAAACCGTATCTGAGTTTGCATGTTCTAACTGTGATATAGTGCAGGCAATCTCACTAATTGCTTTACAGCTAAAGCAACACAAGGAGCGAACAAGGTGAAGTACCTGCCTGGAGTTCATGAGCAGGAGTATTAACCCTTTGAGTGCCAGACGGGTACTCAATGCATTACAGAGCCCTGTATTGCAAAACTCTATGGCACTCACATAGTTAAAGGGATAGTAATACTTCATTTTAACTTTATTTTATTTTGTAGGCATTAAAAAAATATGAAGAATGATATAAGTCTTATCTCTCAAACCTTTATGGTTTAAGAGATATTCACAAGCAAAGTTTCCCCTCCCGCCCCTTTTTCCTAGTGTAAGCAATCTCTTCTCAGATATGGAATGCAGTCCATAGACCAGACAGATAACAGCAGGGGACAAGCTTCTTTATATGAAAACAATGAAAGCCCTGCCCCCCTTGACAAGCTTTTCCCCTTATCTTAACTGAAGATTGTCCCTCTCTGCAATCTACCTGGACACCTCCCTTCTGATCTGGCTGAGCAGTGTTACATCAGTAAAAGGGGCAGGAGGGGGATACTCTGTCATTGAATTACTCCTGAACTACAACTCTAACAGAACTGAAATAACACTCTCCAAAGTCCAAATACTATGATGATTAATTAGAGCTGTTTTTATTATGGAACATTACTATCCCTTTAAGAAGAACTCGGAGGAGATCCACTAAGGTGTGCTAAAAAGGAGATAACATCTCCAGTGGGATAAACTCTCCAGTTCCTATGTTATTCTATGGAGCCTCTACACTGAGGTCTTTCAAGTTGGAGACATATTAGTGCATCATTTCCATACAATAACATAGGCTTGAGCCCAATCTAGCATTACTTAAAAGGCCCATTGATTTCAGGGAGGGATGTGATGGTGAAGACATCGTAATGCATACGTCAATATGTCATCGACAATGATATGACACAAGATTGCCAAACTGGACAATTATTGAAACTTGGTGGATCTCGGCCCAGGAGACTGTAGGGTCAGTGCAGGTAAGTTTTCAAGGGACTGAAACAAATGTAACATTGCTGCAGAGTTCCTATAGCCCGTGTTAATCAGGCCTAAAATGTGGGTACTCCATCAGCTACAAGATAATTTATTCAAATGTGATTACACTTTGAATATTAGAGACATGAGCAACCTGTTGCTTCTCAATGAGTTGCACATCCCTCTGGCACTCAAAGGGTTAAAGGGAGATCAGGGATTCCCAGTGGGCCTTTCGGTCATGGGCAGGCTGGTGAGAGAAGAGTATCTCCCCTGACTAGCCCACAAAGTTTTGTACACAGTCCCTCGTAGTCCTTGAGCTGTATTTCTTGTAATGCAGAGCGTTGGGATTATGAGAACGGTCTACAAATTGTGCCTGGTTTGAGGCAGTAGACCGTTCTCATGACGATTTGGTGTGATTGCAATGCTATTTCTGCTCTCCAGATGAGCCATCTGGCCAGCAGAACAGAATCCAGGTTTGTCAGCTAGAGCGCTGACGTAGTTAAAAGGGGCGGGAGGGGTACATTTTCGATCCAGATTACACTAAAACTATAAAAGTTATAGTAAAAAGACTTAGATGCTGTGCTTTATTTACTTAATAACTACAATATTAAAGCTCTTATAAAAAAATATTACTGTCCCTTTAAAAATCAAACCCTGGGCTTGTATTCCACTACAATCCACCCCTGGTGCAGATTACTTAACCCCTTAAGGACCGGGAAAATCAGAGGTGGATTTGACTTGAGGACCGGAGCAATTCTGACCTTTTTGACTATGTCTTTGTTCAACAGTGTTTTCCCTCTTAGGCTTTTATTCCACCCCCATAAATTATATACTGTTTTTTTACAAACAAATAGGGCTTTCCTTTGATACCCCACTTATATGGATAACCCACCATTTACTTTATTAAAATTAAAGAAAAAGGTAAAAAAAATGTAAAAAAACCATCATTTTTGTTTTTTCTCTTGGGATCAATTGGGCGCAAAGGGTTAAATATTTATGGAGACTGCATGAAAGGTATGACTAGTCAGTCATACCTACAAAATGTGCAGTTTAAAGTGGCCACTGTCCCCCCTGGGTGAAAATCCCCATGTCCCTTTTTCCCACCCTATTTTCCCACTTTTTTGTTCATTACATTTGGCGGTGTGTGTAAGTGTATTACATGACTCCACAACAGTCACACTTCCAATTTTGTTTCTTGAGATGTTTTTGTTTTTTTTTAAATAAGATATTTTATTTGTAAAAAAAAAAAAGTGTGTTGTTTTTATTTAAAAAAAAAAAAAAAAGTGTATTTAGCAAGTCAGAAATTGACCTGCATTTAGCCATCCAGCCATACAGCACCCCCAGCTGCTGTATTTTGTATTTCCACTAGGTGTCTCCTCACTGCTTCTGTGTCCCTTACTTTGATGTAAGGGACGCATTAGCAGAGAGGAGACACTAGAGGCAGTGAGTAGCACTGCCTCATTCACAGATTTAGAATGCCGGTACATGTGATCGCTGACGCAGCGATCACATGACCTGGCACTACCGACAGAGGCTGAGACTGAACGGTCCGGTACTGGACCGCTCAGTCTCAGCCTGGATTGAATGGTAGCAGCGTGCACGGCGGCGCGCTGCTACCATTTAACTCTTGACGTACCAGGACCGTCACTTGTCCTTAAAGCAAATTTACCCTTGACGGTCCTGGTACGTCAAGGGTCGTTAAGGGGTTAAAGATATACTCATGTGGTGTGCACCCTTGCAGTTTTATTATAAATAAATAAATATCTATCTATATATATATAGTATTTATTATTTTACAGCAAGGATCCCTATAGAAATTTCATTTCTCTGGGTTATGAGCAAAGGTTGAACTTGATGGATATGAGTCTTTTTTCAACCAAATTTACTATGTTACTATATGTGTGTGTGTTTGTGTCTGCATCTATGGGCCATATGTTCAAAGGGATAACGACAAAATGTTGTCCTATGAAAGACAAAAATAAGTCATTGAATGAATGAATGACATATTTTCTATAGCGTATACGACAAAAAACTAGTAATGTCCGTTGTGTACGACACAACTCCAGAATTGACGGGCAAAGGGGCGGGGCAAGGGTGGGGCTAAACTATTCTCCAGTGTCGTAGAGAGGAAAAGAAAATTTGTCGTACCTAACAGCAAAAAAAAGTATTTCAAAAGACAAAATTTGTACGTTAAGAAAAAAATGGAGGGAATGTGAAGTTTTGAATGTGAGAATTTTTGTCTTTAGTTAAGACATTTGTGTCACTGGGTAAGACGTTTTTTTGTCTTTACATACAAAATTTTTGTCTCTACATACGACAATTCAGTCAGGACAAACAACAAATTTCCAATCACAACCGACACTCTCTGAAAATATTAATGATCCCAACGACATTGTACTTTGAAAAGTTGTTACAAGAGACAAAAGCTATTTGGCTACTTCTTTGAACATATGGCTCTATGAGTTTAACATTATCCTTATCACAGTCAGTAAATGTGATCTGGCTGTCTCACTTTTAGAATATTTCCAGCTAAAGTTCAAATTCCACAGTAAGAGCTACACCCTTTCCTGAGCACTGCACTGAGCGCAGGAAACTGCTTGGTTTATGCTACTTCCTGCACAATCTTAAAACAAAGGAATAACCAATAAAAACAATGGATAAAATATTCACTTTCTGTTTGTGTTTTTGAGAAATCCATAGAGGATTACGTCTGTCAACAGTAGCCCATTCCTATCCTTATGGGTAGCCCTGTTATCCTCTGTATACAAATACAAGTTAACTTTTCAATTGTAATAATAATCCCGATACCACCTGTCTGTATATCACTTTCTTTTCTAATGCAATCAGGCCATTTTCTATTAGCCCTCTGAGAACCAGAGATGTGTGCAACACATTGCGATTGTGGTCCTGTCAATGTAAGAAATGTTCATTTTAAAGGCAAATATTAAGTGTATAGAGCACCTGCAAATCTGCTTCCCTGGTTGCTGCCCTGGAGCCTTGGATGGCCAATGGCAGATATGAACTGGGCTCTCAAAAGAGAACGTCAGTGCTTACTCATTGTTTTTGTGAAAGAGGATAACATGTGCATGCAGAGACTCTGTACACTTTCAACCTTATCACTAGAAGTCTAAAGAAGGCTGCGTGCTCAACTTGTGAAGTTTGTGGCTGTAAGTAGCAAACTTCTGGGTTACAGGAAATGCTTTAAATTTGCTCATAATAGGATCAGACTTAAAGGAATATTAATGTTTGAGTAATTGATAAAGTATCCCCCTCCTGCCCATTTTACGTAATGTAAGCCACCTCAGATGTGGAATCTGGTCATCTGACCAGACAGCTCACAGCAAGAGACAATCTTCTTACTGTGAGCATAAGGAAAGC
Organism: Rhinophrynus dorsalis; assembly: GCA_037306005.1. Classification (NCBI taxonomy): domain Eukaryota; kingdom Metazoa; phylum Chordata; class Amphibia; order Anura; family Rhinophrynidae; genus Rhinophrynus; species Rhinophrynus dorsalis. Next base: position 131,881,756 of record CM074720.1, on the reverse strand, counting down.
CCTGCCCCCCTTGACAGGTTTTTACTTATGCTCACTGAAAGTTGTCCATCTCTGCAATCCATCTGGACAGTCTTGCTGCTCTGAGGTGAGCAGTCATCAGTAAAAGGGGCGGGAGAGGGATACTTTATCATTCAGTTACTCTTGAACTACATCTCTGACAGTATTGAAATAACACTCTCCATGGCCCAAATACTATGAAGATTAATTTGAGCTGCTTTCATTATGAAACATTACTATCCCTTTAAAACATTGCCTATATATTGCTGTAGCTATTTGTAATATAAACAGTTTTTGAGAAATTAACCTATATTTGTTGGGGGCACAATGTGGCACTTTATGCTAATTATTTTTGTGATGTGCAAATGCTTCCACACACTGAGGCTCAATTACTAAGTAAAAGTGGTGAAATTCTGGGTCAAACCACCTGTAGTACAGGGGACAAGTGAAAATCTCTATTGATTTAAAAAGGAATTTAAACCCCTTGAAATCTAGAGGGGCCTCAAGCATTCAATAAGCTAAAAGCCTCAATTAAATCAATGACAATTTTCAGAATGATTATTTGTTCCCTATGGTGCAGTTGGTAGGCTCCAAAATTGCACCACTGTTGTAAGTGCCTGAGCCTCACCGTGTTACAGAGTCCACATTCTGGAAGTATTTCCAAAAGCACAGTGAGGAATAAGTTTGACCAAGAACAGAACTGAATTAGGATAAAATGCCACACTGTATCACCAAAACATAAAGGTTAATGTATCAGAAACTATTTTTTTACATAAAAATGGCTAGTACAACATATAGGCAGATTTTAAATATCTGTAACAAGCTAAACTTGTCTTAAAGTGACAGCCCCACTTAAAGGGACAGTAATACTTAAAATGTAAAAAAATATATGTTGTAGGGTTTATCACAGTGGCCTGAAAATTTACAGTGGCGCTGTTGCTACACCATCCTATGGACTGCTCTGGTCTGTAGACCATAAATCTCTATAGGATGGAGTAGCAACAGCGCCACTTTAAATGTTCAGGCCACTGTGATATTGCACCTACAAAATTCAAGTTTGAGCTCTTATTATTTTTTAATAAAATATCTCTCAGAAGTGGGAGTACCCTTGTTTTACTCAGGAGGATAAACCCTACAACATATATTTTATTACATCTTAAGTATTACTATCCCTTTAAAAGTTTGATGTCTTGGCAAAGTTACTAATCTGTTTCCTGGTAGGTTCTGAATGGAGATGTGTGAAGTTTCTCAGAGCTGAGTCACTTTACTCTCAGCTTAATAATTCCACAAATACTTTTTTTAAATTCCAGTATACCAGTTATTGAAACTCCTGACTAATACGAAGACAAAAGTAGTGATGATACATATTTCCTCCAACATCTGTTTTGATGGTTATTTGGTATGGGAACGTTTAACCAGTAGCCAAGGTATTCAAACAAGTCATTTTATATTCAAGGGCCTGCTGGTTAAAATCCAGCTAATATTAAATACAATAATGAATTAAAGTAATACTTCAAAATTACTATCCCTTATATTGAAGCCCTTGTAAAACTGAATTAAATGCCACCAAAGGCATCTCTCAAACCTTTATGGTTTGCGAGATAGCCACTTTTAAACCTTGCTCCCCCCACCTCTCCACTGACGCCATCGTTTTTGCTGCAGCAGGGGAATCCGGTCCCGGGACCAGCGGAGGCTCTTTAGCACAGCAGAGATCTCGTTATGGAAGACAAGATCCTTCACTAAAATGGTCTTCTACGTGTGCTTGGTTACCAAGCACACGTAGAAGACCGTTTTAGTGAAGGATCGTTTCTTCTATAATGAGATCTGGCCCTGCTGAAGAGCCTCCGCTTGATTTAAAGAAGGGATTTCTCTTGTGCAGCAATAACGCTGACGTCAGTGGAGAGGCGGGGGGAGCGAAGTTTAAAAGTGACTATCTCGCAAACCATAAAGGTTTGAGAGATGCCGCTGGCGGCATTTTATTCAGTTGCACAAGGGCTTCAATATAAGGGATAGTAATTCTGAAGTATTACTATCCCTTTAAAATGTAATATATAACTAATAATCAAAAAATTGGGACAGCTGTCAGTACTACAGTAAATACATTTTTAAGTAGAACTAACACCTTTAACAATTTTGGTTATTTAGAAAAAAATGCCACCTCTATTTACAATAGACAAGTAAATCCCGTGATGGTTCCGCTGAAATGACAGTTCCAGTTTAGGGCAATTCCACTATTACAATATCTTGCTTTTGAAATCATGTCATTTATGTAATTGGTGTGAGTTTCTTGGACAACAAACAGAAAGAAGATGAGCCTTACTGGTACAATTTAAAATTAACACTTATTTAAATAAGACTTTTAAGGTATCCTATGCATTAGTTCTCAATGCAACAGAGATCCTTCTAAAATTCAAAGGATTAACAGCCACATTTAAATCAATGGCAATGTGAGAAACTGTTATTTGTCCCCTCTGGCTTTAGTTGGCATGCTGCAGGACTGCATACAGCTCCTAGTGAGCTGAGCAATGTCTAATTCAGTGGTTAAAGGGATAGTAATACATAAAATGTAAAAAAAATATGTTGTAGGGTTTATCTCCCTGAGTAAAACAAGAGTACTCCCACTCTCGTTTACAAGCTTTTTCACTGGCTGCCCCTCGACTTTGGAATGCCCTCCCTATCACCATTCGCCAATCATCCACAATCATCACTTTCAAGCATCTCCTCAAAACTCACCTGCTCAAGGAGGCATTTCAATAGCAATATCCTCATCCCTGCACAACGATAGTGACATCAGAATCCTTCTGCACTTCCTTCACCACATCTTGTACTTGCACTTATAATCATCCCCCTACTGTCTCTGTATGTCATCATGAACTCTAATTAGATTGTAAGCTCCTTGGGGCAGGGTCCCTTTCCCAGTGTATGTTTCCCTTGCTGCACTTTCTCCAAAAACTAATGCAATGATCGCACTTTAGCTTAATGCTCTTAACCCTGTTCTGTATATTTGTATTGTATTATTTAAAATTCTGTTAAGCGCTGTGTACATGTATGGCGTTGTAATATATATATATATATATATATATATATATATATTAATAAATATATATATATATATATATATATATATATATATATATATATATAAATAAAGAATAAAGATACATACATACATACATAGTCTATAGAATAACATATGACCTGGAGGCGTGATATCTCTGGGGAAGTTATCTCTACTTCATCACCTCTTTATCACTCCTTAGTGCATAACCCCCTTGTGAATTAAAGTCTTGATGACTGCAGAGGGTGTGCATCAGTAAGTACTATAGAATTCATATGCTCCAGTGACTACCCCAAAGTGCAAATGCAGGAGTCACAGGCCAATGCCAAATGAGCAGAGATAAACAGCCAAAATATGTTGTTAAAGATAATTTCATTAAAGTAAAAAAGTTTAACCCTTTGAGTGCCCGAGGTTTCCAATACATACCTCTCTGGCATTCAAAGGAATAAAGGATCATTAATTCATATTCTACATTTTTATTTTTCATTTTTTTTTTTACAAATCTTAAATGTAGCTTTTCAATCTTTTGAAGACCTCTGTAGCATTTAAAGGGTTAAAAGGCCCTTCAGAGTCATTTACCCAAGGAAAGATGCAAATAAAATAAGAAATTCACTTTTGGCCATATGCAAAGACAAAAATGGAACAATTCTGGGGAAAATCAACTGCACAATAGCGGACAAAAAGAGGATTTTAGTCTTACCTGTTAAATCCTTTTCTCTTAGTCCATACAGGTTACCTGTAACTTTGGGTAAGCGATCCACCCCTTTAAGTAGGCAGGAACAATTGTAGAATTGATTGCAGGGGGTGGAGCCTACCTTCCCTCCTTGGCTGCAGCTAGCCAACCAGCTCCAGAAAGGTTTGAGACACTAACTATTGACTAGATAGTAGAAGGGAAAGAAGACTCCTGTGAGCATGACCCCGAAGGACCCCCACAATTTGCCACAGGAGAGCCAAGCATAGTCCCTTGACAGGGTGGGAGACCAGTAACCTGTATGGACTAAGAGAAAATGATTTAACAGGTAAGACTACAATCCTCTTTTCTCTGTCGTCCAATACTTTTTACTGGTAACTTTGGGATGTCCATCCATTGAGTTTCCCAGAGTCCAGTCTTTCGTAACAGAGGCATCAGAAACTGGCAAGGCAGTAGACTTAGATAGCTTGGAAATAGGAGCATCCACTTTGGGGGGGATGAACCCACTGAGCAAGCGCCGCCTCAGAAAAGGGGTAAAGCTTGGCAAATTTCTTGGAGACAGAAGGTTTTTTGCCCAGGGATTTCCACTTTTCAGACACAAAGCGGTCAAGAGTGGGGTTAGGTGGAAAACAAGTAAGGGGCTCTTTAGGCTCCTGAAATACATCAGAGGGATAAGAAGGAACCTCTTGAACTAAGGGAATGCCTAGGGTAGTCAAAACAGCCCTGATCAGGCCCTTAGCCGAGGGCTCAGGATCGGCCTCAAAGAGTCCCCAAAAAACTGAGTGGAGCCCACAGCAGAACATTCCTCAACATCTGAATCCACCAGCAGTTCCTCCACAGAGGAATCTGATACATCAGGTACTCCCTGTAGTTTTGGCAGGGAAGACTTGACGGAAGAGGGGGTCTGCCAAGAATGGAAAATCCCCTGTAACTGGGATGGAAAAAGTTGCAATGTAGACCTAAGGTCCCTAGTAGCAGCCTTGAACTCTTGCACCCAAACTGGCTCTAATGCATGGCTGGAGGTCCCTGGGGACTCTCAGGGACATCAGAACATGCTGGGCATAAATGAGAATTCTCTAGGTAACCCTGAATGACAGGAAGAGCAATGCGCAATGGGGGATACAGAGACCCCAGCATCCTTAGTCTTAGGTCTGGACCCAAGCTCCAACGGATTAGACATTCTCACAGTGTCAAAAACGTTACAGTATAAGAAATCACCCAATTACAGAGTGTAGATTAAAGTTTCACCCCAGAAATCACTAAAACAGACTTATCTGGCAGGCGAAGGGTTAATCAGCAAAGGAGAGAAGGAGATTCCAAGCCCTGCGTAGGACACTCGTTCTGGAAACGGCACAAAATGGCTGCTGCAGCAGAAGCCAATTAGAAATGAGCGCGCAAAGCAAGAGCTCATGGGAAATGTAGTTTTCCCAGAAAAAGTACCCCAACAGTGCCCGAAGCCCCCTGAGCCCCCCAACACACTAGAAACATGAACCGGATGATAGAGCAAGTACAGCAATAAAAATGAGCCATCTCTGAAGTCGCTAGGTGGAGCGGTTGCGGAGATATGTCCCAAACTGTACAGTCCCATAGGAGTGAATGGAGCAATGGCGCCTATGCGGTAAAGCGCATCTTGGAACTCAAATTTTACAAAGTTGAAACAGTAAAATAAAAATATATGAAACATAACTAGAACATGTTAGGAAACCCAAAAAAACACTGAACCAGTAGGAAAAGTGTCAAACCCCCCCCCCCAAAAGGTGCAAAACCAGCTGTTAAAGGGTTAATTAATACATAAACCTGCTCCAAACACCCAACAGACATACAGATAGACCCAATGAGTGAAGGAGTGTGCAATAGGAACTCCAAAGGAAAAAAAACCCTGTGCGGAGGGGCACTGTGGGACATGTGGACCTGCAGCACTCAAAGGGTTGCTCACCTTTCCTGCAGATCTTATATCTTCAGATTACCATGTAGTAAGAAGAAGCCTTGGTGGGCAACTCCTGAGGAAAGAACTTGAACCCAAGATTTTCCCCCGCAGGGCTTAAGGTCCACAAAAAGCACCTGGATGCTGAGCTAGCCACATCTAAGGGCATTGCCAGTTATGGTAATCCGCCTGATGGTGGTATTCCATTTCTAACAGATAAATAAAAAAATTTCTAAAACTATAGCAGAACTGTTCTTTTGCCTGTGTCTTCACCAAGGAACAAATCTTTCTGGAGCTGGTTGGCTAGCTGCAGCCAAGGAGGGAAGGTAGGCTCCACTCCCTGCAGTCAATTCTAGAATTATTCCTGCCTACTTAAAGGGGCTGATCGCCTACCCAAAGTTACCAGTAACCTGCATTGGATGACAGAGAAATACAAGTTCTCTTTGACTGAAACATGGAGGAAAAAAAAATCCCAATTATTTAAATGTATGTTAACCCCTTGCCTGCTAGATATGTCTCCAGAGCATTGGTTTGTTCTGTCATTCAAAGACATAAAAGGGCAGCAAAGTCTCAGGAGCATGGGCTTTCTAAGTGTAGAATGTTACCTGACAGCTATACTATTGATTACAACGCTATTCTCTCTCTCTGATCACCCTGCAGATCTCAGTGAGCTGCAGGACTGTCCTCTCCATTGACGCACATTGTTGGCAAATGAACTGACACAAAGCTTCAATGGTGAGAATAGTGATGCTGCTTCTTCTCCCACAAATGCCGGGTAAAGTGCTGATGTCACCCATCCCTAGACATCTGATGGGCAATCAGGTAGAGCAACTATTACTTGGATAGTGCTTTACTGCAGATCTTTTCACCTGCAGATGAAGCCTGTACTGTGAGCCCAGATGGACCAGTGGAGGGAACAGGACAAGGGTCTGCAAAGAGACCACAATTTCACAGGAAAAAAACTGAACTGCAAGATTGAGGTCTCACAGTACAGTGTCACTGGGCTGTGTGTGCGGTGTCCATAGTCCATCAGTGTTTAGCTTGAAAGCCCAACAAAGGGTATGTGGAGACTGCGTGTGTAACTCACGATGTTTGTGGCTGAAAGCTACATACATCCATGTTGGGTACAGCCCACTACCATCCAGGGGTGCAGTTTTCTAACAACCCCCACTCAAAATGGCTGACAAGAGATGTTCTGGGGCTACAGAGTGCATGTTCGTGCTGCCATAGAAGCAGCCTTAGTAAAATGTGATTTTTGCCCTTTGACCCATATGAACTTGATTCCCATAGCTTCTTACAGTTATAATATCCATTTACCTGACCCTTAATTGCCCCTCTAAAAGCCTCATTGAAATCAATGATAATCTGGAGAATATTTATGGTGCAGTTGGTTTGCCCAGAATTGCTTCACGATCTTAGATAATATTACCCATTATAATATATTTGCCATTACTATACCATTGTGGTATACAATGCATCTTACCTCTATGGTGCAGACATTCAGTGGTGAATACTCATCAAATCCAGGAGTCCAGGAAATTAGGATACTGTTTGCTGTTCTGTTTAAAATCTTCACTTCAGTTGGTGGGGAAGGGAAACCTGAAGTAAAACAATACATTTAATGCATCCTATTTTTATATAAAAAATAGTTTGATTAAACAGAAAATGTAAATGTTTTAAAATAACTGTTTTTGTTACACCTTTAACCCTTTGAGTGCCAGAGAGGGATGTGTTGGATTTCTCTTTGACACTCAAAGGGTTAAGCACTAGTTAATCAGAAGGTAGCCCTTGTCTTACTGTACAGAGTGTGGTGGGCTTGGCCTGTGCAGTCTCACTGGCCCTGAACCTGACACAATTTATACAGTTGCAATCAAAATTATTCAATCGCCATTGAAAATCAGGTTTATTGTCAAAATTTACAGACTTTCAGCTGTTTGCAATGAACACATCAAACAAAAGCAACTGATATAGCTCAGCACAACGAATGCTTCAAGTGGTTTCCCCAAATTCAACTGAAAATGCAACTTATAATGACCTCTTCAGTCTCAAAATTATTCAACCCCTTCATGGCAAGCATATTTAGTACTTAGTAGAGCACCCTGTGCTGTTATGACCTGCTGCAAATGAGATGCGTAGCCAGACACCAGCTTCTGGCAGCGTTCATGAGGAATCTTAGCCCATTCCTCATGAGCAATGGCCTCCAGTTCAGCAATATTCTTGGGTTTACGTGCTGCAACCGCTTTCTTCAAATCCTACCAGAGATTTTCTATAGGGTTCAAGTCAGATGACTTTGATGGCCAGTGTAGAATTTTCCAGGACCTCTTCTGCAACCAAGCCTTGGTGGCATTTGAGGTATGCTTGGGATCATTGTCCTGTTGGAAGGTCTAATGATGCCCAAGCTTCAGCTTTCTCACAGACGGCATGACGTTTTCTCCTAGGATTTCCAGATACGTCAATGAATCCATCTTTCCTTCCACAAGCTGCAGGTTTCCAGTGCCAGAGGATGCAAAGCAGCCCCAGAGCATCACCGAGCCACCACCATGCTCAACTGTAGGAAGAGTGTTCTTTTCAGCGAATGCTTCCTTCTTCCCCTTCCAGACATACCGCTGATCCATTGGGCCGAAAAGTTCCAGTTTTGTTTCATCACTCCACAAAACAGAAACCCAAAACTGATTTTGAGCATATTGGAGCAGACTTTTCTTGTGCTTATGGGTCAGTAGTGATGTACGTCTGGCATAGAAACCTTCTGTGTTTAGTACACGCCTTACTTTGCTCACTGAAACATCAGTGACTGTTGCCACCAAGTCTTGCTGCAGGTCTTTTGCAGTCACTCAAGGGTTTTTCTCAACCTGCCTTCTCAGAAATCTAGATGCAGCCATTGATAACTTCCTATTTCTGCCCTGTCCAGGTAGCGTAACCACTGTTCCTTTAACTTTGAACTTGCAAACTATGCTTCCAACTGTGTCTCTAGGCACATTCAGTGCCTTCGCTATCTTTTTGTATCCTGTTCCTTGTTTGTGAAGAGCGATGATCTCTTCTCTTAAGTTTTTGGACCAATCTTTTGACTTAGCCAGATTTCTAACATGCAGTCAGACGTGACACCCAACAAACAGCTAGCCATTTCAGGTATTTCATATGTTCCAGCACACCTGGTGCAACTAATGAAGCCCTTGATTAGTTGCATCCAGTGTGCTTGAGACAACATCTGTTTTGCATATTTGAGCTGTTGTGAGGGATTCTATTCAGGGGATTGAATAATTTTGAGACTGGAGAAGTCATTATAAATTGCATTTTCAGATCAATTTGGGGAACCACATGAAGCATTCGCTGTGTTGAGCTATTTCAATTGCTTTTGTTTTGTTCATTGCAAACAGATGAAAGTCTGTAAATGTTGACAGTAAACCTGATTTGCAGTGGAGGTTGAATCATTTTGATTACAACTGTACATCCCTTAACTTTCCAGGTTATATAACAACTCAGATACCAGAAAGATCTCCAGTGCATTTCAAAGCAATGTGATGACGATCTCGCTAACACCCAAGGAGTTAAAAAGTTGTTCTTGTTTGTTTGTATGTTAGGCAACAATGAATGGGACAGGAGGCAGGTCATGAGCAGATTGGGGAAGTGGCTATTAGCAGGTCTAAGAGCGCCTACAGTGTATTGTCTACAGCAGGAGTAGCTAACACTGGTCCTCAAGAGCTACCAACAGCGCATGTTTTCAAGATATCACTGAATGAGCATAGACAGGCCAATTAAAGTGACTGAGACAAAAATTAGTTCACCTGTGCTCGGTGTCTACCTGTACTTTTGTTTTACATGTTAAGTGTTTTACAGATATGAGACAACCACAGACTAGCTGCAGTGGGTTTAAGAAGAAGCATTACATCAAGATACACTACATGTTGCTAGAGTGCCTATTTTCAGTGGGTTTCCCCTTTTTTGGACTTTTTATTCTATATGTACTTAGATTTTTCAATTATTTCTTGTTACACCCTATTTATATATCTAGTCACCGGGGATATATAGCGCTGATATATATGTATTAACCTACCTCCCAACATTTTTAAATTGACAAAGAGGGACACTTGTGTTTTAGGTGGTGTTGCTGTGGGCATGGCTGGTGGGAAAGGCATTAACAAGAATTTTTAGGCTAATTCATGACCTATTGATACCTCCTTGTGTAACCTAATAAATTACTTATAACGATACCAAAGTATTTACACATACTGATGTTTAAACAAACGTTAATGTGCATTTTATTGCTGTAGAGCAGTATGATACACTTATATGCACACCACACATGTTCTCCAAAAAAGGTACATCAGGGTCGGAAAGAGGGACAGAGGGACTTGGGGCTAAAAAAGGGACTGTCCCTCCTAAAGAGGGACACTTGGGAGGTATGGTAATGGGGTGTGGCTTGCACAGATCCAGAAATGGATCATGTGACTTTCACTTTTAGAACGATGGCTAGATAGAAAGATAGATAGATAGACAGACAGACAGACATATAGACACAAACTCTTCAGTTAAACAAACACTAAAGTGGTTTTGCTTATGTTACTCTTCCTTTAATAATATAGGGGCAACCAACTGCTGGAGCTCCCGTTGCTGGGGTCTCCAACTCCAACTGTCTACAATGGCTGGTTGTGGGCTATGAGAATTGTAGTCTACAACAGCTGGAGAGCCAAATGTTGCCTACCCCTGCTTTAGTATATAAACCGTATGGACCACATCAGGAGTAGGCAACAGCTGAGGATAATGGAATTTATAGTCTACATAGCTGAAGGGGCACCACTTGTCTAGATGCTTTGGATCTTCAGGTTTCTGTGTGCAGCAGGTGGGTACACTTACTTTTCACTATCGCCACAATCATATTTATTCTACTCTTTTTATGCCAAAGAATATGATCCGCTACAATGCTGCTTTAATTACATAAACAATAATAGTCATCCTTTTTTCCATGGTAAGGTTTTGAGCTTGTAATCCCATTAGTTTATGGCATTCTTCCAAAGCCACAGGGAAAAAAGCAGGAGGCCTGATAAACAATGCTCACATTAAAGGGATAGTTAGCAACATTTAATAAATACAATATATATATATATATATATATATATATATATATATATATATATATATATATATATATATATTCCAGGGCTTCTCCGGCTGAATAAAACAAAGGTACTCAAACTGATGAGAGACATTTTATTATAACGGTCCTGCAGCTCAATCTTGCATTTTTTGGTTGTAACACTTCTTATGGTGTCTCTGTTGCTACAACCGTCTATGGACAGCTCTGGTCAGTTGACCATAAATCTCCATAGGATGCTGTAGCAATAGCATCACCTTAACATTTCAGGCCATGGAGGTACTGCACCCAAAAAATACAAGTTTGCTTCGCAATAGCTTTTGGATAATATACCTCTCAGCAGTGGAAGTACTCAGCATGATAAACACTGCAAAATATGTTTTCAGTATTATGTTTTACTATCCCTTTAATGCTTCTATTACACAGCTATAAGGATACAAAAAAATAATTAAAAGTATAGGCACATTGACTTTACATATGCTACTAGTGCATAATATATAAAGTCAAAACGGAGGTTAACTGTCACATTAAAGTGTTAATTTCCACCCTGGGCCTTTTCTTGTCTAACCAAAGGCCAGTCCAGTTTTGCTCAGGTAAAATGTGAACACAATCACTACAAGTGAAACTGCAATGCAGCATATTAGTATGGCATTTATTATTGGTTATGATAAGATAGTTGTCATATGCAGCGTTCATGGTTTTTAGATATGAGGTGATCACATTTTAATACTTAGTTGGCTAAAAGTGCCATTTTGTTGTTTAAACACCTTGAGAACCAGAGGTGTGTGCAACATATTAATTTGGTTTAAAGTTCTTCATAGACGGCTGAAATTCCCCTTCTAAATAAGATAAAAGCATCCATTAATTCCTTGAATGCTAAAAAGGTCTCTCACATTCCGAACCAATGTGCTGGTGGTCTCTTTAGCATCAAAGGTGTTAAAAATTGAATGAATGATTATGTTTATTTATATAGTGCAACAAGAGTATACAGAGCTTTACAATTTAAAGCTTAGACAATACAGGGTTACAAGTGCTTTGTAGAGAGAAACACTGGATGCGAGGTACCTACCCGAAAGCTAATAATCTCAAATTGCATTTGAGAAAAGATTTTGCTTACAAACAGCATGGATAATACATTAAAGGGATAGTAATGTTTCACAATAAAAGCAGCTCCAATTAATCTTCCTAGTATTTGGGCCATGGAGAGTGTTATTTCAATACTGTCAGAAGTTATAGTTCAAGAGTAATTGAATGATAAAGTACCCCCCTGCCACCCCTTTTACTGCTGTAACACTGCTCACCTCAAAGCAGCAAGACTGTCTGGATGGATCGCAGAGAAGGACAATCTTCAATTAGCATAAGGGAAAAACCTGTCAAGAGGGGCAGGGTTTTCCTTATGTTCACGCTAAGAAGATTGTCCCTTGCTGAGATCTGTCTGGTCCCAGAACCAGATTCCACATCTGAGGGGAGGTGGCTTACACTAGGTAAAAGGGGCGAGAGGGATTCTTTATCATTCAATTACTCTTGTACTACAACTGTGACAGTATTAAAATAACACTCTTCATGGCTCAAAAACTATGAAGAGTAATTGGAGCTGCTGTTTTTGTGAAACATTACTATCCCTTTAAGAGACAGTGGTGAAATTCTGGAGCAACCAACTGCCCCATAGGAGCAAATAAAATGATCAAAATGTCCATTTATTTATATGGGGTTGTTAACCCCTTGACAGCTAGAGAGGTTTTTTTATTTGTTCCCCTATGGTAAATTTGGTTTTCTTCAGTCCCAACATGCATAATCTTGGACTTGGCTTTATGATACTTGCTTGCTGTTTTCTGGATAATTATTTTTATGTCTAACGCACCGACATGTGCTAAGACATTGATATAATCTACTGGCACGAATACACCCCCTCTCACCATTTATATACTGCTTTAAAGGAAACAATTATCTCCAGCCATGCTTACAATGTATGAATTGCAGCAATATTCATCACTTCCTCAAGAATGTAGTGAATGAACAAGTTTGTACAGGAAGGAAGACAGTGATTCATTATTTCCCTAAATACAATCTAAATCAGTTTTCAAAAACACTTCCTTCATTACTGTATATAACGAACTGTGCTAGTGCAGGTGCCATGAAAACCATATAAATAACGGACTACGACCTCTGTTTTATTGCACTGAAAAGAAACGTGAATATCTGTATTGTAAAAGTGAGCAATTATTTTGTCTTGAGGGCATTATCTCTTTCCAAAAGGTATTTGAAGGGCAACAGGTATGTCCGTGGGTGTATACATGTGTGTCTGTGTGCACACGTCTCTGTGCGTGTGTGCTCATCTGTGCATGTGTTTGTGTGAGAGGTAAGACATTTATGTGAGATGTAAGAGGTGAAATATGAGTGAAAGACATGTGAAAGTGTTGCCAGACAGAGGTACAGGAGGTTAAAAACTGTGCTTCTGTCTGTCTCTCGGTGCTCTAGAAAAGTATACATTTTATCACAAAAAGCAAAGCTGATATAATGTATCACCCTTCCTCTGTATATAGATACCTTCATAGTATTCAAGAGGATAAAGTCCCCCATTTAAATCAATGGTAATTATCACATCACAAGCTACATTAGGAGTTCAGGTTTATTTTTTCTCATTTCCTTCTTCTTTATAGAAATTACAGCCATACCTGTGATCTTTATCTCTAGTATCGGGGCATAGGATGATTGCCTGAATTGATGAGTTCCCTGTTAACCCACTTCAAATCCCATTCTGTTCAATGCTGCCTTGTTCTGCCCACTCCCCACCCATTCCTACACCTACCCATTTTCAGGGCGAACCCCACCTTCATTCTTCCTAATCCCACCCACGATGATTAAGAGCAATTAACATTTTGATGCAAATGGTGTGTCATTCGGATACTCCCACACCTAACTCTTCTTAATACTCTTGGGGCTGGGGACAAAAAGGTTCCCAGGTATGCTCATAATATACAAGTGAAATGCAGTGTACAGCCCACATACGTGACTCTCAAGTCCAACAAAGGACCACAAGTTATGGATAAATATTCTAAATAGAGGTTTAAAAAAGTAGATTAACCCCTTGGATCTTAGTGAAATCTTCAGCGCATTGGAGACCTCTCTAACACCCAGGGGGTTAAGGCAGAACAGTGTAATGGGAGGTATACTCTGAGGCAAAAGAAATAACGTATGTGTGAGTTTTTGACATTAAAATAGGGTTTGTGTGTGATGTGGTAGAGGGAAATTATCTTCTCCATCAGTACCAGGGAACAGAATGGAGGCCCACAAGGGAAAACCTCTGAGGTCTGCATATATATCTAGTTCCATCTGTTGTCCACCAATGGTGTAACTTGCAAACTGTTCTCTCAAATACATCAAATGTAAACATAAGCATCTGTCTGTGGAAACGAATTGAAGTTTAATTTAATGCTTGTCCTTGATTACTCGTCCACTCCTCAGAGGCAGAACTACCATTGGTGCAGCAGGTGCAAAGCATCTCTGTCCAGACCACTTTATGGCCCCACTAACTGAAGAAAATATGTTAGATGTTTATGCTAAATTAGGAGCCGAAAATGATTCTGCAAGTTGGCTCCCATTCCACAACTACCACTGCTTACATGATCCTGTCCCATCCACTGTTGTCTGTCACAGATCCTTTTTATGTTGATGGTGCAGTGTACCTCTTTCTGTTAATTCTGTTCACAGGATTATTGTTATCAATAGTTATATCTTGTATTCCTTTGGATTATACAAGAGGGTGAATATACAAACAATGTGACATATACATGCACGTCAAAACGAGAGGAGAAAGGAATCAACAGATTAGAGCTCACTGTTCTAGGCCAAAATGCATCACTTTCCGTACTACAGCAATACAATGTTTTAAAGTGGAACTTTCAGATAGTATTAAGTCTCCATGCATTCGTTAAGCGCATGGCGACTAGCTTGGAAATCAAAGTCTTTCCTTTAAAAAATAGCACATTCTAAAGAAATCTATCCTGTTTGGAGATTGACAGGCAGGTTAATGCGGTCCGTGTGCCTGTGCCGTCAGTCCCTTCTGGTGACCATATGGTCACTGCAGTGCTACTCAAAGGAGACCGGGACTGACAGCACAGGATGTCTGCTCTGTAGCCTGGTTCTGTTCTCAAAACGGGAAGGATTTCTTTACATTGTACTATTTTTTATAGGTAAGTCTTTGATTTCCAAGATGCACTTAATGAATGTATGGCGACTTAGTACTATCTGAAAGTTCCACTTTAAAGACCTTTATAGCATTAAAGGAGCAATAAACTTTTTTTATGAAAAAAACTATTTTATAGATCTTTTCCTGCTGAATAAAACAAGGTCACTCCCACTGCTGTCAGATGTATTATTCAAAATGTATAGCAGTTCAAGTAAACAGGAAGTGAATTTACTGTGTTTACTTCCTGATAGTTCTAACTGACAGGAAGTGACAGGCAGTTTCTGTCACATTCTATGGTGAACTGTATGTCTCTGACTTTCTTGACTTTCCTCTCCATTAAAATGTAACAGGAAAAACTAATTAGAATTTGACCACTAGAGTGCACTGCTAATGTAAAAAAACATGGGCTTAAACTGTAATTACTCTGGAAATATGAATCTCTTGGTAGTGGGAGTACCCTTACTTTACTCAGTAGGAAAATCCCTACAATACATATTTTTTCATAAAAAATTTACTGCTCCTTTAAAGAAAAAAAATATATAAATTTTCCCCTTTTGCATCTGATTTGCCCCATAACTGTTAATCTTTTACTTTTTGCATAGGACCCTAAGGATAAAGAACATAATTACCATTTTAACCCCTTGAATGATAGATATGTTTCCAATG
Source organism: Rhinophrynus dorsalis (assembly GCA_037306005.1). Classification (NCBI taxonomy): domain Eukaryota; kingdom Metazoa; phylum Chordata; class Amphibia; order Anura; family Rhinophrynidae; genus Rhinophrynus; species Rhinophrynus dorsalis. Next base: position 131,866,142 of record CM074720.1, on the reverse strand, counting down.
CATTTCATCACAATGGAGACCTAATTCACTCTTCCTCAGAGAGGAATTCATGCCAAATCTATTATACAGTAAAAGCTCCTAGCACAAAGGCTTGCTTTGTGTTTATTTACCGTCTATTAATTACATAAGCTGCCATAGAAATTGTTACATGTCTGCCAAACCAACAGTTGTCATGTCCTCTTTGCCATTTCATTAGCTTTGCAAATCTATAATGATCTCTAAATGTCAAAGCTAGCTGATCAGAGCAAAAACTCTTCACTGTCTTTTCCACACAGAGTTTTGTACACATTTTTAACTACTCATACACTTTTTATTGCTTTCTTCTGTAAACTTGTACTTTAACCCCTTAACGACCGGGGAATCCAGAAGCGGAAGTGAGTTAACGACCACGGAGCAATTTTTTTTTATTGCTCCGTTGGGTTCCGGACTCCCCGAACGGCGTGCAGCAGCGGGGGGAGCCCGGAACTCGATGACGGTCATAGTACGTCATCGGTCGTTAAGTCAAATCGACCCTTGACGTACTATGACCGTCAAGGGTCGTTAAGGGGTTAAGACTGTAATCATTTAGCAATAAATGGCAGATAATCATCCCAAGTGATCCCCTGACATGGATGGAAATTCCATAAATGCTGATTTATCAGATATTTTAAGTCAATAGATTCAATGTGCCAGCTACCTTTCCTTTAGCTTGGTGGCCCAAGTTCAGCCCTCAAGACCTACCAGTAGGCACGGATTTAATTATATTACTGATTAAGCACAGGAGAGTCACAGGTGAGTTAGTTAGTTGTTTATGCTTATCTGACCCACATCTACTCAAACAGGGAAATCCTTAAATCCTGACGTGTTGGTAGCTCCAGTGTTGGAGGATGATACAAGTTGTAATACAATGACACCTAGAGATATGAAAGTTGCCCTAGGGTTGAGAAATCTCTTTAAAGAGGACATATATGAAAAATGCCTGCTGCAGGGCTCAAGTGGTTAATTATTAGGTTGTAATGGTTCCAGTGTATCAATGCACCAGGCATTTGTCTTGTGTCCTTTTTTAAAGTGATGAACTGACAACCGTAACAAAACTGCACTATACTATTTAACTCTGCACTATACTATTTAAAGGGAAACTTTCACCCCCAAGACACTTTAATTAGTCTACACCAATGGCGATTTTTTTATTAAAAAAAAAATAATAATAATATCTTAGAGTGTTAGTAATGTCCAACAAAAAGTTTTTTGCATATAGAAGAGTTTAAAAAGCTAAGCTATATGCAAAAAAGTATCTCTCAAACCGCTATGGTTTAAGAGATACGGGCGTTTAAAGTTCACTGTCTCCTACTGACAGCTGTAAAGCTGTCAGCAGGAGATCTGTGTCGGTCGACCCGGAGGCGCTTGAGAAGTGCCGCAATCTCGTTACTTACAAGGAATCCCTTCATTGGAATGGTCTAAATGTCTCCTACTGACAGCTTTACAGCTGTCAGTAGGAGACAGCGAACTTTAAACGCCTATATCTCTTAAACCATAGCGGTTTGAGAGATACGGTTTTTTGTATATAGCTCCGCTTTTTAAGCTCTTCTAGATGCAAAAAACTTTTTGTTGGACATTACTAACACTTTAAGAGATATTACATATTAAAGTTTAAGTTGCTGCAACCACATCCACCTTCTGCGGCACAAGGCTACTTTGGCATAGCTCTGCTGGACATCCCAAATTCTCCCCCCACCTCCTTCCCAGCTCTCCCTGTGAGCGCATTCACGCTCCTCTTTGTAGCATATTGGATCCAGCAAGCTCCCATCAATGTACTGAATAAATAGCCTACAGTTCAGCTATTTTTTCAGTACACTGACAGGAGTTTGCTGGTTGTGGGAGGAGAATTTGGGATGTAGGGACATCCAGCAGAGCTGTGCCAAAGTAGCCTTGTGGCACAGAAGGCGGAAGTGGTTGAAACAACTCGAACTTTAAAGGAATAGTAGTACTTAAAGTATGTTGTAGGGTTTATCCCCTTGAGTAAAACAAGGGTACTCCCACTGCTGAAAGGTGTTTTATTCAGAAGTTATTACAGCTGAAATTTGAAAATATTAGGTGCAATATCACAGTGGCCTGAAATTGTACAGTGGTGCTGTTGCTACACCATCCTATGGACAGCTCTGGTCCCAGGACCATAAATCTCCATAGGATGGTGTAGCAACAGCGCCACTGTAAATTTTCAGGCCGCTGTCATATTGCACCTAAAAAATTCATGTTTGAGCTGTTATAATTTTTTAATTAAATATTTCTCAGCAGTGGGAGTACCCTTGTTTTATTCAGGGACATAAACCCTACAACATATATTTTTTTCACATTTTAAGTATTACTATCCCTTTAATACGTAATATCCCTTAAGGTTTTTTTGGGGGGGTTTTTTACAAAAAAATCACCAATTTTTACACCGCTGGAGGACACTAATAAAATAAGATAGCGTGTCTTGGGTGTGAAAGTTCCCCTTTAACTAGGGTGACCAGACCTCAACTTTAACAGGGGACACATATGGAAAATGCATACTGCAGGGCTTCTTTGATTTCAGTGCAGTCCTGAAATAGGCCTATTTCCTATGTGTCCCCGGTTAAAGATGAGGTCAGCCTATCTTTAACCCTTTGAGTGCCAGAGGGGTATCCAACACAGACACCCATCTGTCCTCAAAGGGTTAAGGCCAAGCGTTATCCTATATAATAATTCGTTATGACGTCTGTCAGAAGCCGTCATGCGCAGTAGAGACTGCTCGAATGCACGGAATGCTGGGAGTTCTGTGCTGGGAGCACTCTGTTCGTTTGGGCAGTCTCTACAGAGCATCGCATAGACATAGCAGCGGACATCAAGTTGGAACTCACTGAACTGTGCAACTTAAAACTGAGAGAATTGAATGATGCGTATAATGGTTCGGTGTACTCTTGTAACAAGCTCATTTATGAGGTCTAACATCTTGAATACAAGATCTGCGACCTTGAGGCCAACCCAGATTAGAATCTGAGGCTTATCTGAAGATATCAAGCCAGACCAGATTTTGTCCTCAGTGGAAGAGCTGTTCAAGGTGCAAATGCCAGATTCAAAGTCAGCTGTAGAGCACCATAGACCAGGCCCACAGAATTCCGACACCACACACTTTTATACTCTGGGGTGGGTTCAATTCTATTACATTAAAAAAAGCTAATGGCTGATGCAGTAGCAAAGATCTTCTATTTGACAGTATTACAGTGAGACTTTTTACATAAATCTGTTTTCTGCTACTCTTGCAAAATGGTTGCTAAAGCTCTCCATGAAAGCAGAATTTTATGCCACTGGGGCTACCCTGTCAAAGAAAAACAGGGTTGAAAAATGTATCATGGTCCCTGAAGAAGAAGCATAAATCTTGAAAGTGTGGATTATCAGCCCTTTCCAGTCTCTGGCACTAATGCTGGCTACCAGGATCAGATTTTGCTCAGTGGTAACATTTAGGTATTAAAACACTGAAGGACCTTTTACTTTCCATAAACAAGAAGTTGAGGGAATCTACACCTGTTGAGCTACTTTATAAGTAAAACCATATTATTCTTCCCTTTCTAATTCTCCTACTTTTCAAAAAACACTGTACACGCTTACATGGGAACAAGCCTTATTTATAAAATGTCCAACGTTACAATGCAACCAAGCTTTAAATATTTTATCAGATTATTTAAATATATGAATTATACAGAAAATGCAGATAAATTATTTTTAACTGGTATATGGTCCCCACTAAACTCCACCAAATATATCTGTCCTCCTCTCTCTATCTTTGGCAGGCCTATGGCCTCAGGGAAGATATGTTCTTTATTTGGTGGAATTTTCCTTGTATTGCTTCATTATGGTCTAACACCTACAAAAATGTATGAGGCTTATGTAACTCACATATCATGAAACAGCCAGAGGAAGCCATATTATTTATGTGTACAAAATCCATTCTCATAAAAAGTCAAAATCCATCTTTTCATTGCCACAAAATCACCAATCGCATCTAAATGGAAAACCCTACTTCCCTTACTTTAAAGGGATAGTAATACTTCAAAATTACTATCCCTTATATTGAAGCCCTTGTAAAACTGAATTAAAAGCCACCAGCGGCATCTCTCAAACCTTTATGGTTTGCGAGATAGCCGCTTTTAAACTTCGCTCTCCCCTGACATCATTGTTCTTGCTGCAGCAGGGAAATCTGGTCCCTGGACCGGCGGAGGCTCTTCAGCAGAGCCGAGATCTCGTTATGGAAGACAAGATCCTTCACTAAAACGGTCTTCTTCGTGTGCTTGGTAACCAAGTAGAAGACCGTTTTAGTGAAGGATCGTTTCTTCTATAACGAGATCTGGCTCTGCTGAAGAGCCTCCTCTTGATTCAATGAACGGATTCCCTTCTGCAGCAAGAACGCTGACGTCAGGGGAGAGGCAGGGGGAGCAAAGTTTAAAGGTTTGAGAGATGCCGCTGGTGGCATTTAATTCAGTTTTTTAAGGGCTTCAATATAAGGGATAGTAATTTTGAAGTATTACTATCCCTTTAACAGAAGTGCATGATTTAGTTAACCTGAACTGCAAATATGAGGAGGGATCCTATGCCCTTTAATTCTTTAAAGGGGATGTATCACCCCTATACAAGTTAGCCTTAATAGTTAGAGTATATAGCGAATGTGTGTAAACATGCATTAATTTCTTTTTGTAAGGCTTTGTTTTGTCAAAATTGAAGTAATAAAAGCTGCCCCTCACCTACTTCCACATAGACTACAGTTACCTGCTCTGTACCTCAGTCTGTCACTCTTCCTCTGCTCCCCTCCCTCTATCCAGCCTCCTCCCATGACAGAGGCTTTCTGTCTGTAAGCTGGAGCGGTCGCAACAGTATAAACATTTTTATACACTACAGCTAATTAGGGTTACCACCCAGCCGGTATTTTACAGGCAGGCCGGTAAAAAATTGGCTTCTGTCCAATGTTAAGTCTATGGACGGAATGCCATGGCCGGTATTTTTTGGAAGAAAAGGTGGCAACCTTACAGCTAATTTGTTTCCTTACATCGGAAAGATTATATTATTTCATCTGGATTGCTGCCATATATATGTGCCCTCTCCATCGGCTCAAAGACTGAGCTCTCTAGGACCAAGGACCAGGAGACACGGGCAGGAGCCTAAGAATACACAGCACGTCGGCTGACGGGAGAAAGATCCTTTTGAAGTGCATTAAGCCCAAGATGGGCAAATGTGAGTGAAATACCTCTTATTTTTATTTATTGTCTTTTTAATAAATTACTACACTTAGATGAGGTGTTTTTCTCCTCTTTTTTATTATTTTGCGCTGTTATTGAGTTGCTACAGATCCAGTTTTCTCTTACAAGTGGACAAGGCCACTCTTTCAACTCTCACCTTCTGCATATACTAAGAGAGAAGTGATCATCCATTACTCATCATTTTCATCACCATCTTTCATCCTCATCTTCATCATCATTACTTTTTCTCCATTTCATCATCATCCTCATACTTCTATGAGAAGAAGATATCTTATTCATCTATCTGTTTTCTTTTATTGGTTTGTACAGACTGTATATCTTCTAGTCCGCTTACTATTGTTGTATCCCTATTTTTAGATTCACATTTAGGGTTCTTGATATTATTTATTGATCTATATAATACTGCTGTTATCTACCATATCTTATTGTATCTCAGGAGCGCTTTTTCAATTTCACAATCTTTTTCCTCTCAGTTTTGGAGCGGTCTCATTGGCAGAGATCGATATGTAGCCAATGAGATTGCTCCAGCTTACAGGCAGAAAGCCTCCGTCATCAGAGGAGACAGGATAGAGGGAGGGGAGCAGAGGAAGAGTGACAGACTACGGTACAGAGCTGTACCTGCAGTCTATCCAGAAGTAGGTGCAGAGCAGCGTTTATTCCTTCAATTTTGACAAAACAGAGCTTTAAAGCTGAATTACCACGTCCACTAAAGTCTTCCTGCAATACTTATGCAGGTGGCGACTAGCTTACTAATCATTATTTTACCTCTCAAAAGTGTCCTCAAATAAAGTTATCCTTAAGCTTCTGAGACTGGAAGCCAGGCAGCACCATGGACATTTTGAATATGCGCCTGCGCTGTCTGTCCTCTTCACCCTTCACAGGCATTGCACTGGCCTGAACAGCTCCAGAAGAGACTGACGGCGCAGGAGCACAGACTGCAGTAACCTGGCTGTCAGTCTCGGAAACTTAAAGACCGGATGCACACGCACGCAATGGTCACTTAAGGACCACGGGGCTTTTCTTTTTTTTTTTTTTATATAATTTTTTTAGAATCTGATTCCGGACTCCTCGAACGTTGTGCAGTCGCGTGGGGAGCCCGGAATTCCATGACATACATGTACGTCCTTGGTCTTTTAGGGACTGCAACCTCAGGACGTACATGTACGTCATGGGTCGTTAAGAGGTTACGGATAACTATTTGTGGGCACTTTGAGAGGTAAAATAATGATTACAAAGCTAGTCACCACCTGCATAAGTATTGCAGGGAGACTTTAGTGGAGGTAGTAGTTCCGCTTTAATTAATACAAGTTTACACACATTCGCTATATACTCTAACTATTAAGGCTTACTTGTATAGGGGTGATACATCCCCTTTAACAATCAATGGGGTGTACAGTGCATTCCTTCACAATTCCCTTTAATTCTTTAAGGATCGGACGGGGTGTGCAAAGCACTGCTTCACAATTCCCTTTAAAGAGATAGTAATGTTTCATAATAAAAGCAGCTCTAATTAATTATCATAGTATTTGGACTTTGGAGAGTGTTATTTCAATTCTGTCAGAGTTGTAGTTCAAGAGTAATTCAATAACAAAGTATCCCTCTCCCGCCCCTTTTACTGATGTAACACTGTTCAGCCAGAACAGAAGGGAGGTGCCCAGGTAGACTGCAGAGAGGGACAATCTTCAATTAAGATAAGGGAAAAAGCTGAAAAGCTTGTCAAGGGGGGCAGGGCTTTCATTGTTCTGAAAGGAAGAAGAGTGTCCCCTTCTGTTATCTGTCTGGTCTATGGACTGCATTCCGCATCTGAGAAAAGATGGCTTACACTAGGTAAAAGGGGCGGGAGAGGAAACTTTGCTTGTGAATATCTCTCAAACCATAAAGGTTTGAGAGATAAGACTTATATCGTTCTTCATGTTTTTTTAATGCCTACAAAATCAACTACAGATAAAATGAAGTATTACTATCCCTTTAATTCTTTAAGGATCAGACGGGTTGTACAATGCATTGCAATATGCTGAGCACCCCTATGGTCCTTAAATGGTTAATTAGAATGCTTATTCATACAGTACCTTTTATATTGATCTTCACTTCACTGGAGGCAGTCAGGCCTTTCTTGTTATGTGCCTCACAGCTGTATATTACAGGTTCCTCCAGACCTGATACAAGATAAAAGCAAAGAAAATAAAATGAATATTACTGTGGAAACTATTTTTTTTATTAGCTTACTATTTAAGAGCAATGTCTAATTTTCTATTTATAGCTGTAAGACAGGGCTGGATTACATTGAAGTTGATAACTTTATGGGTTTTATCTACACATTTCCACATAGACTTTAATAGGAATCTGTGAGATAAAACCAGTAACAATATTTAACACTTGCAGTGAGATCCAGTCCACAGTTAGGACATAGAAAACTGTAATTGCACCATTAGGGAAGCAGAGATTTGTCAGTAATTTTGTGAAACATGTAATAATATAAAGCTGTTTGCTATTTGCCTTTCCCTGCTTTCATTTTCGTATCCCTTATTCACATGCTAATTTAATTGGAATCTGTACTAATTTAGAGATGGACCTATTGATTATCATGGTTTTAAAGTTTCATGTTTTTTGCATTTGTTCCCAAATCTGACAAGACAGGCTGCTGGACTCTCTATGAAGAGTAAGGAAAGACTGAAGAACCACTATGATCCTCCTCTGTGGCTTCTACCACAAGCTGAAACAGAATCTAGTGCCGCTGGTTGATCAGACAGCATTTTGATACTCCTGGATGAATCACTAGTGTCATAGGAACAAGTACCCCCTCCTGGGCTGATAGAAAACTGGAGCAGATAGCAGAGGGGGGTCTTGAAGCATTGATACTAGATGCAGCCAACTTGAGGTGCTTGTATGGGAAAGCAGCAGTAGAAGATCGGTGGGGTTCTGCACTAAGGAGTGATAAAGGGGTGATAAAACGGAGATGCCTTCTCCATTGATATTACTTCTCCAGTTCCTATACCATATGCACTAAGATCTCCAAAGTTTGAGAAATCTTAGTGCATTGGCTTCATAGATTAACATAGGAACTGAAGAAGTGATAACACTGGAGATGTTATATTCTCCTTATCACACCTTAGTCACCTTATCACACCTTAGTGCATGTCCTCCCAGACATCAGAGGTGCAGAACAACAAGAACACTGGAGTACTGCAGATGGCTTGAAAGTCACAATTGTACAGGAACAGAAGGCTTATACGTAAACAGCTGAAAGGCCTCCTCTACAAACGGAGACTGCAGTTCTGACAGAAGTGCAGGACTGTGTCAGAAAATGATATGGAAATTTAATAGAGAAATTTGGGCAGGAAAAGGAACCAAAGACAGATTATGAACTATATCAAGCACAACAGACTATATGCAAAAGCCAAGCAGGCCTCTCCAGACAAACAGAACTACAAATAACCTCGGAACAGGACTTCAAGTACCAGAAAACCAATGGAACAGATAGAACTATCAAGAGCCAAACTAATGGGAGGACTGTAATAATCAAGAGCCAAAGCAGTGGGGTGGTTATGACTTTCAAGAGTCTTCTGCGTTTTCTAATTAAACTATGACCCATTCTGGAGCCCCTTGGAAAGACACCATTTACCATGCACATGGCCACATGCCTACTCATCCAATGACCTCACCTACAGCCCAGTTCACTATTTCCTTACTCTTAATTCAAAAGATACAAACACAAAAAAGCTTTTATATTACCATGAACAGTGGGAATGTACACTGATAAATACAATAGGCCGATTAGTTTATAATCTAGACAGCACAGCAGTTTAGAAACCGGTGACTTCAAAAAAGGAATTGGTATTTGGTACAGGGGAAGTGGGATTGCATTGATCATGCGCCATCTCAGAATGGTATGTGTTTGTGTGTCTAGCACTGCAAATATAAGAGCGCTGACTAATGGAAAATGCAACTGTGCTGACAAAAGAAGATTGTAGCGCACAGGCACTGCCATACACTATGTATGATTAGCAAACACCAAACAGAAACTAATATGAACTTGTTTTAACAGTGTTAAAAATCTTAGAAAATCAATGATGCTCCAGGAGAAGAGGCAAGACTTTGAAATGCATAGAGGAGAGGACTAAGGATTACAGAAGGAAGCTGAGCCACGTGAAGGTGGGAATCAAAACAGAGGACACCAGGGCCAAAAATGGGAAGGCAAGGGACTTGAGGCCTGTAGACTGGAGAGCCTACCTTCATAAACATTATTACAATATATATCAAGTAAGGTATATCTGTACCACACCTCTGTGTATGGCTTTTAACCACAGATAAAATCTGATGAGAAAATCCAAAAATGTGGAAATTAAGTGCATAGAGAGACTGTGGTGTTTGTACATTTTGATTATAAAGAGTACCCAAAAGGTTCTTTTTTTATGTTTTTCCACATCTAGGGACAAGGCATCAGTTTGCATTGCTAAACATACTCCCTATAGATCTATAACATCGTTTCCCATGTATTGAATATTTGTTTTCAACATATGACATGTGACGTATATGTACATACGTATATGTACGTCCCGAGCGGAAGTCCCAGGTGGACAGAGGACGTATATGTATGTCCCGGAAGTCATTCAAAACAATGAAAAAAAATGTTCGGCAGGCGTTAAGCGCCGGCCACTAAGGGGTTAATTTGCACTTACCTCCACGTAGCTTTTAAATACATTGTTTACACATCTACTTCACAGAGAGCTGTCATTGTGCTGTTCTAATATTGTTTTTTCTTTTTCTTAAAATCATTATATCCATTCTGTTGTCTGCATCAGTGGTGGGAAACCTTTGACACTTCAGCTGCTGAAGACTACATCTGCCAACATCATAAACCAGCTGCTGGTTGGTGGAAGATGATGGGATTTGTAGTTTCCAACAGCTGGGGAGGGAGATGCACTAAGGTGTGATATAGAGGAGATAACTTCTCCAGTGTGATTAGTTCTCCAGAGGAGGGAGATGCATTAAAGGATGATAAGGGGCCAGGGTGGTGAAGTGGCATGATGACATATCGACAGCATGCACTAAGGTGTTTTCACCATCATATCCCTGTGAATCCGCCACCAATCCACCACAATCTGCCGACATCAACATGAATCCGCCATGCCTTCGACAAGTTTACTTTTTTTCCACAATGGATATGTTTAAGTTTAATGAGCCATTGTCATATTCACATGCACTAAGCTCCAATAGTAACCTTTACTGTCTGAGTTTCCAGTCCTAGTAGGGATCTCTCTCTGTAGCTCTCTATGAAGCCACAGAAAGGTTTGCTGTCTCTGCTAAGAGCAGAGACAACAGATGCACTCCTGTAACTCTTTCAGTGCCATAGAGATGTGCACTGATGTTATGTGAATCATAACATCTGATATATGACTACATTTCCAGAGAAACCATGAACATAGGACTGATGTCATCTTTCTTTTGAAGAACAGGACATTCCTAGTCTAAGGAAGTTCCATATGTAGCAGATTTAAACATTCTGATGCTGCTATAGAACAAAAATATTATGCTAATGCAAAACATTAATTACATAAGTGTCACACTCGGGCCTATGCGCCCAGATGTAAGAGGCCAGAGAACCCCTAGAGGGGAGATAACCTCAATAGGAGTGGCAAGCTGCTACTTTAAAGTGAAAGAAATAATAGCAGGCAGTAAGCTATAAGTGATACTCACTGTGTAGGCTCCAGTGAGCCAAAAGCTAGAGTGCGAGGAGTGGAGAGCGTTGCTTGAGGTTGGTGGCTGTTCCTAGGTGATCTTGCTGCGGCTGGAACCGGGTGGGGTAGCAGCCTGATGGCTGGATAACCACCTAAGAGACAGACAGCTACTCACCGGGTCTGGAACCAGCTTAAGAAACCTACCAGTAGTATGGATAGCTTCTGCCGAATGGAGCAGCTGCAGGGGTCGCAGGGATACCATACGACTGAGGGACGCAACAAAACATTGTACGATTAAGGGTCGAGGGTGCATGAAGCACGACTGAGGGTTGTAGGAGGTCTTTGTACGACCGGACGTCGAGGGGACCAGGATAGTCGAATCTGGCGGTAGAAAAGCACAACAGGCTCGACACACAGGCACGGAAGAAGGATGGTCAACAAATCTAGGTCGGTAACAGGCAGGCAACGCCAAAACCTAAGGAAGAGACAGGAGGGATGGTCGAACAAGCCTAGGTCAAAACCAGTAGAGAAGTACGGTACCAGATCAGGAGACAAGAGAATAGTCGTCAACGGGCCGAGGTCAGATCAGAGAAGGACAAAAGACAAAGCTAAATCAGAAGACAGAATCGAAGTCAAGGAAAGCCGGATCATAAACAGGAAACGCTGGAACTGAATCAGGAACTCAAAAAACACAAACGCTTTGATCGCACACTGACACAAGAGTGTCAGTGCAAGATATAGGTTCAAAACAAAGGGCATAACAAAAGGGCAGAGACCAAAGGAATCCAAGAATGAGAGCAGTAAATCCCGGAAAGAAGGGAAAAAACCCGGAAACCATGACAATAAGGGCAGCATGTTGATGCCAATGTGCTAAGGGGTGTAAGCGCCTCCTGCCACATGAACTGCCCGGTCATTGGGTAAGAGAAAGAAGTGCTTTTGAGTGCAGTTGTCCAAGCAAGTAGTGGGTCTTTTTGGGAGATAAAGACTATATGAACAATGAGGTTGTGATGGGGCTGTAGGTGGGAGGGTGATTTTAGAAGGGAAAAATTCGAAGGGGTTTCGGCATTCTGAACCTCAAAAGCAGCTTTTGGGAGAATCATGTGTTACAATCATGCTCCTGTGAAAGTCTGTTCCCTACTGGAGAAAATTTAGTTTGGACATTAGAGTTTCAATTAACTAACCCAGGCCACATAAGCAGAAAGAACTCTAACTTGTCAAACAAATTAAACAATGCGATTCCTTTAAGCACTGACATGACATATGCATCTGCTGTACCCAAAAATACTGACAGGAATATATGAAATGCAGGAGAACAGCAACTTTTTCCAGACAGCCTCTGGCACATATGATAGACAAGAGATGGCCCTTGTACTCTGTTGGGTCCATGGGACACCAGATAGACTACCCTAATGTCAGTGATTTAACAAAAGATGTGCTAAAATAAAGGCTTAAACAAAATAGAAGATATCACGCCAAGGGCATGGTGACCTCTAATGGCCCATGTCAGCTGTTCCAACACTAAATCCTATATCGTTGGAAAGGATTGTACTATATTGCTTGTTAATGTATGCAAGTGTTAAATAGAATAGAGTTTACAGAAACATAAATATGTACTTGAGGGAACAAACAGAGACACGTTATGTGTAGCATAACATCTTATATATGACTACACTTCCAGAGAAACCGTAAACAGAGGATTGATGTAAAATTTCTTCTGGAGAACAAAAGCTGATTTCTAGTTTATGGGAGTTCCGTATCTAGCAGATTTAAACATGTCCTAAAACTGCTACAGAACAGAAATATTGTGCTAATTTAAAACACTAATCACATACGATAAAAAGGTCACACTGAGTTATGCAAACTTGTGTGTAAAAACAATTACAAGTTGTAGGGGCTTATTCAGTAAGCAAAACAACTGCAGTTCTGAAGTAAACTACACCACAGGAGACAAATAAAACATCCCTTTCATTTGAATGGGGCTTTTAATCACTTGAATGCTAGAGAGGTTTTCAAAGGGGGCTAAATAATAACCACACAAGTTAGTTTACCCTTCTGCTAAAAGTCAGTATTCAGGTTTATAGTATATTCATACAATTAGAAAGTGATCTCCGGTGCCCTCCTCCACACACACACACAGGAAGTCACTGATCTGTGAGACTGACGTCTTGTAGTTTAGTTTCCTGTTCTGTGTGATGCAGGTCCCCACTGACCAGTGTTAGGCCACAAGGGGCCCTCCATCTGCTGCCAGACTACAACTCCCATCATCCCCTGCCAGTCAAAAGCTGTCAGGGGTTGATGGGAGTTATAGTCTGGCAACAGCTGAAGTGCTTCTTATTGTTCACCATTGCCACTGATTTTATATTGGGGTAGAAAGCCACACACTGCGGGTCTTTGGTGACTGCACGTGCTTGCGACACCGATAGAGGGGGTCTATGGCATTTCTAGACAACATGAGACCCTCCATCTGCTGCCAGACTACACATTAGCCATCATCCCAGCAACACACATGTGTGTGTTCCAGCTCAGGGGTTTAGTTTTTGACTCCCAGAACATCTGATAGTAGCCATTTTGGGGTTATACAATGATAAATGTCCATTAAAACGATAGAAGATGTAAGAAGATCTCAGTAAAAATCCAGAAGTTAAGAGGTGGTAGAGAATTACACTATTGACGTGAATGAGCCAGGTAACTTATGTTAGTGGAATAACAGATTATGGCATATTAATGTGAATGTTGCACAAGGCAATGAGAAGTGACATCAGAACAAGGGGATATTGCAGGCCTGGATTTACATTTTATATGCCCCTAGGCAAGGAACCTGAGGTTCTCTTAGCCTCACCACTGGCCACACCCCCACTCCTCACCTGACTCCAACCCCCATCAAAACCTTTTTTCCATGACACAGAAAATACCCTTGGTCTGCAAAACAAACATGTTTTAAACCCTTGGCTGCTAGAAAGGTCTCGAATGCATCTCTATCATCCAAAAGGTTAACCCTGACCAAGAAAGAAGAATGTAAACTGATATATAAACTGGCCTCTATAAACCAGGAATGGGGGTGTCCAGTGCAGCTGATAAGCCCAAAACTTGGCACTCTAGGCAGTTGCCTGTCTGCCTAATGGAAAATCCAGCCTTGGCTAAAGGAAGAATAATGTAATATTGAACAGTTGCTAGGCATACTCTTCTATAAATTACCTGTGGAATCAGCATACTGACCTCCAACATGCAACTTTTAGTGGCCACAATGAAGCTGCAGATATACAGAGGCTGATTAACTAAGAACAACTGAAGTAATTCTGATAAAAACCAACTGCACCAGAGGGGACATCTAAAAGAGCAATCAATTTTAATTAAGCTTTTAATCCCTCGAATGGGAGGGATGCCCTTTAAACATAGGGCAAAATACTTTAACCCAGAGGTATTCACTCATTATTTGCTCACTGCACTCCTACAAATTAATCTGTAATTTTCAGGACACCCTATCATCTAGATTAGGGCTGTCCGAGTTCAGTCATCAAGGGCCACCAACAGGCCAGGATTTAAGGATTTCCCTGATTAAGCACAGGTGAGATAATCAGTGGCTCATTCATTTTGACTGACTCACCTGTGCTTAATCAGGAAAATCCTTACATCCTGGCCTGTTGGTGGCCCTTGAGATTGAACTTGGACAACCCCGATCCAGATCATTTGTCAAGAATGTGATAAAGACAGGGCCAGATTTATAATTAGGCAGAGTAGGCATCTGCCTACAGGCGCACCTCACAGAAGGGCGCCTATCATTGGGATCATGTTGTGTTTTTTTTGTTTTTGTTTTGTTTTTTTTATATGCCTCCCTCATGGTGAAGACAGATCTGTGCCTTCTTCGGCACAGACCTGTAGCTGCTGAGTCTGTGCCGAAAAAGGAGGAGGCACAGACCTTTTCTGCCGCTGGACCACCAGGGAAGAGGTAGGAAACGGACACTGGGAGGGCAATGTGCAATTTGGAACTGATGGGGGCAATATGGAGCTGATGGGGGGGCAATGTGAGGGCAATATGGTATATGGAGATGATGGGGGAAATGCGGAGATGATGGGAGCAATATGGAGCTGATAGGGGGCAATGTGAGGGCAATATGGTATATGGAGATGATGGGGGCAATGTGGAGATGATGGGGGCAATATGGAGCTGATGGGAGAGCAATGTGGAGATTAGGAGCATTGTGGAGGTGTCCAGTGGCATGGCCAAAGGGGGGGGGGCGCTTCAGATTTCTGTGCCTACAGGCTTCTGAGATGTAAATCCGGCCCTGGATAAAGAGACTAATGTATAAATCAACAGTTATCATTAGGTCTCACAATCAGAATGACATGAAAGAGCATGTTGTTCATAACAATTGCCATAAATATATATTTGAAACTCGAAATTTAAATTTTTTCACAAAGTCGTTATAGAAAAAGATTGACACGCTAAGCTGATGTGCCGAACAGAAAATCTGCCACAGCACCGCAGTCAAGAACCTCTGCTTTAACCTCTCAGATATGAATCATGTAGACGTAAAGCAGCTGACATTACCTTTCTTCCTTTTTCTACTTCCTTCCTGATTCTCTGCATTCTTTCCCATATTCTGACAGTGCTCTGTCATCTTTTGATTTTCACAAAAACCCAACAAGGTTTAACATTGAAATGAATAGAAAAAAACATAGTGGGCTCAATACTATAAAAGCCTGTAAAACAATTGTTATAACAAAACAAGACCAGAAAAAATAACCGTGCTCTGGATGCATTCTATTATCTCCTCAGAAGGCTCAGTTCTGGTCAACTTGCAGTCCAGAGCTCGACACAGCTGTGTCCCCGTAACCCAAGTAAGATACAGAGAGAAGCAGGAAGATCAATTGGAAATAGCTAATGCTTGATATCTGACACAGTTCTGGGGTGTCAAACGTCGTCCATGAACTAGCTCCTGTTACATAATCCCCTTGTTCTGCAGTTTATTAATATACACTTGTCTTGGGTTGAATAGGTTTAATTAAATCCATTACTCTGGTCTGGAATGAAGAATGCAGCAGTGAAAGCAATAACTCAGTTCTTTGCGGGTTCATGAACGACAAGGTTCAAGCTGTGGTTCAGTTATTCCCCTGCACTATTCTGGCACTTTATTCACCCCATCTGCTAAGAATTTAAAATGCTGTTTTCCTGCCTGTTTCTTATTAAACTTAATAACTGCAAGTTACCAGATAAGCAAATAAACTAAATATGTATTCCAGTTTAGTGACTTATTGTAATACTAGTGTAAAAGTCCGTGTACACGGGCCATGATGTTAACCCTTTGAGTGCCAGAGGTGTATGCAACGCGTTGCTTTCTCTGGCACTCAAAGTGTTAAGCGGCCAGTCCTGCTCTGATTCCTGCCGCCGACAGTCATGCACTGTAGAGACTGCCCGAAAGCACAGAATACTCCCAGCACAGAACTCCCAGCATTCCTACACTTCCCAGCATTCCGTGCTCCAAGCACAGAACTCCCAGCATTCCTACACCTCCCAGCATTCCGTGTGTTCGGGCAGTCTATACTGTACATGACGGCTTCTGACAAACATCCTAGCGAATTACATACAATACTTTCACTCAGTTTTACTATGAAAAAAACACACATTGTAGGACTTTTCCTGCTAAGTATAACTGCTGGCGGTTGACTTATACAAAAGGTTTTACAATTAAGACTGTCACAAAGTAATAAGGCTTTTACTAATCACATTCCATGGAGAACTGTAGCCAGTGGCAAACCTCTCCCATAGAACTCAATGGAATAACTGTCTGGACAGCAGATTGCCTTTATTTTACTCAGCAGGAAAAGTCTCATTCCTTTAAAATGTCCCCAGTCAAAAGTGAACTAAAGCCAAAGTTATATCTCATAATAAAAGTTAGGGGGCCAGACATGTGTCAGCGCCATTAACTTTAAAGGGATAGCAATACTTTGTTTTATCTTTATTTTATTTTGTAGGAATTAAATAAACATGAAGAACAATATAAGTCTTATCTCTCAAACCTTTATGGTTTGAGAGACATTCAAAAGTCAAGTTTCCCCTCACTGACCAAAACGGTGAAGTCTGCCATTTAGCTGTTAGATTTGGAATCCGGTCCGCAGGTCAACTGGTGGCTCTTCAGCAGAGCCGAGATCGCAAGATATAAAAATAACTATTTCATTGGAAGGGTCTAAAAAGTGTGCTTGCAAACCAGGCACACTTTGTAGACTATTCAAATGAAGTAGTTCTTCTTATATCTTGAGATCTCGGCTCTGCTGTAGAGCCACGGCCGGTCTGCAGACCGGATTCCAAATCTGACAGCTAGATGGCAGACTTGGCAGTTTTGGTCAGTGAGGGGAAACTTTGCTTGTGAATATCTCTCAAACCATAAAGGTTTGAGAGATAATACTTATATTGTTCTTCGTGTTTTTTTAATGCCTACAAAATAAAATAAAGATAAAACAAAGTATTACTATCCCTTTAAAGTGGAACTTTCACTTAGTATAAAATCGCCCTCCAATAATTAAACATATGGCGACTAGCTACATAATACGTCTATTATCTCTCAGAAGTGCCAGATTCTAAACTAATCCTTCATCTTCAGAGATTGATGGCCAGCTTAATGCAGTCTGTGTGCCTGCACTATCAGTCCCTTCCGGTTACCTTAAGGTAACATGCAATGCTTCCTAGATGAGACCAGTACTAACAGTGCAGGCGCACAGACAAGATGTCTGCACTGATGCCTGGCTTCTGGTCTCTGAAGAATAAGGATTTCTTTAGAATCTGGCACTTCTGAGAGCTAATAGGACTATTATGAAGCTAGTCGCCATATGTTTAATTATTGAAGGGCGACTTTATACTAAGTGAAAGTTTCACTTTAAATAGATATAACCAAGATATATACTGTTTGTGTCAGTTATGGCCAGTTATAATTTTATATATATATCCTAGTTGAAGAGCCCGTTACACGGGCCGCAGTGCCATTGGCAGCCGGTCGCTGGGCAGTCATGCACAGTAGAGACCGCCCACGCTGTGGCTGATACAGTGCCAGACGGTCGCGGGGCATCCATGCACAGTAGAGACTGCCCGCCCCACGGCTGATACAGTGCCAGACGGTCGCGGGTTAGCCATGCACAGTAGAGACCGCCCACGTTGTGGCTGATACAGTGCCAGATGGCCGCGGGGCATTCATGCACAGTAGAGACTGCCCGCCCCGCGGCTGATACAGTGCCAGACGGTCGCAGGGCAGCCATGCTCAGTAGACTGCCCGCCCCGTGTCGTGATTGTGGCATTACACGTTTTAGCTCTGGTGACTCCATGCTACACATCTCACTCTGTAACACTCCAGCGCTACTCCACAATAGCTCTGTACTGACTTACCCAACACAGAGAGAACAGATGGAGAAACTTCAGGAATTGTATTGATCTTCCTACTGTTTTGGAACCAGTAGATCTCCACAGGTTCTGGGGGGCCCACAGCCTCACATGTAAGATTAAATGGTGTGTTCCTAGTTACATTTAACTTCTCTGGTTGACGGATAAAGTGTGGAAGGCCTATACAAAGGGCAGAAAATAAGTGTTTATCAACAGAAAGCCACTTTTCCTAAAGGGTTGGTAATACTTTGACCCTTTGAGTACCAGAGGGGTATTCAACAAATTGCAAATCAATGCGTTGGCTACCCCTCTGTAATGCAAAGGGTTAAAACAAGGGTTAAACAAGTTTTTCTTACATGACAAGGGCTGCTGTAACATAAACTAAGCCAAATTATCTATGCTGT
Organism: Rhinophrynus dorsalis; assembly: GCA_037306005.1. Taxonomy (NCBI): domain Eukaryota; kingdom Metazoa; phylum Chordata; class Amphibia; order Anura; family Rhinophrynidae; genus Rhinophrynus; species Rhinophrynus dorsalis. Next base: position 131,847,442 of record CM074720.1, on the reverse strand, counting down.
TTCTCTACAGACTGCGGGAACACTTGTTTCTTCCTACGTGTAATATATACCGCTTGAGAACTCACCAGATCTGCCCCAGTGACTCATAGGGGTGAATGTACCACGCTGATTATGAACAATAACAGGCTCTGGAATCTGTATTCTGCCAATTCACTTCCCTAATGTCAATTTACTAATCTATGTACACACCAAATCCTATCCTTAAAGGGAAAGTAACACTTAATATATAAAAAATATATTGTTGGGTTTATCTTCCTGAGTACAACAAGGGTACTCCCACTGCTGAGAGATGTTTTATTCAAAAGTTTTTTCAGCTCAAACTTTAGTTATTTAGGTGCAATATCTCAGTGCCCTGAAATGTTACAGTGGGGCTGTTGCTTCACTATCCTATGGACAGCTCTGGTCAATTAAAGCTGAACTATCAGTCATTCAAAAGTGCCCCCAAATTAATTTTTAATATAGCGTTAAGTGTTTATATATATATATATATATATATACATTTATAATCTTTATTAAGTTCAGTTATTTGGAGACTCACCATCAGGCATCTTGCCGAAGAGGAATCTGTGCACCTGCTCTGTTCTTCCTTGTTTGTAACGTAAGGTACAATGCAACTCCTTCTTGCCAATCACTGAGGAGACAGGGACAGACAGCGCAGGCGCACATATACCTCTTTGACAAGATGTCTGCACTGTCGTCTGCCGTTGTCTGTCCAAAGAACTTAGATTTCTAAATAATGCCGGACTTGATAAAGATTATCAAAGGATTTATATGATTAACGCTATAGTAAAAATGAATTGGGGGGCACTTTTATTTGAGTGATAGTTCCACTTTAACCATTAACCTCCATAAGATAGTGTAGCAACAGCGCCACTGCAAAATTTCAGGCCATTAAGATACTGATTAAGATACTGCACCTAAAAAATTCAAGTTTGAGCTACAATATCTTTTGAATAAAATATTACTCAGCAGTTGGAGTGCCCTTGTACTCAGGAGGATAAACCCTACAGTATATATTTTAAGTGTTACTATCCCTTTAACGCAGCTTCTACCCAAGGAAGGAGAGTGGGCCAGTCTGTGAATATTTCAGGGTGCCCCTTTCCACTATACCTTGTTTAGATCAATGTAGTAAGCAAGGAGTACATTTATATATTTTTATTTATTTAGAAACTGTTTTACCAGGAAGAATACATTGAGCTATCTCTCGTTTTCAAGTATGCCCTGTAGACCTTTATTTGTGTTTATGTGTACATGTGTGTCCACCATTTCCTGCACGGACCATGGGGCAAGAGTAAGGGGATTGCTGGCATTAAAGTCCTATGCTGGAGGATTGTGTCCTCTACTATGCATTAAAGCTGTCAGTGCAAGTGTAGTCACTGGCATTAAAAGATAACACCAGTGAGGTAGAACTGGCAAGTGTGTAAATCTGTCCTAGTACTTATTATCAAAGGTGCAATTTAGAAAACTAAAGAGATCTAGTTCTGTAGCAAAACAATAGCACTACATCGGCAAAACTATGAAGATTAATTGGAGCTGCTCTTATTGTGAAACATTACGATCGAAATGGGGCTGTTAACCCTTTGAATGCTAGGGAGGTCTCTAGCACATTGTGAATCAATGTGCTGGAGAACTCTCTAGAATTCAAGGGGTTCAAAGCCCCATTTCAATCAATGAGAATTTGGAGGATATTTATTTGTGTCCAGCTGGATTGCCCCAGAATTAACCTCTTTAAAGGGATAGTAATGTTTCACAATAAGAGCAGCTCCAATTAATCCTCATAGTATTTGGGTCATGGAGAGTGTTATTTCAATACTGTCAGAGTTGTAATTCAAGAGTAACTGAATGATAAAGTATTCCTCTCCTGCCTCTTTGACTGATGTAACACGGCTCACCTCAGAGTAGCAAGACTGTCCACATGGATCACAGAGAGGGACAATCTTCAGTGAGCATAAGGGAAAAACCTGTAAAGAAGACAGGGTTTTCATTGTTCTCACAATAAGAAGATTGTCCCTTGCTGTGAGCTGTCTGGTCTCAAGACCAGATTCCACATCTGAGGGGAGGTGCTTACACTAGGTAAAAGGAGCAGGAGGGGGATACTTTCTCATTCAATTACTCTTGAACTACAACTCTGACAGTACGGAAATAACACTCTCCATGGCCCAAATACTATGAAGATGAATTGGAGCTGCTTTTATTTTGAAACATTACTATCCCTTTAATTCAAAGGTAACCGCAGCTCACACTTGAATTTTTGGATGCAGCAACTCCATATCTTTAGTTAACATTTCAGCAAGAAGGCTGATACACCTTTATTTGTGTTTATGTGTATATGTGTGCTTATGCATGTTTGTGTGTAAATGTGTGTTTTCTTTACGTTTAACCCCTTATCGTCCAACAATCCTGGGATGGGATCAACCTTAAAGGGATAATAATGTTTCCATATCAAAAGGGGCATGAAGGGGATAATTCATAATATTATTTCACACAATATATATAGCGAATTCAGCATTACTAACATAACTGATCGATTGTATACAGTTTAAGAAAGGATTGCAGAGTTGTTGATATGGAAACATTAATATCCCTTTAAGCACTGCAGACATCATTCGGAGAGTCGGCACACGTGAATGATCAAAGGTAATGGCTCGCCTAAAGAGCCTGAAACTGACCTCTCTGATCTTGGAGCAGTTAGATTTAGACTCCGGCAGTGATCACAACGCTTCCACAGGACAACTGTGACACAAAACCCAGGATGTGTCAGGACTGTCACTGGTCCTTAAAGGGATAGTAATGTTTCATAATAAAAACAGCTCTAATTAATCATCATAGTATTTGGACTTTGGAGAGTGTTATTTCAATTCTGTCAGAGTTGTAGTTCAAGAGTAATTCAATGACAAAGTGTCCCCCTCCCGCCCCTTTTACTGATATAACACTGCTCAGCCAGAGCAGAAGGGAGGTGCCCAGGTAGATTGCAGAGAGGGACAATCTTCAATTAACCCTTTGAGTGCCAGAGGGGTACGCAACTCATTGCTTTGCAATGCATTGCGTACCCCTCTGGCACTCAAAGGGTTACGATAAGGGAAAAACCTGAAAAACTTGTCAAGGGGGGCAGGGTTTTCATTTATCTCATAGGAAGAAGATTGTTATCTGTTTGGTCTATGGACTGGATTCCACATCTGAGGGGAGGTGGCTTACACTAGGTAAAAGGGGCGGGAGTGGGAAACTTTATCATTCAATTACTCTTGAACTACAACTCTGACAGTATTGAAATAACACTCTCTATGGCTCAAATACTATGAAGAATAATTGGAGCTGCTGTTTTTGTTAAACATTACTATCCCTTTAAGGCACGTACACCAGTAACATGTCAGGACCATCATGGGTCCTTAAGGGGTTAAGGAGCAGATCTTCCAGTTAGTAACCTTGACAAATTGTCAGGCCTGAAATGAAATAGCTGTAGTTGGAGAATGATAGTAGCTGGTAAATCATCAACATTTTTTTAGGGAAGAGTACCTTGCGATTGTCTTTTGTTTTCAAGTATGTCCTGGGCACTCATTTTGTCTCTCTAAGAAGGGTGAAAGCCTGGATTGACTTTGCCATGATTAGAACCTGTAACCCTGAGGTCTGAACAGACTCTACAGTTGCATTAATCAACTGAGCTATCTCACTACATGTAGTTTGCTAGGAGTTTCCATATGCCATGCGTATCCTGTACTTTGTAGTAGTGTGTATTTTACCAGTATTTTTGGTGTTATCCATCCTTTAAGGATATATAATAACGTGTTTGTTTTATTATAAGCAAAGTGATTGGGACTTTCTCTCTTCAATACGTGTTCAGATTCTAGGCATCTAAATATGGATAGCATTAAACACACGAAGAGGCACTGAAAGGGTGCATTGCAAGGCCTCAGAGGGCCACACATTGAGTGATGGATACTTGTAGTCAAAAATAAAACATGAATCAATGAGACATACATTTTTGTTCTTAAAGGGATAGTAATGTTTCATAATAAAAGCAGCTCTAATTAATCATCATAGTATTTGGACTTTGGAGAGTGTTATTTCAATTCTGTCAGAGTTGTAGTTCAAGAGTAATTCAATGACAAAGTATCCCCCTCCCGCCCCTTTTACTGATGTAACACTGTTCAGCCAGATCAGAAGGAGGTGCCCAGGTAGACTGCAGAGAGGGACAATCTTCAATTAAGATAAGGGAAAAACCTGAAAAGCTTGTCAAGGGGGGGAGGGCTTTCATTGTTTTCATAGGAAGAAGATTGTCCCCTGCTGTTATCTGTCTGGTCTATGGACTGCATTACACATCTGAGAAGAGATGGCTTACACTAGGTAAAAGGGGCGGGGAAGGGAAACTTTGCTAGTGAATATCTCTCAAACCATAAAGGTTTGAGAGATAAGACTTATATCATTCTTCATGTTTTTTTAATGCCTACAAAATAAAATAAAGATAAAACGAAGTATTACTATCCCTTTAACCACTGCACAGCCCTCTAACTCTCAAAGGGTCAATACAGATAAGATAAATATTCTGTTGGCACCTCTAAGCAACAAAGTTCATATCTGGATTATAAATACACCCAACAGTCAAACAATATTACATTAACCCTATCCATACCATGTATTTTATTCCTCTCAGGAACTCAATGGGTTAAGCACTCTGAGTTTATATTTTGCACGGGGTATATTTCTTCTTATGTGTTGTACCCATATTTTACCTGACAGGATAAACCCTGAACTATATATTTTTCCCAATTACTTGGTAGAATTCCTTTAAGATATGTGGGGATTTAGTATCAGGATGTGATAGTGTTCCTTTATGGCATGATAACAATGTTTTCCCTCTTACCTTCAACTTGGATGTAGATAGGATCTGAAACTATTTCTTCTTCACCTATTTTTAATTTACACTGGTATGTCCCATTGTCAGATCGCAGTACACTTGCAATGCTTAAACAAAACAAAAAAATACAAAGTATAAAATATCTTATTTTACATGTTTAAAGGACAGCTATCATCCAACAGTTGATGTACTCTGCGGATCTGCTCCCTTGGGATCAGACCTGCTTATTAAACTTTGAAAGTCGGGGTCTTTTTCCCACCCCCATTCTGCTACTTTCTTGGTGTGCTGGGGCCGACAATGCAGCCCCAGCAAGGTAGCAGAATGGGGTGGGAAAAAAGATCCCCCACCTTCCCCAGTGTAATATGCTGCATTGCATAGGGTAGTTTCATGCCTTACGGAATGCCGGTCCCCACAGAGTTGCTTTATTGGGCTTGAATGTCTGACACAGCAGGTCAGTGAGGACTATACAAGCAACCCTTGAATTTGCTTTCCAGCTGGGGAAGGGATGTTTTCTGACTTCCCTCAAATGGCTGATAGAAGTAAGTTTGGGGATGCACAATGCATTTGTTTAAGTCTACTCTCATTTAAAGGGATAGTAATACTTCATTGTATCTTTATTTTATTTTGTAGGCATTAAAAAAACATGAAGAACGATAGAAGTCTGATCTCTCAAACCTTTATGGTTTGAGAGATATTCACAAGCAAAGTTTCCCCTCACTGACCAAAACGGTCACGTCTGCCATCTAGCTGTCAGATTTGGAATCCGGTCCACAGATCAACCGGTGGCTCTTCAGCAGAGCCGAGATCGCAAGATATAAAAATAACTATTGCATTGGAAGGGTCTAAAGAGTGTGCTTGCAAACCAGGAACACTTTGTAGACTATTCAAATGAAGTAGTTCTTCTTATATATCGCGATCTCTGCTCTGCTGTAGAGCTACGGCCGGTCCGCGGACCGGATTCCAAATCTGACAGCTAGATGGCAGACTTGACTGTTTTGGTCAGTGAGGGGAAACTTTTCTTGTGAATATCTCTCAAACCATAATGGTTTGAGAGATAAGACTTATATTGTTCTTCATGTTTTTTTAATGCCTACAAAATAAAATAAAGATAAAATGAAGTATTACTATCCCTTTAAGCATACTAGGTAAAACATGATAATTTCACACTGAAATAAAAAAACTCTTACATTTCCAACACATTTTCCTATAGAAACAGGTCAACGAATACAGACTTTAACCCCTTGGGTGCTACAGATGTATATAATGAATTGCTTTAATCACCAGATATTAGAAAGGTCTCTATTAATGCACTGGAGACATTTCTAGCAACCAAGTGTTAACAGTACCAGTTCTATTACTCTTAGCACATTAATATCCTTCCAGCAGTTAGCTTTCCCTAACCCCTAATTCCATTACTACCAGCTAGAACTCTCCATAGCCCCAACTCCGTTACTACCAGCTAGCTGCCTACCCAGTTAGCTTTTTGTCCCCAACCCCAACTCCTCTTCCAGCAGTGACTTCTTTCGCTCCAACCCTTAACTTTTCTTCCAGTAGATAGATTTCCCCCAACTCTTAACTCCTCTTCCAGCAGCTAGCTCCCTCCCAATCCCTGAACTCCTCTTTCAGCACTCCGAAAAAACACACAAGATAGCGCCAAATAGTGAAATATTGCCAGACAAATTCCAGTGTTGTGAATAAATAAATATTTATACTCACATTTGTTTATGGTCAGCAACAGGATATCTCCAGAGCTGACAATCACGCATGTAGGGATCTCTCACCGACCCTACTCGGTGTCACACAGTCAGCTGCTCCACTCACAACTCAACTCACATCCACCCGTCCGATATTCCAAAGTTTTGGTTTATTAAATGAATATGTTACAAATATTAATGTTTAAAATAAACTATATAAAAATATGTATCCAATAAAATGGAAGACTTTCAGCAGCTACTTCTGTACCCGTAGCCTAAATTTTTTCCATTAACTAGCTTAACAACTACTCTTACAGAAGTTTTTTCCCTTTTTTCCTAGTACCTGAATTCCTCTACAGCAGCAAGATTTTTCCCCAGCATCCAATTCCCCTTCTAGCAGATAGCTCTCTTTCTTCCATTATCTCCCATTCAAGCAACTAGCTCTGTCTCAGTCCCAGCCCCTATATTCCCTTACAGCAGCTACTTCTATATCCCCAGCATCTAACCCCCTTATAGCAGCTAGCTCTTTCTTCTAGCTCCTAACTCTCCTTCCTGAAGCAAGCTTGCTCATTCTCTCAGTAACCCCCATTTCAGCAGCTCTCATTTTTTCTAGCACATGAATTCCCTTACAATGCTTAGCTCTCCCTACCCAGAATTTAACTTCCCTTCTGACAATTACTTCTCATAGCATCAAACTCCTCTTCTGGAGGCCAGCACTCCTCTATCTATCATCGTATGCAGTTCCTCACATTTACTAACATAGTGATATGAAATATGATCTATACAGGGTGCATTTTAGAAAATTTGTATGGAGGAGCGCAGGTTTGCTTTTTTGCAACCAAATGAAGAGGTTTTGCATGCCATGTGTCATAAAGAATAGGCATTTTTACATAAAGGAAGGAGCACCAGAAACTACATGCATAAATGCCAAGGGAATGACAATAGAAGAACTGGGTGCCTGGGCCCTAGAATTGCAAAACCACTGGAAAAAGCCTTAATAATTAAATAAGTAGCCCTTAAAAGGTGGCTGCTCCCCACTACTTCGAAAAGTGGCAGTCCTGTTCTGCCCTGAGTCATAAGATCTTAATGTTGTTATGTGATTGATCTGATAGCACCACCTGAAGACTGATGTTGCCTTACCATGTCATACATCAACCTTTAGTGGCCAAAGCAATGCGCTTTAATTGAGAAGCAATGTCTCTCACTCCCTTTTTTTCCTCAAACAGTTAAGGGTGTTTTTTGTGGCAGACCACAGTAAATTGGCTGGTGGACGAGAATCATGGGAGAAGTAGGGATGTGGCCAGGGGTCGAGCTAGGTGACACCCAAGGCTTTCTTAACTCAGGAGGAGGGGTTATTTGAGATGTAAGTTTGGTCCCATATCCATCCCTACACTTCCAAATTCCATTTATAAAATGGATGTTTTATAAAATGGATGTGCAAATGATGTTTGAAATTGTACTATCCCCCATCTTGTAGCCCTTAAAAAACTGAATTAAAGCGGAAATACCACCCCAACACAATGTACTCTCTAAGTCTGTCTTCCTAGCGTTATTAGCAATCCATAGTTAGTTTTCTCCAAAAAAGCATTGTAAAAGCACAATCTTTATACTAAATCTCTACCTGATGACGCCTTGCCCCTTGAATCCGTTCCGCACATGACCGCAATGAAGCCATTTGGCTCCACTGTACCTCCCTCCGTCCTGCCCATCACTAGTACGTCATTGTCCTCAGCACCACTTGACCTGCCGCGCTCCTGGCATCAAGCGTAGTCAGGTCATTTCAGCCTAGTGGAAACATATATTGCGAGTGCTTCACATGAACCCGCTCCCACTAGGCTGAAATGACCTGACCATGCTTGATGCCAGGAGCACGGCAGGTCACGTGGTGCTGAGGACAATGACGTACGAGTGAAGGGCAAGACGGAGGGAGGTACAATGGAGCTGAATGGCTCCATAGCGGTCATGCGCAGAACAGACTCAAGGGGCAAGACGTCATCAGGTAGAGATTTAGCATAAAGATTGTGCTCTTACAACTCTTTTTTGGAGAAAACTAACTAACTGGATTGCTAATAACGCTAGAAGACAAAGACTTAGAGAGTACATTGTGTTGGGGTGGTAGTTCCACTTTAAATGAGCCCAGCGGCATCTCTCAAACCTTTATGGTTTGAAAGATATCCTCTTTCAAAGTTCCCTCTTCCCTGACATCAGCGTTCTAGCTGACAGCAGGGGAATCCGGTCCCTGAGCAAGAGGAGACTCTGCAGCAGAGCCAAGTTCGTGTTATGGAAGAAGAAATCTTTCACTGAAATGGTCTTCTACATGTGCTTGGTTTGCAAGCACAGGTAGAAAACCATTTCATTGAAGGATTTTGTCTTCCATAAAATGATCTCGGCTCTGCTGAAGAGCCTCTGCTGGTCCCGGGACCGGATTCCCCTGCTGTCAGCTTGAATGCTGACGTCAGGGGAGAGGGAACTTCGAAAGCAGATATCTCTCAAACCATAAAGGTTTGAGAGATGCCGCTGGGCTCATTTAATTCAGTTTTTTAAGGTTTACAAGATGGGGGATAGTAAAATTTAAGTAATACTATCCCTTTAACTCCCCAATGCACTGAATACCACTGTGGTCTATGGAGGTTAATACACAAAAAGAAAATATATATTTTATATAAAAACTAGTTGACGAGCCCGTTACACGGGCCACAGTGCCACTGCCTGCCGGTCGCGGGGCAGTCATGCGCAGTAGAGACTACCTGCACCGCGGCTGATACAGAGCTGGACGCTCGTTCGGAGCCTCCATCTCTGTATCAGCCGCGGTGCGGGCAGTCTCTACTGCGCATGACTGCGTCGTTACACACGTTTTAGCAAAGTATTATATAGGATTACAAATATTAAAAAAGAGATGTTTACTTCACCCCTTTCGCAATGCGTTGCATACCCCTCTGGAACCAAAGGGTTAAAGGGAATTAAATATCTAAAAATTAAAAGGGGGTCCTATACATTTTAAATTTAATGCATTCTGTCAGCACTCCTAAAAATTACATGCCACATATAATGCATAGCCATTGTTTTTTGCAATCTCATGTCTTTTCTGTAATTAATGGCAAAGATACATCTTTCAGAACAGAAAGACGGTGCTTATAGGAAAGTGTAATGCAATGTGGAAAATATATTGCAGGGGTTTACCCTTTTGAGTAAAACAAGTTTACACCAGCTGCTGAGAAATGTTTTATTCAAAGGTTATTCAAGGTCAAGCATCCATCATTTGGTGCAGTACTTCCATGGCCTGACCATCTTATGATGGTGCTGTTACTGTATCAGTCTATGGACAGCTGTTGTAAGTGACAATAACCCTCCATAGGTTGCTATAGCAACAGGTCAGTGCAACATTTCAGGCCTTAGCAGTAATACACCCAAAAATGTAAGTTTCAGCTGTAATAACTTGTCAAAAAAATCTCTCAGCAGTTGGCATTCCCTTGTTTTACTTAGTGGGATAAACCATGCAATACATATTTCCATAATACAAGATAATTTCCCTTTAACCCAATGATGTTCATATGTATGTATGCATTACAAACAATAAAATACAATGATAAGAGACAAGTAAAGGAGAGTCTAACATATAGGGGGGATTTCATCCAAGGGTGAATGACATAATATAATATGTAAGGCACAATACACAAGAACATACATAAATATTTCCTTGAGCATTAGCCACTCAGCTATTTAGCAGTAGCTGGATTTTATCTAGCCATCACTCATTCATACATTAGAGATGGCTAGAAAGATCTGCAAATTTCATCCACCAGCTACAGGCTGACATATCCATCCCACTGTAATAAGATTTAAATATCACGAGCCTGTGTTTTGCACATAACCCCACCCATGCACATTCCCACAAATCACAAGACTCCATCCCACACCTATTCATGGCACATAATATGCCCTTATCCTATAACACATAATCACATAAAAACTTTTAAAGCGGAACTTTCAGATCTTACTAAGTCGCTATGCATTAATTAAATGCATGGCAACTAGCTTGGAAATCGATGTCTTACCATTAAAATATAGCAGATTGTAAAGAAATCCTTGCTGTTTGGGGACTGATGGCCAGGTTAATGCGGTCTGCGCGCCTGCGCTGTCAGTCCCTTCTGGTAACCTTATGGTACACTGCAGTGCTACTTAATGGAGACCGGGACTGACAGTGCAGGCGCACTGGGTTCCGGTCTCCAAACAGCAAAGATTTCTTTACAATCTGCAATTTTTTAAAGGGATAGTAATGATTAATTTTAAGTTGATTAATATTGTAGACATTTAAAAAAGATTAACATCAATGTAAGTCTTATCTTTCAAACCTTTATGGTTTGAGAGATATAACTTGATAAAGTTACCTTTTCCTGGTTGTTTTACTCAAGTCTGCCATCTAGCTGACAGCTGCAGATTTCAGTAATTTGACCAGACAGAGGCTCTTCAGGAGAGCTGAAATCATTCTATTTAGAAATAAACACTTCATTGGAACGATCTACAAAGTGTGCTTACAAGCCAGTCACACTTTGTAGACCTTTCCAAATTATTTATCTTTAGATATCATTATATCGGTGCTGCTGAAGAGCCACATCTGATCAATCAACCAGAATCTGCTTCTGACAGCTTTACAGCTCGTCAAGCAGAAAGGGGAGGGACCAGAGAACTTTATTTTCCTATATCTCTCAAACCATAACGGTTTGAGAGATACGAATAAGTGCAAGTACTCTCTTTTAACTGTATATACCATATAGTTAATACTTTTTTTCTGACATTACTATCCCTTTAAGGGTAAGACAGTGATTTTCAGCTAGTCGCCATGCGTTTAATGAGTGCATGGTGACTTAGCAAGATCTGAAAGTTCCAATTTAACCTCTTGGTTGCTAGAGAGTTTGCCAAAGCATTGCTGTGGATCGTGTTAGCAACCTCTCTAACATCTAAAGGGTTAAGCAATGGCTGTTAAAGGAGATGTCTGGCTGACAAAAATCAAGACTGTGAGCAGAGGTAGTAGATTTACCCTGACCACACCCACAACTCAGAATGTGAGTATGGCCTGCATATTTGCGGCACTCCTCAAACTTTGGGGGAGATTCACTAAGCGGTGATAACCAGGTGATAAAGTGGAGATGTTTTCTCCAGTTTATCACTTATCCAGTTCATAAGTTTTTCTATGAAGCTTATGCACTAAGATTTCTTCAACTTTGGAGATCTTAGTGCATAGGATCTACAGAATAACATAGGAACTGTAGAAGTGATAAAATGGAGAAGTCATCTCCAGTTTATTACCCCTTTATCACCGCTTAGTGAATCTCCCCCCATTGTGATCTAGGTACCTGTCTACTCTGCTTAGTGAGAAGTTCAGCCCTCCTAACATATACATACACTATGCTTATGTGTGTGCATATTGCAGGTATGGATGCAGTTTCTGCAGATTTCCATCAGATTTCCCAGTCTCACATATACAAGAAAGGTAATTTCAATCAAACACTGAAAAATTTCCAAAGGCATCCATCAATGATCCTGGGAAAAAGGGACATATTTGATACTCTGATCTTCTCACCCCTTTATAAATCCTAGTCATAATATCAATTTCTACTTTTAACCCTTTGAATGCCAAAGGGGTACAGAATGCATTGCAAAGCAATGCATTCCGTACCCCTCTGGCACTCAAAGGGTTAAAGGAGCAGTAAACTTTTTTTATGAAAACACAAATTTTACAGAGAATTTCCTGCTGAATAATACAAGGTCACTCCCATCACTGTCAAATGTTTTAACCAAAATTTATAGCAGTTCAAATAATCAGGAAGTGAATTTACTGTGTTTACTTCCTGATAGTTCTAATTGACAGGAAGTGACAGGCAGTTTCTATCACATTCTATGGAGAACTGTATGTCTCTGACTTTCCTCTCCATTAGAATCTATCAGGAAATGTAATTAGAATGTGACCATTAGAGGGCACTGCTAATGTAAAAAAACATGGGTTTAAACTGTAATAACTCTGGAAATATAAATCCCTCAGCAGTGGGAGTACCCTTATTTTACTCAATAGGAAAATCCCTACAATACATATTTTTTCATTAAAAAAGTTTACTGCTCCTTTAAGTATTTTCCTATTATATTTCCTAGAAATCAGTAAGAAACATGAAGAAACCAATGACACAATAAGGAGAAATAAAAAATTCCACAAACTATGATTGACTTAAATTGGACTTTTAATGCGCTGAATGTTATAGAAGTCTCCAACTCATTGCTTCGCAATGCTTTGGGTTCCTCTCTATTATTTAAAGTCTTACAAGATCCATTTAAACCAATGTGAGTTTTTCTTTCTCCCCAATGCTGCAGATGGGTTACTTGAAAATTGTCTTTTTTTGCATAAGGCCCATAGGGTTGTGTCCATGAGGCCAGCTGAGAATGATGGCAACAGGTAAACAGGGCAGCAGTTTGCTTATATCTATTTATGCATCTATCGTCATTCAAGTCCACCCATCATCCATGCATATCTATCTTTTTTCCATCTATCTATGTATCTATCTATCTATGTATCTATCTATGTATCTATCTATCTATGTCTGTCTCTCTGTCTGTCTATCTCTCTGTCTGTCTATCTCTCTTTCCAACCATATCTATTGATCTATTTATCTCCATCTCTCTATCTGTTTCTCTGCTCTCTATCTATATAAAGGAGAAAATAAGAGATTGCTGCAATACAATGAGGCTGATGTCAAATAAGACCTGTAGGAATTCTGGAGCAATCCCTCATCACCAACAATTCCCCACATTTGCATTGATTTAAATTGGGCTTTTCAGCTATTCAATGCTATAAAAGTCTCCCATGGATTTTAACCCTTTGAGTGCCAGAGGGGCACACAACGTATTGCAAAGCAATGTGGTGCGTACCCCTCTGGCACTCAAAGGGTTAAAACCATGCACTGGAGACCTCTCTAGCATTTAGGTAGTTAAATGAGCAGTAAACTTTTTAATGAAAAAAATATATTGTAGGATGTTTCCTGTTGAGTAATATGATGATAGATGCGTATTTCCAGAGTTATTACAGTTTAAACCTATGGGGTATTTTTTTTTTTACAGTGCCCTCTAGTGGTCAAATTCCAATTAGTATTTTGTTACATTCGACTGGAGAGGAAAGTCAGTGACATACACAAAACTAGGAACTTTTACTTGTTGGCTCCCCAGAGGGAAATCGTTTGGTGCCACTTGGGGGAGAGAAATGGTGTGATTTCTGTTTTAAAAAAAAGGGTGGAGCTTAATCATGGAGGGCAGAGCTTGAGAAACGTAAGAGGAGGAATAGGCTGGGGAAGGAGGAAAAGTAGATGGGGAGTGGGAGGAAGAGTCAGGGAAGGAGCAGAAGTGGGCAGAGATTCAGTAGAAACTCCCCACATCCAGAGAATCAGCCTGTGACCCGGAAATGCAGAGTCAAATCTGGAAAGTTCACAGCTATGGACATACAGTTCTCCATAGAATGTGACAGAAAATGCCAAGTCACTTCCTGTCAGTTAGAACAATCAGGAAGTAAACACAGTAAATTCACTTCCTGGTTATTTGAACTGTTATATCATTTGAATGAAATAACTGACAGCAGTGGGAGTACTCTTGTTTTACTCAGCAGAAAAAGCTCTATAACATACAGATTTTCAAAAGAAAGTTTACTGCTCCATTAAATTCCCTATTTATATCAAAGGAAAGTTTTTTTTTCTCCAAGATTGCAGGGGCTTTTTTTCACCAGAATTGGTCCTTTTTCTTTCATGCATAATACTAATCATGGATCATGACAGGGTTGAGCAAGTTGTGGTTCCCCAATGTTGATGGGCTACAACTCCCATCATTCTCAGCCTGCTGTTGTTTGGAAGTTGCAGTCTAACGACAAGGTGAGGCCAGCAGGAAGCCCCTCCCATTTCCCCATTTTATGGAATTCCTTTGCAAAACAGTTTGGTTAAACTTCTCACCTGCAGGAAGACAACATAGTGGTCACATCATTGTCTGGGATTTCCAATGACTTATGGGAAATGCGCTCTGAGGAAGGCAGCAACATCCCATCTTTCCACCAAGTTATCTGTTCTCCATATTCAGTGCTTGGCACCACAATCGAGCAATTAAACTTGATATCCTTGTGTTCTGAGATTGCAATGTTTCGCACGGTAGGGATAAACTTGATGTGGGGTGATGCAGTAGTTGGAGTTCTGCCAGGAACACTTCCAAAATCTGTGTAATGACCATTGCGGTTCAAACCATTGACTCTCTCAGAAGATATCCTTTCCTCAAGTACTAGCGAGGTTGGTAAAGGAGTAAAAGGTGCACGTGCTTCCAGAATTTCATTGGATACGGTATTGTTTTCTAAAAATAATAATGAAAAGTATTTGAATGTTTTGTTTCTTTTATAAGTAAAGAAAACATAAGAGGTTGGTGGATTCTATACAACAGAACTGTACTGGCAGTGGCATAACCCAAAATGCTGGGGTCCCTCTGCAAATGGTGTTGAGGTGCCCCTGCCCATGTCCTTGTCTTATTTAAAATAGCATTAAAGCAATAGAAACCGTTTATTTTTACTTTTTGTATTATTAAAGTACATCATATATACACCTGAGCTGCCTATACTTTCTAATTTTTTTTTCCATTTTCACCTATATTTTTCACACTTTAACTCCTTAACCCCATCCCGAGAATGGACGTACATGTACGTCCCGCAGAAACTGTCACTTAGTGACAGGGGACGTACAGGTATGTCCAGGAAGTCATTCAGTAGAATGGAAAAAAAAGTTCAACGGGCGTTAAGTGCCGGCCGCGTGCACGCGAGGCCGGTCACTAAGGGGTTAAGGACACATGAAGTGCCAGGGCTGTCACGCCAGTTCCTGGATTTAAGGACCGGTGACAGTCCTGGCAAGTCATGGAATTCTGGGATGGCAGCACGGCTGCACGCCTCTTTGCCATCCCAGAATTCATGGAGAAAAAAAAGGTTCAGTGATGGTCTATCAACCAGAAAACTCTATGGAAACAGAGAGCAAAGTAGCTTGCTGTCAGTGGCATTAACCCCTTATCAACCATCTGATCCAGCACATGCTGGATCAGACTGTTGATAAGGGGTTAATGCCACTGACAGCAAGCTACTTTGCTCTCTGTTTCCATAGAGTTTTCTGGTTGATAGACCATCACAGTAGGATGTAATACAATGCTACACTCTCAATCCAGCACCAAAAGCCCCATTGACTTGGATCAGAATTGGTCCATTTGTGTATACTGCTCTTAGTCTCATGTTACTGGTACAAACTATCATCCCAAAGTATATGATACTGATATTATGATAACCTCTCTTGTATTCAAGGGGTTAATTGTTAGGATTCCATTGGAATTGCATGTGCAAATAAAGTTATCCGCTACATCAAAATATATGAGAATACACTAGCTGTCAAAAGTTTTGGGACACCTCAATTTTTGCTACTTTTAGTTATTGTCATATAACTTGACAAAAATATTACAAAAACATATAAACATTGGGTATTTCTAAAATCAAGGCAAATAGTATAATCTATTTGGCAGGGGTTTTTTTTAGCGTTTGTAGATGTGTAAAAGATTTTTAGTGCCAAAGTTAACCCCTTAAGGACCATTGATGCACCCGGACTGTCACGCTGGTCTGACACTTAAGGACCAGTGACGGTCCTGGTACGTCACGTACTTTTACTCACCTGCAGGAGCACAGTGAGTAATACTGGGGACTGAAGTTGATCGCTCCAAGACCGGAGCAATCTCTTTCAGTCCCTCATTCGGTGTACCGGCACATGTGATCAGTCACACGGGGAGGCACATCGAACTTCCCTATCTCACACACCCCCGGACCGCTGGTCCTTAAGGGGTTAAAAAAAGTAAATTTGTTACATTTCTTTCATCATATTTTATAAATTGTTTAACAGGAAATTTGATGAAAATAATGGTATCTTTAGAAAGCCCAAGAAAAACAGTATACAATATATGTGGGTACATTAAATGAGTAAGAGAAAAATTACAGCGAAACACACAGTAGAAGTGTTAAAACAGCTATTGTCCTTCTGGACCATGGCTGCTTTAAAGCGGAACTACCACCTTGAAAATACTTTATCTTCAATAACTCCCCATCTGGCGACTAGCTGCTTAGTAGCGCTAGTCGCCAAAATTATGACCTTATTAAAAATAAATATGCATTCTTACCAGGCTGACAGTGGCACGGAGCGCAAACATCTTGCCATAGTGACGTCCGCCCGCCTGCAACGTCAGTCCCTTTTGGAGCCTGTCGGCTCCTAGCAACGCCTCCTAGACCTGGCTGGGACTGACAGAGCAGGCGCGAGGATGTCACTATGGCAAGATATCTGCGCTCCGTGCTGCTGTCAGCCCGGTAAGAATGCATATTTCTTTTGAATAAGGTAATAATTCTGGCGACTAGCGCTACTAAGCAGCTAGTCACCAGATGGGGAGTTATTGAAGATAAAGTGTTTTCAAGGTGGTAGTTCCAATTTAACACTTCTGGACCATGGCTGTTTTAACACTTCTACTGTGTTTGTGTGTGCTGTAATTTTCTCTTACTTATTTAATGTACCCACATATATTATATACTGTTTTTCTTGCCATAAGATGGGCTTTCTAAAGATACCATTATTTTCATCAAATTTCCTGTAAAACAATTTATACAATACTAGTTGAAGAGCCCGTTACATGGGCCACAGTGCCACTGCCAGCCGGTTGCAGGGCAGTCATGCACAGTAGAGACTGCCCGCGCCACGTCTGATACAGTGAAAGCCAGTTGTGGTGCAGTCATGCTCAGTAGAGACTGCCCGCTCCGCAGCTGATATAGAGCTGGATGCTCCTTCGGAGCGCCCTGCTCTGTATCAGCCTCATCATGGACAGTCTCTGCTGAGCATGACTGCAGCACACGCAGCAGTATCTACTGAGCATGACTGCGTTGTTATAAACTTTGTAGCAATTTATTATATAGGATGATGAAACAAATGTAACAAATGCACTTTTTTTAACTTTGGCACTAAAAATCTTTTACACATCTACAAATGCTAAAAAAAACCCTGCTAAATAGATTATAATATTTATCTTGATTTTAGAAATACCCAATGTTTACATGTTTTTTTAATGTTTTTGTCAAGTTATATGGAAATAACTAAAAGTAGCAAAAATCGAGGTGTTCTCAAACTTTTGACCACTAGTGTAAATAGCTGTAGGTACAAAGCAAGATATATAACAATTTGAATGCCAGAGGCGTGTGTAATACACTCAAAGGGTTAAGATGCTTGCCTTACTTTTTTGACATACAGTTTATTTTGCCACTGACACCATTTAACAAAGAGGAACACTCAGAGCTTCCAGGACAAGGGTTTATTTCCTGGGAAACATACTGTACAAGAAGTTTACTGTTCATAACAAGCGCCAGGTCACAGCATACAAGGATACTTTGCCATATAAAAGCTTATCAAACTTAAAGGGATAGTAATACTTAATTTTAAGTGTATTTAATATTGTAGGTATAAAAAAACTATTAAAAAGCGAAGTAAGGCTTATCTCTCAAACCTTTATGGTTTGAGGGATATACCTCACTAAAGTTACCTCTCCTTGGCTGTTTCAATGAAGTCAGCGCCGTGGCTGACGGCTGCAGAATACGGTCAGTTGACCGGATGGAGGCTCTTCAGCAGAGCCAAAATCACAAGATCTAAACATAAATACTTCACTAGAACGGTCTACAAAGTGTGCTTGCAAAAATGACTGGATTCTGCAGCCATCAGCTACAACACTGACTTTGTTCAAACAGCCAAGGAGAGGTAACTTTAGTGAGGTATATCTCTCAAACCATAAAGGTTTGAGAGATAAGCCTTACATCCTTTTTCATAGTTTTTTTATGCCTACAATATTAAATACACTTAAAATTAAGTATTACTATCCCTTTAAACAGATAGTATCGCTTAATATATAAAATATATATATTGTAGGATTTCTCCTCTTGAGTAAACCAGTTCTACTGCCACAGCTGAAAGGTGTTTCATTCAAAAGATATTGCAGCTCAAACTTCAATATTTTAGGTGCAGTATCTCAATGGTCTGAAATGATACAGTGGGGGTTGTTGCAACACCATCCTATGGACAGCTCTGGGCAGTTGACCATAAATCTCTATAGGATGGTGTAGCAACAGTGCCACTGTAACATTTCAAGCCACTGAGATATTGCACCTACAAAACTAATGTTTGAGCTGCAATAACTGTTGAATAAAACACCTCTCAGCTGTGGGAGTTCCCTTTTTGTACTCAGGAGGATACACCCTTCAATATATATTTTACTATGCATTATGTCTTACTACCCCTTTAAGTGAAGACAGTCAGGCACGTAACAACTGAACAAACAAAACATCAAATAATTTTAAGATGAGTAATATGTGGTTCTCCAGTTACTGTTTACTCCAACTCCAATTATCCTCCTTCAGAAAGATTAATGCTGAGAATGATAGTTGTAGCATCACAAGAGCCTGGGGGCCGTATGTTTCTGAACTTCAAAATAATTCCCTGTCTGGCTGTCACACACTGAGCTAGACTAAGTTACTGCCTTGCTTTCTGCAAGATGGGTGCATCAACCTGATATTATCCTGTCATCTCAGGGACCTGATTTCAATTTGATTTGCAATGGTAGAGACCAGTAGCACAGCTCCCAACATTTCAAATGGCCATGGAGGGAAGCTTTGGTTTTAGATGGTGAAGCTGGGGTCGTGGTTGGTGGGCAGGGCATTACTGGGAACTTATTTCATGACCTATTGATACCTCTTTGTGTAACTGAATAAATGATTTAGCTCAGACCACGGTATTTTATTTATGCAGACTAAACTAATTAACACATATATTGGAATTTAAACAAACATTAATTTGAGTATTTTTGATGTGGAGCAATTTGATACACATCAAACAGTTTGATCTCCTAAAAAAGAGGGACACCAGGGTGGGAAAGAGGGACGGAGGGATGTGGGTCTCAAAGAGGGACTTACCTGGCTAAAGAGGGACACTTGGGAGGTGTGCAATAGCCATTAACTCACTGCAAATTAAATCAAGGCAGCCATTAACAGTTTACTGAGCTACCTCATATAAGAGGATTTTAGTCTTACCTGTTAAATCCTTTTCTTTAAGTCCATACAGGTTACTGGTAACTCTGGGTAGGCGATCCACCCCTTTAAGTAGGCAGGAACAATTCTAGAATTGCATGCAGAAGGTGGAGTCTACCTTCCCTCCTTGGCTGCAGCTAGCCAACCAGCTCCAGAAAGATTTTAGACACTAACTCTTGACTAGATAGTAGAAGGGAAAGAAGACTCCTGTGAGCATGACCCCGAAGGACCCCCACAGTCTGCCACAGGAAAGCCAAGCATGATCCCTTTACAGGCTGGGAGACCAGTAACCTGTATGGACTAAGAGAAAAGGATTTAACAGGTAAGACTAAAATCCTCTTTTCTCTGTCATCCAATACAGGTTACTGGTAACTCTGGGATGTCCAACCATTGAGTTTCCCAGAGGCGGGAAGAAGGCAAGGACCAGGTGCAAGGCCCCCAAAGTCACCAGAGCAGATATGAACCATCAGATCAAAGACAGCCCAACAAATCATGAAGTGTCAACAGACACTGAACAGGGATAACAACACCCCAAACTCTTACACAGCACATTGAACTAGAGACAATGAACCGAAGAAAATCCTAGACAGGCAAGACTGCCTCCAGGATTTTCCTCCCAAAGCTGGCGTCAGCCGATGCCAGCACATCAACACGGTAATGCTTCGAAAAGGTGTGCACAGACGACCAGGTGGCAGCCTTGCACAACTGATCAACAGAGTCCTGATTTTTGTAAGCCCAAGAGGCCCCAATAGATCAAGTAGAATGAGCCATGACCCTGAAAGGGCCAGGCTTCTTCCTCAGCTCATAAGCCTTACGAATAGTGGACTTAATCCAGTAAGCAATAGTTACCTTGGATGCAGGTCTTCATACCCTAGGACCCTCAGGAATGACGAACAACGCGTCTGATTGCCTGATAGACTCAGTGCGATGTACATAAAACTTGAGACAACGCACCACATCTAAGAAGTGGAGATCCCTCTCCTTGTCAGAGGTGGGGTCAGGGCAGAAAGAGGGTACCACAATCTCCTGATTGATGTGGAACTCCAAAACCACCTTCGGGAGAAACTCCTGAGAGCACCGCCTTGTCCTTGTGAAACACCAAATAGGGTGGTTTACAGGACAGAGCATGTAACTCTGCGACACGATGGACAGACACAATCACCAGGAGAAAAGCCATTTTCCACGTCAACAGGCGTAGAGGAATAGTAGCCAAAGACTCAAATGGAGTGCGCTGAAGAATGCTCAAAACCAAGTTAAGATCCAAAGGAGAAGCAGGAATCTTGAAGGCAGGATGAGTATGAGCAACGCCCTGGAAGAAAACCTTGACATCAGGAAGAATGGCAATGCGCCTCTGAAAGAAAACAGAGAGAGCAGACGTCTGAACTTTAAAGGACCTCAAACTGAGGCCCTTATCCACACCGTCCTGCAAGAAGGCCAGGACCATAGGCAGATCAAACTCCTGAGACAGGTCCTTGTCAGCACACCAAGATAGGAAGGTCGACCAAACACGATGGTAGATCTTGGAAGAAACAGGTTTGCAGGCACTGAGCATAGTAGCCACCACACCAGAAGAAAACCCTTTCTTTCTCAATATTGAGGATTCAATTTCCAAGCCGTCAAGGCTAGACGATGAACATCCTCCTTCCACAGGTAACCCTGTAGAAGAAGATCCGGACAGCAAGGGAGCCGGAATGGCTCTGCCACTGACAGATCCAGAAGCTCCGGAAACCAAACCTGGCGAGGCAAGAACGGAGCAATCAGAATGACTGGACAATGCTCCAGTCATAATTTCCGTAACACCATGTGCAACATGGGGATGGGAGGAAAGATGTAGGCCAGAGGGAATAACCAAGGAATGAACATTGCATCCACCGCCAGAGCTAGAGGGTCCCTCCATCGAGAGCAGAACCTCGGAACCTTCCTGTTGTGTCTTGTCGACATCAGGTTGATGTAAGGAAGACCCCACTTCTGAACAATGAAGGTGAACACCTCTGGGTGCAGCTCCCTCCCTCCACTGTCCACTGTGCGTCAACAGAGGAAGTCCGCCATGACGTTGTCTATGTCAGGAATGTGCACTGCGGATTTGGCAGGAACGTGTTCTTCTGCCCAGGACAAAATAGCCTTGACCTCTAACCAAGCGGCGAGACTTCTTGTTCCGCCCTGCTTGTTGAGGTAAGCCACTGCCGTGGCGTTGTCGGACTCTACCCAGACTGGACAGTTTTCCAGCTGAGATGTCCAATGACGAAGGGCATGAAATATCACCCAAAGCTCCAACACGTTGATGGGAAGGAGAGATTCTTCCAGAGACCACCGACCCTGTGCACTCAGGCGACCCAAGACCGCTCCCCATCCGGAGAGGCTGACATCCGTCATCACAGTGGTCCAGAAGGAAACTAGGAAGGACTTGCCCTTCAGCAGATTGGAGAGGTTGAGCCACCAGGACAAACTCAGTTCCACATGAAGAGGAAGTGACACCGATGTCTTCAGAAGGTCCGGCTGACCCCTGCACACCTGGATCACAAACCGCTGGCATTCACTGGTGTGTGCCATGGCAAACGGTACCGCCTCTATGGTGGAAATGAATTCCCACGAGAGATGACAGTTTCTTGGCTGGAATTGGATCTCGAGTCAGTATCGCAGAAACCCAGTGGGTGATCTGGTGAGCCACCTTGTCCGTGAGAAACACCGCGTTCTTCTGGGTATCGAAGAGGAGGCCTAGGAAGACCAGATGCTGGGATGGGAAAACATCTGATTTGTCTAAGCTGATGATCCGCCCGCGATGGGTGAGAGCAGGAATGCATTGCTGAACCTGCTGATGAAGAAGTTCCGCAGAAGAGGCTTTCAGAAGCAGGTCATCCATGTATGGAGTAACTCTGATGCCATCTCGGGGAAGAACGGACACTAAGGTTCCCAGGACACAGTTGAAGACCTGAGGAGCTGTCATCAGACCAAATGGAAGAGCTGAGAACTGAAAATGTCCCTGGTCACAGGCAAACCGGAGGTACTGCTGGCTCTCTTGATGAATGGCAATGTGTAAGTATGCATCCTGAAGATCCAGAGGTGCAAGGAATTCCCCCGGGGACATGGCAGCAATCACTGTCCATAGAGACTCCTGGTGATAATGAGTCCGGGTCACAAAGGAATTGAGATCCTTGGGATGACAACTGCCGTCCTTCTTGGAGACTACAAAGAGGTTTGTAGTCACTACCTGCAAAACTCATGGGTCCGTCACTGAATCCTCCCAAATGCTGTGATAGTGACGCAGACGACCACCCACAGCAGAGTGTGGACCCGGGTTCAGTGAGTCATGCTGAAGAAGGCTTGGAAGCCTTGGGCTTGGAGGAGACCTTGGGCTTCCATTGCTGTTTGGGCTTGGAGGAGGTACACAGAGCTGAGGGAACCGTCTGGTTCGCCAGACGTGTCTCATTCTGAAAGGAACGAAAATACCGGTTACGCTTAAGCGGTGTTTTCTTCCTAGGAACTAAGGGTAGAAGTGTACTCTTACCCCCTGTGGCCTCACTGATCAGATCCTTGAGATCTGGCTCAAACAAAGAAGTGCCTTGAAAAGGCAAGGAGAGCAATGCTTTCTTAGACGCAGTATCAGCAGACCAGATCTTGAGCCAAAGAGCCCATCTGGCAACCACAGACATGGTGGAAACCCTAGCCACCAACCGGTTGGCATCAAATAGGGCAGCCAAAACATAGTGCTGTGCCTCAGAAATGTTGGTAAGGAGGAGCAACTTATCTGAAGTAGGAGCATTCTGACGGACAGCAAGAGTGAGCTGTTCAGTCCAGACCGCAATGGCCCGGTTCACCCATGCTGCTGCGAATGCTGGACGCATGGCAAAACCAGCAGTGGCAAAGATGGACTTGAGGGAGACCTCAAGTTTCTTGTCAGTCCAGTCCTTCAGAGCAGATGCATCAGACACCGGCAAAGCAGTAGACTTGGATAGCCTGGAAATAGGAGCATCCACTTTAGGAGGATAAACCCACTAAGCAAGCGCTGCCTCAGAAAAGGGATAAAGCTTAGCAAATTTCTTGGAGACAGAAGGTTTCCTGTCCGAAGACTTCCATTCTTCAGACACAAGACAGTCAAGAGTGGGGTAAGGTGGAAAGCAAGTAAGGGGCTTTTTAGGCTCCTGAAAGACATCAGAAGGGTCAGAAGGAACCTCCTGCACTAAGGGGATGTTTAGGTTATTTAAATCAGCCGAGGGCTCAGGATCAGCCTCAAAAGAGTCCTCAAAAAAGTAAGAGGAGCCCACCGCAGAACATTCCTCAACATCTGAATCCACCAACAGTTCCTTCTCAGAGGAATCTGACACATCAGGTACACCCTGAGGCTTTGGTAGGGAAGACTTGACGAAGGAGGGGGTCTGCCAAGAGTGAAAGACCCCCTGTAACTGGGATGGAAAGAGTTGCAAAGTGGACCTAAGTTCCCTAGTAGAACACTTGAACTCTTGCACCCAAACTGGCTCTACTGCATGGCTGCAGGTCCCTGTGAGACTCTCAGGGACATCAGAACATGCTGGGCATAAATGACCTGAGAATTCTCTAGGTAACCCTGAATGACAGGAAGAGCAATGCGCAATAGAGGATGCAGAGACCCCAGCATCCTTAGTCTTAGGTCTGGCCCCAAGCTCCAATGGTATAGACATTCTCACAGTGTCAATAACCTTACTGTATAAGAAATCACCCAATTACAGTGTGTATGATTAAAGTTTCACCCCAGAAATCGCTAAAATAGACTTATCTGGCAGGCGAAGGGTTAATCAGCAGAGCAGAGAAGGAGAGTCCAAGCCCTGCATAGGATACTAGTTCTGGAAAGAGCACAAAATGGTTGCTGCAGCGGGAGCCAATCAGAAACGAGTGAGCGAAGCAAGCTCTCATGGGAAATGTAGCTTTCCCAGAAAAGTAACCCAAACAGTGCCAGAAGCCCCCTGAGTCCCCCAACACACTAGAAACATGAATCAGATGATAGAGCAAAGACAGACAAGTAAAATGAGCCATCTCTAAAGTCGCTATGTTAAACGGTTGCAGAGATATGTCCCAAACTGTACAGTCCCATAGGAGTGAATGGAGCAATGGCGCCTATGCAGTAAAGTGCGGCACTCAAATTTAACAAAATTGAAGGTGTAATATTAAAAGACATGAAACATCACTAAAACATGTTAGGATACCCAAAAAAACACTGAACCAGTAGGAAAAGTGTCAGAAAAACCCCCAAATTAATGCCAAACCAGCAGCTAAATGGTTAAATACCACATAAACCTGCTCCAAACACCCAACAGACATACAGATAGACCCAATGAGTGCAGGAGTGTGCAATAGGAACTCCAAATGAAAAACCCCTGTGCGGAGGGGCACTGTGGGACATGTGGACCTGCAGCACTCAAAGGGTTGTTCACCTTTCCTGCAGATCTTCTGTCTTCAGATTACCATATTTAAAGAAGAAGCCTCGGTGGGCGACTCCTGAGGAAAGAAACTGTAGCCAAGATTTTCACCCGCAGGGTTTAAGGTCCACAAAAAGCACCTGGATGCTGAGCTAGCCACATCTAAGGGCATTGTCAGTTATGGTAATCCGCCTAATGGTGGTATTCCATTTCTAACAGAAAAATAAAAAACTTCTAAAGCTATAGCAGAACTGTGCTCTTGCCTGTGTTATCTTCACCAAGGAACAAATCTTTCTGGAGCTGGTTGGCTAGCTATAGCCAAGTAGTGAAGTTAGGCTCCACCCCCGCATACAATTCTAGAATTGTTCCTGCCTACTTAAAGGGGCGGATCACCTACCCAGAGTTACCAATAACCTGTATTGGAGGACAGAGAAATGTCTCTTATCTCCCCTGTTGTTGTTCCATTAGTGCAGTCACTAGCTGGGAGGAAGGGGAGGTACTTGGCCTGCTCTTCACTGGTTGCTATCTTCATAAGAGCAGTTTCATGCTGACTACAACAGCTGACCTTTCTAAGTCTCAGAGGAGTCAGCAACAACCAGTAAAAAAAAGACTTAATAAGCTTTCTAATTCGGCTTTGGCCTCTCTCACAAATACTTCTGGTCCATGAAGCCTCCCCTGCGATTTCTGGGAAAATTGGAATAACTCCAGAAGCAGAAAGAGCAATTCTAAGGCACTCCCTTCAATGTGAGATAACAATAGGCAGCCCGCCACATTAGTGAACTGCATTGAAGATGTGAGGAACTCTAATAAGGAACAATACAAGCCTAAGAGCTAAAAGTGCGTATTGTATGCCTTGAAAGTGTCCATTTTTAGTAGGGACAGACCCTCATTCCCTCCCTGTTGTCCCTCTTTTTTAGGAGATCAGACAGTGTGGTGTATCACATTGCTAACATTAATGTTTGTTTAACCTTTAGTATATGTGTTTATAAATTGGTCTATGTAAATAAAATAATTTAGTCTTGTTATAAATCATTTATTCAGTTACATAAAGATTGTTCAATAGGTCATGAAATAACCTAAAAGCTGTCAGTAATGCCACACCCACCAGCCACGCCCCCAGCAATCTAAAACAAAAGTGTCCCTCTTTGGCCATTTGAAATGTTGTGAGGTATGGAAAAAAGCCCTGGCTGAAAGGAACCAACAGCACACTTGTAAACATACATATGGAGAATATAACAGAAGAAAAATGTTAAAACTAGTCTCACGGCATGTTCTGAATTAGGTAGTATCTAATTACAAAGATGCTGTAAGACTTTTGACATCTGTTATATTACACATATGTATGTTTACAATGCATTGCTCACACGCCGACACTGAAAGAGATAAAGAGCACCCTTGAATGAAAGACAGGACACTTCTCTTTCATAAGATGGCAACAAATAATTCTACTGGAGCAAGAGGAGGTGGGATAGGTGCTCTTTAACAGCCCTATATGTATTTTGTTCATGTTGAGTTATCTGTAATCACCCAAAATGGACATGTTAAAGGCTACCCTTGTTTGAAACAGAGGGCTTTCCTCCTTTAAACAAGGGCAGCCCTAAATTTGTAACTTCAAGAGAGGACAACATCTGAACTCTTTAAAAGGTATTGTAATACTTAAAATGTAAACAAAAAAAATGTTCCCCTGAGATATTTGGACATACCCATCCCCAGCCCTGTGTGTTTCTCCAAAGGTCATGGATAAGAAGGTTGCTAGTTTTGGCAGTTGTGTGCGACTGGGTGTTTTTTGTTAAAGGGATAGTAATACTTTATTATTACTATCCCCCATATTGTAGATATTTGTAAAATAATTTAATAACCCCCAGGTTCATCTCTCAAACCTTTATGGTTTGAGAGATAACTGAAGGCAAAGTTCCCCCCTCCCTCCCCCTTCCCTGAAGTCAGCGTTGTACTGACTGCAGGGATATCTGATCTGATTTTCATCAGGCGGCTTTGCAGCTGAGCCAAGATCCCGTTAGTGAAAAAGAATTATTTAAAGGGATAGTAATATTTAAAATGTAAAAAAAAATATGTTGTAGGGTTTATCCCCCTGAGTAAAACAAGGGTACTCCCACTTCTGAAAGGTGTTTCATTCAAAAGTTATTAATTTTCAAAGTTGAATTTTTTAGGTGCAATATCACAGTGGCCTGAAATTGTACAGTGGCGCTGTTGCTACACGATCCTATGGACAGCTCTGGTCAGTTGACCATAAATCTCCATAGGATGGTGTAGCAACAGCGCCACTTTACAATTTCAGGCCACTGTAATATTGCACCTAAAAAATTCAACTTTGAAAATTAATAACTTTTGAATGAAACGCCTTTCAGCAGTGGGAGTACCCTTGTTTTACTCAGCAGGATAAACTCTACAACATATTTTTTTTTACATTTTAAGTATTACTATCCCTTTAACTGAAATGGTCTTCTACATGTGCTTGGTTTGCAAGCACACGTACAAAATCGTTTCAGTTAAATAATTATTTTTCACTAACGCGATCGCGGCTCTGCTGCAGAGCTGTCTGATGAAAGTCAGATCAGATATCCCTGCAGTCAGTACAACGCTGACTTCAGGGAAGGGGGAGGGTGGAACTTTGCCTTTGGTTATCTCTCAAACCATAAAGGTTTGAGAGATGAACCTGGGGGCTATTAAATTAGTTTGCAAATATCTACAATATGGGGGATAGTAATAATAAACTATTACTATCCCTTTAAGACAAGGCAGGGTGCTTGCTGAGAGCAGCATGGGCTTCACTGTGTTGTTTTCCAGGTTGAGGTGTAACTCTTAGAGCCTGGTCTCAGGAGTCTGCTGGCCTCCACTGGGCTAATCCAAACACATTAGGGTTGGAAGGTGGAATGGCTTGCAGTGAATTAGTTAATTATTTATGTTGCTATTGTAATAAGGTTAGTTATACAATGCTGAATGTCTAGTGAGAGACTGAATGTTTAGTGCAGTTAAAGGGATAGTAATGTTTCATAATAAAAGCAGATCTAATTAATCATCATAGTATTTGGACTTTGGAGAGTGTTATTTCAGTTCTGTCAGAGTTGTAGTTCAAGAGTAATTCAATGACAAAGTGTCCCCCTCCTGCCCCTTTTACTGATGTAACACTGCTCAGCCAGAACAGAAGGGAGGTGCCCAGGTAGACTGCAGAGAGGGACAATCTTCAATTAAGATAAGGGAAAAAGCTGAAAAACTTGTCAAGGGGGGAAGGGCTTTCATTGTTCTCATATAAAGAAGACTGTCCCCTGCTGTTATCTGTCTGGTCTATGGACTGCATTCCACATCTGAGAAGAGATGGCTTACACTAGGTAAAAGGGACAGGAGGGAAAACTTTGCTTGTGAATATCTCTCAAACCATAAAGGTTTGATAGATAAGACTTATATCATTCTTCATGTTTTTTTAATGCCTACAAAATAAAATAAAGTTAAAATGAAGTATTACTATCCCTTTAAGTACTGTGATTGCATAGCAAGAAGCACTAGGATGGTGGAATACAATTTTATCCTTTTTATGCAGCTTCAATTAGTCTTCATAGTTTTTGAACCATGTAGAGTGTTATTACAATTCTGTACGATGTGTAGTTCAAGAGTTATTGAATTATAAAGTGTACTCCTCCCCTCCTTTTACCTACAGAATGTTGCTCTCCTCAAAGCAGCAAGACCAATGGATCTCAACGACTGTGAGAATAAGGAAAAACCTGCCCTTCTTTGTCAAGGGGGGCAGGGTTTTCCTTATGCTCACAACCAGAAGACCATCACTCACTGTGATCTGTCCAGTCCACTCACCTGATTCTAGATCTGAGGGGAGATAGCATTTTGCAGGTAAAAGGGCGTGAGGGAGACACTTTATAATTCAACTAGTTTTAAAGCCCGTGTACACGGGCCAACACTGGCGGCGCTGCATTCATGCGCAGTACTGACTGCCCGAATGTGCTGCGGCTGATACAGAGAGAGGGTCTCCGAATTCAGACCGTGGTCCTCCCTGCGCCCCTTCCTCCCAGGAAGGTGGGCAGAGAAGGCTTCGGTCTGAATTCAGAGCGCCCCGCTCCATATCAGCCGTGGCACGGGCAGTCTCTACTGCGCATGACTGCAGCGCGCACAGCCATCTCTACTACGCATGACGGCTTCTGACAAACATCCTTAGCGAATTATAATATAGGATTACTCATGAACTACACATCGTACAGAATTGCAATAATGCTCTACATGGTCCAAAAATTATGAAAAATGATTGAAGCTGCATGTATGTTCTAACAATACTAACCTGTTAAGAGCCAAAGGGGTGAGCAAAGACTTCACTGACAATTCTTTGCTCTCAACGGGTTAAGAAAAGATACGGATACAACAATGACTGCAAGGAGAGACGTCCAATTGTACTAAGTTACTTAAGCTTAACATACTTGTTGGAATTTCTTTCCTTTTTAACAATGCCCCTTTTCATGAAAAGATCTCACTGACGATGAAGGGGTAAAATCTATTGGTCCTATTTTTTCCCTCTGATGAACAAAAGCAGCTCATGAAAATGATTTAAAGAATTAACATACTTTTTTTTCTGTTTGGACTGCTGTGTGCCAGCCAGTTGAAGCATGCAAGCCGATCTATGCAGAGTGCGAGAAAATAAACACAAAGGTGTTTTGCTAGGTCTGGCTTAATGCCCAGAGATCTGCTTTATATCAGTTACACACAGCACAGGCTTTCCACAACCCTATGAATTAACACTGAGCCCGACGAGGAAAGAAAAACTGGGGGGGGGAGGGATTCACTAAGCAGTGATAAAGAGGTGATAAAGTGGAGATGACTTCTCCAGTTTATCACTTCTCCAGTTCCTATGTTATTCTATGGAACATATGCAGTAAGATTTCTTCAACTCTGGAGATGTTAGTGAATAGGCTCTATAGAATAACATAGGAACTGAAAAAGTCTTTATCAGCTCTTTATCACTGCTTTGTAATTCTGGGGCACACGGGGTGCACCGTAAGGGACAAACAAAAAAAATGTCCTTTGATTTAAAGGAACACTAACACCAACAAAATGAAATCGTTGGTTATTTTATATTATAAAATCTAAACCTAACCTTGCATTTTAACCCTTTGAGTGCCAGAGTGGTATGGAACACATTGCAAAGCAATGCATTCCGTACCACTCTGACACTCAAAGGGTTAATGTGTTTGTAGGCTCAAATATATATACCGTTGGGTTAATTTTGTATGAACTCTTTGTAACGAGAGGTAAGATGTGAAGTTAATTTAACCTCTTAACGACCCTCCACGGTCCTGGCATGTCATGGGTTGTTTTGCGTTAACCCTCTGAGTGCCAGGGAGGTATGGAACGCATTGAAAAGCAATGCGTTACGTACCTCTCTGGCACTCAAAGGGTTAAGGACCCATGATGTGCCAGGACTGTCATGGAATTCGGGGCTCCCCACGCAGCTGCACGCCATTCGGGAAGCCCGGAATCTCCTGCTGTCCTCTTATAGCTGACGTCAGGGAAAGGGGAGGGAGGGGGGAAATTTAAAACGTTACATCTCTCAAACCATAAAGGTCTGGGAGATCAGACTGGCATCGCTGGATTTCTTTTCTGATTATCTACAATATAATTTTTTTATTTATCTAAGACATTACTAACCCTTTAAAGCTGGACACATCTGAAAAATGCCTACTTCAGGGCCGCAGTGGTTATTACTGGGCTGCTATGGTGCTCATGTATCCATAGAAATGATGTATATGGTTTTAAAAGGATGATCTGGCAACCTACTAGCATTCAAGGGGCCAAATGCTCCATTTGAATCAATAGGGAGTAGGGACATTTTTATATGTCTCATATGGTGTAAATGATTTGCTCCATAATTTCTCTAGCTATTAAGCATTTGAATGCCAGAGAGGTGCACAACGCATTGCACAGTGTACCCCTCTGGCACTCAAAGTGTTATGCATTCTCCTATTTCTATTATAGGTAAGCACTTTTCACTTGCACTAACTCTATGATAGAGAGATAGACAGATAGATAGATAGATAGATAGATAGATAGATAGAATGAAATTATTTGTAATCCTGTAGTTTCAGGTTGCCCACCCTTGTTATATGCTTTTTCCCAGTGGGTAAAATAAGAGTATACCTTCTGCTGGGATGTGGCTTATTGAAAAGTTATTACAGCATAAAACAGGTGCAGTATTTTTTAGTAGTGTTTTTTTATGTGGAAGCCATGTTGCTATTGCTGTCAATAGAGACCTTGTGATAGATGCACTAAGGTGTGATAAAGAGGTGATAAAGAGGAGATAACTTCTTCATAGATATCATTTCTCCAATTCCTATGTTATTCTATGGAGCCTATGCACTAAGATTTCTCCAACTTTGGAGATCTTAGAGCATTGGCTCTATAGGGTAAAACAGGAACTGGAGAAGTGATATCTATGGAGAAGCCATCCCTGCTTTATCAACTCTTTATCACGCCATCAAGGGGAACTATCACCCCTATACATGTTTACCTCATTGTGATCTACAAATAGCGATATCCTTTAATTGTTGTTTTGTTTTCGTTATAAAATGCAGGCTATGACAATATACATTATTAAAAATGAGCCATGGCCTTACTCCTGGGCAGACTGCGGCTACAGCTCTGAACCACAGCCTGTCAATCTTCTTCTGTTCCCTCCCCAAATATTGCTGCGCTTCAACCCCCTCTGATGACGGAGGATTTCACTATGTAAGCTGGTTGGAATGTGACAATACTTGGAGAGGGAACAGAAGAAGACTGACAGGCTGAAACAGCAGTCTGTCCTGAAGTAAGGCCCGACTCATTTTTAATAATGTAAATTTTGCCATAATATGCTTTTTATAACAACAAAAAAAACAATGATTAAAGGATATCGCTGTGTGTAGATCACAATGAGGCAAACTTGTATAGGGGTGATAGTTACCCTTTAATGCATAACCCACCTTGTGTCACTCACTGGAAAATATCATGCAACTATCAAATGCTCTTATTCCCTTGGATGTTAGGGAATTGCCAACACATTTGGAGGACCCAAGGGTTAAAAGACTATGGCTCTGTGACAAATAGCTTTCACATTTATGTTCAACTAGTCGAAAAGGACAACAGGAGGAAAGCGCTCAATGGGTCCACCACAGCGTAATCAGCCAAATCCACACTTAATCGTAGCCTATGATTAAGTGATAACATTGCAATCACGACACGCGTAAGGCGACTGAGTCTAGCGATATATGCACATGTGATTATTCCCATTATCATGGTTGCTTTTATATAATTTTTCATTAAATATTGAGTTCTTACTTTAAACTGTGGATTTGGCTGATTACGCTGTGGTGGACCCGTTAAGCGCTTCCCTCCTGTTGTCCTCTGGTTTTTGGAATCTTGGCTGCGATTGTGGGGAGCAGTATCCGTGCCCATCATGCCCAAATGGGACGGGTGAGTGCAAAAATCTTTATTTATGAAGTGTAATGGTGCAGCGACCGTTCAAATCAAATAGCCAACTAGTTGAAAAGCCCGTGTACACGTGCCACAGAGCCACCCAGCAACCACAGCTGATGCCCACATACTGCCTTCTTATTGGCTGCTCTGCAGTCATGCACTGTACTGACTGCCTGAATGTGTCGCAGCGCATTCGGGCAGTCAGTACTGAGCATGACTGCAGAGCGGGCAGTCTCTACTGTGCATGACTGCAGCACACGCAGCAGTCTCTACTGCTCATGACTGCATTGTTATAAACTTTTTAGCAAATTATTGTATAGGATAATTTATTTGATTGTTTCTTCAGTTTAGTAAAATCTGTTAACAGCAATACTGCAGCAACCACATTTTAATCTGCTGGGGTGAGGGGGAATCCATGTAAAATATAATATAGAATTATACAAAAGGTACTATTGCAAAAGATAAAGAAGTATGATCAAAATTCATGTAAAATAAAATGCAATTTTAGAGTAAAATAGCTACTATAACTCGTATTAAAAGAACAACAAAAATAACCCTTACATTTTCTATGTCCATTAAAGATATCAGAAAATATATCCAGTCCCTATGTTACTCTAGACAGATATTGCAGCTTAAACACCTTGGTAACTAAATTTCCTAAAATAACATGGGAATTGGAGAGCTTTTACTAACTCCTCCCACACAGCAAAAGTAATGTTTGTTTATTTTATTGATTAACAATTAGCAGCTCTTACAGCTATGAAAGTATGGTGTTAAATTATACTAAAAAAAACAATTAAATTGCATTGGGAGCCCCAGTGAAGCACAAAAGGGGTCTGAAAAGATACCCTCAATGCTCCCCCAGGAAAAGACTGCACTAGAGACTTAAGTCTCACTAGACTCAAGTCTCACAGTTCAGTTTCCTTCACTGTAAAATGCAGGTTCCTAAACCCTCTGTATCACGCAGAAATCCAGACACAGCGGTGCATGGATACTGCAAACACAACTCAGGACTTTGTGGCTGAGAGCCACATATATTCGGGCTGAGTACTAGCAGCAGGGATTCGTTTTCTGACAACGCTCTCAATGATCAACAGAAATAGACTTTATTAAGTCTAGATTTTAATAAGTCTGCTTCCACAGGAGTGAA
This sequence comes from Rhinophrynus dorsalis, assembly GCA_037306005.1. NCBI lineage: Eukaryota > Metazoa > Chordata > Amphibia > Anura > Rhinophrynidae > Rhinophrynus > Rhinophrynus dorsalis. The sequence goes on along the minus strand of CM074720.1, from coordinate 131,813,739 downwards.
GCTTGACAATTGCCCTAAAAGGGATAGTAATGTTTTACAAAAAAAGCAGCTCCAATTAATCTTCATAGTATTCGGGCCATAGAGAGTGTTATTTCTATACTTTCAGAGTTGTAGTTTAAGAGTAATTGAATGATAAAGAATCCCCCTCCCGCCCCTTTTACTGATGTAACACTGCTCACCTCAGAGCAGCAAGACTGGATCGCAGGGAGGGACAACCTTCAGTGAGCACAAGGGAAAACCTGAAAAACCTGTAAAGGGGGGCACGGTTTTCCTTAGGCTCACAGTAAGAAGACTGTCCCTTGCTGCGAGCTGTTTGGTCAAGAAACCAGATTCCACATCTGAGGGAAGGTGGTTTACACTATGTAAAAGGGGCAGGAGAGGGATACTCTATCATTCAATTACTCTTGAACTACAACTCTGAAAGTACTAAAATAACTCACCATGGCCAAATACTATGAAGATTAATTGGAGCTTCTGGTTTTTGTAAAAATTGCTATCCCTTTAAAAGACTCAGTTGAATTAATTTTTTGGAGGGTCAGTTGCCTAAATATGTAGATAAGGAGCTTTCGGTCCATACCACAGGTGTACAGGTCTCCTGGAGTGAGAAGATAATTATTTTTTTCATTTGAGACCATTTACGTATTACTATATCTACACACTGGGGAAATGTTTAATAGTTAGTATCTTATTAACAAAATATACTGGTTTTCCTTTTCTAAAAGATACGTTTTCACTTACGGGTATTTTTGTAAAATTTCTGTTCTGGAGAGTTTGCTTGTAATTAACCAAGTATACTAATTCTCAATATTAATCATTAATTTATACATGGTATTAATGATATAAGCCAATCGTTATGACTCATATTGTTTGAACCCAGTGTAATGGAAGTTGTCTTAGAGCCTGTGATATTGTTTATTTCAAAACTTTGGTCTTCATAACTATTTTTAATGCAAGCTACGTTATACTTTCATATCACTTGACAGCTCATTACAACTGATTACCTGAGCCACCTAGTGATTCACTTTACCGTCTGTGTTTTTCCCTAATTTTTTGTTTTATATTATATGTAACTAGTAGAAGAGCCCATGTACACCGGCCACAATGCCACCCAGCAACGGCCGCGGTGCAGTCATGCACAGTAGAGACTGCCTGTGCCGCGGCTGGTCTGAATTCGTAGTGCCCCGCTCTGTTATCAGCCGCAGTGTGGGCAGTCTGTACTGTGCATGACTGCAGCACACGCAGCAGACTGTACTGCTCATGACAGCTTCTGACAAACATACATTTAGCGAATTATTATATAGGATTCTCAGATATTGGGGAGTTAATGAACTCATTACACTCAGCATGAAGGACCCAAATGTGTTCGGTTTACACTGCCCAATTTTCTGTTTCAGAATAAATTGTGACATATGTGCTTGTTTGTGATTATTAACTAGCAATGTGGAAATACTTTATTCTGTCTCACGCTAAACAGGTATCCTTTTAAAAGGTTGCACGCAAACAAGCGTGCAACCTTTTCGTGCTGTAACCATATCGCCTGGATAAAAATGGCGACCTGAAAATCTCTCACTGCATAAAATCGCAAGATTTTCAGGTCGCACTATGAAATATCGCATTTACCAGCCTCCATTGTACACAGACGTCACTTCCCTTCTGATTAAAGTGATGAAGAGCCATAAGCAGCGCTCATTCTCCCTTTCTTTGCTCCTTTCTGCCAGTCTGGTAGGCACAGCCTTGTTCCTCTATCTGATGCGCTATCAGCCTTGTTTCACTGTCAATCAGTGAGATGAGAGGGTCTGGGCAACCGCTGTCCCGAAGCAGTGCTGGTACTTGCTCATTGATCATTGCAGAAGCTCGTCTCCAGTTCAATGTATGTGGCTGATAGCGCATCAGATAGCGGAACAAGGCTGTGCCTACCAGACTGGCAGAAAGGAGCAAAGAAAGGGAGATTGAGCGCTGCTCTGGGCTCTTCAGCACTTTAATCAGAAGGGAAGTGATGTCCATGTGCAGTGGGGACCGGTAAATACGACGTTTCATAGTGCGACCTGAAAATCTTGCTCTTTCATGCAGTGTGAGATTTTTCAGGTCGCTATTTTTATCCAGGCGACATGGTTAGTGCACGAAAAGGTTGCACGCTCTTTTGTGTGCAACCTTTTAAAAGTGAACCTACTAAACAGATCTATTTGGGGAGTTTCATCTATTAATAGTTGTTTAAAACAGTGAGATAAGATTAATTCTTCAAAGAGTTTGAGAGGTGAGAATGGTAAACACAAACCAGGTAGAATCCAGCTGTACAAACAGTGGGCTTTATGTATAACAGCAAAGTGGAGCATTCCATCTGCACAGTAAAGGAATAAACAAATCCCTCATTATCTGCGTAGATTTACATGCAGTGTTAACCCCCTGAATGCTAGAGAGGTCTCTCATGTTTACAATTCATTGGAGAACTCCCTAGCATCCATGGGGTTAAAAAAAAATAGATCTGTTTTGCCTTTATACATAAGGTTCATAGAGCCTTAGGCGTAAAGCTAAAATGGTGTCATTCTGGGGCAAACCAGCTGTGCATTGCACTGTAATGAATTGCGTTAGAGACGTCTCTATTTTTCAAGGGATTAATTGCCCCATTTAACCCCTTAATGACCGGTGCCGTGCAAGGACTGTCACTTTTTTTTTTCTCTGAAGGACCGGTGACGGTCCTGGCACGTCAAAAACTTTTTACTTACAGCACTGTATTTAAAAACGGGATCTGAAATTGACTGTTCTAACACCAGAGTGGACTGTCTCAGACCGTCACTCCGAGCACCGGTACACGTCACAGGTCACGTGTGCAGATGCGCTGACAACAGTGGCGTAACTATAGGGGCCCGTGCACTCCAGGGCCCCGGCCTCCTCCTGCGACCCCTCCACCTGGTGCCCGCAATCTCCTGCCGGTACTCTAGTAATGCAGAGCGCTGGGAGATGACATCATCTCCCAGCGCTCTGCATTACTAAGAGGACCGCGCGGGAGCTCCAGGTAGGAGAGATGGGGGCATTGTGGAGGGGGCCAATGTGGTGGTGGGGGGGTCCCGTGGCACTTCTTGTACCAGGGCCCAGAGGCTTCTAGTTACGACTCTGGCTGACAACAATCAAAGCAGTCCTTAAGGGAAGGTCACTTCCATGGACTGCTGGTCGTTAAAGGGGATCTATCACCCTCTATACAAGTCAGCCTTACTGTCTAGAGTATATAGCAAATAAATGTAAAACTGAATTTTTTATTTTTTTTTTTTTAAATCTCCACTTGGCCGAAATTGAAGGAATAAACGCTGCCCTGCACCTACTTCCTGACAGACGGCGGTTACCTGCTCTGTACCTCAGTCTGTCACGCTGCCTCCGCTCCCCGCCCTCTATCCAGCCTCCTCCAATGACGGAGGCTTTCTGTCTGTAAGCTGGAGCAGTCTCAATGGCAGAGATCGATATCTAGCCAATGAGATCAGTACAGAGCAGGTAACTGCAGTCTGTCCAGAAGTAGCAGCAGGGCAGCGTTTATTCCTTCAATTTCAGCCAAACAGAGATTTTAAAAATGAAATTAATACAGACTTACACTTATTTGCTATATACTCTAACTATTAAGGCTAACTTATATAGGGATGATAGATCCCCTTTAAGGGGCTAAATAGGAATTTGGAGAGTTTTATTTTTCCCCTTTTGCGCCATTAGTTTGCAGTTGTTTTTTTCATGTGTGGAGAGTGATAGTGCCGCCACTGCAGTACGCCCGGTGCGACCACATTTGTCGCATTTCCCTAAAACCATCCCTGATTCAAGGGGTTAAAAATCTCAATTACATCATTGGAAAATGCAATTTCGCCCCCTATGGGGCAGCTGGTTTTCTCCAGAACTGCACCTCTTTAGCTTATTGAACTCAGCTCACATATCCCTCTGTTCTGAGCAATCTACTTTATATTCCGCCTTGCCTGAGTCCCTGTTTTCTACACTTCACAGATGACCAATATTAGCAGTTGCACCGGATGCTTATATAATACTGTATACAGGCCTGCTACTGTCTACTTTATGGGGAAATAATTGCTAAACTGTGGTCAAAAAGGAGATTTATTTACTGTTACTTTAACCCTCTGTGTGCCAAAGCGTTAAGTAACGTATTGCGGTGCAATGTGTTGTATAACTGTATTGCTTAATGTGGCTTGAAGAGGAACTATCATATAGATATAATTGACCTCAATTAATTGTTAGCATAACTGTAAGCATTGAAATAGCGTTATAACGTTTGTTAAGTGCTGGCATTATTTGGAATCATAAGTTCATATGAGAATCCCCTCAACACAGCAGTGCAGACATCTTGGTGAAGAGGGATTTGTGCACCTGCTCTGTCTGTCTTAGTCTGTGCCATGCGGTACAATGAAACTCCCCCCTTTGATGAATAACCTATCAGTGAGGAGACAGGGACAGACAGTGCAGGAGTACAGATCCCTCTTCACCAAGATGCCTGCCCCATCGTGTTGAGGTGAGTCTCAAAAAAACTTATGATTCCAAATAATGCCGGCACTTAATAAACGTTATAACACTATTTCAATGACTACCGCTATACTAACAATTAATTGAGGTGCAATTATATCTATGTGATAGTACTGTTTTAAAATAATTTATTTATAACATTATAGATACATATTTTAGAGGAAGAAGAGGCAAACAATATCAAAGGATTTAAGTTTTTGTGTACCAGTCATATCTTCTTGTTAAAGGGATAGTAATGTTTCATAATAAAAGTAGCTCTAATTAATCATCATAGTATTTGGACTTTGGAGAGTGTTATATCAATACTGTCAGAGTTATAGTTCAAGAGTAATTCAATGACAAAGTGTCCCCCTGCTGCCCCTTTTACTGATGTAACACTGTTCAGCCAGAGCAGAAGGGAGGTGCCCAGGTAGACTGCAGAGAGGGACAATCTTCAATTAAGATAAGGGAAAAACCTGAAAAACTTGTCAAGGGGGCAGGGCTTTCATTGTTCTGATAGGAGGTATATTGTCCCCTGCTGTTATCTGTCTGGTCTTACAACCAGATCCCCATCTGAGAAGAGATGGCTTACACTAGGTAAAAGCGGCGGGAGGGGGAAACTTTGCTTGTGAGAAATAAGACTTATATTCTTCTTCATGTTTTTTTAATGCCTACAAAATAAAATAAAGATAAAACGAAGTATTACTATCCCTTTAAGTATTACTAATCCCTATATTAAAGTCATATTAAAAATAAATGTATTGCCCCCAGTGTCATCTTTCAAACCTTTATGGTTTGAGATGATCACTCCTAAAGTTGCCCTCTCCTTCCCACTTCCCCGTAGTCAACATTGTAGCTGACTGCAGGGAAGAGAGTCGTATGACTTTCAGGCGGCTCTCCAGCACAGCCTCGATTGCGTTAATAAAAAAGAAAACTTTCACTGAAACGGTCTTCTACGTGTGCTTGGTTTGCAAGCACACGTAGAAGACCATTTTAGTGAAAGATTTTTTTTTAATTAACACGATCGCGGCTCTGCTGCAGAGCCGCCTGATGATCTATGACCGGATTTCCCTTCAGTCAGCTACAACGCTGACTTCGGGGAAGGGGGAGGGAGAGGGCAAATTTAGGAGGGATCATCTCTCAAACCATAAAGGTTTGAGAGATGACACTGGGGGCAATACATTTATTTTTAATAGGACTTTACTATAGGGATTAGTAATAATTAACCCCTTAGTGACCGGCCGCGAGCGCACGCGGCCGGCACTTAACGACGGGGGGTTTTTTTTTCCTCATTGTAGCGAATGACTTCCGTGACTTACCAGGTACGTCATTTGTCACTAAGTGACATTTTTTCATGACGTACCTGGTAAGTCACTTGTCGGGAAGGGGTTAAGTATTACTATCCCTTTAAGTCAGTATAGCATACCCACAAACTGTCTCAGACTTCCAGGGACAGTATCTGGTTTTGGGTCCTTGTTCATGATGTACTTCTTTTGACCATATTTTTAAGATTCCATATTCTATGTGCTTGTCATTATATTGTTAATACATTGTGGTCATTAAACATGTCAATACTGTTAATTTTCATGATTTCATATAGTATATGGGTAATGTCTATTTTGCGGCAAAAGTACATTTTTATGTCTGCTGTACAAGATTTTCTGCTGACGTTGAACTTCTCAGTTCTATGGACCATTAGTAACACTCTGTAATGTGACTGCCCAGGGGAAGTGTCCCTGGTAATGTTTTTTTTACATTTTGGCAAGTATGACACAGGTCATGAGTGTTTAAATTGCAGACCGTTGTCCAAATGCAGCCAACATGAGATTTTTTACAGAAACTAATTTGAACTAATAAGTCTAATGAAGGCTTAACTACTTGCTTGCAGCTACCAAGCACATTTTCAAAATAGTGGAGTCTGATAAATGTATGTATTATCATTATAATTAATCACTGTAATTAATCTATAAAAATAATACTGCTCTACAACATGAATTTCTAAAACATCTGGTCCATAAATGAAAATAACTGGATGCTCCTGTTATAGTTTATGGAGAGAAAAAAGTGGAAAAAAATCCCTATAAAATACATTTGTGGGTATATTTTCAGGTCTGAAACAGATCAGAAAACATGCCTCCACCAAAAAAAAACGATACTTACAATTTTTCCATTACATTTTCAGAATTCCATAAAAAGTTGCACAGAATTCTGGGAATGAAATGGAAATATTGTAAGTTCTAGATACGTCACTTTTCTTGTCACTTTGAGACATCTTAATGCACATAGAAGTGTATTATATACATGTATTCATTGGAAATGAAACCGAAACAGGATAAATAAAGGTAAAAAAAGACAAATACTAAAGATATGGACATTAAAGTAAAGAAGAATGTTAACCCTTTGAGTGCCATGGCACTCAAAGGGTTAACATACTGTGATAGGTGAAATAATTGTAACCTTTCATGCTGTTCTTATTAGGCAAGACTGCCCCTAGTGGTGATCTCTATGCCCTTTTGACACACTGCCCACAAAAAAATAGAAAATCAAACCAACCTTAGAAAGCTGTTGAAGATGGCTGCTTGTGGTTCCACAGCTGTTTTGGACTACAATTAAAATCACCCTCATTTGGCCCAGATCTAAACCAGAAGTGGGCAGCCTGTGGCTCTCAAGCTGTTGTTGGACTACAACTCCCATTATCCTCACCCAGTCTTTGGTAGACAGAGAAAGACAGAAATTGTAGTCTAACAACAACTAGGGGACCACAGGTGGAAAATCCTTGATTTGAGCCCTGGTACTGCAAGGAAAACCAGCAAAATGTTGCAGTGCATTCATCAGACAATCATAAGTAGTTTTCAGGATTGCTACACACTATTATACACGGTAATATTAACACAGATGCTTTAACTAGTGATCGGTGAAAACTTTCACACAAAATGAGAAAAGTGAGAAAAACAGCACTTTTTGCCTTCTGATGGAATTTCTGTGAAAAGTACTGTTTTTCCAAGGGTTTTATTTTTAGTAGCAATCCCCATCCTTGTTCTGTTGCTCTAGATCACATACTGAGTACTGACCCCCAGTCTTGTCCCTCAGTAACCACACATACTGAGCCAAGCCTTCTCCCACTGCACTGGTAGCTGTAGAATCACACATACTGACCCCCAGCCTTGTCCCAATGCCATAGTAGGCAATGAAACCACACACTGACCCCCCAGCTTTATCCCATGGTAACCACACATACTGACCCCAGCCTTCTCCCCCTGCACTGCTAGCAGTAGAATCACCCATACTGACCCCCGCAGCCTTGTCTCATGGTAGCCATAGAAACCACACATACTGACCCCCAGCCTTGTCCTAATGTAATTGTAGCCATAGAAACCACACACTAACCTCCCAGCCTTGTCCCACTGCACTAGTATAGCCAGAACTACAAATAAAGAGTATATCCACGCTCCCCCAAACCCACACACTCTCTCTCCCGAACCAACAAAGTTCCAGCAGGACATTTCTTGGAGTTAGCAAAAAAGCTGGGAATTTAAAGTGGAACTACCACCCTACAAAATATTTAGCTTAAAGGGATAGTAATACTTCATTTTAACTTTATTTTATTTTGTAGGCATTAAAAAAACATGAAGAATGATATAAGTCTTATCTCTGAAACCTTTATGGTTTAAGAGATATTCACAAACAAAGTATCCCCCCCCTGTTCAACCAGATAAGAAGGGAGATGCCCAGGTAGACTGCAGAGAGGGACAATCTTCAATTAAGATAATGGAAAAAGCTGAAAAACTTTTCAAGGGGGGAAGGGCTTTCATTGTTTTCATACAAAGAAAATTGTCCCCTTCTGTTATCTGTACTGTCATACAACCTGATCCACATCTGAGAAGAGATGGCTTACACTAGGAAAAAGGGGCGGGGAGGGGAACTTTGCTTGTGAATATCTCATAAACCATAAAGGTTTGAGAGATAAGACTTATATCATTCTTCATGTTTTTTTAATGCCTACAAAATAAAATAAAGTTAAAACGAAGTGTTACTATCCCTTTAACTAAGTCTCCATGTGGTGACTAGCTGCTTAGTAGAGCTAGTTGCCAGAATTATTACCTTATTTAACAGATTTATGCTCTCTTCTATGGCTGACAGTAGCACGGAGCGCGGACATCTTGCCATTGTGACATTCACGCACCTGCGCTGTCAGTCCCAGCTGGGTCTAGGAGGCGTTGCTAGGAGCCGTCCGGCTCCAAAATGGACTGACAGCGCAGGCGTGCGGACATCACAATGGCAAGATGTCCGTACTCCGTGCTACTGTCAGGCATAGAAGAGGGCGTAAATCTATTAAATAAGGTAATTATTCTGGCAACTAGCGCTACTAAGCAGCTGGTCGCCAGATGGGGACTTAGTTAAGCTAAAGATTTTGGGTGGTAGTTCCACTTTAAGAAGGTTTCTAGATGCAGGTATTTAAACAGTAAAAAAAAAAAAAAAAAAAAATGGGATTTTTCACCAGAACACGGGTATATTTCTCCCACATAAATCACATTTCTCATCATAAAAAAAGACACCAAAGAGACACTTTTATTTCACCAAAATAAAACCGAGACTTTAGAAAATTTCTGCAGTGATATCTTTCCATGCACAACACATTAATAAATGAGTCCACGTAGCATTTAGGGCTGTATTCAATAAGCTAAAGAGTTGCATTTCTAACGCACACTAACTGCACCATAGTGGAGACATGAAGTTTCCCGCAAATTCCATTTGATTCACAATTGGTTGGAGACTTCTATAGCATTCCAGAGATTAACCTCTTAAGGACCAGAGAGTCATGTAAAGCATTGCGTTAAACAAGAGCACTCACTCTGCTGAGAAGTGTTTTATTCAAAAGTTATTGCAGCTCAAACTTGAATTTTTTTAGGTGCAATATCTTAATGGACTGAAATTTTACAGTGGCGCTGTTGCTACACCATCATATGGACAGCTCTGCTCAATTGACTCCATAGGATGGTGTCCTTAGGGGGTTAAAAAAAAAATTTAAAGGGACAGTAACACCTAATATGTAAAAAATAAATAAATACTGTATTGTAGGGTTTATCCTCCTGAGTAAAACAATGGTTCTCCCACTGCTGAGAGGTGTTTTATTCGAAAGTTATTGCAGCTCAAACTCAATTTTTTTAGATGCAATATCCCAATGGCCTAAAATGTTACAGTGATGCTGTTGCTACAACGTTTACAGTATTTGTTGTACCACAGACCAGCAGACCTTCACATCTGCTACATTTCAGTAGGCGACATGAGAATCTTGCGCTGTCATGCAGTGTGAGATTCTCATGCCGCCCTTTCTATTAAGGAGACATGGTTACTGTGTGAAAAGGTAGCACGCTCTTTTGCGTGAGACCTTTTAAAAGGATACCTTGCTAAACCATCCTATGGAGGTTTATTGTCAACAGAGCTGGGCTGTCCATAGGATGATGTAGCAACAGCGCCACTGTAAAATTTCAGGCCATTAAGATACTGTACCTAAAAAAATAAAGTTTGAGCTGCAAAAACTTTTGAAAAAAACAACTCTCAGCAGTGGGAGTGCCCTTGTTTTACTCAAGAGGATAAACCCTACAATATATATTTTTTTACATATTAAGTGTTACTATTCCTTTAATGGAATGGAAATGTGAGGAATTTGTATTTGCCTCTACTGGTGCAATTGGTATGCTTCACAATTCTCCAATTTTCTTATGAACCTGGCCCCTTATATATCTATACTAGCTAATGCCTCACAGAGTTGCCCGTGGGATTGGATGGGATAGTGTCGTATATGGCCCCTCCCCTTCACTGCATTGCTAGTGTTAGAAATGGAAGACAATGTGCAGTGACTGCAGTGAATGGGACACGGTGGCAGAGGCAATGCAGCAAATGGGAGAGATTCTCCACTCCCTTTTTCCCCATCGTTAGTGTTAGAAATGGAAGGTGATATGTGGGTTGGTCCCTGCCTCTGGAAACTCGATATACTGCCATGCGGCGATTAGTTGCTGTGTGGGCAAAACCTCCCACAGTAAGGGGTGCACAGCAATCCAGAAATAGTTAGATTTTTATATATATAAATATACTAGTGTAAAAGCCCGTGTACACGTGCCAAAGTTAATGGTACTGAATGGCTTAACCTTTTGCATGTCAGAGGGGTTTGCAAAGCATTGCATACCCCTCTGGCACTCAAAGTGTTAAGATAGCCGAGTACCCACCAATCCATGCACCTGCAGCCTTAGTAACAGCAGCTCATGAGGTACCAGGAGAGGGAGCGCTCCTCTACCTCGCCAGTCTCGGGTGTGCGTGCGGGAGCGCGCCTTGACCCAGAGCAGGGGGTTTGCGAACGCGCCTCGCACCTCTGGGCTCAGTTAGACACCACTCGACCGGGGCCAGGGCTCCCTCAAACACCAGAACGGACACCAGGTACACAGAGCTGGGAGAGCGGCTGGGAAGATAGCAAGTTTTGTCCATTCGGGCAGTCTCTACTGCCCATGACTGCATCTGACAAACATACATCTGGCCTTTTATATAATAGGAGGATGAAAATAGATTTTTTTTTCTGCAAGTTGGGGGGTGAGTTTTATCCATACTCTTTTTTTTCTCATTCGGTCTCAGAATGTTACATGGGACAGATTAATCAATGCAAAAAGTGGAGTGATTTGGAGCTAACCAACTGGTTCAAAGAAAAAAGTCCCATTGATATACAATTTGATAAATATGGTACAGCTGTTTTGTTCGATTTGCTCTACTTTCATTTTGAAACATAAGCCCTACCGTTTGAGTTTTACTATAACCTGCCTTTTCATACAATTGGAAACAATATCTTCTAAAAAGCAGCAAACATCTTTCCTTTGCTTTAACCCCTTAATGACCAGCCACGCGGCTGCATTGCGGTCACTAAAGGACCATGGAGCATTTTTTTTTTTTAATTCGGATTCCAGACTCCCCGAACGGCGTGCAGCAGCAGGGGGGAGCCCAGAATTCCATGACGGTCATAGTACGTCATGGGTCGTTAACTCAGATCTACCCATGACGTACTATGGCCGTCAAGGGTCGTTAAGGGGTTAAACTGCTATGTCAGGGACACAGAAATGCACAGCGACATGTTTGCTATTATACAATGCAAACATTCACAATGTGTAAATATGTCCAGTGGTTCTCAGAGTGCTGTGGCATGTTGGTTTGCCGCGGACTTCAGCTTAGGGTGCCCCTTATTTTTTAGAAAGACCTTAAAATAAATATGAATTTTGAGTTTCAAGAGTATATATGTTTGTTCTTGTGATTTTGACTGAGATATCTAAAAATAACTATATTTTTATGTATTTGTAGTCCTTGACGTGATCTGTAAGATGTTAGGGGTACCCTGAAAATTCCAGACTGTGTGTTAGAGGTGCATGAGGAAAAAAAAAATATATTGAGAACCAGTGTTTGAGTGACACATCAGAGACAAAGAGATATCAGTTAACCCTTTGAGTGCCAGAGGGGTACGCACGCAAAGTATCCCTCTGGCACTCAAAGGGTTATATTGATAGACCAAGCTGTGATGGCGGTACCATATAAGCAGAATAGGCAGCTGCCTGGGGCCCCGATTCCATCACAGAGCACAGCATCGCGTATACATTACCACCGGCGCATATAAACAAAAGCAGATGGCAATGTCTTATTAAAAATACCAATGCAGGAGTAAAGGGGGTCTCGATGTGCATTTTTTGCTTAGGGCAGCCAAAAACCTAGAGCCACCTCTAAGTCCAAGCAGCTGAGATTTTTAATGTATCTCATGTTTCAACAAGATATGAAAAACTTTATCGTTCTCTATGAATGTTACAGCATTACAGCATGGATTTTCAAATACGAAGAGCAAGTTGTTTTGAACTTTACTGTTCCTCCAATAGCAGGACATGTATAATTTGTAACACATGTGAATACCATTACTCTCAGTAGGTAAAAATTCTCTACAACTGTTATGTACTGTTTACTCATACAAAATCTTTCTAAGCGATTTTCATGCACCCACACTTTTTCTCAATCATAATCTAGTAAATACAAGTAAATTATGAGATCATATAAATGTGAATTTGGCTACCAGATATTTTTCTTGACTTTATAAATGTCCTATTAAATAATACACATCGAGGGAAAACCAAGGCTTGCAGTTGCCCAGAAGCCCCTATTTTCATCACTTTGCCCCCATCAGATAAGAGACACAAAAGTTTAGCACCACAATGAGACATTTTTGATCATACTGTGACAAGCAGGGACTAAACTAAAATATAAAACATTTAGGAACCAAATATAACTTTTATGAGCCAGCCAGGAGATTTAGGAGCCCATGAAGGGGTTCTAGAGATTTTTCCATCCACGTTACATGCCTATGCCACAAGTGAGAGGGTTGCTTCCAGTCAGATGTTGTTGGACCCCAATTCATCATCATAAGTTGAGGAAAATTGGAGTTTTAGTCCAACTACAGCTACACCCCCTTGTCTATGTACAGTATGCAATAGATTTGGAATACAGAATTAGACCAAAACAGTTATTTGTTTATGCCAATTGAGCCCATATTTTGTTGGAAACCACTTTCTGGAAATTCTGGATTTGCCCCTGTATATAAACACTAGGGTGAATGAATGCTATGAGTTATTATGCATCTATGTAAAACATGGCATTGAAATATGCAGTTTGCATTATCAAGTAAACAGAAATGTTAGAACGCATTTAAGGAAATGCACTAGACTAAAGTGTTATGAAGAGGTGATATATTCAGTGATAAAATCTCCTTTTCCTATGTTAGTCTATGGAGCCCATGCAATACATACCTCTCTCCAGCTTCACAGATCACATGCATAGGCTCCATGGACTAATATAAGAACTGGAGAATGTATGTCCCTGGAGATATTATCTCCTCTATATTACACCTTATCCAGTGGACTCCACCTGCTATAGATTAATGCCTATGGTTCATTCCAGGTAAATGCAGCTTGTTCTACAGAACACAACCAGGGAATCCTAGATCTGTTGGACTTTTATGTATGACGGCAAAGTGGAACAATTCGTAATCAAATCAAGTGTACTATAGCGGACATTTAAACAAATTCCATGGATTTAAATGGGACTTTCAACCCTTCGAATGCTGGAAGAGTATCCAATACACTACAACATAATGCATACGCCTCTGAGGCTTTAAATGCTAGAAAGGTGACCAGTCCAATGCTTTACAAGGTGTTGGCAACTTCTCCAACATTCAAGGAGTTAAAAAGACTTTTTAAATCAACAAGAATGTTGAGAATTATTGTCCTGTGAACTATAGGACAGAAGGTTTGACTCAAAATTCCTCCACATTTGCCTTTACACATAAGTCTCATTGTTCATTGAACCTTTTGATCATATGTAGGTGTCCAGTACATGGCTTCACAAGATGTTGGAGGCATTTCTGGAATCCAAAGGGTTTAAGACACATCTGGAAGCTTTTTTTTTTTTTTTTATCATTTTGCTTCAGGACATGACTTACCTCCTTGAGATAGTACAGAGTTCACCATCAGGATGAAGAAATAAAATCTGTGTCCCCACTGCATTTTTGTTCCTGAAATCCACAAGGACAGGAGGCCAGGACAAGCACAACAGACAATCACGCACTCACGCAGACAGGGAGAAAAGTAGGATTCAGGACACACACACAAGCAGAAAGCACAAATACACAGGCAGGGAAAGGGGGCAAGCAGAAGCTCAAGCCAAATGCAGGGAGACAAGCAGGAGTCAAAGATAAACACACATGAATATGCACAAAATTCCAGAATAAGCAGGAAGGCAAGCAGGAGTCAACGATAAGCGGGGAGGCAAGTAGTAACCCAGGTCAGAGAGGCTATAAGGTGTCGAGATCAACCAGGGAGGCAAGCAGAAGCCAGGGACAGCTAGGCAAGAAGCCCAGTACAAATACACTGAAAAAATCGGGAATCACTAATGACTGATCCCTACTATACAGCAGAGCTAGAGTTACCACTTACACCAAAACAAACTCCAAGCCAACAAGCCGCAGACCCCACACACACAGTGTTAGTACTAGTTACTCGCAGATACTCTCACTCCACAGGAAAAGTAAATCAGAAAGCAGTGCAAGTTTTTATGGATGATGGCTACAGAAATTCACAACTGAACAGAAGATCGAATGCAGGACTGCAGAGGAATGCAGATGCACCGCAATGAAACAGCCACGGGTTTAGTTTAGGTTAGTCACAGCGCAATCATACAGGTCCCACACTACATAGCAACTGCAGTAACTCCTGCAGACACGACTTTCCCAGCCAGAGTAAATCATCCTAGTGAGTCCTGCCCGGGATCTCCGCTATTGTTATATTATTCTTGTGGTGAACGCTTCTGTTTGGGTCCAGGCAATGACACAGCTGTGAGCTCCCGTGCTGCAGACCGTGTGACGCGCTTACTGCAACCTTCTCTTGTTGTCTTGTGGAGAACTGCCTGCACTCCAGCTTCAGCAGCAGGAGGAGAGGTGGAGTCCTCAGCCAGGGGAAGGCTGATAGGAGAAACCGGACACTTTCTGTTTATCTGCCTTTCCTTACAAATCTAGTGTGCTTGAGATTGCAAGGTTCGACTTGTGCTGACTGACGTGTAGTAATACATCTCAGTTTATATCGCTTTACAGCAATATTTCCGTGTACAGTACATTGTATATAACTTACTCCAAATAACTTTTGTTTCTCCTCTAGTATGCTAGAGAAGTCTTTAACCCTTTGAGTGCCATCTGAGATGGGTATCCACTGCATTGCACTGGATGCTTCTCTGGCGCTCAAAAAGGGGTTTACAGAGGCCATACCTCCCAAGTGTCCCTCTTTAGGAGGGACAGATCCTCTTTTAGACCCAAATCCCTCTGTCCCTCTTTCCCACCCTGATTTCCCTCTTTTTAGGAAATCAGATTGTGTGGTCTGTATATACTTCTCTACAGCAATAAAACTCACATTATTGTTTGTGTAACATCAGTATATGTGTTTATAAATTATTCTGTGTAAATAAAATACTTGGTCTTGTTATAAGTCATTTATTAGGTTACACAAGGAGGTGTCCATAGGGCATGAAATAGCCTAAAAATTCTCAGTAATGCCCCACCCATCAGCCATGCCCACCAGCCAGACCTCCCTCTTTGGCAATTTGAAATGTTGGGAGGTATGACAGAGGCCTATGCAGCATCCAAGCGGTTGAATAATATTAAAGTGGATGTCACCTTAAATATGTCTACTTAACGTTAAAACCTAATAAACTCTTCCTAGCCATTTGCTTTTAATACTTCATTTTTGAGAAATTAACCTTTGTTCCTGTCACAGTGTGGCATTTTTGTGGTAGTTAGCAGGGCCAGTATTACCACAAAATGTGCTACCAATGAATCTATGCATAGACCATACACTGAGTGTATTTTTAATACCGCAGCTAACAGTAAGTTTGCCCTCAAATTGAAATAATTAGAATACTGCACAGCACTCAATATGAAGTGCCAACAAAACAAAGATTAATTTCTCAAAAGTGACTTATTTAACAAATAGTTAGTACAGGGAGAATTTAATGCTCTGTAAAACATATTAGACTTGTCTTAAGGTGATATGTCCACTTTAACACTTTCAATGCTAGAAAGTATTCAATGGTGAAAGGCATTGCCTGTACAATTGGGCACGTAGTGCAATTTGGGGACCAGCTGTGCCACTGCAGCAGTGAGTTTCACTGTAACAATTTTCACAGGACAGGGGATAATCCTCAGGAGATAGTATAGAAACATGCTGGGCTCATATTTTAGTATTTTTTTTTTTCTTTTGCTCTTTCAAACATTATTTTATTAGTTTTTCTTCTGGTATGAGTTTCTTAAAGGGATACTAATACTTCATTTTATCTTTATTTTATTTTGTAGGTATTAAAAAAACATGAAGAGTAATATGTCTTATCTCTCAAACCTTTATGGTTTGAGAGATATTCACAAGCAAAGTTTCCCCTCCCGCCCCTTTTACCTAGTGTAAGCCATCTCTTCTCAGATATGGATTGCAGTCCATAGACCAGACAGATAACAGCAGGGGACAATCTTCTTCCCATGAGAACAATGAAAGCCCTGCCCCCCTTGACAGGTTTCTCCCTTATCTTAATTGAAGATTGTCCCTCTCTGCAGTCTACCTGGGCACCTCCCTTCTGATCTGGCTGAGCAGTGTTACATCAGTAAAAGGGGTGGGTGGGGGATATTTTGTCATTGAATTACTCTTGAACTACAACTCTGACAGAATTGAAATAACATTCTCCAAAGGCCAAATACTATGATGATTAATTAGAGCTGCTTTTATTATGAAACATTACTATCCCTTTAAGGAGATCTGGTAGTGCCTGCCTGTGTGGCCTTTTTGCTCTAAAAGAACATCTGATCTATATATCATACAGTTTTGTGTATCTCTCTAAGATATTTATGACCATTTAATTACCGGTTCTATTCCTGTTGTTGCTCTACCTCTGTCAGTTATTTATCTGTTGTTACGGTGGACGACTTCTCTGGAGAGACTGAGCGGCTGATATCCAGCAATTTGTGTGGGGTCTATCATTAATATTCTCCAACAGCCTGATCAGTTACTTTTACCAGACGCGTTGTAATGTGAGTGATTTTCTTTTATTCATCTATTCCAATTATTGAGACTCTACCCTGTATTTCTTTTCTCTTACCAGCCAGACTTGTGTGTCAGACCTGCTTGGGACTTATATGTGTCATCTTGTGCTGTCTCCTCATAGAAGAGGATCCCACCCTCACCTGTGTTGCCTCACTCCCCACCTGGAAACTAGCAAGAAGTCGCAAGAATGTCACTGGTGGGTGATGACTTCTAGCAGAATCAGTGACTTCCCTAGAATTTCCATTGATTTAAATGGGGCTTTTTGCAACTTGAATACAAGAGAGATCTCTAATACATTGCAAAGCTATACTTTGGAGACTTCTCTAGATTCAGAAGCATATCTGGGAACATCATCTTATTGAACCACCAGAGAGGGCTCATAGGCTGGGACCAGGAGGATGAAAATGATGAGATTCACACTATTAATGGGGAGAGGCTTAATCATATGGGAGGGGCTTATTGTCCTTGTGCCGTAAAGTGGGCTGGAAGTTGGCAAAACAGGGTGGAAAGGAGAAGTGGGTGAACAGGGTGGAACGAGGAGAAGTGGGTGGAACAGGGTGGAAGGAGGAGAAGCGGTCAGAGCTTCAGAAGAAACTCACCACCGCTGGGGAAACATCCGCTGTCCCTGGAGATTCAGTAATTAACTTTAAAAAACAGAGTCTCCAGGGCAGATGAGAGCTACCAGGTATGGTCAGAAAGATAATAGCTCCAACAGGTATTTTTGTTTCTCTCATATGGTGCAGTTTGTTTGACACAGAATTGCACCTCTTTTGTATCCTGTATACGGCCCTAGGTTCCTTATAACCCCAAGGTTCCCTGAGGAAGCACAAGGGATCCATGGACTAAGTATAGGTAACAGAATTTGGGGGCAGGGCAATGAGGCTGATTTATTAATAGTAAATGGAGCAATTCTGGAGCAAACTAGCTCCTCCATTATGCTCAAAAAAACATTCCCGTAAATCTCTACTGAATTAAATCCTTGAATACTAAAGATGTGTCCAAAGCACGGTATTGTCCACTATGGTGCAGTTTATTTGCCCTAGAATTACACTATTTTAGCTTCCTGAATATCACGTCATCCGTAACTGAATAGAATTCTGTAATATCGGCATCCAACATCCAGGTGGAGAGAGAGAAGGCTATATAATCCATCCGACTGTTTAATCCTTTGTGTGCCAGAGGGGTATGCAATGTATTGCTTTGCAATGCTTCGCGTTCCCCTCTAGTGCTCAAAAGGTTAACCTACCTGGAGGCTTAGTACAGGAAATGTGCTTTTTCACCAGTGTTTGTTTCTGTGCAACAGGCAATTTGTGTATATGTTTTGTTTCCATATATGGCCTACTTCTGAGATACACTGCACTGAATCATTACTTATATCTTGACTATAAGGGGTCTATACCAGGATTGTGTTTATAACGGGAGGCCATAATAGCCTCTCTAGGAAGTGTATACTCACCTAATAGGTGCCTGGTAGAAGTGTTGCACTAGTATATTTTGGAACTCCTGTGTTTAGAATGTCTACCCATCTTCTCTGTTTTTAATCTTGACCGTTACCTACTCTGTTTAGTGGAAAATTCAGCCCTGCATTTGGAAGCTAGAGAGGGCTACAACACATTGTAGCCCTTTCTATCATCCAAGGGATTAAAGAAATAGTAAATGTTTGTTGTGAAAAAAATTGGATTGTAGGGCTTTTTTTGTTGCGTAAAATAAGGATACCCCCACTGCGATGAGATTTATATTTCCAGAGGTATTACAGTTTAAACCGTTTGTTTGGGGGTTTTTTTACATTAAAAGTGCCCTCTAGTGGTCAGATTCCAATTAGTTCTCCTGTTAATTCTATTTGATAGGAATGCCATTGACAAACAATTATTTGTATAATGTAATGCTGTCAATTAGAACTTTCAGGAGTCTAATAGAGTAAAAATGATACCTTTACTGGCTAACTGAGTGGCTCTATGCTGCAAGCTTTCAATAGAACTAGGTTTCTTCTTCAGGCATAATAAGAATGAAGGCAGAATGCACAATACATGGCATCATTTTCAGCACAATGCATTGGATACCTCTGTGGCAACCAAAAGATCAATTTCTACAGGCAGAATACTCTTATCAGTGTGGACCATAAATCCAGGCTCTAGTAAAGTTTCTTTGACATGGAAATAAAAAGCAGAAACAAGATTAATTGCTTTTTTCACTCTCCAGTGAACAGAGAAGGTATGGGTTCACCCTCCAAACGACAGAGGGGTGCACAACACCTCTCTTACAATGAGACATGCAGCCCCCTGGCATCTAAAGGAACCAAAATATTTGTATTCATTGGGATAATGTGACATAAATTCCTTGTCACTGTTCAAGTTCACAATGTTAATCATAGTTTTCAGTTTATACTCCCAGATCTTTCTGTCTCTCTGTGTTTTAAAATTTCCCATCAGTACAGTCTCTTTGAGATCTTTAATGCTCTGATCAGTTCGGCAAAAATGTTGACCACTGGGGTGTCTTCTTTGTTGTTCACACTGGACCCATGAGTATTCATCCTTTTTCTCAGGGCCTATCCAGTCTTACCCACATATAGTCCTGTTTAGGGGCATTTCACACAGATGATGAGGTAAACAACATAAACAGGAGTAGGGCTGCAACTAACGATTATTTTGATAATCGATTAGTTGGCCGATTATTTTTTCGATTAATCGATTAATCGGATAAAAAAACAATATGCTAATTTTTCATTATTTAAAACGATTTAATGAACAAACTGAGGGTTAAAAACAAACAAAAGCAGAATAAAAAACTTTATACATTAACATGTGTCATTGTTATTATTTTACTATGGGGTTTATGCACCTCTCTTTCTCCCCCATGTACTTCTTTCTCCCCCCTTGTCTCTTTCTCCCCCATGTACTTCTTTCTCCTCCTTGTGCCTCTCTTTCTCCCCCCCTTGTCTCTTTCTCCCCCCCCCTTGCCTCTCCCCCCATGTACTTCTTTCTCCTCCTTGTGCCTCTCTTTCTCCCCCCATGTACTTCTTTCTCCCCCCATGTACTTCTTTCTCCCCCTTTGTGCCTCTCTTTCTCCCCTTGTACTTTTCTCCCCTTTGTGCCTCTCTTTCTCCCCCTTGTACTTTTCTCCCCTTTGTGCCTCTCTTTCTCCCCTATGTACTTCTTTATCCCCTTTCTGCCTCTCTTTCTCCCCCTTGTACTTTTCTCCCCTTTGTGCCTCTCTTTTTCCCCCTTGTACTTTTCTCCCCTTTGTGCCTCTTTCTCCCCTTTGTGCTTCTTTATCCCCTTTGTGCCTCTCTCTCCCCTTTGTACTTCTTTATCCCCTTTGTGCCTCTCTCTCCCCTTTGTACTTCTTTATCCCCTTTGTGCCTCTCTCTCCCCTTTGTACTTCTTTATCCCCTTTGTGCCTCTCTCTCCCCTTTTACTTCTTTATCCCCTTTGTGCCTCTCTTTCTCCCCCTTTTACTTCTTTATCCCCTTTGTGCCTCCCTTTCTCCCCCTGTACTTTTCTCCCCTTTGTGCCTCTCTTTCTCCCCCTTGTACTTTTCTCCCCTTTGTGCCTCTCTTTCTCCCCCTTGTACTTTTCTCCCCTTTGTGCCTCTCTTTCTGCCTCCATGTACATCTCCCCCCTGTACCTCTTTCACTCGCTCATCCTTCTCCTTCTCCCCACTGGCTGCACTGATGACATCCGGTGCAGAACCACATCAAACGCGGAGACGCAGAGTGGTGCATGCTGGGGTTTTCTTCCTCAGTCTGGGCGCCAGTTTTAAACTGGCCTCAGAACAGAGGAAGAAAATCCTAGCATGCTTCACGCGGCGTCTCCGAGTTTGACGTGGTTCTGCACCGGATGTCATCAGTGCGGCCAGTGGTAAGACAGTTGCATCCGGCAGACTTTTAGCGATTCACAACCTATGGCGGCTGGCGGCGCTGCTGGGCGCCACAACTAATCAATGCACAACTAATCGATAATGAGAATCGTTGGCAACGATTCTCATTATCGATTTTTATCGATTAGTTGTTGCAGCCCTAAACAGGAGAATTTGCCATGGATATTGTGGTTTCAGTGGGAAGGTGGTATGGGAACCTTATCTGTGGTACATATGTGTGTGCAGGTCCAACATGCCAGGGAGAAGTACCATTTTCTGTTACATTCTTAAGTAAGCTCTTCACAACCAGTTCTTTCAGGTTGGGGGCTGCTTACAGGAGAGAAGCAGAGGTCTTATGAATATTCTTTAAACTGTCATCAGTATGCAGCATTGTCTGGAGCTCTTTTGAGATTGTACACAGTACTTCAAACTGTGGGTTACAGGTAACTACTAATGCCTCTATGTTATCTTCCTGTGGTTGTCTGTATTCAAGGAGATTTCTTCTGGGTACATGGTGGCTCCCTGAATTTGGATGTCTGTGATCTTGGCATTATATACATGACTGACAAAATCTCTCCTGAGATTTTTAAGATGAAAATTTATCTTCGCTGGCAGTCAAAATGATATAATCAATGTAGTGGAGGTAGACAGAAAAGAGGGCAGCATGATCTCCTCCTTTAATCTTACCCGAACGTGCGAGTAGGAGTGGGCAGTATCGAGGAAAGGCTCCTCATGTCACCAGTGACATGTTAACTGGTGACATGAGAAGGCTTTCCCCATCACGTTGACTCCTACCGGTTTGATCATGTTGCTCTCCTGCTCGGCAATATTGATCTTGCATGCGATCAGCTAGGATAGCAATAATCTCCCAGGACGATCAGCTAGGATATCAATAACTGGGGAGGCAACAGGAGGGGTCCTGATGTTCCTCCACGAGGCCTGATAAAAAAAGAATATAAAAAAAATCCCTTTGTGTGTGTGAGCGCCATACACTGGCCACCCCTGTCCCACACACTGGGCACCCCTGTCCCACACACAGGATATTTTGTTTGAAAGGTATTTTTTTTATTCAGGCGGGGTTCTGATGCCCCCAATGAAGTATAAAAAATAATAATACAAAAAAAATGAACCCTTTGTGTACCACAGGGGGTTCCAATGCATTGCTTTGCAATACATTGGACATCCCTGTGGTACACAAATGATTAGGCCACATGCTGGAAACATTTGTGCATAGCAGACTAGGGTTTGGAAGGCAAGTGACTCCTCATTTGATGTGGTAGTGTATCTTCTTTCCAAAATTATGTGCTTTGTCTACCTTCTCTTCATATATGTAGTTGTTACAAGCATTTTAGTATGGGAAATAGTGTTGAGCGAGCATGCTCGGCCGATGCTCGGATCGGCTCGAGCATCGCTCTGCTCGGCACATGGCGGTACTCGTACGAGTACCGCATGTGCTCGCCCGCCATGTTCGGGTCTCCTCCCCGCACGTTTCGCGGCTGCTGCGCAGCCAATAAACGTGCAGGGAGGCTCTGACATCAGTGTAATGCCAGCAGCCATGTTGGCTGCTGGCATTACACTGATTGGCTGGCCAGAACCCGTGGTCGGGTGCTGTATAGCACCTGACCAGCGAGTTCGGCTCAGTCTTAGCCAGGGAGAGATGAGGATAGGAAGGGAAAGTCAGTGTAGGGAGAAGAAAAGTGTTGTTGAAAAAAAAAAAAGACCCAAAAGTCCTTTTTAGGACTACTGTGTGTGGGGGCAGCAGTTTATTTTGTGTGGGGGGAAAAAAAACAAAAACAAAAAAATTCATATATTCTGTTTAGTGTGCAAAGTTGCAGATTAGAGCACATTCTGTTTAGTGTGCAAAGTTGCAGATTAGAGCACATTCTGTTTAGTGTGCAAAGTTGCAGATTAGAGCACATTCTGTTTAGTGTGCAAAGTTGCAGATTAGAGCACATTCTGTTAAGTGTTCAAACTGTAAAATATCAAAGTCACATATTCCATTCAGTGTGCGTCGCCGCAGTTTAGCAGCACATTCTGTGTACTGTGCACAGTTGCAGAATAGGAAGAAATACTGTTAAGTCTTCAAACTGTAAAATATCAAAGTCACATATTCCATTCAGTGTGCGTCGCCCAGTTTAGCAGCACATTCTGTGTACTGTGCACAGTTGCAGAATAGGAAGAAATACTGTTAAGTCTTCAAACTGTAAAATATCAAAGTCACATATTCCATTCAGTGTGCGTCGCCCAGTTTAGCAGCACATTCTGTGTACTGTGCACAGTTGCAGAATAGGAAGAAATACTGTTAAGTCTTCAAACTGTAAAATATCAAAGTCACATATTCCATTCAGTGTGCGTCGCCCAGTTTAGCAGCACATTCTGTGTACTGTGCACAGTTGCAGAATAGGAAGAAATACTGTTAAGTCTTCAAACTGTAAAATATCAAAGTCACATATTCCATTCAGTGTGCTTCGCCGCAGTTTAGCAGCATATTCTGTGTACTGTGCACAGTTGCAGAATAGGAAGAAATACTGTTAAGTCTTCAAACTGTAAAATATCAAAGTCACATATTCCATTCAGTGTGCTTCGCCGCAGTTTAGCAGCATATTCTGTGTACTGTGCACAGTTGCAGAATAGGAAGAAATACTGTTAAGTCTTCAAACTGTAAAATATCAAAGTCACATATTCCATTCAGTGTGCTTCGCCGCAGTTTAGCAGCATATTCTGTGTACTGTGCACAGTTGCAGAATAGGAAAAAATACTGTTAAGTCTTCAAACTGTAAAATATCAAAGTCACATATTCCATTCAGTGTGCGTCGCCCAGTTTAGCAGCACATTCTGTGTACTGTGCACAGTTGCAGAATAGGAAGAAATACTGTTAAGTCTTCAAACTGTAAAATATCAAAGTCACATATTCCATTCAGTGTGCGTCGCCCAGTTTAGCAGCACATTCTGTGTACTGTGCACAGTTGCAGAATAGGAAGAAATACTGTTAAGTCTTCAAACTGTAAAATATCAAAGTCACATATTCCATTCAGTGTGCTTCGCCGCAGTTTAGCAGCATATTCTGTGTACTGTGCACAGTTGCAGAATAGGAAGAAATACTGTTAAGTCTTCAAACTGTAAAATATCAAAGTCACATATTCCATTCAGTGTGCTTCGCCGCAGTTTAGCAGCATATTCTGTGTACTGTGCACAGTTGCAGAATAGGAAGAAATACTGTTAAGTCTTCAAACTGTAAAATATCAAAGTCACATATTCCATTCAGTGTGCGTCGCCCAGTTTAGCAGCATATTCTGTGTACTGTGCACAGTTGCAGAATAGGAAGAAATACTGTTAAGTCTTCAAACTGTAAAATATCAAAGTCACATATTCCATTCAGTGTGCTTCGCCGCAGTTTAGCAGCATATTCTGTGTACTGTGCACAGTTGCAGAATAGGAAGAAATACTGTTAAGTCTTCAAACTGTAAAATATCAAAGTCACATATTCCATTCAGTGTGCGTCGCCCAGTTTAGCAGCACATTCTGTGTACTGTGCAAAGTTGCAGATTTGCAGCACATATTCCGTGTAATATGAAGAAGGCGGGTAAAAAGGGACGGGGAAGTGGACGTGATCCTGATAGTTCAGGGCGCGGGTCAGGACGCGTAGAAACTGTGCCTGGTGCCAGAGCACAAGAAAGAAAGACATCCACCATACCTAGCTTCATGTCTCATTTTACAGGGCGTCGCAGGACATCACTCTCGAGGTCCGACCACTGCGAACAGGTGGTCGGTTGGATGTCAGCTGATACTGCTTCCAGTCGGTTAAGCACCACCCTGTCTTCCACCAAGTCCACTCTCAGTAGCCAAGAGTCTGGTCAACATAATCCTCACTCTGATCATCCTTCCTCCCACCATACACGGTCTGGTCAAAGAAGTGATCCCACACTGGGATATAGTGAGGAGCTCGTCTCATCACCAATCCTTCATTTGACCCTCTCTCCAAGCACGCTTGCAGAGGAACATGACATCTTGTGCCCTGATTCACAACCTCTAGAGGGTACCCAATCACAAGAAGATGACAGATGTGAACGGCATTTAAGGTCAAAGGAAGTAGTGGATGATGATGATGATGATGAGACACAGTTGCCATTAAATCAACCACTATTACTGTCTCAAGACCTTGTTGAGGAGGATGATATACAGTTGTCAATGACTGAGTATGTGGTGAGATCAAGACATGAGGAGGATGATCAGAGTGAGGAAGTGGAGGAGGACTTGGTGGACGATGAGGTGACTGACCCCACCTGGGAAGGTGTAGAGCCGAGCGATGACAGCAGTCCTGAGTGTGAGCCATCTGCAGCACCGCAACAGGCTGGAAGAGGCAGTGGTGTGGCTACAGAAAGAAGGCGGACCGCACCAAACCGGCCCGCAAATGTTCCACGGAGCACCCCCTTGCGTAAATCTACCTTGCCAAGGGGTAGGTGTTCCGCGGTATGGCGTTTTTTTTAAGGAAAGTGCGGACGACAAAAGAATTGTAGTTTGCAACCTGTGCCACACCAGAATGAGCCGAGGCATGAACACTAGAAACCTCACCACCACCAGCATGATCCGACACATGGCATCCAAGCACCGTAGTAAGTGGGAGGAACGCCTGGATCGCCCATCTGTGTCTGCAGGCCACACCACTGCCTCCTCTTCCCCTGTTTTCGGTGCCGGCCAATCGCCTGTCGAAGGCGCAGGCCCGCATACCTCCCGCCCTGCACCTGTACCATCTGAAGCACCATCAGCGACCACATCCACTTCCCTGTCCCAGCGCAGCATCCAAATGTCGTTACCCCAGGCATTTGAGCGCATCCTCCTCCTCCTCTTCCATATGCCCTGTGATATAATTTTTATATAGGGCCAGCTCACCAGCGGGCCCTGTGATATAATTTTTATATAGGGCCAGCTCACCAGCGGGCCCTGTTTGACAATTTTTGTATAGGTCAGCTCACCAGCGGGCCTTCTCATATAATGTTTTATTGGGTCAGCTCTCTAGCGGGCCCTCTCATATAATGTTTTATGGCGTCAGCTCACTAGCGGGCCTTCGCATATAATGTTTAGGATGGTCAGCTCTGCAGCAGACCCTCACCCATAATGTTTTAGATGGTCGGCTCAGCGCCCGTTTCCCTCTTAATCATGGCCTCAGTTCAGAAAAATCAAGGAAATTTTTGGGAGAATTTGCCTCTGCGCACGTTTCCCTCTTAATCATGGCCTCAGTTCAGAAAAATCGAGGAAATTTTTGGGAGAATTTGCCTCTGCGCACGTTTCCCTCTTAATCATGGCCTCAGTTCAGAAAAATCAAGGACATTTTTGGGAGAATTTGCCTCTGCGCACGTTTCCCTCTTAATCATGGCCTCAGTTCAGAAAAATCGAGGACATTTTTGGGAGAATTTGCAGATGATATACAAGTAAATATACAGCAAATACTGTTTGGTAACAATTTTTCGCCTAAAGTCGTTTTTATCTGCCTTTTTGTGTGTTTTACGGTCAGTCTGTAAAAATGGCATACTACGGGCGAAAGATCGTTCCCAGCAGCGATGTTGGAGTCCAAGATGCATCCAGACATCCTCCCTATGCTGTCCCTGAACCATTTCTGTAGTGTTTCCATCTTTTTCTGCCCTTTTCCTATGGACCAGGCACCCTCCCCTCATCAGAGCAGGGGGTGCCTGGTGTAAAGCTCGAGTCCTCCCATTGACTTCAATGGGGCTCGGGTGCTCGGCCGAGCACTCGAGCCTCCGGGGGTGCTCGGTCAGAGCACCCGAACACCCGAGCATTGGGGTGCTCGCTCATCACTAATGGGAAAGTCACGTTTGAAAAATTGTCAGAAAAGTAAGAGATTGAATTAGGTATAGTTTTGTGCTTCTTTCACCTCTATAGTATGTCAGCTTATATCAATTGGGTGCCATTTTTCTCCTAAAAACACAGCTACTTAATACAGTTTCAAATTCCATACTTTTCAGTACAATTGCAGAGGTGGAACTGTAAAGAATTCCAATGTTATTTTCCTTTTGCGCCACCTTCTGGAAACATTTGTGCTCACCAGCAGGGTATCACAGTGCCCGTGCTCCTGGCTGCAGGCGGCGACATTATCACTTCCTGGTTTACTGCCTCACTTTTATTGGTCATTGATCTTGACTCCACCCAGGGCCAGCCTTTATATACCTTGTCATGAATAGACTTGGGCGCCCTTTCGTGGTGTACCTGTTCCTGACGTTATTTCCTGTTTATGCTCTCTTCGTGTATGATTTGGCCTGCCTGACGACGTTCCTGCGTATCCTGATTTGCTGATTTCCGTTGCTGACTGATCTGGCTGAGAACCCACTCTGTTGCTGACTGATCTGGCTGAGAACCCGCTTCGTTGCTGACTGACCTGTCTGAGAACCCGCTCTGTTGCTGACTGTCTGGCTGTGTACTCTCTCCTTTGCTAACTAGCCTGGTTGAGTACCACTATGCTGCAGACAGATCTGGCTAGCGAACATGCTCACTGCTGTCTAGTCTGGTTGCGTTCCCACTGTAGTGGCGCAGAGTGGCGCTTTCGCTTATCTTGCCGACCTTAGGCTGAGCACTTGTTGCTGAAGCCGCTTATACTGGTTAACCGCCTCTGGTGGTGTGCACATGCAGAGTACCGGTTCAGTGCTGTCTCAACTCTGACTGTGTTACTCTTGTGATCTGTACGTGTCCTCTACTCTGCTTACTACAAACTGGGCTCACTCCCTGTGGGAGTTGCAGATATTCTTCCGGGTGCATACCTCTGAAACCTTTCTGTACCTAGATCCTCTAGGCAGGTTCACTGCTCGTCTTCCCTTCTGCAGTAGCCGTAAGGCTCAAGAGCCAGCTGTTGCATAACATTACATCTTGGCACTTTTGTGCTGGGACACCGGTTTCCTTCCGTGTTCAGTTGCCTCAATCCACCCCTAGCATTCTAGGGTCTCTATTACCAGTAGCGGTTGCCTTGGTCCTTCTGTGACCCTAATGTGCTAGGGTCTGAGCTGCCTTGTCCTCTAGTGGGTTCCGTGTGACCCAGGGCTCCTGGCTTTGAGTGCCAGTTGTCTTCCTCTGGACTCCTAGCGTTCTAGGGTCCTTGTTGCCAGTGCCTGTGCTGCGTTGCCTACACATATCCCTAGTCATCTAGGGTCTTGGTTGCCAGTAGTCTATCATGGGCCTCCAGTCTACTTTGGGTTCTAGTCTCAGTACCATCATCTGCCAGTCGTTGCCTCCCTTTCTCCCTAGCCCACTAGGGGACTGGCTACTCTCAGTGCATCTCCTCAGAGTGTGCGTTCCCTGCCATTGTGTATTGTACTATATCTGTAATGTTCTTTTGAGCTCGTGTGCCTTACATTTTTGCTGTTTGTACTTAATAAAGTTATTTTAACCTTACTAGTCTGGTCTGAGCGTTCATTAAAAACCGTGACATAGGGTTGCCATCTTTTCTTCAAAAAAATACCGGCCATAGCATTCCCTCCATAGGCTTAACATTGGACAGAAACCAATTTTTTACCGGCCTTCTGAAAAAAATACCGTCTGGGTGGCAACCCTATTAACCAGGATAGGGCTAGAAAAGCAAGTGACCCCTCATTTGATGCAGCAAGATAGCTACTTTCTGGAAATGTAGGGTGTTTCACAATAAAATAAGCTCCAATTAATCTTCATAGTATTTGGGCCATGGAGAGTGTTATTTCAATAATTTCAGAGTTGTAGTTCAACAGCAATTGTATGATAAATTATCCCCTCCTGCCCCTTTGACTGATGTAACACTGTTCACCTCAGAGCAGCAAGACTGTCCGGATGGATCGCAGAGAGGGACAATCTTCAGTGAGCATATGAAAAATCTGTCAAGGGGGTCAGGGTTTTCATTGTTCTCACAGTAAGAAGATTGTCCCTTTGCTGTGACTTGTCTGGTCTAAAGACCAGATTCCACATCTGAGGGGAGGTGGCTTGCACTAGGTAAAAGGGGCAGGAGGGGGATACTTTATCATTCAATTACTCTTGAACTGCAACTCTGAAATTATTGAAATAACACTCTCTATGGCTCAAATACTAGAAAGATTAATTGGAGCTGCTGTTTTTTGTGAAACATTACTATCCCTTTAACTTTCCAACTTTGTGTCAGCTAAATTAGTGAATAGTGTCATTTGGGCACACTCATCCCCACGCTGGTGTGTTTCTCTGAATGAGAAGGTACCCAGTAATGGGCAATGGCACAGCTATAGGTGGTGCCCACCCATATGGAATGTAGTCCCATCCACCCAGTTGTCTATAAATATGAAAATCAGAGTATGCTTTCTTCCCACAAAAAAACAGGACGAATTGTGTATTCCATTGAGTGCTTGATCTGTATGGCATTTTTCTTTGTATATTTTCAGAGGCACGGGATGCTGCTGTTTCTTGTGGGTCTCACAGGTCACCACCACCCACATCACTGTCTAGAAAGCTAGGCAAAAGAAAAGGGGAACAGAGCAATACCACCTTCTAAGCGTAATAGTTAATGATACTGTATGGGATCGCCCCTCCTTCCTCTTATGTTCACTCACATTTAATGGAGGCTTCTCCTGCCTCTCGATATCCTCATTTGCGCTGGTTCTTTTACGTCACTCCAGGCTTATGACACCAATAGGTTTTCTTCATACCCTATCAGTGTTACTGTAGTTCCCTTGTTTAAAGTGATAGTAATACATGAAATAGGTGTGTTTTATATTTTCATATTATTACCTTTTCAATAAAGATACCGTTTTTTGGAGCGTTTTTCGTACCCGACATACTCTGTGGTATGTAGGGGCTAACCCCTCACTCACTTAAAACAGCAATATTCCTTATTTGGAGATGAGGCACCAGTAAAGGTTTCAACTACTCCTTTTTGAAGTGGAGATTCTACATAGCTATCTTATATATGTGGCCTTAAAGTGATAATAATACATGAAATTGCATACATTTTATTCAGGAGATAATTAAAAAATAAATTAATTGTGCCGTTTCTGATCTCCCATACCTTTATGGTTTGGGAGATATCAGTCTGCAAAGTCCCCCCCCCCCCCTTGTGCTGACGTCAGCTTTCTAACTTAGAGATGATGTGTCATGCAACACATTGGGCTGCCACCAATGCTCCGTCAATTACAGGAAGATATGCTGGCCACTCAGAGCACTCCATAAGTCAGTGGTAAAGTGCACTGACTGGCCACCAGCCTTTTCTAGCATGTCCTTCAAAAGCCCAATGCATATCCAGTGCAGTGAGGGCACTATAGTTCTACTAAATGTGGTGCAGGATGGAATTTTTTATTGGTGTGTGACAGCCTCCATAAGTTGCTGAAAGGGCTCTCTATCCACCAAATTAAAATTAGCACCCCCAACGGCTATGAGTTGTGCAATGAGGCGTATGATTTTTCTGGAGTGCTGTCCGCACATCCCCTTGGAATGAAACTGTAACGGTTTTATTGAATTAAACAATACAATAATAACCCTCACAGGTCCTGTAGTATACAATCAGTATAATACAGACACACGACAGGTAAATTATTCAATGCCCACACACGTCCGGCATAATATGAAGGTACAGACGCTATATACTGACACAGGTCAGGCAAGAGGATTAAGTTCCCAGGACTCCAGTACTGCAGGAGTTAAAGTTAATCAATGATGGTAAACAGTCCCATGTGTGAAGGTACTGGAATGATACTTTAACACTCCAAGGTCAGCAAACATACGTGAACTGCCAGAGCTCAACTGAGGTAGTAATGAGCACTGCCGGAGCAATAACGAAGGAAACCACTTGCAACCGGAATATCCGTAACGGAGGTCAAGCCGATGGCACTCTACCGGAGCACTCACGGAGGCAGACACTTGCAACCGGTGTAGCAATAACGGAGGACTAGGCCAAAGGCGCACTGCTGGAGCAGTAACTGAGACAACACTAGCAGCCTGCAGGAGCAGTAGCAGAGGACAAGCCAATGGCACTTTACCGGAGCAATCACAAAGGCACACACTTGCAACTGGTATGACAGTAACGTAGGACTAAGCCAGAGGCGCTCTGCCGGAGCAGTAACTGAAACAACACTGGCAACCTGCAGGAGCAGTGGCGGAGGACAAGCCAGTGGCACTTTACCGGAGCAATCACGGAGGCACACACTTGCAACCGGTATGACAGTAATGGAGGACTAGGCCAG
Source organism: Rhinophrynus dorsalis (assembly GCA_037306005.1). Lineage (NCBI taxonomy): Eukaryota > Metazoa > Chordata > Amphibia > Anura > Rhinophrynidae > Rhinophrynus > Rhinophrynus dorsalis. The sequence continues at coordinate 131,782,568 of CM074720.1, read as the reverse complement.
AGGCGCACTGCCAGAGCAGTAACTGGGACAACACTGGCAACCTGCAGGAGTTGTAGTGGAGGACAAGCCAATGGTAACCGGATTGTCTGCTAAGAATGTCGCCGAGGCGACAATGACAGAGGAAGCAGAAACGTTGATCAAGCCGGGTCGGTGCACAGGAACAGGAACATCAACCAGGCTGGGTCGATACACAGGAACAGACACTGAAGAGAAGTCAGGCAATCCAGGTCAGTACACAGGAGCAGGAACTGAAGAGTAGCCAGGCAGGCCAAGTCGGTACACTGGGAACACTGAGCAGTTAGTTAGCACTGGTACAGGAAAACCACGAAAGGGCCCCGTGTGGGTGCAGGAGCCCAGTATATAAAGGCCATACTGGCCGGGCTGAACACAGGGCAACCAATGAGACCATTACACAGGATAACTGACAGGAAAACAAAAACAAGGGAGCACAGGCACCGTGATAGAAACCCACCAAAATCTTCTAATGTGGCCTGTATTGATTTTGGGCTGTAGGGGAAAAATCAAGCTCAGGGGAATAATCAAGGTAAGTGGAAAAATCAAGCTCAGGGGACAAATCAAGCGTAGGAGGCCTTGAGCCCTCATATTCTTCTTCTACCTCTTGTAGGTTAGGACGAGAAGAAGAATCATGATCAGCATCAGATTTTGGGGAGAACTGCTGAATTCCCTCATCTGCCTGGTGGCTACCGGGAAATGTTAAACTATATTCCTCAATAACCTTATCTAGAGAAGATATGCTCTAAGTGGCAATGACAGTGTTGGCAGTAAAATACTGCAAAAATTTCCGTTTGGGCTGCTTACACAGACATTCGCTATAAAAATCCAACATTGATACTGCCCGCAGTGTCCGACCAGTAGTGTTACACTCACTAGGTGTCCACAGGTTTATAGAACTGGCAGTACAGGAGGAGGTGACTAAACTGAAAGTGGCACTAGTCATTGTGCAGGTGGTTCTGGGGGGCTCATCACAAAACTGTTGACGAGACACAGGTGATGGCTGCTTTGTTATCTCAGAGGAGGCCCTGGACCTCTCTACCCTGCTAGTAGAGGTAGAACAACCCGTAGTTCTCTTCTTATTTTTATTTTTTGGTTTGGAGTGCTGCTGCTGAGTCTGACTTTGACATTGACATAACATTGACATAGTCCTCTTCTTTAGCCGCCTGCTGCTGCTAGCTCTGCTTGAAAGCAATGTCACTGTGTTGGTGTTGGTGGATGCTGGGTCACTGCAGCTGGTACCAGGATAATGAACATCAGGTTGTTCAGTAGGACTCAAATCCATTACACATAGGTAGGTACTATACTATAATAATTTGAACATTTTAAAACCTGGCCACACGACAACTGTGAGACTGGCTTTGTCACTTGGAAAATTATTCAAACAAATTCCTAATATTATATTTTTGCAGAGGAACAAATGCCTCTCCCTTGGGATAACAATAAGGTACTAGTCCTGCCTGTCTGCCTACAGAACTGTGAGACTGGCTTTGTCTCTCTGAAAACTATTCAAACAAATTCCAGATAATTTTAATATTTTGCACAGAAACAAAGATGACTTTTCTTTTGCGGTGGCAACAAGGTACTAGGCCTGCCTACAGAACTGCGAGACTGGCTGTGTCACTCTAAAAGCTATTCAAACAAATTCCTAATATTTTTAATATCTTGAACAGGACCAAATGACTCTCATTTGAGGTGGCAGTAAGGTATTAGGCCTGCCTGCCTACAGAACTGTGAGTCTGGCTGTGTCACTCTGAAAACTATTCAAATTCCTAATATTTTTAATATTTTGCACAGGAAAACATGGTTCTCCCTTGCGGTGGCAATAAAGTACTAGGCCTGCCTGCCTGCCTATGGAACTGTGAGACTGGCTGTGTCACTCTGTAAACTATTCAGCCAAATTCCTAATATTTTTAATATTTTGCACAGGAACAAATTATACTCTGTTGCGGTGGCAATAAGGTACTAAGCCTGTCTGCCTGCCTACAGAACTGTGAGACTGGCTGTGTCACTCTGAAAACTATTCAGCCAAATTCCTAATATTTTTATTATTTTGCACAGGAACAAATAACTCTCCCTTGCGGTGGCAATAAGGTACTAGGCCTGCCTGTCTGCCTAAAGAAATGTGAGACTGGCTGTGTCACTCTGAAAATTATTCAAACAGATTCCAAATATTTGTAATATTTTGAACAGGAAAAAATTACTCTCCCTTGCGGTGACAATAAGGTACTAGGCCTGCCTACAGAACGGTGAGACTGGCTGTGTCACTCTGAAAACTATTCAAACAAATTCCTAATATTTTTAATATTTTGAACAGGACCAAATGATTATCACTTGCGGTGGCAATAAGGTACTAGGTTTGTTTGTCTGCCTACAGAACTGTGAGACTGGCTGTGTCACTCTGAAAACTATTCAAACAAATTCCTAATATTTTTAATATTTTACACAGGAACAAATGACTCTCCCTTGCGGTGGCAATAAGGTACTTAGCCTGCCTTCCTGCCAACAGAACTGTGAGACTGGCTCTGTCAGTCTGAAAAGCATTCAAACAAATTCCTAATATATTTAATATTTTGCACAGAAACAAAGATCACTCTCCTTTGCAGTGGCAATAAGGTATTAGGCCTGCCTACAGAACTGTGAGACTGGCTGTGTCACTCTGAAAATTAATCAAATAAATTCCTAATATTTGTAATATTTTGAACAGGACCAAATGATTATCACTTGCAGTGGCAATAAGGTACTAGGGTTGTTTGTCTGCCTACAGAACTGTGAGACTGGCTGTGTCACTCTGAAAACTATTCAAACAAATTCCTAATATTTTTATTATTTTGAACAGGACCAAATGATTCTCACTTGCGGTGGCAATAAGGTACTAGGCTTGTTTGTCTGCCTACAGAACTGTGAGACTGGCTGTGTCACTCTGAAATCTATTCAAACAAATTCCAAATATTTTTAATATTTTACACAGAAACAAATGACTCTCACTTGCGGGTGGCAATAAGGTACTAGGCCTGCCTGCCTACAGTACTATAGGGTACAATAAGGTATTAATGCTGGCTGACTGCCTATGCCTAATGCTACCTGCCTGCCTACAAAACAACTGGACACATTGCATTGTACTAAGTATAGTCTTTAGCGTACAGCATATTGCGTTTTGAGTACTGTGTATAGCATTTTGCATCTGGCACATGGCATTTTGCATACAGCGTTTTGTGTATTGCTTATAGCATTTTGAGTACAGCATTTGTGTATTTGCGAATAGCATTGTGGTTATAGTGTTTTGCATATTGCATGTTGTCTATTATGCAGTGCGTTTAGAGTAGTATTTTGCCGACAGCATTTTGTGTATAGCATTTTTGCATATAACGTGTTGAATTTAGCATTATGCGTATTGTGTATTGCATACAGCATAGCACTTTGCAAATAGCATTTTGTGTATTGCCTAGAACATTGTGCATAGTGGTTTGTGAATAGCTTTGTTCTTATAGCACAGGAGTCACTTTATCATAAACAAGCATGTCATCATATTCGTCATCATCACCATTTCACTATAGCTCAGAGGTGGGCAACTGGTGGCCTTCCAGCTATTGTTGACTACAATTCCATGCTTAAGACATTCCCACTTCATTATGACATCATAGTTACCCAAGGTTTTACAAGCTGGGGCTGCTTGTATAACTGCTAGTCATTATGACTTCATAATGACTAGTGTTTATAAACCCTGGTGCTGCTCACCCTGAGCTCAGATTAATTCAGGAGGGAGAGGAATGAGCTTCAGAGATAGCAAACACAGACCAGACAAAATGGAACGTGTTACGATGCAGAGATGCAAGAAAAAACAAGTCCCGAAGAGTACCAGCAGAACTCCAGAACAAGCAATGCTGCTCTACAGGGAAAAACTTACGGCCTTTGAGCACCAAGAGATTTTCAACTATCCTGTAATTTACTGTATGGGACTCCACGCAAACAAAGATCAAGTTGGTGGCTATGATGATGATGATGGCTTCTACAAGGTAGTGCCACATGATCATATTGCATACAGATATGAGGTGCTAAGGACACTTGGCAAAGGGACCTTTGGACAAGTGGTGAAGGCCTATGACCATAAGACACATCAACATGTTGCTATAAAAATGGTCAGAAATGACAGCCGTTTTAGTCAAGAAGCAGAAGAAGAAATCAAGATGCTGAAAATACTGAAACAACTGGACAAAGAAAATAAAATGAATGTCGTACACCTTCTGGAAAGCTTTAGCTTCCGGAACCATATGTGTATGACCTTTGAATTGCTGGGCCCGAACCTCTTTGATCATCTTGGGGAAAACAATTATCGGGGCCTCAGCTTGTCTACAGTGCGCAAATTGGCTGTTGAGATCTTACAGTGCTTGGACATGCTACACAAGAAGAAAATCATGCACTGCGATCTGAAACCGGAAAATATTGCTTTAAAGAAATCTGGCAGTTCCGGAATTAAAGTCATCGATTTTGGACAAAGCTGGTATGACCGTCAGGATGTTTTCACAAACATGGGGACCCGCTACTACAGAGCACCAGAGGTGATTCTAGGTAACCCCTGTGGCACACCTGTTGACATGTGGAGTTTTGGGTGCATTCTAGCAGAGTTACTGACTGGATACCCTCTTTTCTTCGGAGAGAATCCAGACGATCAGATGGCATGCATCATTGAAGTATTAGGGATGCCACCACAAGAGCTTCTTAATTCTTCAGAGAGAGGGGCACATTTTGTCAGCGCCACAGGCTACCCTCTCTACTGTACAGATAAACGGCGGAAAGGTGGGTTCTCCCCCAGTGGAATCTTTCGAGGTTCCCCAGGCAGTAGGAAACTTCCATCTGCATTGAAGGGGCGCGGCGATCTCAAATTCCTCAACTTTTTGAGAAGATGCCTACAGTGGGACCCTGATAACCGTATGACACCTAGTGAGGCTTTGAACCATCCTTGGCTAAGAAATAATTAGCCAAAGCCTGCCCATGGAGAGAATATGTCAGCCAAATGTATAGCAGAAAACAGAGCTGATATAATGTCTTTTAACAGGTGCAACCGCCATCCTAATCACCTGAGGAAGAATCCAACAAACAATACTTTAGACAAAGTTCATCTGGATAAACAAAGGTGACATGGCAAAGCCTGAACACCATGAACGCTTGTCTATTTCTCAATTTGTTCCTTGCTACTTAATTAAGGTTAACAAAATAAAAAAAAAATAACAAAATGGAAATGAACGTCTCTGTGGTCTGTTTGGGTTATAACCCTTTGAGTGCCAGAGGGGTACGCAATGCATTGCTTTGCAATTGCATTCCTCTCTGGCACTCAAAGGGATAAACTACAGATAAATTAGGCTGTGGCTCTGAGGGACATTAGAAAAATCCCAGAACTTTGATTTTATTAAAATGACAATAGTGAGCATGCTGCAGCTCTTGTATTGAAACAGTAAGTTGGGTTCAATTCTGCCTCTAGTGTATAGTAAACAGTGTGAATGGAAATGTGTAATTAGAAATAAGGTCATAGAGATATCCTAATACTGACTGCAGTTATCATGTCCATAGACTCCTCCCTCTTCAACACACACACACATCACATTCAGGCTCCGCTCACAAAACAGCGACTACAGAGTGTTGCTTCTGGATTACACAGTATAAGAATCCTCCAGCTCTGGAAAGTACCAGACTCAAGTACAGAGATCAGCAGATCCTTAAGATACACAACCAGTAATTATCTTAGTAACATAATGACCAGGACACAGTGGGGGCATCATACAACAGTCCGACATATCTATATAATTTCTCTATGTAACAGAAGAATTTAACTAGGTAGAGGTACATCATAAAGTGGTCAGGTATAGCTATATCAGGGGTCTCCAACAAGTAGCTTTTGTGCTGCTGGCAGCTCTTTGGCTTCCACTGAGTAGCTTTCTCCAGTCAAGTATCAGGTCTAGTAGATGAACTCTGCAGTGGTCAATTAGACATCCAATAGTAATGCAGATAGAACGCCTCACAACATTTTTATTGTTTTCTTGCCCCACTACCACAACAGCTTCTTACTGATTATTCCACATGCTTTGTAAATACAACTTATATAGTAAGTGTTGTGGGAAATATGTGGCGGCAAAGTGGGTAAGAACCGCAGGGTGACTCAATGTTCAAAGCAAAAAACAAACCTGTGCTCCTCCATACAGATTATCCAAATGTGAACCCTGTGTAACGCATATATTATACCACTTTAATAACCCTTAAGGACCGGTGACATTCCAGGACCATCACCGGTAAACTTGCCTAAAGGACCGGTGATGGTTCTAGTACGTCAAAAGTTAAGTCTTCCATTGCCACCTCAGAACGCAATGAGAGAGCAGCATGCTGGCTGCTACTAAGTGCTCCAATACTGGAGAGCTTAGTTTCAGCATATAGTTATTTTGTTGTCACATGTGATTTGCTAAAATAGCAGATCACTTGTGGCAAAAGCAAAATGACAGGGAAAGCAGTGTTTGTGAACACTGTGCCGTCACTTCTGTCTGTCTGAGAGACAGAGACGACATTTTGCCACATTGTGTCCTATGTTCCAGCTCCTGCTCCAGCCTCAAATTAGTTAAAAAGAAGAAAAAAAATGATTTTCCACCCTTGTGTCACTCTTCTTACAGTGATCACTGGATTTCCACCTCTTTGATCACCAAGGTTAGTGATCAATTTCTGCAGATAAGCATTTGCTGAACTGTGGTATTTTTGTACCCCTCCATTTATTTTTAAATAAAAAGTGATTTTTTTTTCCAGTGATTTATATAGATAAATAGGTAGGTAGTTTAAGTTAAGTTAGGTAGGTTGAAGATATATATGGGTTAGAGTAAGGTTTAGGGTTAGATTTAGGTTTAGGCATAGAGTTTCATACAAAATATAAAAAAAATATATTTTTATTTTGGCAATAGTGACAGTTTTTTTCTGTAATTTAATTTGGATCCTGTTTTCTTTCCTTTTTTCATGAAATTAATTTATTCAATATTCAGTTAATTTGTTTGGGTGGGTAGTTCCTGTTAATTTAGGTGGGAATAGGGTTTACGTGTGTTAAGGTAAGGATTACAGTTACAGTTTGGCACAAACAAAACTAAAGAAAATATTTATAAATATATGTGTGTGTACATATATATATATATATATATATATATATAGTATTTACATAGGAATATTGACCAGTTGGGGTTAATGTTTTTGTTTTGTTGATTTGGATTGAGTTAGCTATATTCCTTTGGTGGGTATTTACTTAGAGGGGAATTACCGTAAAATCTCGGGTATAATACGTACAATTTTACCCCTCTTCACCTTATGTGAAGTGGGGGGTGCGTATTATACCCGAGAGTTTTTTACAGACTTTAAAAAAAAAAAGAAAAGTTGGCGCTTTCTGCTCCCTCTCTCTCCCTGCAATCTGGTGATTAAGTAAGACTTACTTTTCAAAGCTTTTATGGTGTACCGGTATCTGAAAATAGATCCCTCTCTCCCATCTCCCTGCGGGTGGCACGCTTGCCTCTGCCACCCGCTTCCTTCAAATCGGCTTTCAGGACCTTGAGATCCTCACATAGGAGGAAGGTCCTGAAAACCGATTGAAGGAAGCGGGCGGCAGATGCAATCGTGCCGCACGCAGGGAAGATGGGAGAGAGGAATATTTTTTCAGATACCGGTACACCATAAAAGCTTCAAAAAGTAAGTCTAACTTAATCACCAGATTGCAGGGAGGGAGAGAGAGGGAGCAGGAAGCGCTAACTTTTCTTTCTTTTTTATTTTTTTAGTAAGGGGAAACAAGGGTGCGTATTATACATAGGCACTCTTGTTTTCCCCTAAATTTTGGGCATAATAAACACCTGCGTATTATACACAGGTGCGTTTTATACCTGAGATTTTATGGTAGGTAGACTTAGGGTTTAGGATGTTTTAAAAAAATATATATATATATATATTAAAACAACATAATTTACATAGGTGGGTAAGTTAAGTATGTTAGTAAGTATGAGTTATTTAGTAGAAATTAGACATTCATTTACTTTAAGGTAGGTTGCTTGTCCATGCTCTTTTCCATGCGCCAAGTCAGTTCCTTTTTCAGCCTCGTTAGAAGGGCAGCAACATCTGGAATTATATTACCCTCAGCACCAAGTAAGTGTTCCCTATGGGCAAGGAAATCGTCCATTTTTAACAAGAGGTGTGTGAAGAGGGGAATGACTTCGGCCAGGCTAGCTTTTTTTTGCTTAAGATTTCCGTCAAAGCACAGAAAGGCGTGAGCACTGTCACTGCCTATTCCATCAAGGGCCCAGTCAGCCCTGCCCAGTGTTCTGTTACTGCCAATGAAATGATGACATGACACGAATTGCGTGAATTGCCTTTTTGTGTTTCAGGATACGCTCTACCATATCTAAAGTGCAGTTCCACCTGGTTCCAACATCTTGTTTTGGGTGGTGCTCTGGGAGGTCTGCATATTTCTGTTCCTCCCTGAGGAGCTGGCTATCTTTGACGCTCCGATGGAAGTGACCAGCAATTTGTCAGCACAACTCCAGAAATGCTGACAACCTTCCAGTGTTACTGCCATCGTTGAGAGCAGCCTTCACTACCAATGCAGGACATGCGCTGAGCAGCGCACACCCAAAGATCTGCTATCTCGGAGAGCCTTTATCATGTTAGCTGCACCATCAGTAACCACAAACCCCATTTGTGCCTGTGTGTCTGCCTGTGCCACCATGTTCTGCAGTGCTTTGAGAATGTTATATGAGGTGTACTGCTGATCCATTACCTCAGTATGGAGGAGGAAAGAGTGGTGCCCCTGCTTGGCTACTGCACCTGGATTTGTTGTTGGTATCGATGATGTGTCATGCAACACATTGGGCTGCCACCAATGCTCCGTCAATTACAGGAAGATATGCTGGCCACTCAGAGCACTCCATAAGTCAATGGTAAAGTGCACAGACTGGCCACCAGCCTTTTCTAGCATGCCCTTCAAAAGCCCAATGCATGTCCAGTGCAGTGAGGGCACTATAGTTCTACTAAATGTGGTGCAGGATGGAATTTTTTATTGGTGTGTGACAGCCTCCATAAGTTGCTGAAAGGGCTCTCTATCCACCAAATTAAAAGTAGCACCCCCATCGGCTATGAGTTGTGCAATGAGGCGTATGATTTTTCTGGACTGCTGTCCGCACATCCCCTTGGAATGAAACTGTAACGGTTTGTTCGACTCACAGACACAGTGGTTAGGCTATAAACACAGTTTTATTGAATTAAACAATACAGTAAGAACCCTCACAGGTCCTGTAGTATACAAACAGTATAATACAGACACACGACAGGTAAATTACTCAATGCCCACACAGGTCCAGCATAATATGAAGGTACAGACACTATGTACTGACACAGGTCAGGCAAGAGGATTAAGTTCCCAGGACTCCAGTACTGCAGGAGTTAAAGTTCATCAATGATGGTAAACAGTCCCATGTGTGAAGGTACTGGAATGATACTTTAACACTCCAAGGTCAGCAAACATACGTGAATTGCCAGAGCTCAACTGAGGTAGTAATGAGCACTGCCGGAGCAATAACGGAGGCAACCACTTGCAACCGGAATATCAGTAACGGAGGTCAAGCCAATGGCACTCTACCTGAGCAATCACGGAGGCAGCCACTTGCAACTGGTGTAGCAATAACGGAGGACTAGGTCAAAGGTGCACTGCCGGAGCAGTAACTGAAACAACAATAGCAGCCTGCAGGAGCAGTAGGGGAGGACAAGCCAATGGCACTTTACCGGAGCAATCACGGAGGCACACACTTGCAACTGGTATGACAGTAACGTAGGACTAAGCCAGAGGCGCTCTGCCGGAGCAGTAACTGAGACAACACTGGCAACCTGCAGGAGCAGTGGCGGAGGAAAAGCCAGTGGCACTTTACCAGAGCAATCATGGAGGCACACACTTGCAAATGATATGACAGTAACGGAGGACTAGGCCTGAGGCGCACTGCCGGAGCAGTAACTGAGACAACACTGGCAACCTGCAGCAGCAGTAGCGGAGGACAAGCCAATGGCACTTTACCGGAGCAATCACGGAGGCACACACTTGCAACCGGTATGACAGTAATGGAGGACTAGGCCGGAGGCGCACTGCCAGAGCAGTAACTGAGACAACACTGGCAACCTGCAGGAGTTGTAGTGGAGGACAAGCCAATGGTAACCGGATTGTGTGCTAAGAATGTCGCCGAGGCGACAATGACAGAGGAAGCAGAAAAGTTGATCAAGCCGGGTCGGTGCACAGGAACAGGAACATCAGCCAGGCTGGGTCGATACACAGGATCAGACACTGAAGAGATGTTAGGCAATCCAGGTCAGTACACAGGAGCAGGAACTGAAGAGTAGCCAGGCAGGCCAAGTCGGTACACTGGGAACACTGAGCAGTTAGTTAGCACTGGTACAAGAACACCACGAAAGGGCCCCGTGTGGGTGCAGGAGCCCAGTATATAAAGGCCATACTAGGCGGGCTGAACACAGGGCAACCAATGAGAGCAATACACAGGATAATTGACAGAAAAACAAAAACAAGGGAGCACAGGCACCGTGATAGAAACCCACCAAAATCTTCTAATGTGGCCTGTATTGATTTTGGGCTGCAGGGGAAAAATCAAGCTCAGGGGAATAATCAAGGTAAGTGGAAAAATCAAGCTCAGGGGACAAATCAAGCGTAGGAGGCCTTGAGCCCTCATATTCTTCTTCTACCTCTTGTAGGTTAGGACGAGAAGAAGAATCATGATCAGCATCAGATTTTGGGGAGAACTGCTGAATTCCCTCATCTGCCTGGTGGCTACCGGGAAATGTTAAACTATATTCCTCAATAACCTTATCTAGAGAAGATATGCTCTAAGTGGCAATGACAGTGTTGGCAGTAAAATACTGCAAAAATTTCCATTTGGGCTGCTTACACAGACATTCGCTATAAAAATCCAACATTGATACTGCCCGCAGTGTCCGACCAGTAGTGTTACACTCACTAGGTGTCCACAGGTTTATAGAACTGGCAGTACAGGAGGAGGTGACTAAACTGAAAGTGGCACTAGTCATTGTGCAGGTGGTTCTGGGGGGATCATCACGAAACTGTTGACGAGACACAGGTGACGGCTGCTTTGTTATCTCAGAGGAGCACCTGGACCTCTCTACCCTGCTAGTAGAGGTAGAACAACCCGTAGTTCTCTTCTTATTTTTATTTTTTGGTTTGGAGTGCTGCTGCTGAGTCTGACTTTGACATTGACATAACATTGACATAGTCCTCTTCTTTAGCCGCCTGCTGCTGCTAGCTCTGCTTGAAAGCAACGTCACTGTGTTGGTGTTGGTGGATGCTGGGTCACTGCAGCTGGTACCAGGATCAAGAACATCAGGTTGTTCAGTAGGACTCAAATCCATTACACATAGGTAGGTACTATACTATAATAATTTGAACATTTTAAAACCTGGCCACACGACAACTGTGAGACTGGCTTTGTCACTCGGAAAATTATTCAAACAAATTCCTAATATTATATTTTTGCAGAGGAACAAATGCCTCTCCCTTGGGATAACAATAAGGTACTAGTCCTGCCTGTCTGCCTACAGAACTGTGAGACTGGCTTTGTCTCTCTGAAAACTATTCAAACAAATTCCAGATAATTTTAATATTTTGCACAGAAACAAAGATGACTTTTCTTTAGCGGTGGCAACAAGGTACTAGGCCTGCCTACAGAACTGCGAGACTGGCTGTGTCACTCTAAAAGCTATTCAAACAAATTCCTAATATTTTTAATATCTTGAACAGGACCAAATGACTCTCATTTGAGGTGGCAGTAAGGTATTAGGCCTGCCTGCCTACAGAACTGTGAGTCTGGCTGTGTCACTCTGAAAACTGTTCAAATTCCTAATATTTTTAATATTTTGCACAGGAAAACATGGTTCTCCCTTGCAGTGGCAATAAAGTACTAGGCCTGCCTGCCTATGGAACTGTGAGACTGGCTGTGTCACTCTGAAAACTATTCAGCCAAATTCCTAATATTTTTAATATTTTGCACAGGAACAAATAACTCTCCCTTGCGGTGGCAATAAGGTACTAGGCCTGCCTGTCTGCCTAAAGAAATGTGAGACTGGCTGTGTCACTCTAAAAATTATTCAAACAAATTCCAAATATTTGTAATATTTTGAACAGGAAAAAATTACTCTCCCTTGCGGTGACAATAAGGTACTAGGCCTGCCTACAGAACGGTGAGACTGGCTGTGTCACTCTGAAAACTATTCAAACAAATTCCTAATATTTTTAATATTTTGAACAGGACCAAATGATTATCACTTGCGGTGGCAATAAGGTACTAGGTTTGTTTGTCTGCCTACAGAACTGTGAGACTGGCTGTGTCACTCTGAAAACTATTCAAACAAATTCCTAATATTTTTAATATTTTGAACAGGACCAAATGATTCTCACTTACGGTGGCAATAAGGTACTAGGCTTGTTTGTCTGCCTACAGAACTGTGAGACTGGCTGTGTCACTCTGAAATCTATTCAAACAAATTCCAAATATTTTTAATATTTTACACAGAAACAAATGACTCTCACTTGCGGGTGGCAATAAGGTACTAGGCCTGCCTGCCTACAGTACTATAGGGTACAATAAGGTATTAATGCTGGCTGACTGCCTATGCCTAATGCTACCTGCCTGCCTACAAAACAACTGGACACATTGCATTGTATTAAGTATAGTCTTTAGCGTACAGCATATTGCGTTTTGAGTACTGTGTATAGCATTTTGCATCTGGCACATGGCATTTTGCATACAGCGTTTTGTGTATTGCTTATAGCATTTTGAGTACAGCATTTATGTATTTGCGAATAGCATTGTGGTTATAGTGTTTTTCATATTGCGTGTTGTCTATTATGCAGTGCATTTAGAGTAGTATTTTGCCGACAGCATTTTGTGTATAGCATTTTTGCATATAACGTGTTGAATTTAGCATTATGCATATTGTGTATTGCATACAGCATAGCACTTTGCAAATAGCATTTTGTGTATTGCCTAGAATATTGTACATAGTGGTTTGTGAATAGCTTTGTTCTTATAGCACAGGAGTCACTTTATCATAAACAAGCATGTCATCATATTCGTCATCATCACCATTTCACTATAGCTCAGGGGTGGGCAACTGGTGGCCTTCCAGCTATTGTGGACTACAATTCCATGTTTAAGACATTCCCACTTCATTATGACATCATAGTTACCCAAGGTTTTACAAGCTGGGGCTGCTTGTATAACTGCTAGCCATTATGACTTCATAATGACTAGTGTTTATAAACCCTGGTGCTGCTCACCCTGAGCTCAGATTAATTCAGGAGGGAGAGGAATGAGCTTCAGAGATAGCAAACACAGACCAGACAAAATGGAACGTGTTACGATGCAGAGATGCAAGAAAAAACAAGTCCCGAAGAGTACCAGCAGAACTCCAGAACAAGCAATGCTGCTCTACAGGGAAAAACTTACGGCCTTTGAGCACCAAGAGATTTTCAACTATCCTGTCATTTACTGTATGGGACTCCACGCAAACAAAGATCAAGTTGGTGGCTATGATGATGATGATGGCTTCTACAAGGTAGTGCCACATGATCATATTGCATACAGATATGAGGTGCTAAGGACACTTGGCAAAGGGACCTTTGGACAAGTGGTGAAGGCCTATGACCATAAGACACATCAACATGTTGCTATAAAAATGGTCAGAAATGACAGCCGTTTTAGCCAAGAAGCAGAAGAAGAAATCAAGATGCTGAAAATGCTGAAACAACTGGACAAAGAAAATAAAATGAATGTCGTACACCTTCTGGAAAGCTTTAGCTTCCGGAACCATATGTGTATGACCTTTGAATTGCTGGGCCCGAACCTCTATGATCATCTTGGGGAAAACAATTATCGGGGCCTCAGCTTGTCTACAGTGCGCAAATTGGCTGTTCAGATCTTACAGTGCTTGGACATGCTACACAAGAAGAAAATCATGCACTGCGATCTGAAACCGGAAAATATTGCTTTAAAGAAATCTGGCAGTTCCGGAATTAAAGTCATCGATTTTGGACAAAGCTGCTATGACCGTCAGGATGTTTTCACAAACATGGGGACCCGCTACTACAGAGCACCAGAGGTGATTCTAGGTAACCCCTGTGGCACATCTGTTGACATGTGGAGCTTTGGGTGCATTCTAGCAGAGTTACTGACCGGATACCCTCTTTTCTTCGGAGAGAATCCAGACGATCAGATGGCATGCATCATTGAAGTATTAGGGATGCCACCACAAGAGCTTCTTAATTCTTCAGAGAGAGGGGCACATTTTGTCAGCGCCACAGGCTACCCTCTCTACTGTACAGATAAACGGCGGAAAGGTGGGTTCTCCCCCAGTGGAATCTTTCGAGGTTCCCCAGGCAGTAGGAAACTTCCATCTGCATTGAAGGGGCGCGGCGATCTCAAATTCCTCAACTTTTTGAGAAGATGCCTACAGTGGGACCCTGATAACCGTATGACACCTAGTGAGGCTTTGAACCATCCTTGGCTAAGAAATAATTAGCCAAAGCCTGCCCATGGAGAGAATATGTCAGCCAAATGTATAGCAGAAAACAGAGCTGATATAATGTCTTTTAACAGGTGCAACCGCCATCCTAAGCACCTGAGGAAGAATCCAACAAACAATACTTTAGACAAAGTTCATCTGGATAAACAAAGGTGACATGGCAAAGCCTGAACACCATGAACGCTTGTCTATTTCTCAATTTGTTCCTTGCTACTTAATTAAGGTTAACAAAATAAAAAAAAAATAACAAAATGGAAATGAACGTCTCTGTGGTCTGTTTGGGTTATAACCCTTTGAGTGCCAGAGGGGTACGCAATGCATTGCTTTGCAATTGCATTCCTCTCTGGCACTCAAAGGGATAAACTACAGATAAATTAGGCTGTGGCTCTGAGGGACATTAGAAAAATCCCAGAACTTTGATTTTATTAAAATGACAATAGTGAACATGCTGCAGCTCTTGTATTGAAACAGTAAGTTGGGTTCAATTCTGCCTCTAGTGTATAGTAAACTGTGTGAATGGAAATGTGTGATTAGAAATAAGGTCATAGAGATATCCTACTACTGACTGCAGTTATCATGTCCATAGACTCCTCCCTCTTCAACACACACACACATCACATTCAGGCTCCGCTCACAAAACAGCGACTACAGAGTGTTGCTTCTGGATTACACAGTATAAGAATCCTCCAGCTCTGGAAAGTACCAGACTCAAGTACAGAGATCAGCAGATCCTTAAGATACACAACCAGTAATTATCTTAGTAACATAATGGCCAGGACACAGTGGGGGTATCATACAACAGTCCGACATATCTATATAATTTCTCTATGTAACAGAACAATTTAACTAGGTAGAGGTACATCATAAAGTGGTCAGGTATAGCTATATCAGGGGTCTCCAACAAGTAGCTTTTGTGCTGATGGCAGCTCTTTGGCTTCCACTGAGTAGCTTTCTCCAGTCTAGTATCAGTTCTAGTAGATGAACTCTGCAGTGGTCAATTAGACATCCAATAGTAATGCAGATAGAACGCCTCACAGCATTTTTATTGTTTTCTTGCCCCACTACCACAACAGCTTCTTACTGATTATTCCACATGCTTTGTAAATACAACTTATATAGTAAGTGTTGTGGGAAATATGTGGCGGCAAACTGGGTAAGAACCGCAGGGTGACTCAATGTTCAAAGCAAAAAACAAACCTGTGCTCCTCCATACAGATTATCCAAATGTGAACCCTGTGTAACGCATATATTATACCACTTTAATAACCCTTAAGGACCGGTGACATTCCAGGACCATCACCGGTAAACTTGCCTAAAGGACCGGTGATGGTTCTAGTACGTCAAAAGTTAAGTCTCCCATTGCCACCTCAGAACGCAATGAGAGAGCAGCATGCTGGCTGTTACTAAGTGCTCCAATACTGGAGAGCTTAGTTTCAGCATATAGTTATTTTGTTGTCACATGTGATTTGCTAAAATAGCAGATCACTTGTGGCAAAAGCAAAATGACAGGGGAAGCAGTGTTTGTGAACACTGTGCCGTCACTTCTGTCTGTCTGAGAGACAGAGACAACATTTTGCCACATTGTGTCCTATGTTCCAGCTCCTGCTCCAGCCTCAAATTAGTTAAAAAGAAGAAAAAAATAATTTTCCACACTTGTATCACTCTTCTTACAGTGATCACTGGATTTCCACCTCTTTGATCACCAAGGTTAGTGATCAATTTCTGCAGATAAGCATTTGCTGAACTGTGGTATTTTTTGTACCCCTCCATTTATTGCTTAATTTATTTATTTTTAAATAAAAAGTGATTTTTTTTCCAGTGATTTATATAGATAAATAGGTAGGTAGTTTAAGTTAAGTTAGGTAGGTTGAAGATATATATGGGTTAGAGTAAGGTTTAGGGTTAGATTTAGGTTTAGGCATAGAGTTTCATACAAAATATAAAAAAAATATATTTTTATTTTGGCAATAGTGACAGTTTTTTTTCTGTAATTTAATTTGGATCCTGTTTTCTTTCCTTTCTTCATGAAATTAATTTATTCAATATTCAGTTAATTTGTTTGGGTGGGTAGTTCCTGTTAATTTAGGTTGGAATAGGGTTTACGTGTGTTAAGGTAAGGATTACAGTTACAGTTTGGCACAAACAAAACTAAAGAAAATATTTATAAATATATGTGTGTATATATATATATATATATATATATATATATATATATGTATAGTATTTACATAGGAATAGTGACCAGTTGGGGTTAATGTTTTTGTTTTGTTGATTTGGATTGAGTTAGCTATATTCCTTTGGTGGGTATTTACTTAGAGGGGAATTAGGTAGACTTAGGGTTTAGGATATTTTAAAAAAATATATATATATATATATTAAAACAAAATAATTTACATAGGTGGGTAAGTTAAGTATGTTAGTAAGTATGAGTTATTTAGTAGAAATTAGACATTCATTTACTTTAAGGTAGGTTGCTTGTCCATGCTCTTTTCCATGCGCCAAGTCAGTTCCTTTTTTAGCCTCGTTAGAAGGGCAGCAACATCTGGAATTATATTACCCTCAGCACCAAGTAAGTGTTCCCTATGGGCAAGGAAATTGTCCATTTTTAACAAGAGGTGTGTGAAGAGGGGAATGACTTCGGCCAGGCTAGCTTTCTTTTGCTTAAAATTTCCGTCAAAGCACAGAAAGGCGTGAGCACTGTCACTGCCTATTCCATCAAGGGCCCAGTCAGCCCTGCCCAGTGTTCTGTTACTGCCAATGAAATGATGACATGACATGAATTGCGTGAATTGCCTTTTTGTGTTTCAGGATACGCTCTACCATATCTAAGGTGCAGTTCCACCTGGTTCCAACATTTTGTTTTGGGCGGTGCTCTGGGAGGTCTGCATTTTTCTGTTCCTCCCTGAGGAGCTGGCTATCTTTGACGCTCCGATGGAAGTGACCAGCAATTTGTCAGCACAACTCCAGAAATGCTGACAACCTTCCAGTGTTACTGCCATCGTTGAGAGCAGCCTTCACTACCAATGCAGGACATGCGCTGAGCAGCGCACACCCAAAGATCTGCTATCTCGGAGAGCCTTTATCATGTTAGCTGCACCATCAGTAACCACAAACCCCATTTGTGCCTGTGTGTCTGCCTGTGCCACCATGTTCTGCAGTGCTTTGTGAATGTTATATGAGGTGTACTGCTGATCCATTACCTCAGTTTGGAGGAGGAAAGAGTGGTGCCCCTGCTTGGCTACTGAACCTGGATTTGTTGTTGGTATCGATGATGTGTCATGCAACACATTGGGCTGCCACCAATGCTCCGTCAATTACAGGAAGATATGCTGGCCACTCAGAGCACTCCATAAGTCAGTGGTAAAGTGCACTGACTGGCCACCAGCCTTTTCTAGCATGTCCTTCAAAAGCCCAATGCATATCCAGTGCAGTGAGGGCACTATAGTTCTACTAAATGTGGTGCAGGATGGAATTTTTTATTGGTGTGTGACAGCCTCCATAAGTTGCTGAAAGGGCTCTCTATCCACCAAATTAAAAGCAGCACCCCCAACGGCTATGAGTTGTGCAATGAGGCATATGATTTTTCTGGACTGCTGTCCGCACATCCCCTTGGAATGAAACTGTAACGGTTTGTTCAACTCACAGACACAGTGGTTAGGATAAAAACACAGTTTTATTGAATTAAACAATACAGTAAGAACCCTCACAGGTCCTGTAGTATACAAACAGTATAATACAGACACACGACAGGTAAATTATTCAATGCCCACACAGGTCCAGCATAATATGAAGGTACAGACACTATATACTGACACAGGTCAGGCAAGAGGATTAAGTTCCCAGGACTCCAGTACTGCAGGAGTTAAAGTTCATCAATGATGGTAAACAGTCCCATGTGTGAAGGTACTGGAATGATACTTTAACACTCCAAGGTCAGCAAACATACGTGAACTGCCAGAGCTCAACTGAGGTAGTAATGAGCACTGCCGGAGCAATAACGAAGGCAACCACTTGCAACCGGAATATCCGTAACGGAGGTCAAGCCGATGGCACTCTACCGGAGTACTCATGGAGGCAGCCACTTGCAACCGGTGTAGCAATAACGGAGGACTAGGCCAAAGGCGCACTGCCGGAGCAGTAACTGAGACAACACTAGCAGCCTGCAGGAGCAGTAACGGAGGACAAGCCAATGGCACTTTACTGGAGCAATCACAAAGGCACACACTTGCAACTGGTATGACAGTAACGTAGGACTAAGCCAAAGGCGCTCTGCCGGAGCAGTAACTGAGACAACACTGGCAATCTGCAGGAGCAGTGGCGGAGGACAAGCCAGTGGCACTTTACCAGAGCAATCATGGAGGCACACACTTGCAACTGGTATGACCGTTACGAAGGACTAGGCCTGAGGCGCACTGCCGGAGCAGTAACTGAGACAACACTGGCAACCTGCAGGAGCAGTAGCGGAGGACAAGCCAATGGCACTTTACCGGAGCAATCACGGAGGCACACAATTGCAACCGGTATGACAGTAATGGAGGACTAGGCCAGAGGCGCACTGCCAGAGCAGTAACTGAGACAACACTGACAACCTGCAGGAGTTGTAGTGGAGGACAAGCCAATGGTAACCGGATTGTCTGCTAAGAATGTCGCCGAGTCGACAATGACAGAGGATGCAGAAACGTTGATCAAGCCGGTGTCACGGTTTATTATGACTCTCAGACACAAGTTTTAGGTAAAAATCAATTTTATTGAAATAATAAATTGATAACGTAGGATGGCAATCACATACATACAGATATATTCAGAATATAATAAGACAGAAGGTAGACTCTACCGGTCCTGTCAATATACCGGACAGGACAGTCTGAAGTAATAGAATGTTAGGCTCTACCGGCCTTGCCAATACCGGGTAAGGCAACCTGCAGATGGAATCGCATAACGGTTCTACCGGCCTTACCAAATTACCGGGCAAGGCAGCCTCAATAGATTCATAATGTAGGCTCTACCGGCCCTGCCAATACCGGGTAAGGCAACCTCAGATGGAATGTGGCAAAAGGTTCTACCGGCCTTACCAATACCGGGCAGGACAGCCCAGAGATAGTAGCAGCAGTCAGATGGTAATGGCAAATTGACAGGATCGTAAGCAACCCAGTGTACACACACTGAGACTAACAGGGGAATCGTAAAGCCGCAAGGCTTTGGAGCAAACCAGCGTCCGCACGCTGGGACCAACACTGAATTGTATAGCCGATAGGCTTAGGAGCAAACCAGTGACCGCACACTGGTGTAACAAGCGAGTTAGTATAGCCGTAAGGCTTAGGAGCAAACCAGCGTCCGCACGCTGGGACCAACACAGAATTGTATAGCTGATAGGCTTTGGAGCAAACCAGTGACCGCACACTGGTGTAACAAGCGAGTTTGTATAGCCGCAAGGCTTTATAGCAAACCAGCGTCCGCACGCTGGGACCAACACAGGATAGTACAGCCGATAGGCTTTGGAGCAAACCAGTGACCGCACACTGGTGTAATAAGCGAGTTAGTATAGCCGCAAGGCTTTGGAGCAAACCAGCGTCCGCACGCTGGGACCAACACAGAATTGTATAGCCGATAGGCTGTGGAGCAAACCAGTGACCGCACACTGGAGTAACGAGCAATGTCGCAGACGCGACCAGGCAGGAGGTCACCAGGATACAGGAGACAGGCGATGCGATGACAGGAACCAGCAACGATCAGTCAGGTCAGGAAACAGCAGAGAAGAAGTACAGCAGGAACTGCAACACCAGAGACTAGGCCAGAACCAGGACTGGAAGTACTTCAGCATGCAGGAAACACTGGAACAGTAGAGATCAGGAACTCAGGAACATATGAGATCAGGAACTCAGGAACACTGGAACAGAGGCCCAGCTATCACTGGCATAGTGATAGCAAGAAGGTCAGAAACAACACGAAAGGGCAACCAAAGGGTGCCCAATCCAGGTTTAAATAGGCAATGAAAGGCGGCCTATCTGCAGACAGCCAATAGCAGCCCCCTACTGGTGACAGACAAGGAACTGCAGCAATCACGGGCACAGTGATAGTACCCCCCCTTCAAAGACCCCCTCTCCTAGAATACCGTCTAGGTTTCTGTGGGTAATTGGCATGAAAGGCCCTAGTTAGCCTAGGTGCATGAAGGTCCGTACTATCCACCCATGATCGATCCTCAGGACCATACCCTTTCCAATGTACCAGGTACTGTACCCTTCCTCTAAGCCTACGGGAATCAATAATGCTCTGAACCTCGTACTCCTCCTGGCCCTCGACCTCAACAGGTCCTGGCACCACAGGTGTGGTAGTATAGCGATTGCAAACCAGAGGCTTAAGAAGGGACACATGGAACACATTATGGATACGCATGGATGCAGGTAGGTCTAGTGCATAGGAGACAGGGTTAATTTTGCGAATAACTCTGTATGGACCAATAAACCGGGGAGCCAACTTATTAGACGGAACCTGCAGCTTGAGATTTCTGGAAGAAAGCCATACTCTATCCCCAACCTGAAAGGAAACCGCTGGAAGCCTTCTGCGATTAGCATGACGCTGATGACGCTGAAATGACTGACCAAGTGCCCTCTGAACTTGTGCCCATGTGGAACGGAGTTGCTCGATATGCTCATCCAGAGTTGGTATCTGTTGCGTCTGAAATGAGTCTGGAAGCAAACAGGGCTGGAACCCATGATTAATCAGAAATGGAGAGCTCCCAGATGAAGAATTGACCGCACAGTTCCTGGCGAACTCTGCCCAAGGCAACAAGTCGGACCAATTATCATGATGGTCAGTAACGAAACAACGGAGAAATTGTTCCAAGCCCTGATTAGCTCGTTCAGCGGCTCCATTGGTCTGGGGATGGTAGGCAGAGGAGAAGGACAGCTGTATGCCCATCTGTTGGCAAAATGCCCTCCAAAATCTAGACACAAACTGGCTCCCCCTGTCAGACACCAGTACCCTAGGCACTCCATGCAACCGGAATACTTCTCTGGCGAACACCATTGCCAATTCCTTCGCTGAAGGAAGACCACGGAGGGGCACGAAATGAGCCATTTTAGAAAATCTGTCCACCATCATGAATATAAAGGAGTACCCCTTGGACATAGGCAACTCTCCCATAAAATCAATGGAAACATGAGACCAGGGGCGTTCGCCATTAGGCACCGGTTGAAGCAAGCCCACAGGTAGATGTCTCGGGGTCTTAGCGCGGGCACAGGTGGCACAGGCATTCGTAAATTCGGCACAATCGTTTCTCATGGAGGGCCACCAAAATAACTGAGAAAGGGACCATAACAATTGGTCTCTACCAATATGTCCCGCAGCCTTAGAGGAATGGTAGGTTTCAAGCAGCCTAGTACGAAATGGTTCATCGACAAAACATTTGCCCACTGGAGTTTCATGGGGAGCGGACCCCTGAGAGGCCAGGATCTCCTCCCCTAAAGGAGAAGTGATACTCGTGCGTATAGTAGCCAGTATTCTATCAGGTTGGATGATGGGTGCTGGTGCTTCCACTCTGTCACTGTCGGCCTCAAATTGTCTTGACAGTGCATCCGCCCTGATATTCTTTGACCCCGGTAAGTATGATACAATGAAATTAAATCGAGACAGGAACAGTGTCCACCTGGCCTGACGGGAGGACAATCTCTTGGCCTCCGAGAGATAAGTCAGATTTTTATGATCTATTAGGATTAATACGGGAGTCTTGGTACCTTCATGCAAATGACGCCACTCCTTAAGAGCGAGGATAATGGCCAATAATTCTTTGTCACCTATCTCATAGTGGCCTTGAGTGACAGTCAACTTCTTAGAGAACAACCCACAAGGTCTGAGAGTACCACCTTTCTCGTGTCGTTGCGAAAGTACTGCCCCAACCCCAATATCTGAGGCATCCACCTCTAACGTAAATGGAAATAGACGATTGGGGTGGGATAACACAGGAGCCGCAGCAAATGCCAGCTTCAAATTCTCAAAGGCATTCTCAGCAGATACCGGCCAACAAGAAGGATTAGCGCCCTTGTGCGTAAGATCGGACAAAGGTTTAACAATGGAAGAAAAGTTCTTAATAAACCGCCTATAATAATTAGCGAAACCCAGGAAACGCTGTATGGCTTTAAGCCCCTTGGGTTTTGGCCATTGTAAGACAGCTGACAACTTATCCTTGTCCATGGCAATGCCATCATTGCCAATTATAAACCCCAAGAATGGCACACTGGTTCTATGAAAGTCACATTTTTCCAGTTTACAAAATAATTTGTTCTCACGGAGTCGTAGCAATACTGCGGATACATCTTTGATGTGCTGTGCCATGTCTTGAGAGTAAATCAATATATCGTCCAGATAAACCACAACACATGTCTGTAACATATCTCTCAGAACATCGTTTATCAGTTCCTGGAAAACTGCGGGGGCATTACATAGCCCAAATGGCATTACAAGATACTCGTAGTGCCCAGCTCGAGTATTAAAGGCAGTTTTCCACTCATCACCTGCTCGAATGCGCACCAGATTGTAAGCAGCCCGTAGGTCCAATTTGGTAAAAATCGAAGCACCCTTAAGCCTATCAAAAAGCTCGGTGATGAGTGGTATGGGGTATGCGTTTTTTGCCATTAGTTTATTCAAGCCCCGGTAGTCAATGCATGGTCTTAATTCGCCATTTTTCTTTTTTACAAAAAAGAACCCAGCCCCAGCTGGAGAGGTAGATTTTCGTATGATCCCTCTAGCAAGGACATCAGAAATGTAATCCTCCATAGCCTTATTTTCCTCACAAGATAATGGATAAGTGCGTCCTTTCGGAGGTACTGCACCAGGCTGCAATTCGATGCAACAATCATAAGGTCTATGCTGAGGTAGCAAACTGGCCTCTCCTTTGCTAAAAACATCGCCAAACTGTTGGTACACATCCGGTATAGCCGAGGAGGTGCACAGGACCTTAACAGGCTGGATGACGCACTTGTCCATACAAAACTGGGACCAAGCAGCAATTTCACACTTTTTCCAATCAAATTGTGGGTTATGTAACTGTAACCACAGAAAGCCCAATATTACCGCATGGTGCGGAGAATTAATCAGTTGAAACTGCTGCTCTTCTCTGTGAAGTGCCCCAATAGTCATAGACAGTGGCATAGTTTCAAACATAACCTGAGGCGGTTCTAAGGGTCTGCCATCAATCGCTTCAATAGTCAAGGGATTTTCTCTTTCAATGCGTGGAACTCCGTGCAATTCAGCAAAGGTATTATTCATAAAATACCCTGCTGCACCAGAGTCAACCAAGGCCAAAACCTCCACAGAGCGTTGTGCCCAAGATAATACCACCTGTATGGTGGGTTTCATTGTGCCTGACACTGGGGACGATTGTACACCACCTAGGGCCTGTCCCCCAAGGTACCCTAGGTGTGTGCGTTTCCCGGACGTACCGGACAGGAATTTAGCAAATGCCCTTTTTTACCGCAGTATAAACACAACCCTTGTCTTCTGTGATAAAGTCTCTCAGCCTTGTTAGTCTAGTGAAGCCTATTTACATAGGTTCACTTGTCTCCCGTACAGGTTCACTAGATTTCAATGCCAGGGGAGGGATGGGTGGGCAAAACATGCCACTAGGCTCATTATTCTTTGACCGTAACTTACGATCTCTGGCAATTGATCTCTCACGTATTCTGGAGTCAATTATCATAACATATTCAATTTAGTCATCTAGATCAATAGGTAGATCTTTAGCAGCGATTTCGTCCTTAATGTGGTCATTCAGGCCTTGAGAAAAAGCTGCCAATAATGACTCGTTATTCCAACCTACCTCTGCTGCCATTGTGCGGAATTCGATGGCGTAGTCGCCTACTGTATGCCTGCCCTGATGTATCTCCATAAGGCGTTTGGCAGCAGAGGTGGTTCTACCAGGAGGCTCAAACACTCTTCGAAACGATTGCACAAATTCTCTAAAGTTTTTTGTACAAGGTTTAGCATTCTCCCACAAGGGGTTAGCCCAAGCCAAAGCTCTGCCAGTGAGCAAAGATATTGTAAACCCCACCTTACTACGATCATTGGGAAATGCGTGTGCCGTCAATTCCATAAAAATCTCGAGTTGGTTGATGAACCCTCTGCAGAGACTAGGGTCACCATCATATCTTAGCGGCAAGGGTGCAGAAGCCGTTAACCCTTTAACAGTGCCCCCTATGGGTCTGGTATCACTCTCCGGTGTCTGACTTGGCGAGACCACCGGGCTAGAGCTAGATTTGTCAGCAAGTACCGTGCGTTCAAGGATCGTTTGAATTGCAACTGCCAATTGATCCAAACGTTGCTCGTGCACATCCATCCTCCAATGGATATTCTGTGCATTACCTTCACCTTTGCTGTCTGAGGTCATGGCCCTTTCATACTGTCACGGTTTATTATGACTCTCAGACACAAGTTTTAGGTAAAAATCTATTTTATTGAAATAATAAATTGATAACGTAGGATGGCAATCACATACATACAGATATATTCAGAATATAACAAGACAGAAGGCAGACTCTACCGGTCCTGTCAATATACCGGACAGGACAGTCTGAAGTAATAGAATGTTAGGCTCTACCGACCTTGCCAATACCGGGTAAGGCAACCTGCAGATGGAATCGCATAACGGTTTTACCGGCCTTACCAAATTACCGGGCAAGGCAGCCTCAATAGATTCATAATGTAGGCACTACCGGCCCTGCCAATACCGGGTAAGGCAACCTCAGATGGAATGTGGCAAAAGGTTCTACCGGCCTTACCAATACCGGGCAGGGCAGCCCAGAGATAGTAGCAGCAGTCAGATGGTAATGGCAAATTGACAGTATCGTAAGCAACCCAGTGTACACACACTGAGACTAACAGGGGAATCGTAGAGCCGCAAGGCTTTGGAGCAAACCAGCGTCCGCACGCTGGGACCAACACTGAATTGTATAGCCGATAGGCTTAGGAGCAAACCAGCGTCCGCACGCTGGGACCAACACAGAATTGTATAGCTGATAGGCTTTGGAGCAAACCAGTGACCGCACACTGGTGTAACAAGCGAGTCTGTATAGCCGCAAGGCTTTGGAGCAAACCAGCGTCCGCACACTGGTGTAACAAGCGAGTTTGTATAGCCGCAAGGCTTTGGAGCAAACCAGCGTCCGCACGCTGGGACCAACACAGAATTGTATAGCTGATAGGCTTTGGAGCAAACCAGTGACCGCACACTGGTGTAACAAGCGAGTCTGTATAGCCGCAAGGCTTTGGAGCAAACCAGCGTCCGCACGCTGGGACCAACACAGGATAGTACAGCCGATAGGCTTTGGAGCAAACCAGTGACCGCACACTGGTGTAATAAGCGAGTTAGTATAGCCGTAAGGCTTAGGAGCAAACCAGCGTCTGCACGCTGGGACTAACACAGGATTGTATAGCCGATAGGCTTTGGAGCAAACCAGTGACCGCACACTGGTGTAATAAGCGAGTTTGACTAGCCGCAAGGCTTTGGAGCAAACCAGCGTCCGCACGCTGGGACCAACACAGAATTGTATAGCCGATAGGCTGTGGAGCAAACCAGTGACCGCACACTGGAGTAAAGAGCAATGTCGCCGACGCGACCAGGCAGGAGGTCACCAGGATACAGGAGACAGGCGATGCGATGACAGGAACCAGCAACGATCAGTCAGGTCAGGAAACAGCAGAGAAGAAGTACAGCAGGAACTGCAACACCAGAGGCTAGGCCGGAACCAGGACTGGAAGTACTTCAGCATGCAGGAAACACTGGAACAGTAGAGATCAGGCACTCAGGAACATATGAGATCAGGAACTCAGGAACACTGGAACAGAGGCCCAGCTATCACTGGCGTAGTGATAGCAAGAAGGTCAGAAACAACACGAAAGGGCAACCAAAGGGTGCCCAATCCAGGTTTAAATAGGCAATGAAAGGCGGCCTATCTGCAGACAGCCAATAGCAGCCCCCTACTGGTGACAGACGAGGAACTGCAGCAATCACGGGCACCGTGATAGCCGGGTCGGTGCACAGAAACAGGAACATCAGCCAGGCTGGGTCGATACACAGGAACAGACACTGAAGAAAAGTCAGGCAATCCAGGTCAGTACACAGGAGCAGGAACTGAAGAGTAGCCAGGCAGGCCAAGTCGGTACACTGGGAACACTGAGCAGTTAGTTAGCACTGGTACAAGAACACCACGAAAGGGCCCCGTGTGGGTGCAGGAGCCCAGTATATAAAGGCCATACTAGGCGGGCTGAACACAGGGCAACCAATAAGAGCATTACACAGGATAATTGACAGGAAAACAAAAACAAGGGAGCACAGGCACCGTGATAGAAACCCACCAAACTCTTCTAATGTGGCCTGTATTGATTTTGGGCTGCAGGGGAAAAATCAAGCTCAGGGGAATATTCAAGGTAGGTGGAAAAATCAAGCTCAGGGGACAAATCAAGCGTAGGAGGCCTTGAGCCCTCATATTCTTCTTCTACCTCTTGTAGGTTAGGACGAGAAGAAGAATCATGATCAGCATCAGATTTTGGGGAGAACTGCTGAATTCCCTCATCTGCCTGGTGGCTACCGGGAAATGTTAAACTATATTCCTCAATAACCTTATCTAGAGAAGATATGCTCTAAGTGGCAATGACAGTGTTGGCAGTAAAATACTGCAAAAATTTCCGTTTGGGCTGCTTACACAGACATTCGCTATAAAAATCCAACATTGATACTACCCCCAGTGTCCGACCAGTAGTGTTACACTCACTAGGTGTCCACAGGTTTATAGAACTGGCAGTACAGGAGGAGATGACTAAACTGAAAGTGGCACTAGTCATTGTGCAGGTGGTTCTGGGGGGATCATCACGAAACGGTTGACGAGACACAGGTGATGGCTGCTTTGTTATCTCAGAGGAGGACCTGGACCTCTCTACCCTGATAGTAGAGGTAGAACAACCCGTAGTTCTCTTCTTATTTTTATTTTTTGGTTTGGAGTGCTGCTGCTGAGTCTGACTTTGACATTGACATAACATTGACATAGTCCTCTTCTTTAGCCGCCTGCTGCTGCTAGCTCTGCTTGAAAGCAACGTCACTGTGTTGGTGTTGGTGGATGCTGGGTCACTGCAGCTGGTACCAGGATAATGAACATCAGGTTGTTCAGTAGGACTCAAATCCATTACATATAGGTAGGTACTATACTATAATAATTTGAACACTTTAAAACCTGGCCACACGACAACTGTGAGACTGGCTTTGTCACTTGGAAAATTATTCAAACAAATTCCTAATATTATATTTTTGCAGAGGAACAAATGCCTCTCCCTTGGGATAACAATAAGGTACTAGTCCTGCCTGTCTGCCTACAGAACTGTGAGACTGGCTTTGTCTCTCTGAAAACTATTCAAACAAATTCCAGATAATTTTAATATTTTGCACAGAAACAAAGATGACTTTTCTTTTGCGGTGGCAACAAGGTACTAGGCCTGACTACAGAACTGCGAGACTGGCTGTGTCACTCTAAAAGCTATTCAAACAAATTCCTAATATTTTTAATATCTTGAACAGGACCAAATGACTCTCATTTGAGGTGGCAGTAAGGTATTAGGCCTGCCTGCCTACAGAACTGTGAGTCTGGCTGTGTCACTCTGAAAACTATTCAAATTCCTAATATTTTTAATATTTTGCACAGGAAAACATGGTTCTCCCTTGCGGTGGCAATAAAGTACTAGGCCTGCCTGTCTGCCTAAAGAAATGTGAGACTGGCTGTGTCACTCTGAAAACTATTCAAACCAATTCCTAATATTTTTAATATTTTGCACAGGAACAAATTATACTCTGTTGCGGTGGCAATAAGGTACTAAGCCTGTCTGCCTGCCTACAGAACTGTGAGACTGGCTGTGTCACTCTGAAAACTATTCAGCCAAATTCCTAATATTTTTAATATTTTGCACAGGAACAAATAACTCTCCCTTGCGGTGGCAATAAGGTACTAGGCCTGCCTGTCTGCCTAAAGAAATGTGAGACTGGCTGTGTCACTCTGAAAACTATTCAAACCAATTCCTAATATTTTTAATATTTTGCACAGGAACAAATTATACTCTGTTGCGGTGGCAATAAGGTACTAATCCTGTCTGCCTGTCTACAGAACTGAGAGACTGGCTGTGTCACTCTGAAAACTATTCAGCCAAATTCCTAATATTTTTAATATTTTGCACAGGAACAAATAACTCTCCCTTGCGGTGGCAATAAGGTACTAGGCCTGCCTGTCTGCCTAAAGAAATGTGAGACTGGCTGTGTCACTCTGAAAATTATTCAAACAGATTCCAAATATTTGTAATATTTTGAACAGGAAAAAATTACTCTCCCTTGCGGTGACAATAAGGTACTAGGCCTGCCTACAGAACGGTGAGACTGGCTGTGTCACTCTGAAAACTATTCAAACAAATTCCTAATATTTTTAATATTTTACACAGGAACAAATGACTCTCCCTTGCGGTGGCAATAAGGTACTTAGCCTGCCTTCCTGCCAACAGAACTGTGAGACTGGCTCTGTCAGTCTGAAAAGCATTCAAACGAATTCCTAATATATTTAATATTTTGCACAGAAACAAAGATCACTCTCCTTTGCAGTGGCAATAAGGTACTAGGCCTGCCTACAGAACTGTGAGACTGGCTGTGTCACTCTGAAAACTATTCAAACAAATTCCTAATATTTTTAATATTTTGAACAGGACCAAATGATTATAACTTGCGGTGGCAATAAGGTACTAGGTTTGTTTGTCTGCCTACAGAACTGTGAGACTGGCTGTGTCACTCTGAAAACTATTCAAACAAATTCCTAATATTTTTAATATTTTGAACAGGACCAAATGATTCTCACTTGCGGTGGCAATAAGGTACTAGGCTTGTTTGTCTGCCTACAGAACTGTGAGAATGGCTGTGTCACTCTGAAATCTATTCAAACAAATTCCAAATATTTTTAATATTTTACACAGAAACAAATGACTCTCACTTGCGGGTGGCAATAAGGTACTAGGCCTGCCTGCCTACAGTACTATAGGGTACAATAAGGTATTAATGCTGGCTGACTGCCTATGCCTAATGCTACCTGCCTGCTTACAAAACAACTGGACACATTGCATTGTACTAAGTATAGTCTTTAGCGTACAGCATATTGCGTTTTGAGTCCTGTGTATAGCATTTTGCATCTGGCACATGGCATTTTGCATACAGCGTTTTGTGTATTGCTTATAGCATTTTGAGTACGGCATCTGTGTATTTGCGAATAGCATTGTGGTTATAGTGTTTTGCATATTGCGTGTTGTCTATTATGCAGTGCGTTTAGAGTAGTATTTTGCCGACAGCATTTTGTGTATACCATTTTTGCATATAACGTGTTGAATTTAGCATTATGCGTATTGTGTATTGCATACAGCATAGCACTTTGCAAATAGCATTTTGTGTATTGCCTAGAACATTGTGCATAGTGGTTTGTGAATAGCTTTGTTCTTATAGCACAGGAGTCACTTTATCATAAACAAGCATGTCATCATATTTGTCATCATCACCATTTCACTATAGCTCAGGGGTGGGCAACTGGTGGCCTTCCAGCTATTGTGGACTACAATTCCATGCTTAAGACATTCCCACTTCATTATGACATCATAGTTACCCAAGGTTTTACAAGCTGGGGCTGCTTGTATAACTGCTAGTCATTATGACTTCATAATGACTAGTGTTTATAAACCCTGGTGCTGCTCACCCTGAGCTCAGATTAATTCAGGAGGGAGAGGAATGAGCTTCAGAGATAGCAAACACAGACCAGACAAAATGGAACGTGTTACGATGCAGAGATGCAAGAAAAAACAAATCCCGAAGAGTACCAGCAGAACTCCAGAACAAGCAATGCTGCTCTACAGGGAAAAACTTACGGCCTTTGAGCACCAAGAGATTTTCAACTATCCTGTCATTTACTGTATGGGACTCCACGCAAACAAAGATCAAGTTGGTGGCTATGATGATGATGATGGCTTCTACAAGGTAGTGCCACATGATCATATTGCATACAGATATGAGGTGCTAAGGACACTTGGCAAAGGGACCTTTGGACAAGTGGTGAAGGCCTATGACCATAAGACACATCAACATGTTGCTATAAAAATGGTCAGAAATGACAGCCGTTTTAGCCAAGAAGCAGAAGAAGAAATCAAGATGCTGAAAATGCTGAAACAACTGGACAAAGAAAATAAAATGAATGTCGTACACCTTCTGGAAAGCTTTAGCTTCCGGAACCATATGTGTATGACCTTTGAATTGCTGGGCCCGAACCTCTATGATCATCTTGGGGAAAACAATTATCGGGGCCTCTGCTTGTCTACAGTGCGCAAATTGGCTGTTGAGATCTTACAGTGCTTGGACATGCTACACAAGAACAAAATCATGCACTGCGATCTGAAACCGGAAAATATTGCTTTAAAGAAATCTGGCAGTTCCGGAATTAAAGTCATCGATTTTGGACAAAGCTGCTATGACCGTCAGGATGTTTTCACAAACATGGGGACCCGCTACTACAGAGCACCAGAGGTGATTCTAGGTAACCCCTGTGGCACACCTGTTGACATGTGGAGCTTTGGGTGCATTCTAGCAGAGTTACTGACCGGATACCCTCTTTTCTTCGGAGAGAATCCAGACGATCAGATGGCATGCATCATTGAAGTATTAGGGATGCCACCACAAGAGCTTCTTAATTCTTCAGAGAGAGGGGCACATTTTGTCAGCGCCACAGGCTACCCTCTCTACTGTACAGATAAACGGCGGAAAGGTGGGTTCTCCCCCAGTGGAATCTTTCGAGGTTCCCCAGGCAGTAGGAAACTTCCATCTGCATTGAAGGGGCGCGGCGATCTCAAATTCCTCAACTTTTTGAGAAGATGCCTACAGTGGGACCCTGATAACCGTATGACACCTAGTGAGGCTTTGAACCATCCTTGGCTAAGAAATAATTAGCCAAAGCCTGCCCATGGAGAGAATATGTCAGCCAAATGTATAGCAGAAAACAGAGCTGATATAATGTCTTTTAACAGGTGCAACCGCCATCCTAAGCACCTGAGGAAGAATCCAACAAACAATACTTTAGACAAAGTTCATCTGGATAAACAAAGGTGACATGGCAAAGCCTGAACACCATGAACGCTTGTCTATTTCTCAATTTGTTCCTTGCTACTTAATTAAGGTTAACAAAATAAAAAAAAAATAACAAAATGGAAATGAAAGTCTCTGTGGTCTGTTTGGGTTATAACCCTTTGAGTGCCAGAGGGGTACGCAATGCATTGCTTTGCAATTGCATTCCTCTCTGGCACTCAAAGGGATAAACTACAGATAAATTAGGCTGTGGCTCTGAGGGACATTAGAAAAATCCCAGAACTTTGAGTTTATTAAAATGACAATAGTGAGCATGCTGCAGCTCTTGTATTGAAACAGTAAGTTGGGTTCAATTCTGCCTCTAGTGTATAGTAAACTGTGTGAATGGAAATGTGTAATTAGAAATAAGGTCATAGAGATATCCTAATACTGACTGCAGTTATCATGTCCATAGACTCCTCCCTCTTCAACACACACACATCACATTCAGGCTCCACTCACAAAACAGCGACTACAGAGTGTTGCTTCTGGATTACACAGTATAAGAATCCTCCAGCTCTGGAAAGTACCAGACTCAAGTACAGAGATCAGCAGATCCTTAAGATACACAACCAGTAATTATCTTAGTAACATAATGGCCAGGACACAGTGGGGGCATCATACAACAGTCCGACATAGCTATATAATTTCTCTATGTAACAGAAGAATTTAACTAGGTAGAGGTACATCATAAAGTTGTCAGGTATAGCTATATCAGGGGTCTCCAACAAGTAGCTTTTGTGCTGCTGGCAGCTCTTTGGCTTCCACTGAGTAGCTTTCTCCAGTCAAGTATCAGGTCTAGTAGATGAACTCTGCAGTGGTCAATTAGACATCCAATAGTAATGCAGATAGAACGCCTCACAACATTTTTATTGTTTTCTTGCCCCACTACCACAACAGCTTCTTACTGATTATTCCACATGCTTTGTAAATACAACATATACAGTAAGTGTTGTGGGAAATATGTGGCGGCAAAGTGGGTAAGAACCGCAGGGTGACTCAATGTTCAAAGCAAAAAACAAACCTGTGCTCCTCCATACAGATTATCCAAATGTGAACCCTGTGTAACGCATATATTATACCACTTTAATAACCCTTAAGGACCGGTGACATTCCAGGACCATCACTGGTAAACTTGCCTAAAGGACCGGTGATGGTTCTAGTACGTCAAAAGTTAAGTCTCCCATTGCCACCTCAGAACGCAATGAGAGAGCTGCATGCTGGCTGTTACTAAGTGCTCCAATACTGGAGAGCTTAGTTTCAGCATATAGTTATTTTGTTGTCACATGTGATTTGCTAAAATAGCAGATCACTTGTGGCAAAAGCAAAATGACAGGGGAAGCAGTGTTTGTGAACACTGTGCCGTCACTTCTGTCTGTCTGAGAGACAGAGACAACATTTTGCCACATTATGTCCTATGTTCCAGCTCCTGCTCCAGCCTCAAATTAGTTAAAAAGAAGAAAAAAATAATTTTCCACACTTGTGTCACTCTTCTTACAGTGATCACTGGATTTCCACCTCTTTGATCACCAAGGTTAGTGATCAATTTCTGCAGATAAGCATTTGCTGAACTGTGGTATTTTTTGTACCCCTCCATTTATTGCTTAATTTATTTATTTTTAAATAAAAAGTGATTTTTTTTTCCAGTGATTTATATAGATAAATAGGTAGGTAGTTTAAGTTAAGTTAGGTAGGTTGAAGATATATATGGGTTAGAGTAAGGTTTAGGGTTAGATTTAGGTTTAGGCATAGAGTTTCATACAAAATATAAAAAAAATATATTTTTATTTTGGCAATAGTAACAATTTTTTTTCTGTAATTTAATTTGGATCCTGTTTTCTTTCTTTTTTTCATGAAATTAATTTATTCAATATTCAGTTAATTTGTTTGGGTGGGTAGTTCCTGTTAATTTAGGTGGGAATAGGGTTTACGTGTGTTAAGGTAAGGATTACAGTTACAGTTTGGCACAAACAAAACTAAAGAAAATATTTATAAATATATGTGTGTGTATATATATATACATATGTATAGTATTTACATAGGAATAGTGACCAGTTGGGGTTAATGTTTTTGTTTTGTTGATTTGGATTGAGTTAGCTATATTCCTTTGGTGGGTATTTACTTATAGGGAAGTAGGTAGACTTAGGGTTTAGGATGTTTTAAAAAAAAAATATATATATATATATATATATTAAAACAAAATAATTTACATAGGTGGGTAAGTTAAGTATGTTAGTAAGTATGAGTTATTTAGTAGAAATTAGACATTCATTTACTTTAAGGTAGGTTGCTTGTCCATGCTCTTTTCCATGCGCCAAGTCAGTTCCTTTTTCAGCCTCGTTAGAAGGGCAGCAACATCTGGAATTATATTACCCTCAGCACCAAGTAAGTGTTCCCTATGGGCAAGGAAATTGTCCATTTTTAACAAGAGGTGTGTGAAGAGGGGAATGACTTCGGCCAGGCTAGCTTTCTTTTGCTTAAAATTTCCGTCAAAGCACAGAAAGGCATGAGCAATGTCACTGCCTATTCCATCAAGGGCCCAGTCAGCCCTGCCCAGTGTTCTGTTACTGCCAATGAAATGATGACATGACATGAATTGCGTGAATTGCTTTTTTGTGTTTCAGGATACGCTCTACCATATCTAAGGTGCAGTTCCACCTGGTTCCAACATCTTGTTTTGGGTGGTGCTCTGGGAGGTCTGCATATTTCTGTTCCTCCCTGAGGAGCTGGCTATCTTTGACGCTCCGATGGAAGTGACCAGCAATTTGTCAGTACAACTCCAGAAATGCTGACAACCTTCCAGTGTTACTGCCATCGTTGAGAGCAGCCTTCACTACCAATGCAGGACATGCGCTGAGCAGCGCACACCCAAAGATCTGCTATCTCGGAGAGCCTTTATCATGTTAGCTGCACCATCAGTAACCACAAACCCCATTTGTGCCTGTGTGTCTGCCTGTGCCACCATGTTCTGCAGTGCTTTGTGAATGTTATATGAGGTGTACTGCTGATCCATTACCTCAGTATGGAGGAGGAAAGAGTGGTGCCCCTGCTTGGCTACTGCACCTGGATTTGTTGTTGGTATCGATGATGTGTCATGCAACACATTGGGCTGCCACCAATGCTCCGTCAATTACAGGAAGATATGCTGGCCACTCAGAGCACTCCATAAGTCAATGGTAAAGTGCACTGACTGGCCACCAGCCTTTTCTAGCATGCCCTTCAAAAGCCCAATGCATGTCCAGTGCAGTGAGGGCACTATAGTTCTACTAAATGTGGTGCAGGATGGAATTTTTTATTGGTGTGTGACAGCCTCCATAAGTTGCTGAAAGGGCTCTCTATCCACCAAATTAAAAGTAGCACCCCCAACGGCTATGAGTTGTGCAATGAGGCGTATGATTTTTCTGGACTGCTGTCCGCACATCCCCTTGGAATGAAACTGTAACGGTTTGTTCGACTCACAGACACAGTGGTTAGGATAAAAACACAGTTTTATTGAATTAAACAATACAGTAAGAACCCTCACAGGTCCGGTAGTATACAAACAGTATAATACAGACACACGACAGGTAAATTATTCAATGCCCACACAGGTCCAGCAAAACATGAAGGTACAGACACTATATACTGACACAGGTCAGGCAAGAGGATTAAGTTCCCAGGACTCCAGTACTGCAGGAGTTAAAGTTCATCAATGATGGTAAACAGTCCCATGTGTGAAGGTACTGGAATGATACTTTAACACTCCAAGGTCAGCAAACATACGTGAACTGCCAGAGCTCAACTGAGGTAGTAATGAGCACTGCCGGAGCAATAACGGAGGCAACCACTTGCAACCGGAATATCAGTAACGGAGGTCAAGCCGATGGCACTCTACCGGAGCAATCACGGAGGCAGCCACTTGCAACCGGTGTAGCAATAACGGAGGACTAGGCCAAAGGCGCACTGCCGGAGCAGTAACTGAGACAACACTAGCAGCCTGCAGGAGCAGTAGGGGAGGACAAGCCAATGGCACTTTACCGGAGCAATCACGGAGGCACACACTTGCAACTGGTATGACAGTAACGTAGGACTAAGCCAGAGGCACTCTGCCGGAGCAGTAACTGAGACAACACTGGCAACCTGCAGGAGCAGTGGCGGAGGAAAAGCCAGTGGCACTTTACCAGAGCAATCATGGAGGCACACACTTGCAACTGGTATGACAGTAACGGAGGACTAGGCCTGAGGCGCACTGCCAGAGCAGTAACTGAGACAACACTGGCAACCTGCAGGAGCAGTAGTGGAGGACAAGCCAATGGCACTTTACCGGAAAAATCACGGAGGCACACACTTGCAACCGGTATGACAGTAATGGAGGACTAGGCCGGAGGCGCACTGCCAGAGCAGTAACTGAGACAACACTGGCAACCTGCAGGAGTTGTAGTGGAGGACAAGCTAATGGTAACCGGATTGTCTGCTAAGAATGTCGCCGAGGCGACAATGACAGAGGAAGCAGAAACGTTGATCAAGCCGGGTCGGTGCACAGGAACAGGAACATCAGCCAGGCTGGGTCGATACACAGGAACAGACACTGAAGAGAAGTCAGGCAATCCAGGTCAGTACACAGGAGCAGGAACTGAAGAGTAGCCAGGCAGGCCAAGTCGGTACACTGGGAACACTGAGCAGTTAGTTAGCACTGGTACAAGAACACCACGAAAGGGCCCCGTGTGGGTGCAGGAGCCCAGTATATAAAGCCCATACTAGGCGGGCTGAACACAGGGCAACCAATAAGAGCATTACACAGGATAACTGACAGGAAAACAAAAACAAGGGAGCACAGGCACCGTGATAGAAACCCACCAAAATCTTCTAATGTGGCCTGTATTGATTTTGGGCTGCAGGGGAAAAATCAAGCTCAGGGGAATAATCAAGGTAAGTGGAAAAATCAAGCTCTGGGGACAAATCAAGCGTAGGAGGCCTTGAGCCCTCATATTCTTCTTCTACCTCTTGTAGGTTAGGACGAGAAGAAGAATCATGATCAGCATCAGATTTTGGGGAGAACTGCTGAATTCCCTCATCTGCCTGGTGGCTACCGGGAAATGTTAAACTATATTCCTCAATAACCTTATCTAGAGAAGATATGCTCTAAGTGGCAATGACAGTGTTGGCAGTAAAATACTGCAAAAATTTCCGTTTGGGCTGCTTACACAGACATTCGCTATAAAAATCCAACATTGATACTGCCCGCAGTGTCCGACCAGTAGTGTTACACTCACTAGGTGTCCACAGGTTTATAGAACTGGCAGTACAGGAGGAGGTGACTAAACTGAAAGTGGCACTAGTCATTGTGCAGGTGGTTCTGGGGGGATCATCACGAAACTGTTGACGAGACACAGGTGACGGCTGCTTTGTTATCTCAGAGGAGGACCTGGACCTCTCTACCCTGCTAGTAGAGGTAGAACAACCCGTAGTTCTCTTCTTATTTTTATTTTTTGGTTTGGAGTGCTGCTGCTGAGTCTGACTTTGACATTGACATAACATTGACATAGTCCTCTTCTTTAGCCGCCTGCTGCTGCTAGCTCTGCTTGAAAGCAACGTCACTGTGTTGGTGTTGGTGGATGCTGGGTCACTGCAGCTGGTACCAGGATAAAGAACATCAGGTTGTTCAGTAGGACTCAAATCCATTACACATAGGTTGGTACTATCCTATATAATAATTCGCTAAGTTGTGTGTAATGCCCGACATGCGCAGTAGACACTGCTGCGAGTGTGGCAGTCATGCGCAGTACAGACTCTCCGCGCCGCGGCTGATAGAGCGTCCAGCTCTGTATCAGCAGTGGCGTGGGCAGTCTCCACTGCGCTTGACTGCCTCGCGACCGGCTGCCAGAGGCACTGTGGCCCGTGTAAAGGGCTGTTCAACTAGTACTATAATAATTTGAACATTTTAAAACCGGACCACACGACAACTGTGAGACTGGCTTTGTCACTCGGAAAATTATTCAGACAAATTCCTAATATTATATTTTTGCAGAGGAACAAATGCCTCTCCCTTGGGATTACAATAAGGTACTAGTCCTGCCTGTCTGCCTACAGAACTGTGAGACTGGCTTTGTCTCTCTGAAAACTATTCAAACAAATTCCAGATAATTTTAATATTTTGCACAGAAACAAAGATGACTTTTCTTTTGCGGTGGCAACAAGGTACTAGGCCTGCCTACAGAACTGCGAGACTGGCTGAGTCACTCTAAAAGCTATTCAAACAAATTCCTAATATTTTTAATATCTTGAACACGACCAAATGACTCTCATTTGAGATGGCAGTAAGGTATTAGGCCTGCCTGCCTACAGAACTGTGAGTCTGGCTGTGTCACTCTGAAAACTATTCAAATTCCTAATATTTTTAATATTTTGCACAGGAAAACATGGTTCTCCCTTGCGGTGGCAATAAAGTACTAGGCCTGCCTGCCTATGGAACTGTGAGACTGGCTGTGTCACTCTGAAAACTATTCAAACCAATTCCTAATATTTTTAATATTTTGCACAGGAACAAATTATACTCTGTTGCGGTGGCAATAAGGTACTAATCCTGTCTGCCTGTCTACAGATCTGAGAGACTGGCTGTGTCACTCTGAAAACTATTCAGCCAAATTCCTAATATTTTTAATATTTTGCACAGGAACAAATAACTCTCCCTTGCGGTGGCAATAAGGTACTAGGCCTGCCTGTCTGCCTAAAGAAATGTGAGACTGGCTGTGTCACTCTGAAAATTATTCAAACAAATTCCAAATATTTGTAATATTTTGAACAGGAAAAAATTACTCTCCCTTGCGGTGACAATAAGGTACTAGGCCTGCCTACAGAACGGTGAGACTGGCTGTGTCACTCTGAAAACTATTCAAACAAATTCCTAATATTTTTAATATTTTACACAGGAACAAATGACTCTCCCTTGCGGTGGCAATAAGGTACTTAGCCTGCCTTCCTGCCAACAGAACTGTGAGACTGGCTCTGTCAGTCTGAAAAGCATTCAAACAAATTCCTAATATATTTAATATTTTGCACAGAAACAAAGATCACTCTCCTTTGCAGTGGCAATAAGGAACTAGGCTTGTTTGTCTGCCTACAGAACTGTGAGACTGGCTGTGTCACTCTGAAAACTATTCAAACAAATTCCTAATATTTTTAAAATTTTGAACAGGACCAAATGATTATCACTTGCGGTGGCAATAAGGTACTAGGCTTGTTTGTCTGCCTACAGAACTGTGAGACTGGCTGTGTCACTCTGAAAACTATTCAAATTTCTAATATTTTTAAAATTTTGAACAGGACCAAATGATTATCACTTGCGGTGGCAATAAGGTACTAGGTTTGTTTGTCTGCCTACAGAACTGTGAGACTGGCTGTGTCACTCTGAAAACTATTCAAACAAATTCCTAATATTTTTAATATTTTCAACAGGACCAAATGATTCTCACTTGCGGTGGCAATAAGGTACTAGGCTTGTTTGTCTGCCTACAGAACTGTGAGACTGGCTGTGTCACTCTGAAATCTATTCAAACAAATTCCAAATATTTTTAATATTTTACACAGAAACAAATGACTCTCACTTGCAGGTGGCAATAAGGTACTAGGCCTGCCTGCCTACAGTACTATAGGGTACAATAAAGTATTAATGCTGGCTGGCTGCCTATGCCTAATGCTACCTGCCTGCCTACAAAACAACTGGACACATTGCATTGTACTAAGTATAGTCTTTAGCGTACAGCATAATGCGTTTTGAGTACTGTGTATAGCATTTTGCATCTGGCACATGGCATTTTGCATACAGCGTTTTGTGTATTGCTTATAGCATTTTGAGTACAGCATTTGTGTATTTGCGAATAGCATTGTGGTTATAGTGTTTTGCATATTGAGTGTTGTCTATTATGCAGTGCGTTTAGAGTAGTATTTTGCCGACAGCATTTTGTGTATAGCATTTTTGCATATAACGTGTTGAATTTAGCATTATGCATATTGTGTATTGCATACAGCATAGCACTTTGCAAATAGCATTTTGTGTATTGCCTAGAACACTGTGCATAGTGGTTTGTGAATAGCTTTGTTCTTATAGCACAGGAGTCACTTTATCATAAACAAGCATGTCATCATATTCGTCATCATCACCATTTCACTATAGCTCAGGGGTGGGCAACTGGTGGCCTTCCAGCTATTGTGGACTACAATTCCATGCTTAAGACATTCCCACTTCATTATGACATCATAGTTACCCAAGGTTTTACAAGCTGGGGCTGCTTGTATAACTGCTAGTCATTATGACTTCATAATGACTAGTGTTTATAAACCCTGGTGCTGCTCACCCTGAGCTCAGATTAATTTAGGAGGGAGAGGAATGAGCTTCAGAGATAGCAAACACAGACCAGACAAAATGGAACGTGTTACGATGCAGAGATGCAAGAAAAAACAAGTCCCGAAGAGTACCAGCAGAACTCCAGAACAAGCAATGCTGCTCTACAGGGAAAAACTTACGGCCTTTGAGCACCAAGAGATTTTCAACTATCCTGTCATTTACTGTATGGGACTCCACGCAAACAAAGATCAAGTTGGTGGCTATGATGATGATGATGGCTTCTACAAGGTAGTGCCACATGATCATATTGCATACAGATATGAGGTGCTAAGGACACTTGGCAAAGGGACCTTTGGACAAGTGGTGAAGGCCTATGACCATAAGACACATCAACATGTTGCTATAAAAATGGTCAGAAATGACAGCCGTTTTAGCCAAGAAGCAGAAGAAGAAATCAAGATGCTGAAAATGCTGAAACAACTGGACAAAGAAAATAAAATGAATGTCGTACACCTTCTGGAAAGCTTTAGCTTCCGGAACCATATGTGTATGACCTTTGAATTGCTGGGCCCGAACCTCTATGATCATCTTGGGGAAAACAATTATCGGGGCCTCAGCTTGTCTACAGTGCGCAAATTGGCTGTTGAGATCTTACAGTGCTTGGACATGCTCCACAACAACAAAATCATGCACTGCGATCTGAAACCGGAAAATATTGCTTTAAAGAAATCTGGCAGTTCCGGAATTAAAGTCATCGATTTTGGACAAAGCTGCTATGACCGTCAGGATGTTTTCACAAACATGGGGACCCGCTACTACAGAGCACCAGAGGTGATTCTAGGTAACCCCTGTGGCACACCTGTTGACATGTGGAGCTTTGGGTGCATTCTAGCAGAGTTACTGACTGGATACCCTCTTTTCTTCGGAGAGAATCCAGACGATCAGATGGCATGCATCATTGAAGTATTAGGGATGCCATCACAAGAGCTTCTTAATTCTTCAGAGAGAGGGGCACATTTTGTCAGCGCCACAGGCTACCCTCTCTACTGTACAGATAAACGGCGGAAAGGTGGGTTCTCCCCCAGTGGAATCTTTCGAGGTTCCCCAGGCAGTAGGAAACTTCCATCTGCATTGAAGGGGCGCGGCGATCTCAAATTCCTCAACTTTTTGAGAAGATGCCTACAGTGGGACCCTGATAACCGTATGACACCTAGTGAGGCTTTGAACCATCCTTGGCTAAGAAATAATTAGCCAAAGCCTGCCCATGGAGAGAATATGTCAGCCAAATGTATAGCAGAAAACAGAGCTGATATAATGTCTTTTAACAGGTGCAACCGCCATCCTAATCACCTGAGGAAGAATCCAACAAACAATACTTTAGACAAAGTTCATCTGGATAAACAAAGGTGACATGGCAAAGCCTGAACACCATGAACGCTTCTCTATTTCTCAATTTGTTCCTTGCTACTTAATTAAGGTTAACAAAATAAAAAAAAAAATAACAAAATGGAAATGAAAGTCTCTGTGGTCTGTTTGGGTTATAACCCTTTGAGTGCCAGAGGGGTATGCAATGCATTGCTTTGCAATTGCATTCCTCTTTGGCACTCAAAGGGATAAACTACAGATACATTAGGCTGTGGCTCTGAGGGACATTAGAAAAATCCCAGAACTTTGATTTTATTAAAATGACAATAGTGAGCATGCTGCAGCTCTTGTATTGAAACAGTAAGTTGGGTTCAATTCTGCCTCTAGTGTATAGTAAACTGTGTGAATGGAAATGTGTGATTAGAACTAAGGTCATAGAGATATCCTAATACTGACTGCAGTTATCATGTCCATAGACTCCTCCCTCTTCAACACACACACACATCACATTCAGGCTCCGCTCACAAAACAGCGACTACAGAGTGTTGCTTCTGGATTACACAGTATAAGAATCCTCCAGCTCTGGAAAGTACCAGACTCAAGTACAGAGATCAGCAGATCCTTAAGATACACAACCAGTAATTATCTTAGTAACATAATGGCCAGGACACAGTGGGGGCATCATACAACAGTCCGACATATCTATATAATTTCTCTATGTAACAGAAGAATTTAACTAGGTAGAGGTACATCATAAAGTGGTCAGGTATAGCTATATCAGGGGTCTCCACCAAGTAGCTTTTGTGCTGCTGGCAGCTCTTTGGCTTCCACTGAGTAGCTTTCTCCAGTCAAGTATCAGGTCTAGTAGATGAACTCTGCAGTGGTCAATTAGACATCCAATAGTAATGCAGATAGAACGCCTCACAACATTTTTATTGTTTTCTTGCCCCACTACCACAACAGCTTCTTACTGATTATTCCACATGCTTTGTAAATACAACTTATATAGTAAGTGTTGTGGGAAATATGTGGCGGCAAAGTGGGTAAGAACCGCAGGGTGACTCAATGTTCAAAGTAAAAAACAAACCTGTGCTCCTCCATACAGATTATCCAAATGTGAACCCTG
Organism: Rhinophrynus dorsalis; assembly: GCA_037306005.1. Taxonomy (NCBI): domain Eukaryota; kingdom Metazoa; phylum Chordata; class Amphibia; order Anura; family Rhinophrynidae; genus Rhinophrynus; species Rhinophrynus dorsalis. Next base: position 131,739,971 of record CM074720.1, on the reverse strand, counting down.
TGTAACGCATATATTATACCACTTTAATAACCCTTAAGGACCGGTGACATTCTAGGACCATCACTGGTAAACTTGCCTAAAGGACCGGTGATGGTTCTAGTACGTCAAAAGTTAAGTGTCCCATTGCCACCTCAGAACGCAATGAGAGAGCAGCATGCTGGCTGTTACTAAGTGCTCCAATACTGGAGAGCTTAGTTTCAGCATATAGTTATTTTGTTGTCACATGTGATTTGCTAAAATAGCAGATCACTTGTGGCAAAAGCAAAATGACAGGGGAAGCAGTGTTTGTGAACACTGCGCCGTCACTTCTGTCTGTCTGAGAGACAGAGACAACATTTTGCCACATTGTGTCCTATGTTCCAGCTCCTGATCCAGCCTCAAATTAGTTAAAAAGAAGAAAAAAAATGATTTTCCACCCTTGTATCACTCTTCTTACAGTGATCACTGGATTTCCACCTCTTTGATCACCAAGGTTAGTGATCAATTTCTGCAGATAAGCATTTGCTGAACTGTGGTATTTTTGTACCCCTCCATTTATTGCTTAATTTATTTATTTTTAAATAAAAAGTGATTTTTTTCCCAGTGATTTATATAGATAAATAGGTAGGTAGTTTAAGTTAAGTTAGGTAGGTTGAAGATATATATGGGTTAGAGTAAGGTTTAGGGTTAGATTTAGGTTTAGGCATAGAGTTTCATACAAAATATAAAAAAAATATATTTTTATTTTGGCAATAGTAACAGTTTTTTTTCTGTAATTTAATTTGGATCCTGTTTTCTTTCCTTTTTTCATGAAATTAATTTATTCAATATTCAGTTAATTTGTTTGGGTGGGTAGTTCCTGTTAATTTAGGTGGGAATAGGGTTTACGTGTGTTAAGGTAAGGATTACAGTTACAGTTTGGCACAAACAAAACTAAAGAAAATATTTATAAATATATGTCTGTGTATATATATATATATATATATATATATATATATATATATATGTATAGTATTTACATAGGAATAGTGACCAGTTGGGGTTAATGTTTTTGTTTCGTTGATTTGGATGAGTTATTTAGTAGAAATTAGACATTCATTTACTTTAAGGTAGGTTGCGTGTCCATGCTCTTTTCCATGCGCCAAGTCAGTTCCTTTTTCAGCCTCGTTAGAAGGGCAGCAACATCTGGAATTATATTACCCTCAGCACCAAGTAAGTGTTCCCTATGGGCAAGGAAATTGTCCATTTTTAACAAGAGGTGTGTGAAGAGGGGAATGACTTCGGCCAGGCTAGCTTTCTTTTGCTTAAAATTTCCGTCAAAGCACAGAAAGGCGTGAGCACTGTCACTGCCTATTCCATCAAGGGCCCAGTCAGCCCTGCCCAGTGTTCTGTTACTGCCAATGAAATGATGACATGACATGAATTGCGTGAATTGCCTTTTTGTGTTTCAGGATACGCTCTACCATATCTAAGGTGCAGTTCCACCTGGTTCCAACATCTTGTTTTGGGTGGTGCTCTGGGAGGTCTGCATATTTCTGTTCCTCCCTGAGGAGCTGGCTATCTTTGATGCTCCGATGGAAGTGACCAGCAATTTGTCAGCACAACTCCAGAAATGCTGACAACCTTCCAGTGTTACTGCCATCGTTGAGAGCAGCCTTCACTACCAATGCAGGACATGCGCTAAGCAGCGCACACCCAAAGATCTGCTATCTCGGAGAGCCTTTATCATGTTAGCTGCACCATCAGTAACCACAAACCCCATTTGTGCCTGTGTGTCTGCCTGTGCCACCATGTTCTGCAGTGCTTTGTGAATGTTATATGAGGTGTACTGCTGATCCATTACCTCAGTATGGAGGAGGAAAGAGTGGTGCCCCTGCTTGGCTACTGCACCTGGATTTGTTGTTGGTATCGATGATGTGTCATGCAACACATTGGGCTGCCACCAATGCTCCGTCAATTACAGGAAGATATGCTGGCCACTCAGAGCACTCCATAAGTCAATGGTAAAGTGCACTGACTGGCCACCAGCCTTTTCTAGCATGCCCTTCAAAAGCCCAATGCATGTCCAGTGCAGTGATGGCACTATAGTTCTACTAAATGTGGTGCAGGATGGAATTTTTTATTGGTGTGTGACAGCCTCCATAAGTTGCTGAAAGGGCTCTCTATCCACCAAATTAAAAGTAGCACCCCCAACGGCTATGAGTTGTGCAATGAGGCGTATGATTGTTACGGTTTTCTGACACTCAGACAAGGTTATAAGTAAAAACACAGTTTATTTGAACTGAAAATCAGGAATAGCGCCCCTGGGGGCCAGGTAAGGCATAGACAGACTGGTATAAAGCAGTGACAGTACAAAAATATAGAATAGCACTGATTAACAGGATAGACAAGGGTTAAGGAATAACCCACTGATCAGTCACAATGATGGTAGGCTGACAACGCCCAGCTGAACCAATAAGTCTCTGAAAGAATACACGATCAGTAGTAGGCTTGCTCAAATCACTCTCATATAGCTGTTACAAAAGGACGCCCAAGGAGACTGCACAAAGCAAACAGAGCTGAGTAAAACTCCAGGAGGAGTGAAGGGAAGAGCCGCTAGCAGAACTGGTAAACGGAACCTGTCAAGCCCTTGTACGTACAGGAGTACTGTTGTGTGCCAAAGGAGATCAGAGCCAGGCCACCCACAAGGTGCCAACAGGAGTAACACTATACCAGCCACCACGAGCCTCGCACAGGAATGCGATGAATGATACTACACACGAGCAATGACTAGCGCCCAGACACCCTTCCGGTGCCGTATCAGTACCATACAGCGAGAGCAAACGGAGGCCACAGCACCGGGTGGTGCATGCCTGGTATACCACGTACCGGGACTAAACTGCTCTGCTCAAGCCACGGACAGACTAGGTACAAAGCGTAGCTCAGACTGTGTAAGCGGCTCGGATAGTATGATAAAGCTTGGCAAGTGTAATCGGCTCTATAATGGAGGCAACACACACACAGTAACTGAATCGGGCAGGTACGGCCACGGAGGGGCAGTTCAGCAAGCATACAACAGCTCTGTAAACGAAGGCCACAGTGTAGCGTCAATGAGAGTGAATGAACGGAGCCTCACTACTACTGTTCAGAATGTCGCCATCGGGCGACCTGGAAACACAGGAACTCAGGAACTGATGAGCAACAGGCAGCGATGACCGGAACCAGGACCCTCTCGATCAGGAACGTCAGCCACAGCCAGGTCGGTAACGGAGCAGGAAGTCAGCCACAGCCAGGTCGGTAACGGAGCAGGAACGTCAGCCATAGCCAGGTCGGTAACGGAGCAGGAACGTCAGCCACAGCCAGGTCGGTAACAGAGCAGGAAGTCAGCCACAGCCAGGTCGGTAACGGAGCAGGAACGTCAGCCAGCGCAGGATCCAATCAGAGAGCAGGAACAGAGAATAGTCAGATGGGCCGAATCGGTACACCGGAACACAGTAACTCAGCAAGAGGACTCAGCTTCAGGAACACCACGAAAGGGCACCAGATAGCTATCAAAGGCCCAGTATAAAAAGGAACATCCTGGGCGGGCCAAACAACCTGCACCAATGCACAGGTACCATCAGTGTGACTGACAGGGAATCACGGGCACCGTGATAATGATTTTTCTGGACTGCTGTCCGCACATCCCCTTGGAATGAAACTGTAACGGTTTGTTCGACTCACAGACACAGTGGTTAGGATAAAAACACAGTTTTATTGAATTAAACAATACAGTAAGAACCCTCACAGGTCCTGTAGTATACAAACAGTATAATACAGACACACGACAGGTAAATTATTCAATGCCCACACAGGTCCAGCATAACATGAAGGTACAGACACTATATACTGACACAGGTCAGGCAAGAGGATTAAGTTCCCAGGACTCCAGTACTGCAGGAGTTAAAGTTCATCAATGATGGTAAACAGTCCCATGTGTGAAGGTACTGGAATGATACATTAACACTCCAAGGTCAGCAAACATACGTGAACTGCCAGAGCTCAATTGAGGTAGTAATGAGCACTGCCGGAGCAATAACGGAGGCAACCACTTGCAACCGGAATATCAGTAACGGAGGTCAAGCCGATGGCACTCTACCGGAGCAATCACGGAGGCAGCCACTTGCAACCGGTGTAGCAATAACGGAGGACTAGGCCAAAGGCGCACTGCCGGAGCAGTAACTGAGACAACACTAGCAGCCTGCAGGAGCAGTAGGGGAGGACAAGCCAATAGCACTTTACCGGAGCAATCACGGAGGCACACACTTGCAACTGGTATGACAGTAACGTAGGACTAAGCCAGAGGTGCTCTGCCGGAGCAGTAACTGAGACAACACTGGCAACCTGCAGGAGCAGTGGCAGAGGAAAAGCTAGTGGCACTTTACCAGAGCAATCATGGAGGCACACACTTGCAACTGGTATGACAGTAACGGAGGACTAGGCCTGAGGCGCACTGCCGGAGCAGTAACTGATACAACACTGGCAACCTGCAGGAGCAGAAGCGGAGGACAAGCCAATGGCACTTTACCGGAGCAATCACGGAGGCACACACTTGCAACCGGTATGACAGTAATGGAGGACTAGGCCGGAGGCGCACTGCCAGAGCAGTAACTGAGACAACACTGGCAACCTGCAGGAGTTGTAGTGGAGGACAAGCTAATGGTAACCGGATTGTCTGCTAAGAATGTCGCCGAGGCGACAATGACAGAGGAAGCAGAAACGTTGATCAAGCCGGGTCGGTGCACAGGAACAGGAACATCAGCCAGGCTGGGTCGATACACAGGAACAGACACTGAAGAGAAGTCAGGCAATCCAGGTCAGTACACAGGAGCAGGAACTGAAGAGTAGCCAGGCAGGCCAAGTCGGTACACTGGGAACACTGAGCAGTTAGTTAGCACTGGTACAAGAACACCACGAAAGGGCCCCGTGTGGGTGCAGGAGCCCAGTATATAAAGGCCATACTAGGCGGGCTGAACACAGGGCAACCAATAAGAGCATTACACAGGATAACTGACAGGAAAACAAAAACAAGGGAGCACAGGCACCGTGATAGAAACCCACCAAAATCTTCTAATGTGGCCTGTATTGATTTTGGGCTGCAGGGGAAAAAATCAAGCTCAGGGGAATAATCAAGGTAAGTGGAAAAATCAAGCTCTGGGGACAAATCAAGCGTAGGAGGCCTTGAGCCCTCATATTCTTCTTCTACCTCTTGTAGGTTAGGACGAGAAGAAGAATCATGATCAGCATCAGATTTTGGGGAGAACTGCTGAATTCCCTCATCTGCCTGGTGGCTACCGGGAAATGTTAAACTATATTCCTCAATAACCTTATCTAGAGAAGATATGCTCTAAGTGGCAATGACAGTGTTGGCAGTAAAATACTGCAAAAATTTCCGTTTGGGCTGCTTACACAGACATTCGCTATAAAAATCCAACATTGATACTGCCCGCAGTGTCCGACCAGTAGTGTTACACTCACTAGGTGTCCACAGGTTTATAGAACTGGCAGTACAGGAGGAGGTGACTAAACTGAAAGTGGCACTAGTCATTGTGCAGGTGGTTCTGGGGGGATCATCACGAAACTGTTGACGAGACACAGGTGACGGCTGCTTTGTTATCTCAGAGGAGGACCTGGACCTCTCTACCCTGCTAGTAGAGGTAGAACAACCCGTAGTTCTCTTCTTATTTTTATTTTTTGGTTTGGAGTGCTGCTGCTGAGTCTGACTTTGACATTGACATAACATTGACATAGTCCTCTTCTTTAGCCGCCTGCTGCTGCTAGCTCTGCTTGAAAGCAACGTCACTGTGTTGGTGCTGGTGGATGCTGGGTCACTGCAGCTGGTACCAGGATAAAGAACATCAGGTTGTTCAGTAGGACTCAAATCCATTACACATAGGTAGGTACTATACTATAATAATTTGAACATTTTAAAACCTGGCCACACGACAACTGTGAGACTGGCTTTGTCACTCGGAAAATTATTCAAACAAATTCCTAATATTATATTTTTGCAGAGGAACAAATGCCTCTCCCTTGGGATAACAATAAGGTACTAGTCCTGCCTGTCTGCCTACAGAACTGTGAGACTGGCTTTGTCTCTCTGAAAACTATTCAAACAAATTCCAGATAATTTTAATATTTTGCACAGAAACAAAGATGACTTTTCTTTTGCGGTGGCAACAAGGTACTAGGCCTGCCTACAGAACTGCGAGACTGGCTGTGTCACTCTAAAAGCTATTCAAACAAATTCCTAATATTTTTAATATCTTGAACAGGACCAAATGACTCTCATTTGAGGTGGCAGTAAGGTATTAGGCCTGCCTGCCTACAGAACTGTGAGTCTGGCTGTGTCACTCTGAAAACTATTCAAATTCCTAATATTTGTAATATTTTGCACAGGAAAACATGGTTCTCCCTTGCGGTGGCAATAAAGTACTAGGCCTGCCTGCCTATGGAACTGTGAGACTGGCTGTGTCACTCTGCAAACTATTCAAACCAATTCCTAATATTTTTAATATTTTGCACAGGAACAAATTATACTCTGTTGCGGTGGCAATAAGGTACTAAGCCTGTCTGCCTGCCTACAGAACTGTGAGACTGGCTGTGTCACTCTGAAAACTATTCAGCCAAATTCCTAATATTTTTAATATTTTGAACAGGAACAAATAACTCTCCCTTGCGGTGGCAATAAGTTACTAGGCCTGCCTGTCTGCCTAAAGAAATGTGAGACTGGCTGTGTCACTCTGAAAATTATTCAAACAAATTCCAAATATTTGTAATATTTTGAACAGGAAAAAATTACTCTCCCTTGCGGTGACAATAAGGTACTAGGCCTGCCTACAGAACGGTGAGACTGGCTGTGTCACTCTGAAAACTATTCAAACAAATTCCAAATATTTGTAATATTTTGAACAGGAAAAATGACTCTCCCTTGCGGTGGCAATAAGGTACTAGGCCTGCCTTCCTGCCAACAGAACTGTGAGACTGGCTCTGTCAGTCTGAAAACCATTCAAACAAATTCCTAATATATTTAATATTTTCAACAGAAACAAAGATCACTCTCCTTTGCAGTGGCAATAAGGTACTAGGCCTGCCTACAGAACTGTGAGACTGGCTGTGTCACTCTGAAAACTATTCAAACAAATTCCTAATATTTGTAATATTTTGAACAGGACCAAATGATTATCACTTGCGGTGGCAATAAGGTACTAGGTTTGTTTGTCTGCCTACAGGACTGTGAGACTGGCTGTGTCACTCTGAAAACTACTCAAACAAATTCCTAATATTTTTAATATTTTGAACAGGACCAAATGATTCTCACTTGCGGTGGCAATAAGGTATTAGGTTTGTTTGTCTGCCTACAGGACTGTGAGACTGGCTGTGTCACTCTGAAAACTACTCAAACAAATTCCTAATATTTTTAATATTTTGAACAGGACCAAATGATTCTCACTTGCGGTGGCAATAAGGTACTAGGCTTGTTTGTCTGCCTACAGAACTCTGAGACTGGCTGTGTCACTCTGAAATCTATTCAAACAAATTCCTAATATTTTTAATATCTTGAACAGGACCAAATGACTCTCACTTGCGGGTGGCAATAAGGTACTAGGCCTGCCTGCCTACAGTACTATAGGGTACAATAAGGTATTAATGCTGGCTGACTGCCTATGCCTAATGCTACCTGCCTGCCTACAAAACAACTGGACACATTGCATTGTACTAAGTATAGTCTTTAGCGTACAGCATATTGCGTTTTGAGTACTGTGTATAGCATTTTGCATCTGGCACATGGCATTTTGCATACAGCGTTTTGTGTATTGCTTATAGCATTTTGAGTACAGCATTTGTGTATTTGCGAATAGCATTGTGGTTATAGTGTTTTGCATATTGCGTGTTGTCTATTATGCAGTGCGTTTAGAGTAGTATTTTGCCGACAGCATTTTGTGTATAGCATTTTTGCATATAACGTGTTGAATTTAGCATTATGCATATTGTGTATTGCATACAGCATAGCACTTTGCAAATAGCATTTTGTGTATTGCCTAGAACATTGTGCATAGTGGTTTGTGAAAAGCTTTGTTCTTATAGCACAGGAGTCACTTTATCATAAACTAGCATGTCATCATATTCGTCATCATCACCATTTCACTATAGCTCAGGGGTGGGCAACTGGTGGCCTTCCAGCTATTGTGGACTACAATTCCATGCTTAAGACATTCCCACTTCATTATGACATCATAGTTACCCAAGGTTTTACAAGCTGGGGCTGCTTGTATAACTGCTAATCATTATGACTTCATAATGACTAGTGTTTATAAACCCTGGTGCTGCTCACCCTGAGCTCAGATTAATTCAGGAGGGAGAGGAATGAGCTTCAGAGATAGCAAACACAGACCAGACAAAATGGAACGTGTTACGATGCAGAGATGCAAGAAAACACAAGTCCCGAAGAGTACCAGCAGAACTCCAAAACAAGCAATGCTGCTCTACAGGGAAAAACTTACGGCCTTTGAGCACCAAGAGATTTTCAACTATCCTGTCATTTACTGTATGGGACTCCACGCAAACAAAGATCAAGTTGGTGGCTATGATGATGATGATGGCTTCTACAAGGTAGTGCCACATGATCATATTGCATACAGATATGAGGTGCTAAGGACACTTGGCAAAGGGACCTTTGGACAAGTGGTGAAGGCCTATGACCATAAGACACATCAACATGTTGCTATAAAAATGGTCAGAAATGACAGCCGTTTTAGCCAAGAAGCAGAAGAAGAAATCAAGATGCTGAAAATGCTGAAACAACTGGACAAAGAAAATAAAATGAATGTCGTACACCTTCTGGAAAGCTTTAGCTTCCGGAACCATATGTGTATGACCTTTGAATTGCTGGGCCCGAACCTCTATGATCATCTTGGGGAAAACAATTATCGGGGCCTCGGCTTGTCTACAGTGCGCAAATTGGCTGTTGAGATCTTACAGTGCTTGGACATGCTACACAAGAACAAAATCATGCACTGCGATCTGAAACCGGAAAATATTGCTTTAAAGAAATCTGGCAGTTCCGGAATTAAAGTCATCGATTTTGGACAAAGCTGCTATGACCGTCAGGATGTTTTCACAAACATGGGGACCCGCTACTACAGAGCACCAGAGGTGATTCTAGGTAACCCCTGTGGCACACCTGTTGACATGTGGAGCTTTGGGTGCATTCTAGCAGAGTTACTGACTGGATACCCTCTTTTCTTCGGAGAGAATCCAGACGATCAGATGGCATGCATCATTGAAGTATTAGGGATGCCACCACAAGAGCTTCTTAATTCTTCAGAGAGAGGGGCACATTTTGTCAGCGCCACAGGCTACCCTCTCTACTGTACAGATAAACGGCGGAAAGGTGGGTTCTCCCCCAGTGGAATCTTTCGAGGTTCCCCAGGCAGTAGGAAACTTCCATCTGCATTGAAGGGGCGCGGCGATCTCAAATTCCTCAACTTTTTGAGAAGATGCCTACAGTGGGACCCTGATAACCGTATGACACCTAGTGAGGCTTTGAACCATCCTTGGCTAAGAAATAATTAGCCAAAGCCTGCCCATGGAGAGAATATGTCAGCCAAATGTATAGCAGAAAACAGAGCTGATATAATGTCTTTTAACAGGTGCAACCGCCATCCTAATCACCTGAGGAAGAATCCAACAAACAATACTTTAGACAAAGTTCATCTGGATAAACAAAGGTGACATGGCAAAGCCTGAACACCATGAACGCTTGTCTATTTCTCAATTTGTTCCTTGCTACTTAATTAAGGTTAACAAAATAAAAAAAAAATAACAAAATGGAAATGAACGTCTCTGTGGTCTGTTTGGGTTATAACCCTTTGAGTGCCAGAGGGGTACGCAATGCATTGCTTTGCAATTGCATTCCTCTCTGGCACTCAAAGGGATAAACTACAGATAAATTAGGCTGTGGCTCTGAGGGACATTAGAAAAATCCCAGAACTTTGATTTTATTAAAATGACAATAGTGAGCATGCTGCAGCTCTTGTATTGAAACAGTAAGTTGGGTTCAATTCTGCCTCTAGTGTATAGTAAACTGTGTGAATGGAAATGTGTAATTAGAAATAAGGTCATAGAGATATCCTAATACTGACTGCAGTTATCATGTCCATAGACTCCTCCCTCTTCAACACACACACACATCACATTCAGGCTCCGCTCACAAAACAGCGACTACAGAGTGTTGCTTCTGGATTACACAGTATAAGAATCCTCCAGCTCTGGAAAGTACCAGACTCAAGTACAGAGATCAGCAGATCCTTAAGATACACAACCAGTAATTATCTTAGTAACATAATGGCCAGGACACAGTGGGGGCATCATACAACAGTCCGACATATCTATATAATTTCTTTATGTAACAGAAGAATTTAACTAGGTAGAGGTACATCATAAAGTGGTCAGGTATAACTATATCAGGGGTCTCCAACAAGTAGCTTTTGTGCTGCTGGCAGCTCTTTGGCTTCCACTGAGTAGCTTTCTCCAGTCAAGTATCAGGTCTAGTAGATGAACTCTGCAGTGGTCAATTAGACATCCAATAGTAATGCAGATAGAACGCCTCACAACATTTTTATTGTTTTCTTGCCCCACTACCACAACAGCTTCTTACTGATTATTCCACATGCTTTGTAAATACAACTTATATAGTAAGTGTTGTGGGAAATATGTGGCGGCAAAGTGGGTAAGAACCGCAGGGTGACTCAATGTTCAAAGCAAAAAACAAACCTGTGCTCCTCCATACAGATTATCCAAATGTGAACCCTGTGTAACGCATATATTATACCACTTTAATAACCCTTAAGGACCGGTGACATTCCAGGACCATCACCGGTAAACTTGCCTAAAGGACCGGTGATGGTTCTAGTACGTCAAAAGTTAAGTCTCCCATTGCCACCTCAGAACGCAATGAGAGAGCAGCATGCTGGCTGTTACTAAGTGCTCCAATACTGGAGAGCTTAGGGCTCGATCCAAATGTTGGCGTTAAAACCAACGTGAAGAAAAAAACTGCCTTCGCTCCTTAAGCAAGACCAGGTAACGTGAGATTCAAATCTTCCTTACCCAGAAAGCTTAAGGAGCGATAACCAACAAAATACACGTTAACCTTAAACCTGCGTCGCATAGAAAATCTTACCTAAAAACACACGATAAAAATGTTACCTAGCACCACAGCCAATCACAGCACTGCAAAGTATCAAGTTCAGTCAGAAAACCCAAAACCCACGTCTCCAGTTCTGAATAGCTTTCTCTGTTCTTCCCTACCCAGCCACTAGGGGAACACAGAGAAGGCTTTCAGCACCATGGACAGCTTTGAATGCCATAGGGATGTGCACTGCTCACCCCTGTGGCATTCAAAGGGTTAAAATCAATAAAACTAGTACACCAAGCACTACACAATGCCCCCTTCCACATCCCCCCCCCTTAGTATGTCACATATATTGCATATATGGGACATACTAACCCCATCCACATCCACCTCATGGACTTCCATGTAGTGGACAAATCTGTCTTTTATTCCACAATTAACCCTTTGAGTACCAGAGAGGTAGGAAAGCATTGCTTAGCATGTTTCCTACCCCTCTGGTACCCAAAGGGTTAATAGGCAACGTATGGACTACATACCTTGCCTATATATATATATGTGTGTGTTTGTGTGTGTTTTAAACTTTTTTTTAATTAAAATAGTATTATTAGACAGTTTAACTTAGATCTCATTCATTGTTAACCCCCTACCTCCTGTGTCCCATTGCTATTAGTACTTTTGCTGCACTCTTCTTCAAACTGAGAGTGGAGCAAAAGTACTAAAAGCAAAGGGACACAGTAAGTAGGGCATCATTAATGGTTGAGATCTAAGTTAACCCTTTGAGTGCCAGAGTGGTACGCAACGCATTGCAATGCGTTGAGTACCACTCTGGCACTCAAAGGGTTAACATACAACTGAGGGAGCAGGCTGCACTGTGAGTGCAGCGCTCCCCTCATCTCTATGTATACATTATTACTTTATTAATAATTCCCTTGCTGCGGGCGGCTGTGAAGCCCGCAGCATAATAAAACCCCTAGGCATTGGAGAAAGCGGGAGGAGCGGACAGAGACATTGGAGGAAGCGGGTGGTAGGCTTGTACTTGCTGCCCGCTTCCTCCAATACCTCTCCTCACGCGTTGGCTTTGTGCCCAGCTGCCTGGTCGCCTTGTGCAAATCGTCCCTTTTCACAAGGCGTTGTACAATTAGAACGCCTTGTGCAAAGGGACGAATTGCACAAGGCGACGCCAGGCAGCTGGGCACAAAGCCATCGCGTGAGGAGAGGTATTGGAGGAAGCGGGCAGCAAGTACAAGCCTACCACCCGCTTCCTCCAATGTCTCTGTCCCCTCCTCCCGCTTTCTCCAATGCCTAGGGGTTTTATTATGCTGCGGGCTTCACAGCCGCCCGCAGCAAGGGAATTATTAATAAAGTAATAATGTATACATAGAGATGAGGGGAGCGCTGCACTCACAGTGCAGCCTGCTCCCTCAGTTGTATGTTAACCCTTTGAGTGCCAGAGTGGTACTCAACGCTTTGCTTTGCAATGCGTTGCGTACCACTCTGGCACTCAAAGGGTTAACTTAGATCTCAACCATTAATGATGCCCTACTTACTGTGTCCCTTTGCTTTTAGTACTTTTGCTCCACTCTCAGTTTGAAGAAGTGTGGAGCAAAAGTACTAATAGCAATGGGACACAGGAGGTAGGGGGTTAACAATGAATGAGATCTAAGTTAAACTGTCTAATAATACTAGTTTAATTAAAAAAAAGTTTAAAACACACACATATATATATATAGGCAAGGTATGTAGTCCATACGTTGCCTATTAACCCTTTGGGTACCAGAGGGGTAGGAAACATGCTAAGCAATGCTTTCCTACCTCTCTGGTACTCAAAGGGTTAATTGTGGAATAAAAGACAGATTTGTCCACTACATGGAAGTCCATGAGGTGGATGTGGATGGGGTTAGTATGTCCCATATATGCAATATATATGACATACTAAGGGGGGGGGATGTGGAAGGGGGCATTGTGTAGTGCTTGGTGTACTAGTTTTATTGATTTTAACCCTTTGAATGCCACAGGGGTGAGCAGTGCACATCCCTATGGCATTCAAAGCTGTCCATGGTGCTGAAAGCCTTCTCTGTGTTCCCCTAGTGGCTGGGTAGGGAAAAGCACAGAGAATGCTGTTCAGAACTGGAGACGTGGGTTTTCTACTCTTACTTGTGTGCAGGGCCGGATTTATAATAAGGCAGAGTAGGCATCTGCCTACAGGCGCACACCACAGAGGGGCGTCTGTCATTGGGATCATTTTTTATTTATTTATTTATTTTTAAATTATCCAGGCAGCCTTTTCCATAGATCATGCCATCATGTCTGGTGGACCGGTGGGTGAGGGGGGGGGGGATTCTGCACCTGTGCGCCGGCCGGATGTGATGTGACTGACTCTGTGAGTGACACAGAACTTGAATGACAAGAGCAGGAGGCAGTGTTACGGAGGCATTACTTGTCCTCACTCACCACTTGTGACTGACTTGCCGGAAGTTCGGCACTGCCCCGCCTCCTCCCTCCCAGATGCTCAGTGCAGCCTGCAGGGAGCGAACCCACAATGATTCGCGAAGAAGAAGAACGTTAATATACAGCCGCCAGCCCGCAACAGAGTATCTGGCCTGCTAACCTGCTGCCTCTGCCTGTACAGATTCTACTGCTATCTGCTGCACCCACGCCTGCAGCACAGATGGTTTATTTAACCCCTGGCTTTAAGGTAAACCTGCCCTGCTGCGCAGGTATGAAACACCCCACGCTACTAATTATTTTTATTATCATGATTATTTTTTATTTCATTTAGAGAAAGATTTTGCAGAATTATTATTATTATTGTAATAATAATAATAATAATAATAATAATACAATTTATTATTATTATTATTCTTACACCACCCAGGTATCTTATTATGCCCTGTTAGCTATTAAAATCATATTACATATTAAGGACAACTAATTTAATAAAAAAAAAAATTGCCCACCACCTTGTTTTCATTTTAAATAAAAGCCAAAGGCATTAATTAATATTTCCTTCCCAGCAGCAGTGACATAGCATTAAATGGGCTAAAGTTTCATTGTCCTCCCATTAGAGCCGGCCCTTACATGGGTCCCGGTGGGTCCATGGGACCCAGGCGGCACTTTGACAGGGGAGGCAATTGGCGGCACTTTGACAGGGGAGGCAATTGGCCGCTCCAAGGCAAAGCCGAATCACTGCGTGAAGTGTTAAGGAGCGTGCCCATGCCCCCCCATGCCAGAATGCCGCGCCACCATTAACACAACTCACTGTCAGTGTCTGGCACTGACAGTGAGCTTCTTATTGGGTGCTCTGCCTCTTCCTCTATCCTTCTCATGGTGCGCAGACCGCAAGGTCGCACATGCATGCGCAGTCTCAATGAAGGGAAGCTAGTTCCCTGACTGCTCATGCTTGCGTGATCTTGTGGTCTGAGCGCAATGCACAGGATATGAGGACAGAGGCAGAGCACCCAAGAGGAAAAGAGAAGCCATCCTGCCGCACATGTGGAGGTGGACAAGTGGATGTGAACAATGTGGATAGGGTGTGGAGGTGGACAGTGTGTGGGGTTGGACAGGGTGTGTAATGGAGGTAGACAGCGTGTGTGGGGTTGGACAGTGTGTGGGGTATGAGAGTGTGTGGGGTTGGAGAGTGTATGAAGGTGAACAGTGTGTGAAGGTGGGTAATATGGGCAGTGTGGAGGTGGACATTGTGGAGATGGACAATGAGGGCAGTGTGGAGGTAGATAGGGTGGGCAGTGTGGAGGTGGACAGTGTGTGGAGGAGGACAGGGTGAGAAGTGTGGAGGTGCGCAGTATGGAGGAGGACAAGGTGAACAGTGTTGGGAGGAGGACAGGGTAGACTGAGTGTGGAGGTGGGAAGTGCGGAGATGGACAGTGTGGAGGTGGACAGTATGTAGAGAAGGACAAGGTGGATAGGGTGTGGAGGTGGACAGGGTGTGGACAGTGTCTAGACTCTGATATTAATAATTTAAGCCTCATGATGTAAATTAGCAGAAAGGTAATAACTTCCATTTCAAATACAACCATATGTGCTCACTGGACTTAGAATTTCATAATTTTTGAAATTCTAAGGTTATTAAGAACATATTGTTATATTTTAAAAAGTTGATATTAACCCTTAATGTTGTCAATCAATGACAAAAGCATGTTTAGTTAATCTGACAAATCTGAAGACATTCATAAAACATGCTTCTATCATTGACATTAAGGGTTAATTAGTATATACCAAGTAAAGTGATGATAAATATTAATGCAGAGAAGTGTCAGCAGGCACCCAGCAGAATAAAATGGACTGTCAAAGGTGTAATAAGTGGCTGAATAAAAATATTTCATTCAAACTTTTTGCACTTTTTATTGTGTGTGTGTGTGGGGGGGGGCGCTTCAGATTTCTGTGCCTACGGGCTCCTGATATGTAAATCCGGCCCTGCTTGTGTGCTGTACTCCAAAAAAAATAGGCGTTAGATTTCTGGAGAGAAATGTTGCAATTTAACGCGAGTTAGCCCTAACTCCAACATTTGAATAGCTTTTGGCGTCGTTTGTATATTATCCTCTATGGGTGAGATCTTGCTGTTCTGGCGACGGGCGATGTCTGTTTCAGAACTGGCGTCTCTTGTTTCTAGTAGAACATTTGCATTGCTCAATTGACGTTAAAACCAGCGTCTCCAGTTTTTTCTGGCGACGCCAACATTTTGATCGAGCCCTTAGTTTCAGCATATAGTTATTTTGTTGTCACATGTGATTTGCTAAAATAGCAGATCACTTGTGGCAAAAGCAAAATGACAGGGGAAGCAGTGTTTGTGAACACTGTGCCGTCACTTCTGTCTGTCTGAGAGACAGAGACAACATTTTGCCACATTGTGTCCTATGTTCCAGCTCCTGCTCCAGCCTCAAATTAGTTAAAAAGAAGAAAAAAAAATGATTTTCCACCCTTGTATCACTCTTCTTACAGTGATCACTGGATTTCCACCTCTTTGATCACCAAGGTTAGTGATCAATTTCTGCAGATAAGCATTTGCTGAACTGTGGTATTTTTTGTACCCCTCCATTTATTGCATAATTTATTTATTTTTAAATAAAAAGTGATTTTTTTTTCCAGTGATTTATATAGATAAATAGGTAGGTAGTTTAAGTTGTTAGGTAGGTTGAAGATATATATGGGTTAGAGTAAGGTTTAGGGTTAGATTTAGGTTTAGGCATAGAGTTTCATACAAAATATAAAAAAAAATATATTTTTATTTTGGCAATAGTGACAGTTTTTTTTCTGTAATTTAATTTGGATCCTGTTTTCTTTCTTTTTTTCATGAAATTAATTTATTCAATATTCAGTTAATTTGTTTGGGTGGGTAGTTCCTGTTAATTTATGTGGGAATAGGGATTACAGTTACAGTTTGGCACAAACAAAACTAAAGAAAATATTTATAAATATATGTGTGTATATATATATATATATATATATATATATATATATGTATAGTATTTACATAGGAATAGTGACCAGTTGGGGTTAATGTTTTTGTTTTGTTGATTTGGATTGAGTTAGCTATATTCCTTTGGTGGGTATTTACTTAGAGGGGAATTAGGTAGACTTAGGGTTTAAAATGTTTTAAAAAAAAAAATATATATATATATTAAAACAAAATAATTTACATAGGTGGGTAAGTTAAGTATGTTAGTAAGTATGAGTTATTTAGTAGAAATTAGACATTCATTTACTTTAAGGTAGGTTGCTTGTCCATGCTCTTTTCCATGCGCCAAGTCAGTTCCTTTTTCAGCCTCGTTAGAAGGGCAGCAACATCTGGAATTATATTACCCTCAGCACCAAGTAAGTGTTCCCTATGGGCAAGGAAATTGTCCATTTTTAACAAGAGGTGTGTGAAGAGGGGAATGACTTCGGCCAGGCTAGCTTTCTTTTGCTTAAAATTTCCGTCAAAGCACAGAAAGGCGTGAGCACTGTCACTGCCTATTCCATCAAGGGCCCAGTCAGCCCTGCCCAGTGTTCTGTTACTGCCAATGAAATGATGAGATGACATGAATTGCGTGAATTGCTTTTTTGTGTTTCAGGATACGCTCTACCATATCTAAGGTGCAGTTCCACCTGGTTCCAACATCTTGTTTTGGGTGGTGCTCTGGGAGGTCTGCATATTTCTGTTCCTCCCTGAGGAGCTGGCTATCTTTGACGCTCCGATGGAAGTGACCAGCAATTTGTCAGCACAACTCCAGAAATGCTGACAACCTTCCAGTGTTACTGCCATCGTTGAGAGCAGCCTTCACTACCAATGCAGGACATGCGCTGATCAGCGCACACCCAAAGATCTGCTATCTCGGAGAGCCTTTATCATGTTAGCTGCACCATCAGTAACCACAAACCCCATTTGTGCCTGTGTGTCTGCCTGTGCCACCATGTTCTGCAGTGCTTTGTGAATGTTATATGAGGTGTACTGCTGATCCATTACCTCAGTATGGAGGAGGAAAGAGTGGTGCCCCTGCTTGGCTACTGCACCTGGATTTGTTGTTGGTATCGATGATGTGTCATGCAACACATTGGGCTGCCACCAATGCTCCGTCAATTACAGGAAGATATGCTGGCCACTCAGAGCACTCCATAAGTCAATGGTAAAGTGCACTGACTGGCCACCAGCCTTTTCTAGCATGCCCATCAAAAGCCCAATGCATGTCCAGTGCAGTGAGGGCACT
Organism: Rhinophrynus dorsalis; assembly: GCA_037306005.1. NCBI lineage: Eukaryota > Metazoa > Chordata > Amphibia > Anura > Rhinophrynidae > Rhinophrynus > Rhinophrynus dorsalis. Next base: position 131,722,139 of record CM074720.1, on the reverse strand, counting down.
ATAGTTCTACTAAATGTGGGCAGGATGGAATTTTTTATTGGTGTGTGACAGCCTCCATAAGTTGCTGAAAGGGCTCTCTATCCACCAAATTAAAAGTAGCACCCCCAACGGCTATGAGTTGTGCAATGAGGCGAATGATTTTTCTGGACTGCTGTCCGCACATCCCCTTGGAATGAAACTGTAACGGTTTGTTCGACTCACAGACACAGTGGTTAGGATAAAAACACAGTTTTATTGAATTAAACAATACAGTAAGAACCCTCACAGGTCCTGTAGTATACAAACAGTATAATACAGACACACAACAGGTAAATTATTCAATGCCCACACAGGTCCAGCATAACATGAAGGTACAGACACTATATACTGACACAGGTCAGGCAAGAGGATTAAGTTCCCAGGACTCCAGTACTGCAGGAGTTAAAGTTCATCAATGATGGTAAACAGTCCCATGTGTGAAGGTACTGGAATGATACTTTAACACTCCAAGGTCAGCAAACATACGTGAACTGCCAGAGCTCAACTGAGGTAGTAATGAGCACTGCCGGAGCAATAACGGAGGCAACCACTTGCAACCGGAATATCAGTAACGGAGGTCAAGCCGATGGCACTCTACTGGAGCAATCACCGAGGCAGCCACTTGCAACCGGTGTAGCAATAACGGAGGACTAGGCCAAAGGCACACTGCCGGAGCAGTAACTGAGACAACACTAGCAGCCTGCAGGAGCAGTAGGGGAGGACAAGCCAATGGCACTTTACCGGAGCAATCACGGAGGCACACACTTGCAACTGGTATGACAGTAACGTAGGACTAAGCCAGAGGCGCTCTGCCGGAGCAGTAACTGAGACAACACTGGCAACCTGCAGGAGCAGTGGCGGAGGAAAAGCCAGTGGCACTTTACCAGAGCAATCATGGAGGCACACACTTGCAACTGGTATGACAGTAACTGAGGACTAGGCCTGAGGCGCACTGCCGGAGCAGTAACTGAGACAACACTGGCAACTTGCAGGAGTTGTAGTGGAGGACAAGCCAATGGTAACCAGATTGTGTGCTAAGAATGTCGCCGAGGCGACAATGACAGAGGAAGCAGAAACGTTGATCAAGCCGGGTCGATGCACAGGAACAGGAACATCAGCCAGGCTGGGTCGATACACAGGAACAGACACTGAAGAGAAGTCAGGCAATCCAGGTCAGTACACAGGAGCAGGAACTGAAGAGTAGCCAGGCAGGCCAAGTCGGTACACTGGGAACACTGAGCAGTTAGTTAGCACTGGTACAAGAACACCACGAAAGGGCCCCGTGTGGGTGCAGGAGCCCAGTATATAAAGGCCATACTAGGCGGGCTGAACACAGGGCAACCAATGAGAGCATTACACAGGATAATTGACAGGAAAACAAAAACAAGGCAGCACAGGCACCGTGATAGAAACACAGACATTCGCTATAAAAATCCAACATTGATACTGCCCGCAGTGTCCGACCAGTAGTGTTACACTCACTAGGTGTCCACAGGTTTATAGAACTGGCAGTACAGGAGTAGGTGACTAAACTGAAAGTGGCACTAGTCATTGTGGAGGTGGTTCTGGGGGGATCATCACGAAACTGTTGACGAGACACAGGTGACGGCTGCTTTGTTATCTCAGAGGAGGACCTGGACCTCTCTACCCTGCTAGTAGAGGTAGAACAACCCGTAGTTCTCTTCTTATTTTTATTTTTTGGTTTGGAGTGCTGCTGCTGAGTCTGACTTTGACATTGACATAACATTGACATAGTCCTCTTCTTTAGCCGCCTGCTGCTGCTAGCTCTGCTTGAAAGCAACGTCACTGTGTTGGTGTTGGTGGATGCTGGGTCACTGCAGCTGGTACCAGGATAAAGAACATCAGGTTGTTCAGTAGGACTCAAATCCATTACACATAGGTAGGTACTATACTATAATAATTTGAACATTTTAAAACCTGGCCACACGACAACTGTGAGACTGGCTTTGTCACTCGGAAAATTATTCAAACAAATTCCTAATATTATATTTTGTACAGGAACAAATGACTCTCCCTTGCAGTTGCAATAAGGTACTAGGCCTGCCTGCCTACATACAGAACTGTTAGAGTGCCTGTGTCACTCTGAAAACTATTCAAATTCCTAATACTTTTAATATTTTGAACAGGAACAAATTACTCTCCCTTGTGGTGGCAATAAGGTACTAGGCCTGTCTGCCTACAGAACTGTGAGACTGGCTGCGTCACTCTGAAAACTATTCAAACAAATTCCTAATATTCTTATTATTTTGAACAGAAACAAATTACTCTCCCTTGCTGTGTTAATAAGGTACTAGACTTGTCTGTCTGCCTACAGAACTGTGAGACTGGCTGTGTCACTCTGAAAAGTATTCAAACAAATTCCTAATATTTTTAATATTTTGTACATGGACAAATGACTCTCCCTTGCAATGGCACTGGCAATAAGGTCCTAGGCCTGTCTACAGAACTGTGAGACTGGCTGTGTGACTCTGAAAACTATTCAAACAAATTCTTATATTTTTAATATTTTGCACAGGAACATATTACTCTCCCTTGCGGTGGCACTGGCAATAAGTTACTAGGCTTGCCTACAGAACTGTGAGACTGGCTGTGTCACTTTGAAAACTATTCAAACAAATTCCTAATATTTTTAATATTTTGAACAGGACCAAATGATTATCACTTGCGGTGGCAATAAGGTACTAGGCTTGTTTGTCTGCCTACAGAACTGTGAGACTGGCTGTGTCACTCTGAAAACTATTCAAACAAATTCCTAATATAGTTAATATTTTGCACAGAAACAAAAATGACTCTGCTTTGTGGTGGCAATAAGGTACTAGGCTTGCCTACAGAACTGTGAGACTGGCTGTGTCACTCCGAAAACTATTCAAACAAATTCCTAATATTTTTAAAATTTTGTACATGGACAAATGACTCTCCCTTGCAATGGCACTGGCAATAAGGTCCTAGGCCTGTCTACAGAACTGTGAGACTGGCTGTGTGACTCTGAAAACTATTCAAACAAATTCTTATATTTTTAATATTTTGCAAAGGAACAAATTACGCTCCCTTGCGGTGGCAATAAGGTACTAGGCCTGCTGCCTGCCTACAGTACTGTAAGGTACAATAAGGTTCTAATGCTGGCTGATTGCCTATGCCTAATGCTACCTGGCTGCCTACAAAACAACTGTAAAAAATTACTCTCCCTTGCGGTGGCACTGGCAATAAGATAATAGGCTTGCCTACAGAACTGTGAGACTGGCTGTGTCACTTTGAAAACTATTCAAACAAATTCCTAATATTTTTAATATTTTCAACAGAAACACAGACTCTCCTTTGCGGTGGCAATAAGGAACTAAGCCTGCCTACAGAACTGTCAGACTGGCTATGTCACTCTGAAAACTATTCAAATCTCTAATATTTTTGATATTTTGCACAGGCACAGATCACTCTCCTTTTCGGTGGCAATAAGGTACTAGGCCTGCCTGCCTGCCTACAGAACTGTGAGACTGGATGTGTCACTCTGAAAACAATTCAAACAAATTCCTAATATTTTTAATATTTTGCACAGGAACAAATAACGCTCCCTTGCGGTGGCAATAAGGTACTAGGCCTGCTGCCTGCCTACAGTACTTTAAGGTACAATAAGGTTCTAATGCTGGCTGATTGCCTATGCCTAATGCTACCTGGCTGCCTACAAAACAACTGTACACTCTCTTTATCTCCTTTGTCTCTCTCTGAGCTCCATCAACGGACTAACAGGAAATGCAGGCTGTCTGGGTGTCTGACGTGTCAATAGTCTGACCAGTGCTGTTCGGATTCGGTTTTAGAAAAACTAATGACTCTTGCCATTCGGCATGCCCAAATGACGACGAATGACCCTTATTCGTCCAAATTCCGAACTTGGATGAACCAATTCGCACAAGCCTAGCGTATCTCTTTACCACTATTTTACCAACCCTGTGCACTGGTTTCTTATATAGATCCCCGGTGGCCCCATGCTTCCCACTGCACTTCTGATGACATATAGCATGTGATGTGCATAACCTCTGCATTCCACACGTGGAAAGCATCGCCCAGAGTTCACTCTGCTCTAGTGATGAGCGAGCACCCCAATGCTCGGATGTTCGGGTGCTCTGACCGAGCACCCCCTGAGGCTCGAGTGCTCGGCCGAGCACCCGAGCCCCATTGAAGTCAATGGGAGGACTCGAGCATTACACCAGGCACCCCCTGCTCTGATGAGGGGAGGGTGCCTGGTCCATAGGAAAATGGCAGAAAAGGATGGAAACACCACAGAAATGGTTCAGGGACAGCATAGGGAGGATGTCTGGATGCACCTTGGACTCCAACATCGCTGCTGGGAACGATCTTTCGCCCGTAGTACGCCATTTTTACAGACTGACCGTAAAACACACAAAAAGGAAAATAAAAACGACTTTAGGCGAAAAATTGTTACCAAACAGTATTTGCTGTATATTTACTTGTATATCATCTGCAAATTCTCCCAAAAATTTCATCGATTTTCTGAAGTGAGGCCATGATTAAGAGGGAAACGTGCGCAGAGGCAAATTCTCCCAAAAATTTCCTTGATTTTCAGAACTGAGGCCATGATTAAGAGGGAAACGTGCGCTGAGCTGACCATCTAAAACATTATGGGTGAGGGTCTGCTGCAGAGCTGACCATCCTAAACATTATATGCGAAGGCCCGCTAGTGAGCTGACGCTATAAAACATTATATGAGAGGGCCCGCTAGAGAGCTGACCCAATAAAACATTATATGAGAAGGCCCGCTGGTGAGCTGACCTATATAAAAATTGGCAAACAGGGCCCGCTGGTGAGCTGGCCCTATATAAAAATTATATCACAGGGCCCGCTGGTGAGCTGGCCCTATATAAAAATTATATCCCAGGGCACGCTGGTGAGCTGGCCCTATATAAAAATTATATCCCAGGGCATATGGAAGAGGAGGAGGAGGATGAGAACATTAAGAGTCAACCATATACCCGTTTTTGGGGTGGAAGGGGTGAATGGGAATACAGAGTACACAGAATAGGCTGTTAAACGGCGTTGAAACACACTGAATGGAATATGTGACTTTAATATTTGAGTTTGAAAACTTAACAGTATTTCTTTATTTCTTATAATTCTGCAACTCTGCAGAGTACACAGAATAGGCTGTTAAACGGCGGTGAAAGACACTGAATGGAATATGTGACTTTAATATTTGAGTTTGAAAACTTAACAGTATTTCTTATAATTCTGCAACTGTACAGAGTACACAGAATAGGCTGTTAAACGGCGGTGAAAGACACTGAATGGAATATGTGACTTTAATATTTGAGTTTGAAAACTTAACAGTATTTCTTATAATTCTGCAACTCTGCAGAGTACACAGAATAGGCTGTTAAACGGCGGTGAAAGACACTGAATGGAATATGTGACTTTGATATTTTAGTTTGAAGACTTAACAGTATTTCTTCCTATTCTGCAACTCTGCACAGTACACAGAATGTGCTGCTACACTGCGGCGAAGCACACTGAATGGAATATGTGACTTTGATATTTTAGTTTGAAGACTTAACAGTATTTCTTCCTATTCTGCAACTCTGCACAGTACACAGAATGTGCTGCTAAACTGCGGCGAAGCACACTGAATGGAATATGTGACTTTGATATTTTAGTTTGAAGACTTAACAGTATTTCTTCCTATTCTGCAACTCTGCACAGTACACAGAATGTGCTGCTACACTGCGGCGAAGCACACTGAATGGAATATGTGACTTTGATATTTTAGTTTGAAGACTTAACAGTATTTCTTCCTATTCTGCAACTCTGCACAGTACACAGAATGTGCTGCTAAACTGCGGCGAAGCACACTGAATGGAATATGTGACTTTGATATTTGAGTTTGAAGACTTAACAGTATTTCTTCCTATTCTGCAACTCTGCACAGTACACAGAATGTGCTGCTAAACTGCGGCGAAGCACACTGAATGGAATATGTGACTTTGATATTTTAGTTTGAAGACTTAACAGTATTTCTTCCTATTCTGCAACTCTGCACAGTACTCAGAATGTGCTGCTAAACTGCGGCGACGCACACTGAATGGAATACGTGACTTTGATATTTTAGTTTGAAGACTTAACAGAATGTGCTCTAATCTGCAACTTTGCACACTAAACAGAATGTGCTCTAATCTGCAACTTTGCACACTAAACAGAATGTGCTCTAATCTGCAACTTTGCACACTAAACAGAATGTGCTCTAATCTGCAACTGTGCACACTAAACAGAATGTGCTCTAATCTGCAACTTTGCACACTAAACAGAATATATACATATTTTTTTTTTTTTTTTTGTTTTTTTCCCCCCACACCAAATAACCTGCTGCCCCCACACACAGTAGTCCTAAAAAGGACTTTTGGTTCTTTTTTTTTCACAATTTTTGTTTTTTTCCTCCCTACACTGCCTTTCCCTTCCTATCCTCAGCTCTCCCTGGCTCAGACTGAGCCGAACTCGATGGTCAGGTGCTATACAGCACCTGACCACGGGTTCTGGCCAGCCAATCAGTGTAATGCCAGCAGCCAACATGGCTGCTGGCATTACACCGATGTCAGAGCCTCCCTGCACGTTTATTGGCTGCGCAGCAGCCGCAAAACGTGCGGGGAGGAGACCCGAACATGGCGGGCGAGCACATGCGGTACTCGTACGAGTACCGCCATGTGCCGAGCAGAGCGATGCTCGAGCCGATCCGAGCATCGGCCGAGCATGCTCGCTCAACACTACTCTGCTCCCATCAAGTCAGTGTCAACACTTAAGTTAACCGTACAGGAGATCATACCTATACCTGGAGAGTGACAGATAATTGAAAAAAACATATTAGCTTGCATTTTTCTCTTTCACTCCCCTGCATTATCTCACTGTTTAATCTGAACTAGGATGGAGGATATGGGCAAAATAAATACCTGTACAATGTTAACCATATGTGGCACAGAAAATTGTATCCATGCATTCCTAGCTGGGCCCTCTAGGTTTCTCTACCATTGCACATGACATGAAAAGGATAGTAATACATATATTTTACTACCCCCATCTTGTAGCCCTTAAAAAACTGAATTAAGTGAGCCCAGCGGCATCTCTCAAACCTTTATGGTTTGAGAGATAGCCACTTTCAAAGTTCCCTCTCCCCTGATGTCAGAGTTCTAGCTGACAGCGGGGGAATCTGGTGTCTGAGCAAGTAGAGGCTCTTCAGCAGAGCTGAGATCACGTTATGGAAGGGGATTTCTTCTTCCATAATACGATCTCGGCTCTGCTGAAGAGCCACCGCCGATCCTTGGACCAGATTCCCCTGCTGTCAGCTAGAATGCTGACGTCAGGGAAAAGGGAAAAAAGCTAAATTTTGAAAGCAGATATCTCTCAAACCATAAAAGGTCTGAAAGATACCACTGGACTTATTTAATTCAGTTTTTTAAGGGCTACAAGATGGGGGACAGTAAAATGTAAGTATTACTATCTCTTGAAGTTCACATACTTAAAATTTTGTATTATAAATGAAAGGATCAAAGTTTTTTCTTAACCCTTTAAGTGCCAGGGGGTACGCAACGCTTGCTCTGCAATGAGTTGCATATCCCTCTGGCACTCAAAGGGTTAAAAGAATACATTTGTACAAGTTTTGTATATATATATATATATATATATATATATAGAGAGAGAGAGAGAGAGAGAGAGAGAGAGAGAAGCAAAGTAAAAAAAAAATAGAAATATATATATATATATAGATAGATAGATAGATAGATAGATAGAATGTATTATTATTATTATTATTATGTTTATTCTTACATTTCTTAGAAACAACATGCAATATCCATTTCTGCATTACGTCCCCCTTCTCCCAGTGTATCCAGAGTATAAATCCAGTATGCCTAACAGGCTCCAGGACTAAGAAGCAGCATAGGTACATATCCAGAGGTCATGTTTAGAAAAAACACAAATACAAGAACATAAATAGCCCCCAGTCGTCCCAAAAACATAACAGCGGTGTCATTTACCATCATAGTTTTTATACCTGGTGTTTTATAGATTTATTCATAGGTGTGGTTTATATTTTCATATTATTATACCTTTTCAATAAAGATACTGTTTTATGGAACGTTTTTCCTACCCCACATACTCTATGGTATGTAGGGGCTAACCCCTCACTCACATAAAATAGCGATATTCCTTATTTGGAGTTGAGGCACCAGGAAAGGTACCAATACTCCTTTTTGGAGTGGAGAGTCTACATATCTATCATATATATGCGACCTTAAACAAAGGAACTACACTAACACTCTCATAGGGTATGAAGAAAACCTATTGGTATCATAAATCTGGAGTGACATAAAAGATCCAGTGCAAGTGAACATACCGAGAGGCAGGAGAAGCCTCCATTAAATGTGAGTGAACATAAGGAGGGAAAGGGGGTGATCCCATACAGTATTATTAACCACTATGCTTAAAGGGAGGTGTTGTGCTGTTCCCCTTTTCTTTTGACAAAAAAAAGATAGAAAAGAAAAAAAAAACAATCCTGATTAAGCCGCTGATTCCACAGAAATGTGTGAAGTGAAAGGGATCCAATAACTACGAATGTGTCAGGGGTCATATGCAGGGAGCAAAACAGAAGTAACGCCACAGCAAACCACTGCACCACATGGGACAAAAGTTATAGTTTACTCAGTTTAACACCTTGAATGCTAGGAAGGTCTACAGCGCATTGTAAAGCACTCAGTGTGGTAACCCCTTGAGTGGCATTCAGAGGGTTAAAAGCCCCGTGCCATTGAATACATTTTTTGGGATTTTTATTTATCTCCTATAAATGTTGCACAATTGTTCCTCTTTTTTTCAGCATATAGTCATACATGGGACCTCTCAGAATCTGCCCCAGAGACTCCGGTTTTCAGATTGAATTACTGGGTCTCCAGAGACAGAGGCTGATTCTCCGGAGGTGGTGAGTTTCTTCTTCTTCCCACTCAGTTCCTCCCACTTCCCTCCCATTTCTTCTCCTTCTCACACTGTTCTTCCCACTTCCCCCCATTTCTTCTCCTTCTCACTCTGTTCCTTCGTCTTCCCTCCTGTTTCTTCACCATCCCACACTGTTCCACTTCCCTCCCATTTCTTATCCTTCCCACACTGTTCCTCCCACTTCCCCCCCATTTCTTATCCTTCCCACACTGTTCCTCCCACTTCCCTCCCATTTCTTCTTCTTCCCACTCTATTCCTCTTACTTCTCGCCCACTTCTTCTCCTTCCCACTCTGTTCCTCCTACTCCCCTCCCATTTCTTCTCCTTCTCACTCTGTTCCTTCTTCTTCCTTCCTGTTTCTTCACCTTCTCACACTGTTCCTCCCACTTCCCACCCATTTCTTCTTCTTCCCACTCTGTTCCTCCCACTTCCCTCCCATTTCTTCTCCTTCTCACACTGTTCCTCCCACTTCCCTCCCATTTCTTCTCCTTCCCACACTGTTCTGCCCAGTTCCCGTCCACATTATGAGATGCAGATGTGCAAGCACCACCCACCACATTAAGCTCCAGCCCTTTTATGAAACAAATTGACATCCCCGTCTGGCATCACATGAGCCCTCTCCGGGGGGGGGGGGGAGGCTGTCAAAAAAGAGAAGTTAACAGGTATGCCTAAAGCTCAAGGTGTCCATCATATTACTGTTATATGTATCCACATACTTTTTATTTTGCATTTTATTTCCGTTGTAGTCCACTGATAGTGGACTTCACTTTACAGCCTGATAAAGACAATGACCTATACAATTAATTAAGGATTATTAAAAAGGAAATGTATTTTAAATATACTTGGCTCTTGGTGAGTACAGCAGAAGAAACATAGATGTAATTCAAACAGCAGTTAATGCTGCATAGTGTTTTTGTTTCCATTTGATCTGTCTCCTGCTAGTTCTTTCAGTTTCAGTCTGATAACAAACAGGGTCCCTTAGGCCCCTTTTTCATGGGCAACTTTAACACAATGATGCTGAATTGGATCTGTCACCTGTGTCGATAGGTAACGTGCTATGGTTCCTTTCACACAGTGACTATTGCATCTTCTGGATGCATCAAAGTCCTGTATACTTCAGTTTTACTGTGTTCCTTCAGGAATGTAGTACAGTCCCAAACATGAACAACTCATGTGGGCACCAGCCAGTAGTAATATTGGCTAGTGCTGATGTGAACCTGCTATCAGCGAACTTAGGAACTTTTTTCTGTGGAGGCCCTGGGGAGGATACACGGGCTGCAATTAGACAGTTTTTTTAATTAATTTGGGGGAAGACATTTTGGGGGAGATTGTATCCCAAAAAAAACTGTATGTAGCCCAATACCCTGATGCCAATCCATCATCGTTAATTGAAAATCAGGAAATATGCCAACCCACAGATTTAACTGAATTCAAACAATTCTTGGCTCTAACAAATGGGGCATTGCTGTATTTAGAAGATGTAGCTGAAGGCATGTGTAAAAGTCTTTTAATATCCTGTGCTTGAAATCCACAGTGTAACAGCAGTGTTATTTTTCTTACTGAAGGATTTAGGAGATATTGGTAATAAAGTGTCTGTGAAAAAAATTGTCAAAATGCACCTAGAATGAATCCTAGGGTTGTCTGCTTTTCTAAAACATATACTTTTGTGGATACATTTTTAATTGCAGCATTGCCAAACAGCCGCAAATGAGACAAGGCACCAGTTAAAGGGGATCTCTCACATAGATATAAGTAATGCTCATTAGTTACACCATTTAGTGAAAACATTAAAAACGTTGTTCATTTAAAAAAAAAAAAGAACGTTATCTTCGCAAACCTTAATGTTTAAAAAGTGCCCAGCAGCCTACTTCCGTCTTGCAGTACTGCCTCTACTCTTGTCCCATTACCCAGCATCCTCCGATGACGGATGCTTTCTTTCTCTAAGCTGGAGTGATCTCATTGACAGAGATCGATATCTAGCCAATGAAATCCCTCCAGCTTAGAGACAGACAGCCTCCGTCATCAGAGGAGAGAGGGGAGCAGAGGCAGTTCGGCAAGCTTCGGCAAACTGGAAGTAGGCTGTCGGGCACTTTTTAAACATTAATTTTGTGCAGATAAAGTTTTTTTTTTTTTTTATGAACAACGTTTTAAATGAGTTCCCTAAATGCTCTAACCAATGAGCATTACTTATATCCAGGGCTCAAAATTTCCACTCACCACTAGCCAATGGCGAGTGAAAATTTAGCCCTGGCAAGTAGAAATTCAGGCCTGGTGGGTATGTTATGGCTTGCAGTGGCGAGTAACTTTTCAGGTCTGGCTAGTAGCAAAGGACTTCACATTTTAAGCCCTGCTTATATCTATGTGAGAGATCCACTTTAAGTAAGCTGTAAAAATGCAAAGTGTGAAAATGGAAACACACATGTTCCCAAATGGGCCCAGTAGCTTCCCCAAACCCTGACAAACCCATGCATATGGGGCATTGCTGTACCCAGAAGATATAGCTGAACATTAATCAAAGCAAAAATGCTGTCTTTTTTTCTGGCAGCAGGTTTTGGGAGGGATTGATGATAAAGTGGCTCCGAATAAATTGTCAAAATACACCTAGAATGAAACCCAGGGTTGTCTGCTTTCTAAAACATATACTTTTGTGGGTACATTTTTAATTGCAGCATTGCCAAACAGCCCCAAATGAGACAAAGCACCAGTTAAGTAAGCTGTAAAAATGCAAAATGTGAAAATGGAAACACATAGGTTCCCAAATGGGCCCAGTAGCTTCCCCAAACCCTGACAAACCTATACATATGGGGCATTGCTGTACTCAGAAGTTGTAGGTGAACATTAATCAAAGCATTCTTAAAAGTCTCTTAGTATCCTGTGCTTGAAATCCACAGCAACACTGAAAATTAGGTGTTAAAAAAATTGTCTTTTTTTCTGACAGCAGGTTTTGGGAGGGATTGGAGATAAAGTTGCTCCGAATAAATTATCAAAATTCACCTAGAATGAAACCCAGGGTTGTCTGCTTTTCTAAAACATATACTTTTGGGGGTAACATTTAATTCCAGCATTGCATTGTACTAAGTATAGTGTATACAGCATATTGTGTTTTGAGTACTTTGTATAGTGTTTTGCATCTGGCATATGGCATTTTGCATACAGCGTTTTTTGTATTGCTTATAGCACTTTTAGTATAGTATTTCTGTATTTGCGAATAGCATTGTTTTGCATATTGCATGTTGCCTATTATGCAGTGCGTATAGCGTAGCATTTTGCCGACAGCGTTTTGTGTATAGCATTTTTGCATATAACGTTTTGCATTTAGCATTATGTGTATTGTGTATTGCATACAGCATTTTTCAAATAGCGTTTTGTGTATGGCCTAGCACTTTGTGCATAGTGGTTTGTGAATAGCTTTGTGCTTATGGCACAGGAGTCACTTTATCATAAACGAGCACCTCCATCATATTCATCATCATCGCCATGTCACTATAGCTCAGGGGTGTAAACCTGTGGTCTTCCAGCTATTGTGGACTACAATTCCATGCTTAGGACACTCCCACTTCATTATGACATCATAGTTACCTAAGGTTTTACAAGCTGGGGCTGCTTTTATAACCACTAGTCATTATGATGTCATAATGACTAGTGTTTATGAAACCTGGTGCTTCTCACCCTGAGCTCAGATTAATTCAGGAGAGAGAGAAGTGATCTTCAGAGATAGTAAACACAAACCAGACAAAATGGAACGTGTTACAATGCAGAGATGCAAGAAAAAACAAGTCCCGAAGAGTACCAGCAGAACTCCAGAACAAGCAATGCTGCGTTACAGGGACAAACTAACGGCCTTTGAGCACCAAGAGATTTTCAACTATCCTGTCATTTACTGTATGGGACTCCACGCAAACAAAGATCAAGTTGGTGGCTATGATGATGATGATGGCTTCTACAAGGTAGTGCCACACGATCATATTGCATACAGATATGAGGTGCTAAGGACACTTGGCAAAGGGACCTTTGGACAAGTGGTGAAGGCCTATGACCATAAGACACATCAACATGTTGCTATAAAAATGGTCAGAAATGACAGACGTTTTAGCCAAGAAGCAGAAAAAGAAATCAAGATGCTGAAAATGCTGAAACAACTGGACAAAGAAAATAAAATGAATGTCGTACACCTTCTGGAAAGCTTTAGCTTCCGGAACCATATGTGTATGACCTTTGAATTGCTGGGCCCGAACCTCTTTGATCATCTTGGGGAAAACAATTATCGGGGCCTCAGCTTGTCTACAGTGCGCAAATTGGCTGTTGAGATCTTACAGTGCTTGGACATGCTACACAAGAACAAAATCATGCACTGCGATCTGAAACCAGAAAATATTGCTTTAAAGACAGCGGGCAGTTCTGGAATTAAAGTCATCGATTTCGGAGCAAGCGCCTATGACCGTCAGGATGTTTTCACATACATGGGGACCCGCTACTACAGAGCACCAGAGGTGATTCTAGGTAACCCCTGTGGCACACCTGTTGACATGTGGAGCTTTGGGTGCATTCTAGCAGAGTTACTGACTGGATACCCTCTTTTCTTCGGAGAGAGTTCAGACGATCAGATGGCATGCATCATTGAAGTATTAGGGATGCCACCACAAGAGCTTCTTAATTCTTCAGAGAGAGGGGCACATTTTGTCAGCGCCACAGGCTACCCTCTCTACTGTACAGATAAACGGCGGAAAGGTGGGTTCTCCCCCTGTGGAATCTTTCGGGGTTCCCCAGGCAGTAGGAAACTTACATCTGCATTGAAGGGGCGCGGCGATCTCAAATTCATCAACTTTTTGAGAAGATGCCTACAGTGGGACCCTGATACCCGTATGACACCTAGTGAGGCTTTGAACCATCCTTGGCTAAGAAATTATTAGCCAAAGCCTGCCCATGGACAGAATATGTCAGCCAAATTAATTAAGGTTAATAAAATAAAAAAAGACAACAAAATGGAAATGAACGTCTCTGTGGTCTGTTTGGGTTATAACCCTCTGAGTGCCAGAGGGGTACGCAATGCATTAGTGAGCATTCTGCAGTTCTTGTATTGAAACAGTAAGTTGGGTTCAATTCTGCCTCTAGTGTGTAGTAAACTGTGTGAATAGAAATGTGTGATTAGAAATAAGGTCATAGTGATATCCTAATGCTGACTGCAATTATCATGTCCATAGACTCCTCCCACTTCAACACACACACAGAGGGCCAGCGCCACCTATAGGTGAGGTAGGCTCACATCTAATGGGGGCGCAGAGCCGTACGCATCTCGGCTGCCGGGCACTTCCCCCAGTAGTCAGGAACTAGTGCATGTGCGAGGTCCGCATTTGGTGAACAGTACAGGTCTGTGTCATGCGCATGCATGGTTGATTGTGCGCAGACTGCTCGGAAGGAGCGCAGCAGGTGCCGGCCGAGCACTGGGGAGGAGCAGGATGTACTGGGAGCACTGAGCTCAGGTGAGAGGCTCCCTGTGCTGTGATCTCATGGTCTGCTCAAGCCTGCAGTGTACAAATACATATGCAACACAATGGCCCCTATGGACAAAGGCTTACTGATGTTCATGGGACAGCTTGTTTAACCCTTTGAGTGCCAGATCACTGCTTTGCAATGCATTGCCTACCCCTTTGGCACTCAAAGGGTTAAACCAACTGCACCACAGGGGCAAATACAAATCCCTAATAATTACAATGGAGTTTTAACCCCTTGGATGCTACAGAGAGGTCTCGCAATCCATTGGAAACCTCTATAGCTTTCTAGGGGTTAAAAACACCATTTAACCCTTTGAGTGTCACAGAGGTATCCAACACACAACGCAGTTTGACTCTTATAAATGGTATTATTTTTTTTAATAAAGAGAGAGAAAACTGAAAGCCCTGCTGTAGCAGCACTCAATACTGTACCAATACTCAGTTCCCATTTTAACCCTTTGAGTACCAGAGGGTACCTTGCCTACCACTCTGGCACTAAAAAAAGTTTTAAATATGCATTTTTCTAAGTTTTCCTGTGTCCCCTCTGGTGAAATTGGTTTGCTTCAGTTCTTATTAGATCAGACTCATATTAGACCAGTTTTGGGACAAACGATCAGCAGCATAGGGGACACTAAACCTTCCCAAAATGCCCATTGGGCCAGTTGAGGCTTTTAACCCCTTAAGACAGCTCCACGTCACCTCTCAAAGCTCCCTAATGTACCCCTCTATGGCATTTGAGGGAATAAAATGGAAGATTTATTGTCAGTTCTTGTGGTGTCTCAGTAATTTGAGAAAATGGACAAAATGTATTTTTGTGAACAAAATAGAGAGACTGGACAATGCACCAAATTCTGTAGTTATTGGTCTCATTACAAAGGACACAATTCAGAACATATTCATAGGGGAGGATCCTGACATTAAATATATATCTATATATGTATAATGATTTACAAATCTTAAGAGCCTGCAAGATCTAGTCTTAGTGGAGATTTAAAGGGACATTGCAACAAATGAGGGTGAACAACTCAAGCTGGTGTGAAGGGTGTATATACACTAAAAGGAATGTGCTATTCTGCCTGCACTTTGGCAGCTGTTGTGTGAAGAAACTAAAGAGCGAGCACATAGAAAGCCTCCTCTTGCCTTTTAATTGATGGTTATTTTATCCATTTTAGAAGTATGCACATATGTATACTGAAATAAAATAAAAATCACTTTTAAAATGCAAAATCAGAGCGATGTATTACTCAACATTTCGGTCCAAAATCTGCTGACACTGATACACATAGAGATAAGTACACACACTGGTACACATACAGACAAGCATACAAACTGACACACATATGTATAGAGAGAACAGACACTGACAAACTGATACACATATAGAGAAGCACACACACACACTTACACATTGATACCCCTACAGAGACACACACATTGACACCCTTACACACACACACAGGGAACACACAATGATGCACACATACATATATAGGGAACACACTGACACTGACAGGGAACATACATACATTGTCACTTATACATGTATAGGAACACATATATTGACACTTATAAACATATAGGGTACACACAAACACTCTGATACTAATACATGCACAGGGGTGGGGCATAAGGGGGCTGGGCACAAAGGGTGGCGCTTAGGGGGCGGCAAAATGAGATTTTGACTAGGGTGGCAAAAATCCTTACACCGGCTCTGCACACACACCACACTCAGGCTCCTCTCACAAAACAGAGACTACAGAGTGTTGCTTCTGGACCAAACAGTATAAGAATCCTCCAGCTCTGGAAAGTACCAGACTCAGGTACACAGAGCAGCAGATCCTTAAGATACACAACCAGTAATTATCTTAATAACATAATGGCCAGGACACAATGGGGGCATATGCACAAAGTGAAAAGTATATCCATTGTGAAACAGACCTAGGTATAAGTGTTTATCAGATTGACTAGGTAAGTGTCTTCCATACAGCAGGTAGTTATAGCTATATAATTACTATATGTAACAGAAGGACATACCTAGGTAGGAGTCTGTCATACAGCAGTCAGGTATTCCTATAATATTACTGTGTGTAACAGAAGCACTCACCTAGATAGAAGTCCATCATACAGTGGTCAGGTATAGCAATATAATTTCTATGTGAATCAAATGGACTTACCTAGATAGGGATGTCCTTCATACAGCGGTCAGGTATTTCTATATAGTTACTGCATGTACCAGAAGGATTTACCTAGGTAGGGGTCCATTATATAACGGCCAGGTATAGCTATATAATTACTGTGTGTAATAACCACTTACCTACGTAGGTGACAATCAGACAGCGGTCAGGTATATCTATATAATTACATTGTATAACTGAAGGACTTAGCCATAATACACCAGCCAGGTATATCTATATGAATACTGTGTGTAGCAGAAGGACTTACCAAAGTAGGAATCCATCATACAACAGTCCGACATATCTATATAATTTCTGTATGTAACAGAAGAATTCAACTAGGTAGAGGTACATCATAAAGTGGTCAGGTATAGCTATATCAGAGGTTTCCAACAAGTAGCCTTTGTGCTGCTGGCAGCTCTTTGGCTTCCACTGAGTAGCTTTCTCCAGTCAAGTATCAGGTCTAATAGATGAACTCTGTAGTGGTCAATTAGACAGCCAATAGTAATGCAGATAGAACGCCTCACAGCATTTTTATTGTTTTCTTGCCCCACTACCACAACAGCTTCTTACTGATTATTCCACATGCTTTGTAAATACAACTTATACAGTAAGTGTTGTGGGAAATATGTGGTGGCAAAGTGGGTAAGAACCACAAGGTGACTCAATGTTCAAAGCAAAAAACAAACCTGTGCTCCTCCATACAGATTATCCAAATGTGAACCCTGTGTAACACATATATTATACCACTTTGATAACCCTTAAGGACCGGTGACATTCCAGGACCATCACCGGTAAACTTGCCTAACTCTCCCATTGCCGCCTCAGAGCGCAGTGAGAGAGCAGCATGCTGGTTGTTGCTAAGTGCTCCAATACTGGAGAGCTTCGTTTCAGCATATAGTTACTTAGTTGTCACATGTGATTTGCTAAAATACCAAATCACGTGTGGCAAAAGCAAAATGACAGGGGAAGCAGTGTTTGTGAACACTGCGCCGTCACTTCTGTCTGTCTGAGAGACAGAGACGACATTTTGCCACATTGTGTCCTAAGTTCCAACTCCTGCTCCAGCCTCAAATTAGTTAAAAAGAAGAAAAAAAAATGATTTTCCACCCTTTGATCACTCAGTTTAGTGATCAATTTCTGCAGATAAGCATTTGGTGAACTGTGGTTTTTTTTGTACCCCTCCATTTTATTGCTTTATTTATTTATTTTTTAATAAAAAGTCATTTTTTAGTGATTTATATAGTTATTTAGGTAGGTAGTTTAAGTTAAGTTAGGTTGGTTGAAGGTATACATGGGTTAGGGTAAGGTTTAGGGTTATATTTAGGTTTAGGCATAGAGTTTTATACAAAATATAAAAAAAAATCTATTTTTATTTTAGGAATAGTGACAGGTTTTTTTTTTCTGTAATTTAATTTGGGTCCTGATTTCTTTCCTTTTTTCATTAAATTAATTTATTCAATATTCAGTTAATTAATTTGTTTGGGTGTGTAGTTCCTGTTAATTTAGGTAGGATTAGGGTTAGGTAAGGTAAGGTTTACAGTTTGGCACAGACTAATAATTAAAACAAAATAATGTACATAGGTGGGTAAGTTAAGTATGTTAGTAAGTATGAGTTATTTAGTAGAATTAGACATTCATTTACTTTAAAGGGATAGTAATACTTCGTTTTAACTTTATTTTATTTTGTAGGCATTAAAAAAACATGAAGAATAATATAAGTCTTATCTCTCAAACCTTTATGGTTTATGAGATATTCACAAGCAAAGTTCCCCTCCCCGCCCCTTTTACCTAGTGTAAGCCATCTCTTCTCAGATGTCAGTCTGGTTGTATGACAGTACAGATAACAGAAGGGGACAATTTTCTTTGTATGAAAACAATGAAAGCCCTTCCCCCCTTGACAAGTTTTTCAGCTTTTTCCATTATCTTAATTGAAGATTGTCCCTCTCTGCAGTCTACCTGGGCATCTCCCTTCTGATCTGGTTGAACAGGGGGGGGATACTTTGTGAATATCTCTTAAACCATAAAGGTTTCAGAGATAAGACTTATATCATTCTTCATGTTTTTTTAATGCCTACAAAATAAAATAAAGTTAAAATGAAGTATTACTATCCCTTTAAGGTAGGTTGCTAAGTAGTTAACAATGCAGTAAAGCTATACTGCAGAAGAGGTTTATGCCGTTTTGGTGTCTGATTAAGGAGCCACTGACACTGCATCAGACTTTGATATGAAGCAGTTCACAGATAGTAACAGTTCTAGCTCTAGTCATCACTCTGGGCCTTCTGTTTAGAAGAGCTGTACTGCCCAAAGATCTGCCCCAAGAACTGCCTTTTGTTCTACCACTCATCCTGACCCTAAGCAATGGGTACCAGCAGTTGAATTATGCCCAGAAATTACATAATTCATAGGTAACCCAGGAATTCAAGTGGATGTGGCAGGATTTAACCATGGACAGTTTTATTATTTATTTTTGGAGGAAGACATTTTGGGGGAGATTGTATCTCAAACAAATCTGTATGCAGCCCAATACACTGCTGCCAATCCATCAGCTGAGAATCAGTAAATATGGCAACCCACAGACTTGATTGAATTCAAACAATTCTTGGCCCTTACAATGACTATGGAGATAATTAAAAAGTCAAGCATTAAGTCATACAGGAGCAAAAATCCCATCAAATAGCCCTATTTTCACAAAAACAATGACCAGGACCAGATATGAAATGCTATTGTCCTTCATGCATTTCAGTGACAATACCCTGTGCCTCCCCAAAAGAAATGCACCAGTGTGACAGGCTGTATAAAATTTGATCCCTAATAAATAATTTACAAATAATGTTTTCAGAAATATATGCACCCCACAAACATATATTTGTTGATGAATCCCTTATGAATTACAAGGGAAGATTGGGATTCAAAAAGTATATCCCATCTAAGTGCTCCAAGTTTGGCGTAAAATGTTAGAAACTGTGTGAAAATGCCACGGGGTATACTCAGGTGTTCAGAATGTATGAGGGCAAGGACAACAACTTGATCCGCCTGATTTCCCAGACTATCTGGGAACCAATGGAAAAATAGTTTGGGACCCCATTTACCCCTTATTAAATAAAGGGTATTATTTATATGTGGATAATTATTATACTAGCCCCTTTTTATTTAAGTTAGTATTTTGTTTTGACACGGTGGCCTGTGGCACCGATAGACGTAATTGCAGAGATATGCACAAAGAATTCTTAAGTGCCAAACTGAAAAAGGGGAAGTTCTCAGCTTTGTGCCAACAAGAGCTGCTGGCAGTTAAGTTTAGGGACAAAAAGGATGTATACATGCTGTCCACCGTACATGAAGAGAAAACTTTATCAGCCTCAGTCTGTGGCAAAAATGAGGTACTAATAAAGCCAGTCTGCATCAGAGGCTACAATAAACACATGGGGGGAGTGTATCTATGTGATCAACTGATGCAGCCTTATCTCTCTATGAGGAAATGTAGGGCATGGTATAAGAAGGTTGCATATGTAAAAATAGAAAAAGCGCATGTTCCAATTTGGGCCCCATAGCTCCCACCACCCTGACAAATCTATGCATATGGGGCATTGCTGTACTGAGAAGAAGTACCTGAACAATAATCATTTTTTTTTATATCTGCAACTATCCTGTGCTTGAAATCCACAGCAACATTGAAATATGTGTGAAACAAGCTGATTTGTTTTCTTACTGCGGGTTTTGAGAGGAATCGGTGGTAAAATGACAGCGTAAAAAATGTGAAAATACACCTAAAATGAAAGCCTGGGTTGTCTGCTTTTCAAAAATATACACTTTTGGGGGAACTTTAAAAGAGGATAACACACAGCCCCAAATGAGACACGGTACCAGTTAAGCAAGCTTTGAAAATTCCATGTGTGAAACTGGAAAAGTGCATGTTCCAATTTGGGCCCCGTAGCTCCCCAGACCCTTACAAACCTATGCATATGGGGCATTGCTGTACTCAGAAGAAGTAGCTGAACACTAATGCATTTGTTTATATCTGCAACTATCTTGTGCTTGAAATCCACAGCAATATTGAAATACAAGTGTGAAATAAGCTGAATTTTTTTCTTACTGCAGGATTTGAGAGGGATTAGTGGTAAAATGGCTGCGTGAAAAATGTCAAAAGACACCTAATATGAAAGCCTGGATAGTCTACATTTGAAAAATATACACTTTTGGGGGGATATTTTAGAGTGGAGCACTGCTGCACAGCCCCAAATGAGACATGGCACCAGTTAAAGAAGCTGTGAAAATTCCAAGTGTAAAACTGGAATTGCGCATGTTCCAATTTGGGCCCCATAGCTCCCCCAAACCCTGACAAACCTATGCATATGGGGCATTGCCATACTCAGAAGAACTAGCTGAACACTAATCAATGCATATTTTTAAATCTGCAACTATCTTGTCTTGAAATTAGGGGTGGGCGAAAGGTCCTGTTGTATTGCCGCAACAAAAATTTGCAAAAACCACGTTGTTGTCAGCTTTTTTCTCTGGAAAATCCACTTTAAATACAGTGATTAAAATTGTTGACACTTTTTCGCCTTTTCACTATAAAAATGTGCCTTTTTCCAGGAAGTGAAACACAATACAAGCAGCTATAGAGTGAGAGAGACCTGCAGTGCTGTTCTGCTGTGCGTTAGTAGCAAAACTGAGGAAGGAGAGGCTCATTGTGACTGCTATTGCTATGAGCAAGTTTACAAACAATAAAAAGAGGAGCTAGAAGGACCCTTATATGTTCATAGAGTCTGAGGAGGAAGTGACCACTACAGAAGCAATGTGGTCCATTACCCTAAATCACACCTAGGGATCTTGGAGAAATTAATCTCAAGGGAGGAAGAAGAGGGTAATAGTGAGAGCAGGATAGGTCAGCTGCTGGTGTCTGCTGCCAGACGTGCTGCATCTATTGCCAGTGCTTCCCCTGCTGCTACCAGTACTGTGCCTACTGCCAGTACTGAACCTGCTGTCCGTGCTGAACCTGCTGCCAGTGTATTTTGTAATTTTCAGATGGGGTAAGGAGAAGATTATGTGTGACAGCAGGGGACCCTAAGTCACACTTTTCATTCCCAAGTAGTACCGCCACTAGTACTACTACTAAGAAGGTCCAGCAGCTTGTTAGTGTTAGGAGTGAAGGAGAGGGTGATCATCATATTACTAGTGACTGTGAGGAGGAAGACTCAGGGGCTGAAATTGATGTGGTTGGTGTTAGTGGTAGTAACAGTGATGGTGAAGCAGCTGGTGTGACTAGCTTTAGAGGTGTGGTAGGGGAAGCAATGCAGAGTGTCCAGATTAGTGGTCTGAAGTATATTTTTATTAACAATATTGTATACTAACTACTATATTTACTTATCAAAGCACAGATTACATATTATAAACATATAAAGGCAAGGGTATGCAGCCGCATAACTTGCCTATTAAACCTTTGCGTACCAGAGGGGTAGCAAACGCATTACAAAGCAATGTGTTGCTTACCCCTCTGGTACTCAAATGGTTAACTCTGCACTATGAAGGATCCAACTCCAAAGGATGCAGAATGTCGGACTGAGCAGTTTATGTCGGAAAGGGGGGGAGGTAGTATGTCAAAGGGGAGCACTCTATTTCGAATTACAAAGGTGGGGTATGTAGGAGGGGGGGCACTCTATGTTGGATTTCTAATGTTGTGCAGCATAGGGAACATCACCATTGTGTGTAAGTCCTATATGCAGTGTCTGACACCCCCAGCCTTCTTCCCTTGCCCAGGCAGTGCCCATGGGGATTTGTAGCTAGCAGTGGGCAAGGGGAAAAGGCTGGAGAGGCTCTGAGAGTGTACATGGGTTCTATGGCTACCACTGGGCAAGGGAACAAGGCTGAGGGGAGATTGGTAGCCACAAATTCCCATAGATGCTCTGTGACCACCAGTCTTGTTCCCCTGGCAGTACACAACATGTATAATATATCATACATAGCTAAGGAGATAATTGTGTAGTGCTTGGTGTACTATTTATGTATTGTAACCCTTTGAGTGCCACAGGAGTAAGCAATGCACATCCCTATGGCACTCAATGCTGTCCATGGTGCTGAAAGTATCCTTTCCACTCCCCTACTGGCCAAGGAGGGAAGCAGGGAGAGAATGCTGTACAACTTCAGAATTGTCATAGTGTTGGTGACGTGTGAAGGGAGGACACCTCTTCTACATGGACAGCACTTCGACAATCCTGTATGCTAATAAGGACCTTCTCCACTCCTTTCATCGGACAATTTTAGTGAATATGTCTTTGTGTGTATACATTGAAATGATGAAGTATTTCAAACACATTGACAAGATCATATTGCCACAGCAACGACCTTTAGTGATGTAGGCCAATGTTCCCATTTTTGTGGGAAATTATTCACCAAGCGGGAAGTGCCATTATTAGTTGATTTTGGTTTAAGGAGAAAAACTCCACCCATCCCTACTTGAAATCCACAACAACATTGAAGTATCTGTGTGGAAACTGCTGAATATTTTTCTTACTGTAAGTTTTGAGAGAGATTTTTGGTAAAATGGCTGCGTGAAAAATGTAAAAACGCACCTAAAATTAAAGCCTGGGTTGTCTACATTTCATAAATATACATTTTTGGGGGATATTTTAAAGTGGAGCATTGGTACACAGTCCCAAATGAGACATGGCACCAGTCAAGCAAGAAGTGAAAATTCCATATGTGAAACTGGAAAAGTGCATGTTCCAACGTGGACCCCGTAGCTCCCCCAAACCTTGACAAACCTATGCATATAGGGCATTGCCATACTCAGAAGAAGTAGGTGAACGCTAATTAATGCATATTTTATATCTGCAACTATCCTGTGCTTGGAATCCACAGCAACATTTCAATGTAAGTGTGAAAACTGCAAAAAAAAAATATTACCACAATTTTGGTACAGATGTCTGGAAAAATAGCTGCATTAAAAACGTTCAAATTCTGCTGATAAATTACCCTATGTTGTCTACTTTTCATAAACATATACTTTTGTGGGACATTTTTAGGTCAACTAAGCTATGATCCTCACATGCCAAATATTGAAAAATTACAGATTGGAAATAATGGTGGTCATCTTGTAATATTTACCCTTTAAAGTGATAGTAATACTTCAATTTAATTTAATTTTATATTGTAGCCATTAAAAAAACATTTTAAATGATATCAGTCTTATCTCTCAAACCTTTATGATTTGAGAGATATTCACAAGTAAAGTTTCCCCCGACTGGCTGTATCGGTCAAGTCTGCCATCTAGCTGACAGACTTGGAATCCGGTCCACAGACCAGCCAGCAGCTCTGTAGCAGAGCCGAGATCGCAAGATATAAAAATAACTACTTCATTGGAACGATCTACAAAGTGTGCTTGCAAACCAGGCACACTTTGTAGACCATTCCAATGAAGTAGTTATTTTTATATCTTTCGATCTTGGCTCTGCTGAAGAGCCGCCGGCCGATCTGCGGACTGGATTCCAAGTCTGTCAGCGAGAACGCTGATGTCATTCGGGGGGAACTTTACTTGCGGATATCTCTCAAACCATAAAGTTTTGAGAGATAAGACTTATAGCGTTTTTAATGTTTTTTTAATGGCTACAATATAAAATAAAATTAAATTGAAGTACTACTATCATTTTAAATGTGCAAAAGGGATGGAAATACTAGGCATATGGGGTACTCCCATATTCAGGAGAAGCAAATTAATATATATGGGGATTTTTTTTTCCTGTTTAACCCTTTGAGTGCCAGAGGGGTACGCAATGCATTGCTTTGCAATTGCATACCCCTTTCACACTCAAAGGGTTAACTAATAGTGTACAAATGTTGACAGGGAAATGTATGCAAAATGTTTTTTATTTTTTTCCTGTTTTTTTATATATGAATCAAATTAAAATATGTGGTATCCATATAAATGTGGTATCAAAAGAAAGTGCTACTTGTGCTTAAAAAAGCGGCATATCATTTGTGTGGGTGTACTAAAGAAATTAGAGGGAAAATGTGGTTGAACAAAGGCATAGTCAAAAAAGTCAAAATTGCTCCAGTCCTTAAAGGGGTAGTAATACTTCGTTTTAACTTTATTTTATTTTGTAGGCATTAAAAAACATGAAGAACGATATGTCTTATCTCTCAAACCTTTATGGTTTAAGAGATATTCACAAGCAAAGTATCCCCCCCCCGTTCAGCAAGATCAGAAGGAAGGTGCCCAGGTAGACTGCAGAGAGGGACAATCTTCAATTAAGATAAGGGAAAAAGCTGAAAAACTTGTCAAGGGGGGCAGGGCTTTCGTTGTTTTCATACAAAGAAAATTGTCCCCTGCTGTTATCTGTCTGGTCTTACAACCAGATTCACATCTGAGAAGAGATGACTTACACTAGGAAAAAGGGGCGGGAGGGGGAAACTTTGCTTGTGAATATCTCTTAAACCATAAAGGTTTGAGAGATAAGACTTATATCGTTCTTCATGTTTTTTTAATGCCTACAAAATAAAACAAAGATAAAACAAAGTATTACTATCCCTTTAAGTGCAAACAACTCCAGATTTTCCCAGTATTTAAGGGGTTAAGACCGCCATGTCAAGGTACCACAATATCAGGCAAGTCTTATCTAATGCTCCTGAGGATTTCTTGTACATAATGCGTTGGGCCTATTTTGTTCCCTTAACGACCGATCGATCGGTGCGGTGCTGTCACTTAAGGACCACGGAGCATTTTTTTTTTCAAATTCCAGTTCCGGACTCCCCAAATGGCGTGCAGCCGCAGGGGAGCCCAGAATTCCATGACGGTCATAGTACGTCATGGGTCGTTAACTCAGATGGACCCATGACGTACTATGACCGTCAAGGGTCGTTAAGTGGTTAAAAAATATTTAACACCTTTAAAACATTTTCTAGTAGCTTTATTCTAAGACTCATCTGTTTACAAACTATAGTGGCTTGCAGTGAGTGGGTGTCAAGACCTATCCACCCACTCCCACAAGTCACGTGGGGTTTGCCTTAATGAGGAAGAACTACCTCATTCCTTGTTGCTACGAATATTTCTTCACCTGGGTTATCTTTTTATATTTGTAAATGATATGTAAATGTTAAAGTAAGATAGCACTGTGAGTTTTGTTCTTTCTTTCTTGCTTTTGACTCAATATCCACTCTGCCACTGGTAGAAAAGTTGCTACCCTCCCAGGGGTGGGCTGGGCCCTGAGGAGAAATGCTGACCCCTGGGGCCAATTGCCAACCCCCCCCCCCGTGCTGCCCATATTCAATATTCACTCCCCCCCCCCATGCTACCCATATTCAATATTCACTCGCCCACTGGTAGAAAAGTTGCTACCCTCCCAGGGGTGGGCTGGACCCTGAGGACAAATGACGACCCCTCAGGCCAATTGCCACCCCCCCCCCCTGCCACCCATAATCCAGATTGGAGAGCCAGTGCCTCCAGGTCCAGCCTGCTTTGAATGATAAAGTAATACTTGGGATCTCTACTTTTACTTCTGGGTGTGCAGCCAGGAGCTATCAAAGGAGGCAGTGTAGAGCCAACGGATCTGCTCCACACTGCATGAGATGGAGGGCATTGCAGAGCACAACAACTATGTACAGCTTAGGCGGGTTAGGGAAGTGGGTGGAGGGGCAGTAAGCATGCGCTGGGAAGATGATATATATATATATATATATATATATGCAGTCCAGTGACCCAGAGCCGGAAGAGCTGTTGTGTTAATTAAAGCTGCACATGTCATTGCATTCCCTGAGGCTGGTAAGCATTGAGACTTACTTGCAAGTTGCTGAAGTATTAGTTTCCATATAAACCATGTTTAACTCCTTGAGTGCCAGAGGGGTGTCAATGCATTGTAAAGCAATGCAATACTATGCTCCTGGCATTCAAAGGGTTTAGAGTTGCAGTTTGTGATTACTAGTAGTATAGCTGCTGCTCAGACCACAGCCAGCAATGAGGAAGGTACCTATGCACACTTTGGTACTTTAGGGCTGGTTGGCAAAATATCTTGAAAGTAATGGGCATTCCAAACATTAAAACACTGTGAACTGTCTGCACTTCTTTGATGTGCTCATTAAGCCATCTCTGCACTGCTAGAGCCTGTCTGCCACTCAAGCAGTAGACAGTGCTATGAGGATACACACAAGCTTCTCTTTCTCTGTGCTGCTGGTTTACTAACAGGCAGGAGCTCTGGTAAGCATGGTCATTCTCTGCTCTCCTGAAAAAGACAAAGCTCACCCTCAATGAAAGCTACAGTACTCTCTCTTCCCTCAGCTTGTGAAGGAAAATGTAACAAAGTAGAAGGATATTGTCCGCACAGAAATTAGAAAGTTTAAGCTATACTTAAAGGGATAGTATTACTTCAAAATTACTATCCCTCATATTGTAGCCCTTAATAAACTGAGTTAAATGACACCAGCGGCATCTCTCAAACCTTTATGGTGTAAGAGATAGCCGCTTTCAAAGTTTCCTCTCCCCTGCTGTCAGCGTTCTGCTGCCAGCAGGAGAATCCGGTCTCTGAATCAAGAGGAGGCTCTTCAGCAGAGCCGATATCTCGTTATGGAAGGAAAAATTATTAATTGAAACAGTCTTCTACGTGTGCAGCAGAACTCTGACAGCAGGGGAGAGGAGACTTTGAAAGCGGCTATCTCTTAAACCATAAAGGTTTGAGAGATGCCGCTGGTGTCATTTAACTCAGTTTATTAAGGGCTACAATATGAGGGATAGTAATTTTGAAGTAATACTATCCCTTTAACAATTTTATCTATCACCATGTATAAACAACGTTTTCGGGGTTCACCCCTTCGTCAGGTGATATCATATATAACTTACATTGAGGTTTAAGTGCATTGAGATTTAAATGCAATAGACAGAGGCACACATGTGTATAGCTATATGGCTAGATGATACTTAGAAGCAAAGCAGACAGAGACAGAAGTCCAACAAACAAAGCCAAAGGGGGAAATCTAAGAGAGTGGTCAGTGGACCATATTGTAATTGTACTTGCAACTAATTCACATCCTTTATCCTCCAACTGCAGTGTCTGAGTCAGAGTGCCATGAACTGACAGAGGACAAAGAAACAGGGGTCATGACCAAAGACCCTAAGGAGGGGCCCACCCCGATGCCACATTACCAGCCACAGCAACAGGTCCCAGCTGACACCCAGCCTAAATGGATCACACATCCGTGGCTTCCACCACCAACCCCCTCAGGACACTTATCATTGAATGTAATACATAAAAGTGTCTCTAGGTTGTTAGTTTAAAAAACAAAAAACTGAATACTTATCTCCTCCAACCACCCTCCCCACTCTTCCATTGACTTCCTCCCCCTTGTTTCAGTGTATATCTGGAGTGCCTACAATGCATTGCCAGACAGACCTTTGCTGGCATTTAGGGAGTTAAAATCCAGACTTAACCCAATGTGTGCCAGAGAGGTATTCAGTGCATTGCAATGTGCTGCACACTTCTCTGACACTCAACAGATTAAATCATTAAGGCTTTGTATTGTTTTTACCTTAAATAAATAAAGATTATGAGCTCAACAGATGTATGGCTGTAAGGGAACAATACAGGGCCTCTTCATAACGGTCAAGTCAATCCTTTCCCATGTTGCTGATGATCTCCGCGGATCTTAGAAAGTGAAAGTAGTGCTCATGGAGAACACCGGCCCTCTAAGGGCCGTATGTTCAAAGGGATAATGACAAAAAAATTTTGTATGAAAGACAAAAAAAAGTAATTGTATGCATGAACGACATTTTCTATAGAGTATACGACAAAAAACTAGTAATGTCTGTTGTGTACGACAGAATGCCAGAATTGACGGGCAAAGGGGCGGGGCAAGGGCGGGGCTAAACTATTCTCCAGTGTCGTATAGAGAAAAAGAAAACTTGTCATAACTAACGACAAAAAAAGTCTTGCAAACGACAAAATTTGTACGTTAAGAAAAAAGTGGAGGGAATGTGTTCTGAATGTGAGAATTTTTGTTTTTAATTAAGACATTTTTGTCATTAGTAAAGACATTTTTAAAAACTATTTTTGTCGTTAGTTAAGACATTTTTTGTCTCTACATATGACAATTTCAGTTCGGACAAACAACATATTTCCAGTCACAAACGACAGTCTCTGAAAACATTAATGATCCCAACGACACTGTACTTTGAAAAGTCGTTACACATGACAAAAGCTATTTTGCTACTTCTTTGAGCAAATGGCCCTAAGAGTATTACAACACAGAGAAATAGTATCAGAGAGGTGAGCCTCCTTTGCAGTTAATGCCAGGCTGCCCTTTACATGATTGCTGCTCCAACTTCCCTCCATTGAGGTAAGATATTAATTCCCCCTCCTCCACTACACAGCAATCTGGGGCTCTGTCTCCCTTTTGGATACTGATCTATATATACCCACTGTTTGACACTTCAGAATTGATTTAAATCACACAAGTGCCATCAATATTTATATAGCTCATCCTGGTTGGTGGTTTTTATATAAATATCTGCCAAAATATTTAAAACACAATGTCTTGGTTTACATGAGGTACATTGTTTGCCTTAACCCTCTGAGTGCAGGAGGGGTTCACAATGCATTGCACCCCCCCTCTGGCACTCAAAGGGTTAATACTGTCTAGGATGAGGATGGCATTTTATGGTTATGAAGATGCTTGGTTAAAGAGTTAAAGCGGAACTTTCATCAGATATACATAGACATAGGGCCATATGTTCAAAGAGGTTGCGAAATAGCTTTTGTCGTTTGTGACTACTTTTCAAAGTACAGTGTCGTTGGGATCATTAATATTTTCAGAGAGTGTCGGTTGTGATTGGAAATATGTCGTTTGTCCTGACTGAAATTGTCGTATGGAACGACAAAAAATGTCTTAACTAAAGACAAAAATGTCTTAAAAAATGTCTCAACAGCAAAAATGTCTTTAAAAATGTCTTAACTAACGACAAAAATGTCTTAATTAAAGACAAAAATTCTCACATTCAGAACACATTCCCTCCACTTTTTTCTTAACGTACAAATTTTGTCTTTTGAAAGACATTTTTTGTCGTTATTAACGAAAAATTTTCTTTTCTTCTATACGACACTGGAGAATAGTTTAGCCACGCTCCTTTACCCGTCAGTTCTGGAGTTGTGTCGTTCACAACGGACATTACTAGTTTTTTGTCGTATACTCTATAGAAAATATGTCGTTCATGCATTCAAGGACTTATTTTTGTCTTTCATATGACAATTTAATGTCGTTATCCCTTTGAACATACGGCCCTTAGTTGTCTTTTCAAGAATAATCCTTGCATTAAAGAAAATTAGAACCTATTCAGCAGACAGTCAGCAGGGAACAGAGCAGACATCTTGCAGAAACAGCAACTCTGAGTCTGTGCTGTTCGTCCTCTTCAAATTGCAATTGGTAAGTTGAATGTCTTTGTGCCTTAAGGCACCAGAAGGGACTGACAGCGCAGGGGTTGAGAGCGCCTACAGTAAGATCCCAGCAGGCGCCTGCCTGCAGCGATTATTCTTTAAAAAGACAACTATGTCTAGGCATATTGTAAATGTAATTATTATTTAAGACTCTATGTTCATCTGATGAAAGTTCTGCTTTAACTATAATTGTTATTAGAAACTTTTGCTCCATAAATGTAAAGTTGTTGCTGTTGCTTTGTGTACCTGGAGTCCTCTTCAGATCGGTTATATCTCTCATTTTTCTTGCCTCTAATGATCTCTGTGGACCTCATTCCAGTGAGTAGGGTATTAGGGGCTTAGAGGGGGCTACTTTTTCTCTGTGTTGTAATACTCTTAGAGGGCCGTTGTGCCCCATGAGCACTTTCACTTTCTAAGATCAGAGGAGATCATCAGTGACGAGGGAAAGGAGTTACCTGACCATTATGAAGAGGCCCTGTATCGTTTCCCACCTGGTGAATTGGTGATATCCTCACAGCCATATATTTATTGGGCTCATAATCTTTATTTATTTGTTGAAGGCAAAAAAGAAAATGCAAAGCCCCAATGATTTAACCTACTGTTTTTCAGAGAGGTATCCAACACATTGCAAGGGACTGGATACATCTCTTGCACACAATGGGTTAAATGTGGATTTATATATATTGTGCTCAGTAGCACATCGCGGCCACAATTCAGGCTTATAGTAAGGGGTGGAGGGAGAGCACTGCCAGTCATTCGCAACGTCATCAAGACGTAAGGTGTAAGGTACCTTTTTTCATGTAACAGGACATATCACTTAATTTATATGGAGCTTTCTGAGCTTGTTGGGGTGGGGTATAAAGCAATCTGGGAGGAGAAGTTGGAACATGACAATTCTACTTTTAGGTTACTCACAGAAGTATAGAGCTACATAACAATAAAAGAAAGAAAAATGTGTGCATGGATTCATCAACAAACAAAAGTCTATGACATTATTGAAAGAGTAAAGCACCTGAAATGGAAATAGACAGGCCACATAACAAGAAGACCTGATGGTAGATGGACCAAACAAATTTTGGAATGGATACCACTCGATACTAAAAGCTCAAGAAGAAGACCAAAGACGTGATGGATACATGGAATTACCAAATTTGCTGGTACTCTCATGTTCTACCCCTTTTTCTTTGCTTTTTGTATTTCCTTGTCTGATTTTCCATTTGTTTTCCCTTGTTATTTGGATACTGGTTTCACGCCTTGTCTTGTGGTTGCTCTGAGCCTTTATAGAGCCTCTGTACTTTTGGGTGAGGCACGTTCAAAGCCTTCCAGGTAATGATCCTGAGCTTCCTGTCTTCTTCCTGAGTGTTATCTTGTGTACTGACCTTGCTCTTCCTGCGACTTCCTTCCTGTTCAGTTATTTGGTACCTTGCTCATCTGATATCCTGTTACCGTATTTGGCTCCGTTTATTCAACCATTTCTCCTTTTGCTGCCTTGTACTGAGCTGCAGGCCCATTCCTGAGCTGGCTTGTCTGAATTCCTGTTTGTCTTGATCCTGGTAGGCTTCTATCACTTCAACCATCAGATGACCATAGACCACCTTGATCACCAATCGGACTTCGACTATCCTGTTTTATGTCTTCTAAGTCAAGTTCCAAGCCTCTGTGTTCCTGTACATCAACTACAACTATACTGCAAGTGGGTTATTTGTTCACTATCCTCTTTGACCTCAGTGGGTAGCTGCTATCATCTGTGTTGTTATCCGGGGTGCGGGCCAACTCCTCCAGTCGGCACTAATCTGGCCTTGTGGCCAACATCTCTAACTCAGCCTAGGTCGCATCTAGGCAACCAAGAGAGCAGACACCTCCAAGCTACCTGCTGTAGTCTTCACTCCAATTCTTATCTATCTATCTATCTATCTATCTATATATAATAAACACACTAATATATTATATTACACACTTAACCCAGTTCAGTAATGTCACACACATACAAGTTTACATAGTCATCAAAATCTACAGTATACATTCCTGGGAACTCTCTGGATCTGCCCCAGTGAATATATTGATATGGGGCCCTAAGCCCCACATCAACACATCCAAAGTATCTAAAATTTGTTCAGAGTTAGTAGAATTAACCCTATGAGTGCCAGTGGGGTATAGTTAACCTGACTAAGTAACAAAACAACATCCCATTGTAAGTAACACTTACCATTAATCCTGATGTCCAGCGGAGTCCTCAGCATCCTGGCCATCTTCTGTCCTTCTTTCTTGCATCTTCTTTCTTCTCTTCATTCTTCTTTCTTCTAGCTGTAAAAAAAATATATATATATTATTATAAGTCTGCGGAAATATAGCAGACAATAATAGATCGTTTAACCCCTTGATTGCCAGAGAGGTACACAATGCATTGCAAAGGGTTAAGTAATGTATTAGTGCCCAATTTCATAGAAATATGCCGCCATTATTTTCGTCAAAATAAGCCATTATAGTAGTCAAAGTTGCGCCAATATAATATGTCCAAAAATGTAATAATTATAAACTTAGCTTAATAATCTGTCTCCGCCGCTGAGTGCAGACGCAGAGGTGGTGGCAGCAGAGACAATACTGTGTGCCACAGGCCCCCTCGTCTTCTCCCTCACGGGCCGATGCCCATTCCACACTGAGGGAATTTGAACAGAGACTGCCTTTATATATGGGCAGTCTCTGATCAAATTCCCTCATAGCGATTGTCTGAGACTTGTCAGAGTCCTAAATGAAGCAGGTTTGTAAGTATGCTTCAGAAAAGCTGCATATCAAAAAAGGCAGGCGTGCCGACAAAAAAAAAACAATGTATTGGACCTAGTGATAACAAATAACACAGACATTGTATCCAATATAAAGGTAAATGAACATTTGGAAAACAGTATAGGTTCGACCAAAACTTTTAATTTTAAAAAAGCTAACTTCAAATTGTTAAGAGCTTCAATGCAACACATGGGACTGGGGTAAATTATTTAAAGGCAAAAATACTGAGGAAAAAAGGTCAGAAATCAAATTTACGTTGCAGAAATGCACCCAACAGTATATACCAGTGGGGAACAAATGCAAAATAATTAGATCACAGCCAGTGTGGTTAACTGCAAATGTAAAGAAGGAAATGGCAAGGAAAAAAACACATTTAAACTATTTAAGTCTAAAGGAACAGAACATTCTTTCTTAAAATATAGGAAGTGCAACAAAAATTGCAAAAAGGCGATTAGAATAGCAAAAATAGATAATGAAACTCGAATTGCAATGGAGAGCAAGACTAATCCCCAAAAAAATTTCAAATATATATAAATGGCAAAAAACCTAAGAGGGAGTGCATAGGACCTTTCAAAAATGAGATGTGTGAGTTGATTTGAGAGGATAAGGATATACAAGGGAACAAGGAATGGTAGAAGACCCTCATTAAGTAACAAATAAAACAATACAATTATCAGATATTGGGTTAACACAAGAAAAGCTCATGGGAAGACTGAACAAAATTAATATTGACAAAGCAACGGGTCCTGATGGTATACATCCAAGGGTTCTTCAGAAACTCAGTGTAGTGTTAGTAAGACCCATCTTTTTACTCTTTAAAGGGATAGTAATACTTCGTTTTAACTTTATTTTATTTTGTAGGCATTAAAAAAACATGAAGAATGATATAAGTCTTATCTCTCAAACCTTTATGGTTTATGAGATATTCACAAGCAAAGTTCCCCTCCCCGCCCCTTTTTCCTAGTGTAAGCCATCTCTTCTCAAATGTGAGTCTGGTTGTATGACAGGACAGATAACAGAAGGGGATAATTTTCTTTGTATGAAAACAATGAAAGCCCTTCCCCCCTTGACAAGTTTTTCAGCTTTTTCCATTATCTTAATTGAAGATTGTCCCTCTCTGCAGTCTACCTGGGCACCTCCCTTCTGATCTGGTTGAACAGGGAAGGGATACTTTGTTTGTGAATATCTCTTAAACCATAAAGTTTTCAGAGATAAGACTTATATCATTCTTCATGTTTTTTTAATGCCTACAAAATAAAATAAAGTTAAAACGAAGTATTACTATCCCTTTAAAGATTCTTTCACCCCAGGCTCAGTGCCACAAGCTTGACATAGAGCCAATGTAGTGCCTCTGTTTAAGGAAGGATCTAAAACAGAACCTGGGAATTATAGACCTGTGACTTTGACCTCTGTAGTGTGAAAACAGCTAGAAGGGATAATAAGGGATTATAGTCAGGATTACACCACCAAAAATAAGATTATTAGTAGGAATCAACATGGTTTTATGAGGAATAGATCATGCCAAACTAATCTTTTCAGCTTCTATGAAGACGTAGCAACCTAGATAATGGTAAGGCAGTTGATGTAGTATATCTAGATTTTGCAAAGGTATTTGATACAGTGCCACACAGAAGGCTGGGGTATAAAATAAAGAAATTGGGGTTAGGGGATAACCTTTATAATTGGATAGAAAATTGGTTGAAGGATAGGGAACAGTGTGTAGTTGAAAAGGAACTGTTCTCCAATACAGTTAATAGTGGAGTACCTCAGGGTTCAGTACTAGGTCGACAGCTTTTGTACATGTTTATAAATGACCTGGAAATAAATTTACAAAACAAAATATCAATATTTGCAGATGACACTAAATTATGCAGGGTAATTAATTCAGATTATTATATTTGTCCTCTACAGATGGATTTACATAAAATGGCAGATTGGGCAACCAAATGGAATATGAATTTTAATGTGGGAAAGTGTAAAGTTATGTATTTTGGAAGAAAAAATCCTAATGCTACTTATAAACTTAATGGAATCATTTTAGGGGACTCATTGCTAGAGAAAGACCTTGTGGAATCCTTGTAAACTACAAAGTTGGAGACCAGTGACAAATAGCAGTAGTAAAAGCAAACAAAGTCCTGTCTTGCATAAAAAGGGGTATTGAAGCAAGAGTGGAAAACATCATTTTGCCACTGTTCAAATCTTTGGTAAGACCTCACCTCGAATATGCAATGCAGTTTTGGTCACTGAAAAACAATATTCTGCCACTGAGAGGGTACAGCTAAGAGCAACAAAATGAATTAAGGGAATGGAGGACTTGACGTTTGAGGAACAACTAGACAAACTTGGTTTCTTTATGCTAGAGAAAAGACGAGTAAGAGATCTTATCACAATGTACAAGTATATGAGAGGTCAATACAAGGATCTCTGTGGTGAGTTATTCATTCCAAGGCCTGATCAAATGAGGGGACACCCCTTGAGATTAGAGGAAAGGAGGTTTCGACTTCAGCAGAGGAAGGGGTTTTTTACATTACTGTTAAATTATGGAATTCCTTGCCCAATGACGTGGTTATGGCAGATACAATGGATACATTTAAAAGATGATTAGATACATTTCTATCAAAAGGGAACATACAGTGTTATACTGTGTATTAGTAGGCAAAACAGGAAGATCTGATAAAGACTAACTTATTTGGTAGCAGGAAAGCTATACAGGAAATTTGATGAAAATAATGGTATCTTTAGAAAGCCCATCTCATGACAAGGAAAACAGTATATAATTAGTGATGAGCGAGCGTGCTCGGCCGATGCTCGGATCGGCTCGAGCATCGCTCTGCTCGGCACATGGCGGTACTCGTCGAGTACCGCCATGTGCTCTCCCGCCATGTTCGGGTGGCGGGGATCTGTGCCGGAAGAGGCACAGATCCGAAGAAGCTCCGCTGGACCACCAGGGACTGGAGGTACGGGGGCATTGCGGAGATGAAGGGGGCATTGCGGAGATGAAGGGGGACATTGTGGAAGAGGGGCATAGACTCTATGCCCCTCTTCCACAATGTCCCCCTTCATCTCCGCTATGCCCGTCTTCCACAATGTCCCCCTTCATCTCCGCTATGCCCCTCTTCCACAATGTGCCCCTTCATCTCCGCTATGCCCCTCTTCCACAATGTCCCCCTTCATCTCCTCTATGGCATAGAGGAGATGAAGGGGGACATTGTGGAAGAGGGGCATAGCGGAGATGAAGGGGCACATTGTGGAAGAGGGGCATAGCGGAGATGAAGGGGCACATTGTGGAAGACGGGCAATTCGGAGATGAAGGGGGACATTGCGGAGATGAAGGGGGCATTCGGAGATGAAGGGGGCATTCGGAGATGAAGGGGGCATAGCGGAGATGAAGGGGGCATTGACCAGGCACCCTCCCCTCATCAGAGCAGGGGGTGCCTGGTGTCGCCCCATTCATTTCAATGGGGCTCGGGTGCTCGGCCGAGCACTCGAGCCTCAGGGGGTGCTCGGTCAGAGCACCCGAGCACCCGAGCATCGGGGTGCTCGCTCAACACTATATATAATATATGCGAGTACATTAAATGAGTAAGAGGAAAATTATAGCTAAACACAAACACAGTAAAAAAGTTAAAATAGCCACTGTCCTTCTGGACCATAACTGTTTTAACACTTCTACTGTGTTTGTGTTTAGCTGTAATTTTCCTCTTCTCATTTAATGTACCCACATATATTATATACTGTTTTTCTTGCCATAAGATGGGCTTTCTAAACATACCATTATTTTCATCAAAATTTCCTGTAAAACAATTTATAAAATATGATGAAACAAATGCACTTATTTTTAACTTTGGCACTTCAAATCTTTTACACATCTACAAACACTAAAAAATACCCTATATGTATTTTTATGATAAATATCAATTTGGATAAGAGTATTGCACGACTGGGCACCCTCTTTTCTTTCTTTCTACATATGATTTCAGTATGTCAGGATTTCCAAAAAGGGTTTTTTTTAAATGCAAAGCTTGCAATAAAAATTGTTTTGTTTAAAGGGGAACTTACCTTTGGGAATAAATGGCTCTTGATATGTTTAACAGAAGCACTTATCTATGTAAAAACATACTTAGGAACTCTTCGGATCTGCCCCAGAGACTCCAGTTTTCACATGTAAACACCGGGTCTCCGGGGACAAAGGCTGATTCTCTGATTTGCAGAGTTGGCTAGTAATCCCACCCACTCCAAACCCACTTACGTTCACATTTCAAGGCAAACTCTGGCTTTCCCCCTCCCAATCCCACCTGCATAGATTAAAGATCTGCCCACATTATGATGTGAATCGTATCATTTAGTCACTCCCATCGCCATCCCTCATTGATACTCCGGGGGAGCTTGAAGGGTCCTAATTAAGAGCATATAACGGTTTTCTAAGACACTCAGACCAGCAGGTTAGAATAAAACACAGTTTTATTAAAACAAAACAAGAAAGACCACCCTCTATAGGCAATACAGAATAATAGAGAGATAGTGGCTTACAGATGCCTTCTCAGGCCCAGTATACAGATGCAATGAATATACATATACTGTCACAGGACAGGCATAGAAACATAAGGGTACTCAATGGTTAAAGTACATGTAAAACAATCAGTCTCTGTTGTGGTGTTTGACATGCCCAAGGTGGTAATGGAGCAGTATGTGGTGCTAGATGAAACAACACCGTCAGTCTATTGAACAGAGATTGCTGCTTAGGCTGAGCAGGAACTGAGGCCAGAACACTGCAGAGTTGAGCTAGAGCCAATAGCCCCCACGGGCGTAGCAACGGAGATAACCTCACTGCTAGAGCTTGAGCCAATAGCCCCCACGGGCGTAGTAACGGAGAGAAACTGTACTGCAAGAGCTTGAGCCAATAGCCCCCATGGGCGTAGTAACGGAGACAAACTACTCTGCAAGAGCTTGAGCCAATAGCCCCACCGGGCGTGTAACGGAGAACAAACACTGTATGAGCTAGAGCCAATAGTGCCTCCCGCGGGAGCGGTAACGGAGACCGACTACACTGCAAGATAGACAGGATGAGCCACCGCCTATACAAGGCTCTGAAACGTAACTGGCTCAGCAATTGTAGCGGAAGATCTGGGCAACGGCTCTGCAAGTGTTAATGGAGGCTCAGTGAATGGAGACAGCAGCTCTGCAAGTGTACTGGAGGCTCGGTGAACGGAGACAACGGCTCTGTAAGTGTAAACGGAGGCTCAGGGAATGGAGATACAGCTCTGCAAGTACAAACAGAGGCTCAGAGAACAGAGGCACGGTTCGGCAAGAGTTAATGGAGACTACGACACGATCAGCCCTGCCACAAGCACAGCGGAAGTCAGAATGTCGCCTCGGCGACACCAACAGCATGCAGCAGGAATGGAGGCAGGGTCAGCAGTAAGCCGGTTCAGGTCACGGAGCAGGAAGTCAGCCAGGCCAGGTCAGATCACGGAGCAGGGTTCTCAGACAAGCCAGATCAGGTCACAAGCAGGAACGTCAGCCAGGCCGGGTCAGATCACGGAGCAGGAAACCAGGAGCGTCGTCAAAACAAGCCAAATCGGTACACAGGAAGCAGGAACACAGGAACACAGCAACAGCAACACTGGCTCAGGAACACCACGAAAGGACACCTGACAGGTGCCAAAGGCCAGGTATAAAAAGGCCACAATGGGAAGGCCAAACAGGCTCAGCCAATGGGAGCGCCCACAACCGAGAGTGACAGAAGAATCACGGGCACCATGATAGTGTAGGAGCCATTCATACCGTAGTAACACATATTTATTTAAATATTTTATGCATAGTATCCACAGTTGACTGTATTTGTCGAGCTCCATTTTAAACCTGTATTTAGTGTTCATCTCTGCACAATAAATACCAGTCTAAATGAAATTAGCCATAGAGACAGAGTCTCACCTATGATTTTAATGGGACATGATATAATTCTCAAGGTAGTAAAACGTCCCTATTCAACTATACACTACAGCAGAGTTCTGAAGCAAAAACAAAACAAAAGAACATATATATAACTGACTTTAGAATGAAAGGCACATTCCTACTAAGTCATTCCATTAAAATATACTAATTTCAAAGGTTCATCTTTAATTCTGCATTCAAAACCATTGCAGCTGTCTATGGAGGGAGGGGTGGGCACATGCATCTCTCCAGCTGTCTTTGCACTACAATTTTTATCATTATCAGCTGGGCAATGGCCAGCTGTGGATGTTGGGAGTTGTAGCTGTAGTTTAAGAATAGCTGGAGGGATGCAGGTCACCTTTCTTGAAAGAGTCATATTTACAACACTAGCAATAACTTCTCATTATAGGGTGCTAAAGATTTGTCTACCTCTGACATGATAGGAATAAGATAATGCAAGGAGTTTCTGGGTAACTAGAAGGCCATCTTGGTTTGCTCTTGGTCGGTCTAGCAACAGTTTCTTTATTAAATGGAAATATAACATGCATAGTTTGTTGAACTCTTTAGGATCAAT
The DNA here is from genome assembly GCA_037306005.1 of Rhinophrynus dorsalis. Taxonomy (NCBI): domain Eukaryota; kingdom Metazoa; phylum Chordata; class Amphibia; order Anura; family Rhinophrynidae; genus Rhinophrynus; species Rhinophrynus dorsalis. The sequence goes on along the minus strand of CM074720.1, from coordinate 131,682,755 downwards.
TTTAGAAAAATCCCCAAAATCAAATCTGTCAAAAAGCACATCATAAAAAGTATACTTTTTTTTTGCCACTCACCAAGAATTGTGTCAAGTAAAAATGGAAACAAGAAAATGAAGCCTTTTCTGAAAATGCTTACTCTTCTATATAAAAGGAGGAAATGTGACTTGTTATAAATACGAAAAGGAGCGGTACAATTCTGGAATCCCCTAACAGCTGTTAACCCTTTAATCACTTTGCTGCTAAGCCTTTTCACCCCTAGAGTGCTACGCACATATTCACAATTGTGTTGCAGTTTACAGTCAAATAAAATTATTGGTGTTTTTCTGTGAACAACCCACACATCTGATACACTGTTTTTTCAGCAGACCCTACACTCAAAAGATATTGCCGATTTGTGTATATCTAATAATATGACAAAACATTTGCCCACAGAATGCAAAAAACATTTTTTATTGAAATGCCAATATAGAGATGACATGCAACTGTGCTGGAGTATATTGTATCTAAATCACACTAGCAAATGCTACTCACATTTCTAAAACATAAAAAGTCATTTATTTATGCATATCACATTTACATGCCTTCTTAAATATACTGAGCTCCCTGAAAACCAAGGAATACCACATTAGGTTAGTAGCTAATGGCCTCCTGAATAAAATGTTACTCATTGGTATGTGTTAACATACTGTAAGGGGGTACCAGGACCACAAAAATGTGCACACCAAATCTGTCAGTTTTCTTGCTTTTTCATATCAGATTCTTGCACTTAAATGTTTGTAACAACTACAGACAAGATGGAAAGGCAGACAAGGCATACCATTTTAGAGAAAAGATAGCCCCTTGTATCAAATGAAGGGTTGTTTGCCTGTCCCTATCCTGGTGGACACAAATGTTTCCAGAAGATAGTGCTACACGACAAAAATGGAATTTCCAAGTGTACCTTTTCAGAGGTACTGAAATTATTGAAAGCCATGTAATTTCATATTGTGTTCATTAGCAGTAACTCTTCAAAGAGAAATAACAACCCACTGTTAAGAAACAAAATACCATAAGGTTGCCAGAAGCATAAAACAACCCAAAATCTATAATGTTTCTTATATTTTTCACATATGTTTTTTCTTTATTAAAGGGAGAGTAATCTCCCATACATTTTTTTAATGGTTTTGTAGATGTTAAAAAATGAAAGTATATGCCACAAATACTATCTCTCAAACCACCATGGTTGGAGAGATATTCACATTCAAAGTTTCTTAGTCGTCTGACTAGAGGAGGCTCTGCAGCAGAGCCAAAATCACATTATTTAAAAATAATTACTTAACTGGAAAGCTCTACAAAAGTGCTTGCAAACCAGGCACGCTTTGTAGACCTTTCCAATGAAATAATTCTTTTGAAATAACGTGATTTCGGCTGTGCTGCAGAGCCTCCGGCTGGTCCCCGGACCGGGATCTCCTGCTGTCAGCTAGATGCTGACATCAGGAAAAAGGGAGAGAGGGGCGAATTTTGAATGCTAATATCTCTCAAACCATAGTGGTTTGAGAGATAGAATGTGTGGCATATACTTTCATTTTTTAACATTGCAAAACTATTTACATTTTTTATGGGACATTACTGTCCCTTAAAAATGGCTATAACAACTACAGATATGAAGAAAATAGATAAGGCATACATTTTGGGGAGAAGACTGCCCACTTTATGAAATGAGGGGTCACTTGTCTTTCTACCCCTGTAAGGCAGAATGACCAAATATAAGCTGCCTGGAACACCACTCTGTGGAGGAGCAGCTCCACAGAGAACAAGCAGGCAGCTATTGATATGCAAGAGATACCAAGAGCAAAGGGAACACTAGGGTAAATGCGAGCTGCAACAAACAAGTACTAAACAAAAAAAAGAAGTGCAGGGAGATGCTCAGTAGGCCAGACCCTAGGGAACAACGCTGGCTAATGTAGACTACCCCTAGGCAGTCTTGCTGATGCCAAGGCTGGGCTAAAGTTGCTGATTGCAAGATCAGTTCAGTGCTGACCGGAGGAGCTGGCTAGCACCCAGGATAACTGCCTAGGGAATAGTAACTACCTACTGAAGAAAAAAGAAGACAGGGAAATAGGAAACCAAGTACCTGTACTTTTAGTTGAATACTGCTGTACTGGAACAGAAGAGGTGGATATTTGGAAGTCGAACTTTGACTCAGTGATTCAAGACTCTGCTGTGCTGGACCGAGGAGAGGTGAATGTCTGGAAGCCGAACTCCAACTCAGAAAATCGACTGCTAGTCAAATGAATTGAACTGTGGGAGACAGAAGCAGGACCGACTGGAGGTTGAATAGTTAAACTCAGACTGCATGGGCAAAGAACAATGAACACAAGAGGGTCAAACTCTAAGTAATAGGAGCAAGTCAACCAGATGGTCAGTCAATCGAGCAGTTTGACAACAGAAAAGCAAGGAGGTGCACAATCGACATGAAGAAGAAGAGTCGTCATGAAGGAGAGATGGGGTCAACAACTGAGAATCAATTCTGGAGGAGAGGTACAAGGACAGTAAACTAAAAAGTATTCGGGAAACAAGGCCAAGGTCGGTACACAGAATCAGACTGAAGGAAGGGCAACAGGAACTCAGGAACAGGACTGGGAACAAAGACAAGCACTAGAAAGCGATGATAGCACACCAGTAATGGAGAACTGGTGCTTGATAAAGGCTCAGGACAAAGTAAAACCAGGACTAAGAGAGAGTATCCAGCGAAACAAGGAAACCTACATAAACACAGACAACCATCAGCAAAAAAGAGCAGAAAGAACAGACAGAATATGACAACCCCTAGCCTGAAATAATTGAAAACCATGACATTTCCTATGGGATTCATTAGAATTTCCTCTCCAGAGAGAAATTACACCCCATTGGTAACAGTAGACAATCCACAGTGAGTGCCAAAATTATCCTCACCAAAATGTGTAATTTTTTTTAAAAATTTGTCACTGTGGCCTGCCTGTACTAAAATGGCTGTAACAACTACATGAAGAAAAGCTAGAAAAGGCTTACTGTACTGGAAAGAGAAAAATCCACTGCATCAAATGAGGTATTACTTGGGTGAGTGCATATGCTCCTTTGAGTGTGCATGCACATGCATGTGTGACATCCTGTTGTCCACCTCCTACCCCCAACCAGTTCATGAAAGTAGTATATCATGTGGAGTGATCACTATTAACCATATGAGTGCCAGTGGGGTAAGCAGTGCATAGTGAAGCAATGCATTGCCCAGCCCCTAGAACTCAAAGAGTTAAATAATACTCTTGAATGAAAAAGGTGACTCCCATCTTTCATAAAAAGGCACCTTAAAGAAGAGGTGTGATAGGGACTCAGTTACAATTTCCATTTGTCCCTTTTGGTGTAGTTGGTTTGTTCCAGAATAGCACCTGAATAAAGCCCTAAATGTTCAGTGATTTAGGGCTTGTTAACATGCTTGCATTCTCATCTTGCATTTCCCTAACAGTCCCGCCACTGGCTGAGTTATGACAAAAATATGGCTCATGTCAGTTATATAGGACAGGCTGATGTTCATGTGAGTTTGCCATTTATTGTAGGGTGCAATGAGTATGCCAGTATCCAATGTCTTCAGTGTGAAGAATCTGCATTGCAGTCTCATAGCCTCCTGTGCTGTTTATCCAAACTGTATACTGGCTGCATCTTGGTACTTTCACATGAGGCAATAGTCACCTGTGTTAATGGTACTCACAGACAACATTGTTCAGCAAAATATAGCCAACATGGTGAATGTAACAACATAGTTGGAAACGTTAAAAAAAAATCCAGGGATGCTTTTCTCTTGGGCATGACACTACAAAGCATCACTAATGGGTACAGTGTAGCATGGTGCTAAGAGAAATACTCATTCAAAATGCTTAAACCTGCATTTCTAGAGAAAAGTAGTCATTATCAAAAAAAAAAAAATCATAAAAATAGGCAACAGTAACGTGACCTCATAATGTTTTCATGTAGCTGTCCTCACTGCCTAAATTAAAGCAATAACGGATGACAATACTGTGCAGTCAGGTACTTGTCTGTCAATAGGTGTAGTGCACATGTCCTTAAGTCCACCTAAAGATTCCCTCATGTGTTCCTTGTATGAACAAATTGTCATCTATCTTCCAAGTCTGAGGCTGCTGACATTACTGATTCCTATGTCTGACCTCTGGTTTTGTTACTTTGACTTCGCTTTTGACCTCTGTCTACCTTTAACCTGAGCTTGTTATCTGCATATTCTACTGCTTGCTATCTGCCTTGACGTTTGGCCTATGACCACAATTATTTTCAAGCCTTGTCTGTGATCACAGCTTTGCAACTGATACATGCTCTGAACTTCACTTCCGTGGCTTTGGGTGGCTTACATGTATCCCTCCTCATTCGTGCAGGCCTACTTTCATTATAGTGTTCAAGTAGCACTATACCATCCCTCTTCCTCCTGAACAAATAGCTCTTATGTTTCTCACTTTGTCCTTCTCTTCACCACTCATGCTATTCACACCTCTCCCTCTGGTCTTCCCAGATAAATTATTCTCGCTACCTTACAACTCCAGTCTATCTCATGTTTTCCTGACTTTACCCATATATTTGTTCTTCCTATCTGCCAACTCTTAAGCTGAAGAATTATGAAACTGAAGCAATTCTACCAACTGCACTACTGGGAACAAACAGACATTTCAATTGAGTTAAGATGTTCATTTAGCCACCTGAATGGTAGCCATGTCTCCAATGCATTGCGTCCCAGCGCTACAGTTTGTAGGTGCAAAGCTGTTCCCTTGCAGTACAGTACACATTAATTAAAACACAACAAACACTTGTATGTCAGCAGAAATACACAGCCACTTTAATATGCAGACAATTCTGTCCCATTCTGTCACTATTTACATATCACCACTCCATGTTATTGTATGAATCATATGCACAATTATTTCTCTGACTTCAAAAGGAGGCTCAGATGAATAATAAATGCATTTCAATCATGTTAATACATGACCATACCTGGGAACCTTTTTGTCCCAAGCCTCCAGAGGTCCAATAAGCTCAAGGGGTGGGAGTATTCAAATGAGACTATTTGTGCCATTAAGTGGGCAGAACTTGATTTCGGCGGGATTGGAAGGTGTTGGTAGGGCTTATAACGGGAGGAGTGTGGGAAAAACAGGACATAAAGTGGCTGGCCATGGCAGTGAAGTGGGTGGAGTTACATGGGAACTCATTGCAGCCTGGGAATCAGAAGCTGTCCCTGAGACCCTGTAATTAAGTATAACAAATATAATCTCTGGGCCAGATCCGGAGAGGTCCCAGTTATGTTCATGACCCTAGTGAAGTTTTAACCCCTCTAGGACCAGAGGATTGTGCAATGTATTTTGCACAATGTATTTGTAGTCCTAAAGAGTGGTTGGGAGGTTGATGATTAATTATAACGTACATAGACCAAACCATCAAACATCAATCACTCTCATAATGATTACAGGCTGAATAAAAACTTGTAAAACATACATTACCATCAGAGTAAGTAGGAAAACACATACAAGAACAAAACTCAATGACTTATCAGTCTCTCCGATAGTAATACTTAAAATGTAAAAAAAAATATGTTGTAAGGTTTATCCCCCTGAGTAAAACAAGGGTACTCCCACTGCTGTAAGGTGTTTCATTCAAAAGTTATTAATTTTCAAAGTTGAATTTTTTAGGTGCAATATCACAGTGGCCTGAAATTGTATAGTGGCGCTGTTGCTACACGATCCTATGGACAGCTCTGGTCCCGGGACCATAAATCTCCATAGGATGGTGTAGCAACAGCGCCACTGTACAATTTCAGGCCACTGTGATATTGCACCTAAAAACTTCAACTTTGAAAATTAATAACTTTTGAATGAAACACCTTTCAGCAGTGGTAGTGTTCTTGTTTTACTCAGGGGGGTAAACTCTACAACATTTTTTTTTTTTTACATTTTAAGTATTACTATCCCCTTTAAATGAAATGATGGCCTGATGAAGATACATCCCATACAAGGAACTTTGATTTAAATGTGGCAAAGGTAGTAGCAATAGGTGAAACAATTCATGTCCTAATCTCAGCTTTTACTCTTCAGACGCCTCAGAACTTTTAATCAATGTGTATCTAAATAAAAATGTACAGAAGCAAAAACTATGGCATACAATATTAAGTATGAATTGTTTACCATTTGTACTTCTGTTCAGCTGGACAAACTGATAAATGTAACTGTCATGTTATGATTCATGATATGACTGTCATAAATAAAAATGTTTTTCAAAAAAACAAAATGTGCAGAAGAGGGACATCTAAAAGTATTTTCAATATAGAACATAAAATATTGCAGTTTCAGGATTTCCTGAAATCGACAGCATATCACAATCCTAATCTCAAAAATAGCCTTGTAGTGTGCATCCTTGAAGTCTGTATCAGAATGTGTGGTCCACCTCTCCTCCAACAGCCTTGTTCTTCACAAGTCCTTCTACGTATACATCTTTTCTCCAATCTATACACTCAGTAACTAGTTCTCCAGGCAAAGAAGTATCAGACCACACAACACAATCGGGTGGGGGGGTTTACTCAGCTTTATGTCATAAAGTGGGCAGGAAGTGGGAAGAAACAGGGTGGGATGGAGAAGAAACCCACCAATACCAGAGAACCAGCCTCTGTCCCCAGAGACCCGGTAATTCAGTCTGAAATCTGGAGCCTCCTGGGTAGATCAGAAGAGTTCCCAGGTATGACTACCATGGACGCTACGTGCACAACTGATTAAAGGGTTAATAATGCCCATATTTAAGTTTATTCAATATTGTAGATGTCAAAAAAATAAAGTATATGGAAAAAGTCCCATCTCTCAATCCTTTACGGTTTGAGAGATATTGGCCGTTAAAGTTCTCCCCTCCCTTTCTCCTGACATCAGCGCTTTACTGACAGCAGGAGATCCCAGTCCTGTGACCAGCTGGTGGCTCTTCAGCAGAGCTGAAATAGCGAAATTTAAAAAGAATTACTTTGTTGGAACGGTCTACAAAGTATGCCTGGTTTGCAAGCACACTTTGTAGACCGTTCCAGTAAAGAAGTTCTTTTTAAATTGTGCTGTTTGGGCTCTGCTGAAGAACCTCTTCGAGGCGGCTGAGGAGGATCTCTTTCTGTCAGCTTTACAGCTGACATGAGGGAGGGGGGAACTTTAGTGGCGAGTATCTCTCAAACTGTAAAGGTTTGACAGATGTGACTTTCTCCATATACTTTATTTTTTTAACATCTACAATACTTAATAAACTTAAATATGGGCATTTAACCCTTTAAAGATGTGATCTCTTCAACTAAGGTGCAAGTGTAAAATTCGTAGGGATCATTAGAATTATCTGGCATTGTAAAGTAAATGGAGAAGGGGTATTGTGAGGCTGTATTAGTGTTCTGTTAAATAGATATTTATTAACTGCAAAATACAGAGACAATAATCAATACATTACTTATACATGTGACATACAAAATTTCCCAACAATACTAAAATAGAGAATTGCAACTCCCTACATTTTTATCATTTCTTCATTTGCATCCTATATATATATTTCTTCTGAATATTAATTTGAGCAGCTGTTACACTGCAAAACACATTTACAAGAATTGAAACTGATTGTTTCCCAGTTTTTAAGAAGGTAAATTCCACATAAAAGTTGAGAAACTGTCATAATAAAATATTGCACATGGCTTAAAAATTGTACTTAAAGGGATATTAATGTTTCACAATAAAAGCAGCTCCGATTAATCTTCATAGTATTTGGGCCATGGAGAGTGTTATTTCAATACTATCAGAGCTGTATTTCAAGAGTAATTGAATGATAAAGTATCCCCTCCCGCCCCTTTTACTGATGTAACACTGCTCACCTCAGAGCAGCAAGACTGTCCTTATGGATCGCAGAGAGCAGAGTCAGACTGGCCTACCAGGATAACGGGAAAATTCCCGGTATGCTGCCTGTACTGGGCTTCCCTGGGGGCTGGCCAGGGCTGCTTAAAAAAACGTGCCAACGTTGCCAAGTCAATTATCCATGGCCGCAGGGTAACAGGTGGCCACGAGATTTGAAGAACCGCCGGCCGTGTCTAGTGAGTGGAGGCAGGCCAGTTCTAGACCCAGTGACGTCAGACGCAGCGTGAAGAGCACTGCGTCTATGCACCGGATAGGCCGGCTACTCCTAACTTAAGCACTAGTGTGGTCTGAGGAGACAGAGAGAGCTGAGTGGGAGACCCAGAGCAGAGACAGAGTCAGCAGATGCCAGATTCGGTCACAGACAAGAGGGGGAGATCAAGACAGGGAGAAAGGCAAAGGCAAAAGGGGGATCAAGAGGGGTTATATAGAGGTAAGAGGGGGGATCAAGAGTCAAGAAGGGGAGAGAGAGAGGCAAAAGGTGGATTAAGAGTCAATGAGGGGGAGAAAGAGGCAAAGGGGGATCAAGAGGGGGAAAAATGGTGGAGGGGAGAAAAAGGCACAAGGAGGGGGGATCAAGAGAGAGAGTGGCAAAAGGGGGGAATCAGGAAGGGGAGAGAGAGGCAAGAGGGGGAGAAAGAGGCAAAAGGGGGATCAAGACAAGAGTCAAGGGTGGATTAAGGCAACAGGGGGAAAGAGGCAAAGAGGGGGAGAAAGAGGCAAAATGGGGGATCAAGAGGGGGAGGATGGCGAAAGGGGGGATGAAAGACAATGGGGGGAAAGAGGCAAAATGGGGATCAAGAGGGGAAAATGGCAAAAGGAAGATCAAGAGGGGTAAAGAGAGGCAACTTGGCAAGAGGGGGAATCAAAAGCGGGAGAAAGAGGCAGAGGGGGGTTGAGAGGAGGATAAAAGAAGCAAAAGGAGGGGGGATCAAGAGGCAAAAGGAGAGAGGGAACAAGAGGCAAAAGGAGGGGGGGATCAGGAGGGGGAGAAAGAGGCAAGAAGGGGAGAGAGAGGCAAAATGGGGGATCAAGAGTCAAGGAGGGGGAGAAAGGGGGATCAAAAGGGAGTACACCCCTAAGTGGAAATGTCCAAATTGGGCCCAAAGTGTCAATATTTTGTATGGCCACCATTATTTTCCAGCACTGCCTTAACCCTCTTGGGCATGGAGTTCACCAGAGCTCCACAGGTTGCCACTGGAGTCCTCTCCCACTCCTCCATGACGACATCACAGAGCTAGTGGATGTTAGAGACCTTGCACTCCCCCACCTTCCATTTGAGGATTCCCCACAGATGCTCAATAGGGTTTAGGTCTGGAGACATGCTTGGCTAGTCCATCACCTTTACCCTCAGCTTCTTTAGCAAGGCAGTGGTCATGTTGGAGGTGTGTTTGGGGTCGTTATCATGTTGGAATACTCCTCGGAAGGGAGGGGATCCTGCTCTGCTTCAGTATGTCACAGTACATGTTGGCATTCATGGTCCCCTCAATGAACTGTAGCTCCCCAGTGCCAGCAGCACTCATGCAGGCCCAGACCATGACACTCCCACCACCATGCTTGACTGTAGGCAAGACACACTTGTACTCCTTTGTACTCCTCACCTGGTTGCTGACACACACGCTTGACACCATCTGAACCAAATAAGTTTATCTTGGTCTCATCGGACCACAGGACATGGTTCCAGTAATCCATGTCCTTAGTCTGCTTGTCTTCAGCAAACTGTTTGCGGGCTTTCTTGTGCTTCATCTTTAGAAGAGGCTTCCTTCTGGGATGACAGCCATTCAGACCAATTTGATGCAGTGTGCGGCGTATGGTCTGAGCACTGACAGACTGACCCCCCCCCCCACCCCTTCAACCTCTGCAGCAATGCTGGCAGCACTCATACGTCTATTTCCCAAAGACAACCTCTGGATATGATGCTGAGCATGTGCACTCAACTTCTTTGGTTGACCATGGCAAGGCCTGTTCTGAGTGGAACCTGTCCTGTGAAACTGCTGTATGGTCTTGCCCACCTTGCTGCAGCACAGTTTCAGGCTCTTGGTAATCTTCTTATAGCCTAGGCCATCTTTACATTGGGCCCAATTTGGACATTTTCACTTAGGGGTGTACTCTTTTGTTGCCAAGGTTTAGACATTAATGGCTGTGTGTTGAGTTATTTTGAGGGAGACAGCAAATTTACACTGTTATACAGGCTGTACACTCACTACTTTACATTGTAGCAGAGTGTCATTTCTTCAGTGTTGTCACATGAAAGATAAAATAAAAATATTTACAAAAATGTGAGTGGTGTACTCACTTATGGGAGATACTGTGTGTGTGTGTATATGTATATATATATATACAGGGCTTATAATTTGAAGTCCTTTGCTACTAGCCAGACCTGAAAAGTTACTCGCCACTGCAAGCCATAACATACCCACCAGGACTGAATTTCTACTCACCAGGGCTGAATTTTCACTCGCCATTGGCTAGTGGCGAGTGGAAATTTTGAGCCCTGATATATATATATATATACACACAAACTATTTCTCTGGTGGTGGCATATAACTCTATATTGTCTTATGGTGACATCTAACTGTATTGCTCTGGTGGTGGCATATAACTTTATTGCTCTGGTGACGGCATGGTTTCCCCTTTTATAAACAAGAAAAAAATGCCATTATGCTATGGGGCTGGCATAATGATGCAGTGCTATGGGGCTGGTCAGCAATTTTTTCCAGGGCTGTTTTTTATTCCCAGTCCAGCCCTGGCAGAGAGGGACAATCTTCAGTGAGCATAAGGAAAAACCTGTCAAGGGGGGACAGGGTTTTCCTTATGCTCATAGTAAGAAAATTGTCCCTTGCTGTGATCTGTCTGGTCCCAGGACCAGATTCCACATCTGAGGTGAGCAGTATTACACTAGGTAAAAGAGACGGGAGGGGGATACTTTATCACTCAATTGCTCTTGAACTACAACTCTGACAGTATTGAACTAACACTCTCCATGGCCCAAATACTATGAAGATTAATTGGAAATGCTGTTTTTGTGAAACATTACTATCCCTTTAATGTGCTTGCAATCACTGTAACAGTCTTAGAGGAGACTGGGCATTGATTTCATTATAAGTATTTGAGCAGTTGTAGAGAAAACCAACTGCACTATAGTTGATAAATAACAATAATTGTTTTGAGTAAAGCCTTAACTCTTTGAGTGGCAGAGGGGTACGCAACGCATTGCTTTGCAATGTGTTGCGTATCCCTCTGGCACTCAAAGGGTTAAAGGGATAGTAATACTTGAAATGTAAAAAAAAATATGTTGCAGGGTTTATCCCCCTGAGTAAAAAAAAGAGTACTCCCACTGCTGTAAGGTGTTTCATTCAAAAGTTATTAATTTTAAAAGTTGAATTTTTTAGCTGCAATATCACAGTGGCCTGAAATTGTACAGTGGCGCTGTTGCTACACGATCCTATGGACAGCTCTGGTCCCGGGACCATAAATCTCCATAGGATGGTGTAGCAACAGCGCCACTGTACAATTTCAGGCCACTGTGATATTGCACCTAAAAAAATTCAACTTTGAAAATTAATAACTTTTGAATGAAACACCTTTCAGCAGTGGGAGTACTCTTGTTTTACTTAGGGGGATAAACCCTACAACATATTGTTTTTTTACATTTTAAGTATTACTATCCCTTTAAACTGTTGAGCGCTAGTGAGGTCTACATTGTAGTATACATCCATGCTTTGAAGACCTTTCTAGTATTCAAGGGGTTAAAATCCTGATTTAAATAAACTGGAATTTTTTGTAATCCCTTTCGGTGCTGTTGGTTTGTCCCAAAATTGCCCTAGTTACACTTTTTAACCCCTTAAGGTGGTGTGCACCGCATTGCGCAATGGCAATGCGTTGCACACCCCTCTGGTCCTTAAGGGGTTAAATCAGCCTCTAAGTCATAGTTCTTGCCTAGAGGTTAGAGATAAATAGATCTTTTTTCAGCATAATCATGTTTCTGTCCATTAGGAAATGCTATTATGAACCAAGCTGAAATAACAAAAAGTCCCAATCCTATATTATAATTCGCTAAGGATGTTTGTCAGAAGCCATCATGCTCAGTAGAGACTGCCCGTGTCACGGTTGATACGGAGCGGGGTGCTCCGAATTCAGACCAGAGTCCTCTCTGTGCACCTTCCTGGAACCGCTTGATCCCAGGAAGGTGCGCAGAGAGGACTACGGTCTGAATTCAGAGCGCCCTGCTCTGTATCAGCCGAGGTGCGTTCAGGCAGTCAGTACTGCGCATGACTGCAGCGCCGCCAGTGTTGGCCCATGTACACGGGCTTTAAAACTAGTACAGAAACAAAGTAATAACAAATGTCAGGACTGCCATTCTAAAAGAAAATGGGGGGTATGCACTAAGGTGTAATGAAGAGGTGATAAAGTGGAGATGACTTCTCCAATGATATCACTTCTCCAGTTCCTATGTTATTCTATGGAGCCTATGCACTAAGATTTCTTCAACTTTGGAGATCTCAGTGCATAGACTCTATCGAATAACATAGGAACTGGAGAAGTGATCTCACTGGAGAAGTCTTCTCTACTTGATTACCACTTTATCACGCCTTAGTGCATAATCTCCAATATCTCAAGAAAGGGTTTGCACAGAATAACACAAACTAAGATCTGGGTCGCATGAGAGACAAGTCTCTGGTTGGAAAGAACATTTGCAGGATTTTTTTTTAAGTTTGCATTTTGTGCCACATTCCTACAGTTCATTTTACAGGAACACATGTCAGGGCACATTAGAAACCAATTTAAATGACCCATAGAACATTATTGGAAACAACCAGTTACATTCCAGCCAATTAGGATTTACAGTGGGGTGAATGTACAAATCTGACTGGACAACAGTGGCTGAACCTCAGAGTATGCATTACAGATTAAAGTCCCTATAATCTATACTAATGGACACACTCTGCCATCATTAAGACTTTAATACCAGCAATGTGCAAAAATTGGGGTGGCCTCAATTCAGTTTTAACATGTCCAGCATCGAATTAAAATTAGTACTCATATCATATTTTGGATGGTCTGTATGTAATATAAACAGGCACCTATCATATGGGGAAATCAATATCCTGCCCCTGTTCAGGCACCTCTGTAAACAGGAGCAAAATAATGGATGATAAATATTCAGTAGATGACAGATGTAAATATTAATAACTGAATTTATTCACATAAAAAACATCATATAAATTGATTACACAGCCAAAAGTATGAAATGGCCACACAGTCAACGCGTGTCTAAGCTCAAGCGTTCTTTCCTCTGAGAAACTATGGCCAACTATACGTAAAAGGTGATACCGTACTACGTGCCGATGGCAGATTAAAAAGAATATTCCCCAAACCTCCACTCCTCTAATATATACAGCCCCCAACAAGAAACAACTGTTGGTAAAGATTTTCCTTAATAATGAAGCACAAGAGATATGTGAAACCTGTGCATACATACATGCCACAGATAAGGTGTCCATAACACATTCCCACCAAAACCACAACATCAATAACAAATTATCTTGCAGATCATCTAAAGTTGTCTGTCTCATCAAGGGGTAGATTTAAAGGCTCACGTTAAAACAGCTGCTAAGTAAAAAAGGCCTATCGGACAAATAATACATGATTTACGGCAAATTCAACAGCTAGTCTACAAGAAAAGCTAAGGAGCGTAGGCACAACAAAAACATGTAACACACAAACCTGCATCACATCTTTTTTAGCATCACCGTGAGTCCCAATCACCCGTTAAAACACAACTTAAGTCAAAATGTAACATTACGGCTGAAGTTGTCTAGCAACCCTGATAGATGCACAAACAGAATTCAAACCTACAGCCAGTCCGAAGGCCCCAAAGTATCAAAAATGTTCAAATACACCTATATATACCCCAAAATAATGCACACCCTGTCTGTGTTTCGAGTTTTGGTGAGCTAGATCACAGGACCCAGGAGAGGAGGATAGTGATTAGAGTGAGGGATAGAGGAGCTGACATTGGAGCTAGAAGGAGATTTTTGGAGTTTGGAGAGAGGTGCACTAATTCGACACATATCACACTTTTGCACATATTACATACACCCATACAAACATATACATACACAGTCTTTTTTTTCATAACATGTTACACATTTTTTAAACTTTATTTTGACAGTGTGAATCTGTGAGTGAAAGAAAGTGACAGAGAGTGAGTGGAATCGAGTGTGTCTGTGAGGGCCTGTGGGAGTGCCTGGGTGTGAATGATGGCGAGGAGAAGAGGACGAGAGAGGGATGGGGAGGGTAATGGAGGAGGAGGAGGAAGGTCAGGAGGACATCCCTGAGTAGAGTAGGGGTGGGAGAGGGAGATCCATGGGGCAGATGGGGAGCCGGCCCAGAAGAGCAGGCACATGGAGGCCAGGGACAGAAGCTGCAGTGGGACGAGGGGTAGTTGCTGGGGACCACCACACACAGGCAGGGGCAGAGCAGGCAGGACACTCTGGTTCTGACTCCTCCCAGGACCAGCTGAGGAGGAGAAAATCAAGGAATCCTCGCTATATGGAGGAAGCGAATAGGGCCCCCGTGGAAGCTGTTTTGGAGAGGGAGAGTGTCCTCTTTCCGAGGTAGAGGGTTCCTGGTCTGGCTGCGAGGAGGAAGGCCATCTGGAACCAGATCTGCAGCCGGGTCAATGCGGTGGCCAGATGCAGACGGGACGTTGACTCAGTCAAAAAGAGATGGGGCGACTGCAAGAGGCAGGTGAAAAAGAAGATGGGGGATGCCGCCCTGTATGCCCGAGGCATCAGAGGTGGTCCACGCACAGACATCACCTACAACCGCTGGGAGGAGATGCTGCGGCAGACCATGTCCTCCACACTCATTGAGGGGGTCCTTGGAGGATCGGACACTGGGGAAGAGAGGCGCCTCCACACTACCGGTAAGTGCATCATCACATAACCACATACCACATCAACCCACACAACCATTACACACAAACACAGTCACCTCTCAACATATGCCCATCATTCATCCACACAACTGCACCAACACAGCACCCTGAGGGTTAAAACTTTACACAAGACAAGGACAAATGTCAAGGTTCAACATGGCCCAAACCTGACCAACTCCCTGGTTAACCCTCATGTTGCTGTGCTGATCACACACAATCCACACAAACCATGCTTATAAAAGTGTTGTATGTTAAACATCATAACTGCTCCTACACGTCACCCATGTACACACAGGGAACTCGGCACATAACCCCTTGAGTGCTACAGGGATTATCAATGCATCGCTCAACAATGATTTGGCAACCCCTCCGGTACTCAAAGGGTTAACCAGACAACAAGCACAAGTCGATACGCTAACGATCACATGCTACACAGGGGACATTCACTAAGTGGTGAAAAAGAGATGATGGAGAGAAATTAACACATACATACCCTCACTTCACCAATTCCAGTGTTAGTCTATGGAGGACATTCAATAACATGAATCAAGTTGCTAAGGTCCCATTGTACAGACTCCATAGAAAACTGCAAATGGGGAAGCGAGATCACTGGAGAAGTCATCATCATGTTCAGTTCATCAGGTCTTCATCACCGCTTACTGAATCTCAAAAAGGACTGATCAGTTCACACATCACAGTGCCACTGAGAATAACTGGGTGTATGTGCAACACACAGGCCTAAAATAAATACCCGGAAATAAAGGGGAAAAAAGTAGGCCTTGGTGTTGTACATGCAATCATTTATTCTAACTTGAAATTACATATTTCTCACATTTGATTCCCACATGGATCCTCAGGAGTGGTGATGCCATGAATGGATGGTACACCAGCCACTATTTGCAGGATACTCATGGGAACCAAATATTAACCATTGTAGTTTGGTCACCAACAGGCCATAAATGATGGATATCTCTGATTGAGTACAGCTGCCTCCCTCAGAAGGATGGATGGGCTCATCCAGAAAAACAAAAGGCCTCAATCAAAGATATCCTTCACTACTGGCTTGATTGTTGCCCTTCATGATTGAACTGGAACAGACATCATGGACAGGATCCTGTCAAGTTCATCAATCTGTGATTTCCAGGGTGGTATCCCATGCATCACTATGCAATGCATAGGATACCATCATGACAACCAGAGATTCACATGTGAACTACTTCAAAATGTTGCATTGTACAGGAGAAACTAATAAGATAGGGATGAACAACAGTTGAATCGTACTGCAGATCAATTTTAAAAAGATATGTACACGGAAAGAAGAATGGTTTGATATCCATGTGGTCGGCCGGTCGGCCAGCGGGTTGGCTGGGATTTGCCTGACATACCGGAGCTGGACTGTCTGTGGGTGGGACCAGTCTGATATGGATATGAAGATTTTCTCTCTGCAATGACACAAGGGACTGAAAAACGTGAGTTATAGCACCATTGAAAGGCTACCATGCCTAGAACAAAACACTTTATCTTGTTTGTAGTTGATGGGTGCTCCTCATAATTCTTTGTCTCCCTAAGTAAAAGGGCATCCCAGGCATGGGCCCTTGCTTCTATGTGCATAGAAGGATTCAGCTACACCACACCAATGAGGCCCACATAGGCTAAACTGTATGTCAGTGGTTATGCTGTTCCTATCGTGCGGAGAAGATTTGCCTGACATTTTGGAGCTGGACTGTCTGTGGGCGGGATCAGTCTGATATGGATATAGAGATTTCCTATCTGCAATGGCACAGGGGAGTGAAAAATGTGAGTTTTAGCACCATTGAGAGGCTACCATGCCTAGAACAAGACACTTTATCTTGTTTGTCCTTGATGGGTGCTCCTCATAATTCTTTGTCTCCCTAAGTAAAAGGGCATCCCAGGCATGGGCCCTTGCTTCTATGTGCATATAGGGATTCAGCTGCACCACACCGATGAGGCCCACATAAGTTAAAACATACATCTGTGGTTATGCTGTTTCTCTCATTCGGAGAGGCGTTGCCTGACATTTCGGAGCTGGACTGTCTGTGGGTGGGGCCAGTTGGATATGGATATGGAGATTTCTTCTCTGCAATGGCACATGGGAGTGAAAAATGTGAGTTGTAGCACCACTGAGAGATTACCATGCCTAGAACAAGACACTTTATCTAGTTCGTACTTGATGGGTGCTCCTCACAATTCTTTGTCTGCCTAAGTATAAGAGCATCCCAGGCATGGGCCCTTGCTTCTATGTGCCTAGAGGGATTCAGCTGCAACACACCGACGAGGCCTACATAGGCTAAAACGTATATCTGTGGTTATGCTGTTTTTCTTGTGCAGAGAGTTTTTGCCTGATGTTTTGGAGCTGGACTGTCTGTGGGTGGGACCAGTCTGATATGGATATGGATATGGATATGGATATGGATATGGATATGGAGATTTCTTCTCTGCAATGGCACATGGGAGTGAAAATTGTGAGTTGTAGCGCAATTGAGAGGCTACCATGCCTAGAACAAGACACTTTATCATGTTCGTGGTTGATGGATGTTCCTCACAATTCTTTGTCTCCCTAAGTATAAGGACATCCCAGGCATGGGCCCTTGCTTCTATGTGCATAGAGGGATTCCGCTGCACCACACCGACAAAGCCCCCATAGGCCAAAATATATGTCTGTGGTTATGCTGTTCCTTTTGTGCGGAGATTTGGCTGACATTTTGGAGCTGGACTGTCTGTGGGTGGGATGATATGGATATGGATATGGATATGGATATGGAGATTTTCTCGCTGCAATGGCACAGGGGAGTGAAAAACATGAGTTATAGTACCATTGAGAGGCTACCATGCCTAGAAAGAGACATTTTATCTTGTTTGTGCTTGATGGGTGCTCCTCATAATTCTTTGTCTCCCTAAGTAAAAGGGCATCCCAGGCATGGGCCCTTGCTTATATGTGCCTTGAGGGATTCAGCTGCACCACACTGACTAGGCCCACATAGGCTAAAACGTACATCTGTGGTTATGCTGTTTCTCTTGTGCGGATAGGATTTGCCTGCTATTTCAGAGCTGGACTGTCTGTGGGTGGGGCCAGTCTGATATGGATATGGATATGGATATTTCCTCTCTGCAGTGGCACCAATAAGAGGCTACCATGCCTAGAACAAGACACTTTATCTTGTTCGTGCTTGATGGGTGCTCCTCATAATTCTTTGTCTCCCTAAGTAAAAGGGCATCCCAGGCATGGGCCTTTGCTTCTATGTGCATGTAGGGATTCAGCTGCACCACACCGATGAGGCCCACATAAGTTAAAACATACATCTGTGGTTATGCTGTTTCTCTCCTTCGGAGAGGCGTTGCCTGACATTTCGGAGCTGGACTGTCTGTGGGTGGGGCCAGTTGGATATGGATATTTCTTCTCTGCAATGGCACATGGGAGTGAAAAATGTGAGTTGTAGCACCACTGAGAGGTTACCATGCCTAGAACAAGACACTTTATCTAGTTCGTACTTGATGGGTGCTCCTCACAATTCTTTGTCTGCCTAAGTATAAGAGCATCCCAGGCATGTGCCCTTGCTTCTATGTGCCTAGAGGGATTCAGCTGCAACACACCGACGAGGCCTACATAGGCTAAAACGTATATCTGTGGTTATGCTGTTTTTCTTGTGCAGAGAGTTTTTGCCTGATGTTTTGGAGCTGGTCTGTCTGTGGGTGGGACCAGTCTGATATGGATATGGATATGGAGATTTCTTCTCTGCAATGGCACATGGGAGTGAAAATTGTGAGTTGTAGCACAATTGAGAGGCTACCATGCCTAGAACAAGACACTTTATCATGTTCGTGGTTGATGGATGTTCCTCACAATTCTTTGTCTCCCTAAGTATAAGGACATCCCAGGCATGGGCCCTTGCTTCTATGTGCATAGAGGGATTCCGCTGCACCACACCGGCAAAGCCCCCATAGGCCAAAATGTATGTCTGGTATTTATGCTGTTCCTTTTGTGCGGAGATTTGGCTGACATTTTGGAGCTGGACTGTCTGTGGGTGGGATCCGTTGGATATGGATATGGATATGGATATGGAGATTTTCTTGCTGCAATGGCACAGGGGAGTGAAAAACATGAGTTATAGTACCATTGAGAGGCTACCATGCCTAGAAAGAGACATTTTATCTTGTTTGTGCTTGATGGGTGCTCCTCATAATTCTTTGTCTCCCTAAGTAAAAGGGCATCCCAGGCATGGGCCCTTGCTTATATGTGCCTTGAGGGATTCAGCTGCACCACACTGACTAGGCCCACATAGGCTAAAACGTACATCTGTGGTTATGCTGTTTCTCTTGTGCGGATAGGATTTGCCTGCTATTTCAGAGCTGGACTGTTTGTGGGTGGGGCCAGTCTGATATGGATATGGATATGGATATTTCCTCTCTGAAGTGGCACCAATAAGAGGCTACCATGCCTAGAACAAGACACTTTATCTTGTTCGTGCTTGATGGGTGCTCCTCATAATTCTTTGTCTCCCTAAGTAAAAGGGCATCCCAGGCATGGGCCCTTGCTTATATGTGCATAGAGGGATTTAGCTGCACCACACCGACGAGGCCCACATAAGCCGAAACGTATGTCTGTGGTTATGCTGTTCCTCTCGTGTGGAGAGAATTTGCCTGATGTTTTGGAGCTGGACTGTCTGTGAGCGGGACCAGTCTGATATGGATGTGGATATGGAGATTTCCTCTCTGCAATGGCACATGGGAGTGAAAAACGTGACTTGTAGTACCATTGAGAGGCTACCATTCTTAGAACAAGACACTTTACCTTGCTTGTGCTTGATGGCTACTTCTCATAATTCTTTGTCTCCCTAAGTAAAAGGGCATCCCAGACATGGGCCCTTGCTTCTATGTGCCTAGAGGGATTCAGCTGCAAGACACAGACGAGGCCTACGTAGGCTGAAATGTACATCTGTGGTTATGCTGTTTTTGTTGTGTGGAGAAGATTTGCCTGACATTTTGGAGCTGGATTGTCTGTGGGTGGGACCAGTCAGGTATGGGTATGGGTATGGGTATGGGTATGGGTATGGGTATGGGTATGGGTATGGGTATGGATATGGAGATTTCTTCTCTGCAATGGCACATGGGAGTGAAAAATGTGAGTTGTAGCACAACTGAGAGGCTACCATGCCTAGAACAAGACACTTTATCATGTTCGTGGCTGATGGGTGTTCCTCACAATTCCTTGTCTCCCTAAGTATAAGGACATCCCAGGCATGGGCCCTTGCTTCTATGTGCATAGAGGGATTTAGCTACACCACACCAATGAGGCCCACATAGGCCAAAATGTATGTCTGTGGTTATGCTGTTTCTTTCGTGCGGAGAAAATTTGCCTGACATTTTGGAGCTGGACTGTCTGTGGGCAGGATCAGATGGATATGGATATGGATATGGATATGGACATGGACATGGACATGGACATGGACATGGACATGGCGATTTCCTCTCTGCAATGGCACAGGGGAGTGAAAAATGTGAGTTGTAGCACCACTGAGAGGCTACCATGCCTAGAACAAGACACTTTATCTTGTTTGTGCTTGATGCATGCTCCTCATAAATCTTTGTCTCCCTAAGTAAAAGGGCATCCCAGGCATGGGCCCTTGCTTTTATGTGCCTAGAGGGATTCAGCTGCACCACACCGACGAGGCCCACATAGACCAAAACGTACATCTGTGGTTATGCGGTTTGACTTGTGAGGAGGAGATTTGCCTGACATTTCGAAGCTGGACTGTCTGTGGGTGGGATAAGTCTGATATGGATATGGAGATTTCTTCTCTGTAATGGCACATGGGAGAAAAAAATGTGACTTGTAGCACCATTGAGAGGCTACCATGCCTAGAACAAGACACTTTATCTTCTTCGTGGCTGATGGGTGCTCCTCATAATTCTTTGTCTTCCTAAGTAAAAGGGCATCCCAGGCATAGGCCCTTGCTTCTATGTGCCTAGAGGGATTCAGCTGCAACACACCAACGAGGCCCACATAGGCTGAAACGTGCATCTGTGGTTATGCTGTTTGTCTTGTGCGGAGAGTATTTGCCTGACATTTCGGAGCTGGACTGTCTGTGGGCGGGATCAGTCTGATATGGATATTTCCTCTCTGCAATGGCACTGGGGAGTGAAAAACATGAGTTGTAGAACCATTGAGAGGCTACCATGCCTAGAACAAGACACTTAATCTTCTTTGTGCTTCATGGGTGCTCCTAATAATTCTTTGTCTGCCTAAGTAAAAGGGCATCCCAGGCATGGGCCCTTGCTTCTATGTGCATAGAGGGTTTCAGCTGCACCACACCGGCGAGGCTCACATAGACCAAAACGTACATCTGTGGTTATGCTGTTTCTCTTGTGCGGAGAGGAGTTGCCTGATATTTTGGAGCTTGACTGTCTGTGGGTGGGGCCAGTCGGATATGGAAATTTCTTCTCTGCAGTGGCACATGGGACTGAAAAATGTGAGTTGTAGCACGATTGAGAGGCTATCATACCTAGAACAAGACATTTTATCTTGTTTGTGCTTGATGGGTGCTCTTCATAATTCTTTGTCTCCCTAAGTTAAAAGGCATCCCAGGCATGGGCCCTTGCTTCTATGTGCATAGAGGGATTTAGCTGTACCACACCGATGAGGCCCACATAAGTTAAAACATATGTCTGTGGTTATGCTGTTTCTCTTGTGTGGAGAAGATTTGCCTGACATTTTGGAGCTAGACTGTCTGTGAGTGGGACCAGTCTGATATGGATATGGAGATTTCCTCTCTGTAATAGCACATGGGAGTGAAAAATGTGACTTGTAGCACCATTGAGAGGATACCATGCCTAAAACAAGACACTTTATCTTGCTTGTGTTTGATGGCTGCTTCTCATAATTCTTTGTCTCCCTAAGTAAAAGGGCATCCCAGGCATGGGCCCTTGCTTCTCTGTGCCTGGAGGGATTCAGCTGCAACACACATCTGTGGTTATGCTGTTTTTGTTGTTTGGAGAAGATTTGCCTGACATTTCGGAGCTGGATTGTCTGTGGGCGGGGTCAGTCTGATATGGATATGGATATTTCCTCTGTGCAATGGCACAGAGGAGTGAAAATCGTGAGTTGTAGCACCATTGAGAGGCTACCATGCCTAGAACAAAACATGTTATCTTGTTTGTGGTTGATGGGTGCTCCTCATAATTCTTTGTCTCCCTAAGTAAAATAGGCCATTGCTTCTATGTGCCTTGTGGGATTCAGTTGCACCACCACAACAACGAGGCCCACATAGGCCAGAACGTAAATCTGTGGTTATGCTGTTTCTCTTGCGCGGAGAGTAGTTGCCTGATATTTTGGAGCTGGACTGTCTGAGGGTGGGGCCAGTTGGATATGGATATAGAGATTTCTTCTCTGCAATGGTACATGGGAGTGAAAAACGTGAGTTGTGTAGTGCCATTGAAAGGCTACCATGCCTAGAACAAGACACTTTATCTAGTTCGTGCTTAATGGGTGCTCCTCACAATTCTTTGGCTCTCTAAGTATAAGGGCATCCCAGGCATGGACCTTTGCTTCTTATGTACCTAGAGGGATTAAGCTGCACCACACCAATGAGGCTCACAAAGGCTGAAACATATGTCTGTGGTTATGCTGTTTTTCTCGTGCGGAGAGGATTTGCCTGAAGTTTTGGAGCTGGACTGTCTGTGGGTGGGGCCAGTCTGATATGCACATGGATATTTCTTCTCTGCAATGGCACATGGGAGTGAAAAATATCAGTTATAGCACAATTGAGACGCTACCATGCCTAGAATAAGACACTTTATCTTGTTCGTGGTTGATGGGTGTTCCTCACAATTCTTTGTCTCCCTAAGTATAAGGGCATCCCAGGCATAGGCCCTTGCTTCTATGTGCATAGAAGGATTCAGCTACACCACACCGACGAGGCCCACATAGGGCAAAATGTATGTCTGTGGTTATGCTGTTCCTTTTGTGTGGAGAAGCTTTGCCTGACATTTCAGAGCTGGACTGTCTGTGGGTGGGATCAGCTGGATATGGAGATTTCCTCTCTGCAATGGCACAGGGGAGTGAAAAATGTGAGTTATTGCACCATTGAGAGGCTACCATGTCTAGAACAAGACACTTTATCTTGTTTGAGCTTGATGGGTGCTCCTCATAATTCTTTGTCTCCCTAAGTAAAAGGGCATCTCAGGCATTGGTCCTTACTTCTATGTGCTTAGAGGGATTCAGCTGCACCACACCGACGAGGTCCCCATAGGCCAAAATGTTGATGGGTGCTCATCACAATTCTTTGTCTCTCTAAGTATAAGGGCATCCGAGGCATGTGCCTTGTGGGATTCAGTTGCACCACCACAACAACGAGGCCCACATAGGCCAGAACGTAAATCTGTGGTTATGCTGTTTCTCTTGCGCGGAGAGTAGTTGCCTGATATTTTGGAGCTGGACTGTCTGAGGGTGGGGCCAGTTGGATATGGATATAGAGATTTCTTCTCTGCAATGGTACATGGGAGTGAAAAACGTGAGTTGTGTAGTGCCATTGAAAGGCTACCATGCCTAGAACAAGACACTTTATCTAGTTCGTGCTTAATGGGTGCTCCTCACAATTCTTTGGCTCTCTAAGTATAAGGGCATCCCAGGCATGGACCTTTGCTTCTTATGTACCTAGAGGGATTCAGCTGTGCCACACCGATGAGACCCACATAGGCTGACACGTACGTCTGTGGTTATGCTGTTTTTCTCGTGTGGAGAAGATTTGCCTGATGTTTTGGAGCTGCACTGTCTGTGGGTGGGCCCAGTCTGATATGGATATTTCTTCTCTGCAATGGCACATGGGAGTGAAAAATGTGAGCTGTAGCACAATTGAGAGGCTACCATGCCTAGAACAAGACACTTCATCTTGTTTGTGGTTGATGGGTGCTCCTCATAATTTTTTGCTCCCTAAGTAAAAGGGCATCCCAGGCATGGGCCCTTGCTTCTATGTGCTTAGAGGGATTCAGCTGCACCACACCGACGAGGCCCACATAGGCCAAAACATACATCTGTGGTTATGTGGTTTGTCTTGAGTGGAGAGGATTTGCCTGACATTTCAGAGCTGGACTGTCTGTGGGCTGGACAAGTCTGATATGGAGATTTCCTCTCTGCAATGGCACATGGGAGTGAAAAATGTGATTTGTAGCACCATTGAGAGGATACTATGCCTAGAACAAGACACTTTACCTTGCTTGTGCTTGATGGCTGCTTCTCATAATTCTTTGTCTCCCTAAGTAAAAGGGCATCCCAGGCATGGGCTCTTGCTTCTATGTACCTAGTGAGATTCAGCTGCACCACACTGACGAGGCCCTCATGGGTTGGAACGTACGTCTGTGGTTATGCTTTTTCTCTCGTGTGCAGCCTGATGTTTTGGAGTCTGTCTGTCTGTCTGTCTGTTGGTGGAACCAGTCTGATATGGATATTTCTTCTCTGCAGTGGCCCATGGGAGTGAAAAACGTGCGTTGTAGCACAATTGAGAGGCTACCATGTCTAGAACAAGGCACTTTATCTTGTTTGTGCTTGATGGGTGCTCCTCACAGTTCTTTGTCTCCGTAAGTATAAGGGCATCCCAGGCATGGGCCCTTGCTTCTATGTGCCTAGAGGGCTTCAGCTGCACCATGCTGACGAGGCCCACATAGGCTGAAACGTACGTCTGTAGTTATGCTGGTTTTCTCGTGCGGAGAGGATTTGCCTGATGTTTTGGCACTGGACTATCTGTGGGTGGGACCAGTCGGATATGAAGATTGCTTCTCTGCAATGGCACATGGGAGTGAAAAATGTGAGTTGTAGCACCATTGAGAGGCTACCATGCCTAGAACAAGACACTTTGTCTTGTTTGTGCTTGATGCATGCTCCTCATAAATCTTTGTCTCCCTAAGTAAAAGGGCATCCCAGGCATGGGCCCTTGCTTTTATGTGCCTAGAGGGATTCAGCTGCACCACACCGACGAGGCCCACATAGGCCAAAACGTACATCTGTGGTTATGCGGTTTGACTTGTGAGGAGGAGATTTGCCTGACATTTCGAAGCTGGACTGTCTGTGGGTGGGATAAGTCTGATATGGATATGGATATGGATATTTCTTCTCTGTAATGGCACATGGGAGAGAAAAATGTGACTTGTAGCACCTTTGAGAGGCTACCATGCCTAGAACAAGACACTTTATCTTCTTCGTGGCTGATGGGTGCTCCTTATAATTCTTTGTCTTCTAAGTAAAAGGGCATCCCAGGCATAGGCCCTTGCTTCTATGTGCCTAGAGGGATTCAGCTGCAACACACCAACGAGGCCCACATAGGCTGAAACGTGCATCTGTGGTTATGCTGTTTGTCTTGTGTGGAGAGTATTTGCCTGACATTTCGGAGCTGGACTGTCTGTGGGCGGGATCAGTCTGATATGGATATTTCCTCTCTGCAATGGCACTGGGGAGTGAAAAACATGAGTTGTAGTACCATTGAGAGGCTACCATGTCTTGAACAAGACAGTTAATCTTCTTTGTGCTTGATGGGTGCGCCTAATAATTCTTTGTCTGCCTAAGTAAAAGGGCATCCCAGGCATGGGCCCTTGCTTCTATGTGCATAGAGGGATTCAGCTGCACCACACCGGCGAGGCTCACATAGACCAAAACGTGCATCTGTGGTTATGCTGTTTCTCTTGTGCGGAGAGGAGTTGCCTGATATTTTGGAGCTTGACTGTCTGTGGGTGGGGCCAGTCGGATATGGAGATTTCTTCTCTGCAGTGGCACATGGGAGTGAAAAACGTGAGTTGTAGCACGATTGAGAGGCTATCATACCTAGAACAAGACATTTTTATCTTGTTTGTGCTTGATGGGTGCTCTTCATAATTCTTTGTCTCTCTAAGTTAAAAGGCATCCCAGGCATGGGCCCTTGCTTCAATGTGCATAGAGGGATTTAGCTGCACCACACCGATGAGGCCCACATAAGTTAAAACATATGTCTGTGGTTATGCTGTTTCTCTTGTGTGGAGAAGATTTGCCTGACATTTTGGAGCTAGACTGTCTGTGAGTGGGACCAGTCGGATATGGATATGGATATGGAGATTTCCTCTCTGTAATAGCACATGGGAGTGAAAAATGTGACTTGTAGCACCATTGAGAGGATACCATGCCTAGAACAAGACACTTTACCTTGCTTGTGCTTGATGGCTGCTTCTCATAATTCTTTGTCTCCCTAAGTAAAAGGGCATCCCAGGCATGGGCCCTTGCTTCTGTGTGCCTGGAGGGATTCAGTTGCAACACACATCTGTGGTTATGCTGTTTTTGTTGTTTGGAGAAGATTTGTCTGACATTTCGGAGCTGGATTGTCTGTCGGCGGGGTCAGTCTGATATGGATATGGATATTTCCTCTGTGCAACGGCACAGAGGAGTGAAAATCGTGAGTTGTAGCACCATTGAGAGGCTACCATGCCTAGAACAAAACATTTTATCCTGTTTGTGGTTGATGGGTGCTCCTCATAATTCTTTGTCTCCCTAAGTAAAATAGGCCCTTGCTTCTATGTGCCTTGTGGGATTCAGCTGCACCACAACGACGAGGCCCACATAGGCCAGAATGTAAATCTGTGGTTATGCTGTTTTTCTTGCGCGGAGAGTAGTTGCCTGATATATTGGAGCTGGACTGTCTGAGAGTGGGGCCAGTTGGATATGGATATGGATATGGATATAGAGATTTCTTCTCTGCAATGGCACATGGGAGTGAAAAATGTGAGTTATTGCACCATTGAGAGGCTACTATGCCTAGAACAAGACACTTTACCTTGCTTGTGCTTGATGGCTGCTTCTCATAATTCTTTGTCTCCCTAAGTAAAAGGGCATCCCAGGCATGGGCTCTTGCTTCTATGTACCTAGTGAGATTCAGCTGCACCACACCGACGAGGCCCTCATGGGTTGGAACGTACGTCTGTGGTTATGCTTTTTCTCTCGTGTGCAGAGGATTTGCCTGATGTTTTGGAGTCTGTCTGTCTGTCTGTCTGTCTGTCTGCCTGTCTGCCTGCCTGCCTGCCTGCCTGCCTGCCTGTCTGTCTGTCTGTTGGTGGAACCAGTCTGATATGGATATTTCTTCTCTGCAGTGGCACATGGGAGTGGAAAATGTGCGTTGTAGCACAATTGAGAGGCTACCATGCCTTGAACAAGGCACTTTATCTTGTTTGTGCTTGATGGGTGCTCCTCACAGTTCTTTGTCTCCGTAAGTATAAGGGCATCCCAGGCATGGGCCCTTGCTTCTATGTGCCTAGAGGGCTTCAGCTGCACCATGCTGACGAGGCCCACATAGGCTGAAACGTATGTCTGTAGTTATGCTGGTTTTCTCGTGCGGAGAGGATTTGCCTGATGTTTTGGCACTGGACTATCTGTGGGTGGGACCAGTCGGATATGAAGATTGCTTCTCTGCAATGGCACATGGGAGTGAAAAATGTGAGTTGTAGCACCATTGAGAGGCTACCATGCCTAGAACAAGACACTTTATCTTGTTTGTGCTTGATGCATGCTCCTCATAAATCTTTGTCTCCCTAAGTAAAAGGGCATCCCAGGCATGGGCCCTTGCTTTTATGTGCCTAGAGGGATTCAGCTGCACCACACCGACGAGGCCCACATAGGCCAAAACGTACATCTGTGGTTATGCGGTTTGACTTGTGAGGAGGAGATTTGCCTGACATTTCGAAGCTGGACTGTCTGTGGGTGGGATAAGTCTGATATGGATATGAAGATTTCTTCTCTGTAATGGCACATGGGAGAGAAAAATGTGACTTGTAGCACCTTTGAGAGGCTACCATGCCTAGAACAAGACACTTTATCTTCTTCGTGGCTGATGGGTGCTCCTTATAATTCTTTGTCTTCTAAATAAAAGGGCATCCCAGGCATAGGCCCTTGCTTCTATGTGCCTAGAGGGATTCAGCTGCAACACACCAACGAGGCCCACATAGGCTGAAACGTGCATCTGTGGTTATGCTGTTTGTCTTGTGCGGAGAGTATTTGCCTGACATTTCGGAGCTGGACTGTCTGTGGGTGGGATCAGTCTGATATGGATATTTCCTCTCTGCAATGGCACTGGGGAGTGAAAAACATGAGTTGTAGCACCATTGAGAGGCTACCATGCCTAGAACAAGACACTTAATCTTATTTGTGCTTGATGGGTGCGCCTAATAATTCTTTGTCTGCCTAAGTAAAAGGGCATCCCAGGCATGGGCCCTTGCTTCTATGTGCATAGAGGGATTCAGATGCACCACACCGGCGAGGCTCACATAGACCAAAACGTACATCTGTGGTTATGCTGTTTCTCTTGTGCGGAGAGGAGTTGCCTGATATTTTGGAGCTTGACTGTCTGTGGGTGGGGCCAGTCGGATATGGAGATTTCTTCTCTGCAGTGGCACATGGGACTGAAAAACGTGAGTTGTAGCACGATTGAGAGGCTATCATACCTAGAACAAGACATTTTATCTTGTTTGTGCTTGATGGGTGCTCTTCATAATTCTTTGTCTCCCTAAGTTAAAAGGCATCCCAGGCATGGGCCCTTGCTTCAATGTGCATAGAGGGATTTAGCTGCACCACACCTATGAGGCCCACGTAAGTTAAAACATATGTCTGTGGTTATGCTGTTTCTCTTGTGTGGAGAAGATTTGCCTGACATTTTGGAGCTAGACTGTCTGTGAGTGGGACCAGTCGGATATGGATATGGAGATTTCCTCTCTGTAATAGCACATGGGAGTGAAAAATGTGACTTGTAGCACCATTGAGAGGATACCATGCCTAGAACAAGACACTTTACCTTGCTTGTGCTTGATGGCTGCTTCTCATAATTCTTTGTCTCCCTAAGTAAAAGGGTATCCCAGGCATGGGCCCTTGCTTCTGTGTGCCTGGAGGGATTCAGCTGCAACACACATCTGTGATTATGCTGTTTTTGTTGTTTGGAGAAGATTTGCCTGACATTTCGGAGCTGGATTGTCTGTGGCCGGGGTCAGTCTGATATGGATATGGATATGGATATTTCCTCTGTGCAATGGCACAGAGGAGTGAAAATCGTGAGTTGTAGCACCATTGAGAGGCTACCATGCCTAGAACAAAACATTTTATCTTGTTTGTGGTTGATGGGTGCTCCTCATAATTCTTTGTCTTCCTAAGTAAAATAGGCCCTTGCTTCTATGTGCCTTGTGGGATTCAGCTGCACCACAACGACGAGGCCCACATAGGCCAGAACGTAAATCTGTGGTTATGCTGTTTCTCTTGCGCGGAGAGTAGTTGCCTGATATTTTGGAGCTGGACTGTCTGAGGGTGGGGCCAGTTGGATATGGATATAGAGATTTCTTCTCTGCAATGGCACATGGGAGTGAAAAACGTGAGTTGTGTAGTGCCATTGAAAGGCTACCATGCCTAGAACAAGACACTTTATCTAGTTCGTGCTTAATGGGTGCTCCTCACAATTCTTTGGCTCTCTAAGTATAAGGGCATCCCAGATATGGACCTTTGCTTCTTATGTACCTAGAGGGATTAAGCTGCACCACACCAATGAGGCCCACAAAGGCTGAAACATACGTCTGTGGTTATGCTGTTTTTCTCGTGCGGAGAGGATTTGCCTGAAGTTTTGGAGCTGGACTGTCTGTGGGTGGGGCCAGTCTGATATGCACATGGATATTTCTTCTCTGCAATGGCACATGGGAGTGAAAAATGTCAGTTATAGCACAATTGAGACGCTACCATGCCTAGAACAAGACACTTTATCTTGTTCGTGGTTGATGGGTGTTCCTCACAATTCTTTGTCTCCCTAAGTATAAGGGCATCCCAGGCATAGGCCCTTGCTTCTATGTGCATAGAAGGATTCAGCTACACCACACCGATGAGGCCCACATAGGGCAAAATGTATGTCTGTGGTTATGCTGTTCCTTTTGTGTGGAGAAGCTTTGCCTGACATTTCAGAGCTGGACTGTCTGTGGGTGGGATCAGCTGGATATGGAGATTTCCTCTCTGCAATGGCACAGGGGAGTGAAAAATGTGAGTTGTAGCACCATTGAGAGGCTACCATGTCTAGAACAAGACACTTTATCTTGTTTGTGCTTGATGGGTGCTCCTCATAATTCTTTGTCTCCCTAAGTAAAAGGGCATCTCAGGCATTGGTCCTTACTTCTATGTGCTTAGAGGGATTCAGCTGCACCACACCGACGAGGTCCCCATAGGCCAAAATGTTGATGGGTGCTTGTCACAATTCTTTGTCTCTCTAAGTATAAGGGCATCTGAGGCATGTGCCCTTGCTTCTTATGTACCTAGAGGGATTCAGCTGTGCCACACCGACGAGGCCCACATAGGCTGACACGTACGTCTGTGGTTATGCTGTTTTTCTCGTGCGGAGAAGATTTGCCTGATGTTTTGGAGCTGCACTGTCTGTGGGTGGGCCCAGTCTAATATGGATATTTCTTCTCTGCAATGGCACATGGGAGTGAAAAATGTGAGTTGTAGCACAATTGAGAGGCTACCATGCCTAGAACAAGACACTTCATCTTGTTTGTGGTTGATGGGTGCTCCTCATAATTCTTTGCTCCCTAAGTAAAAGGGCATCCCAGGCATGGGCCCTTGCTTCTATGTGCTTAGAGGGATTCAGCTGCACCACACCGACAAGGCCCACATAGGCCAAAACATACATCTGTGGTTATGTGGTTTGTCTTGAGTGGAGAGGATTTGCCTGACATTTCGGAGCTGGACTGTCTGTGGGCTGGACAAGTCTGATATGGAGATTTCCTCTCTGCAATGGCACATGGGAGTGAAAAATGTGATTTGTAGCACCATTGAGAGGATACTATGCCTAGAACAAGACACTTTACCTT
This sequence comes from Rhinophrynus dorsalis, assembly GCA_037306005.1. Classification (NCBI taxonomy): domain Eukaryota; kingdom Metazoa; phylum Chordata; class Amphibia; order Anura; family Rhinophrynidae; genus Rhinophrynus; species Rhinophrynus dorsalis. Next base: position 131,652,025 of record CM074720.1, on the reverse strand, counting down.
GCTTGTGCTTGATGGCTGCTTCTCATAATTCTTTGTCTCCCTAAGTAAAAGGGCATCCCAGGCATGGGCTCTTGCTTCTGTGTACCTAGTGAGATTCAGCTGCACTACACCGACGAGGCCCTCATGGGTTGGAACGTACGTCTGTGGTTATGCTTTTTCTCTCGTGTGCAGAGGATTTGCCTGATGTTTTGGAGCCTGACTGACTGACTGACTGTCTGTCTGTTGGTGGAACCAGTCTGATACGGATATTTCTTCTCTGCAGTGGCACATGGGAGTGAAAAACGTGAGTTGTAGCACAATTGAGAGGCTACCATGCCTAGCACAAGGCACTTTACCTTGTTTGTGCTTGATGGGTGCTCCTCACAGTTCTTTGTCTCCGTAAGTATAAGGGCATCCCAGGCATGGGTCCTTGCTTCTATGTGCCTAGAGGGCTTCAGCTGCGCCATGCTGACGAGGCCCACATAGGCTGAAACGTACGTCTGTAGTTATGCTGGTTTTCTCGTGCGGAGAGGATCTGCCTGATGTTTTGGCGCTGGACTATCTGTGGGTGGGACCAGTCGGATATGAAGATTGCTTCTCTGCAATGGCACATGGGAGTGAAAAACGTGAGTTGTAACACAATTGAGAGGCTACCATGCCTAGAACAAGACACTTTATCTTGTTCGTGCTTGATGGGTGCTCCTCACAGTTCTTTGTTTCCCTAAGTATAAGGGCATCCCAGGCATGGGCCCTTGCTTCTATGTGCATAGAGGGATTCAGCTGCACCACAATGATGAGGCCCATATAGGCCAAAATGTATGTCTGTGGTTATGCTGTTCCTATCGTGCAGAGAATATTTGCCTGACATTTTGGAGCTGGACTGTCTGTGGGCGGGATCAGTCTGATATGGATATAGAGATTTCCTATCTGCAATGACACAGGGGAGTGAAAAATGTGATTTGTAGCACCATTGAGAGGCTACCATGCCTAGAACAAGACATTTTATCTTGTTCGTGCTTGATGGGTGCTCCTCACAATTCTTTGTCTCCCCATATACTGAGGTATCTCAAACTAAAGCAATCTCAGAACATTGATTATATTGAGCAACACAGAAACTGTGGACATGAAATCGCTGTGGAAGTATGTCCCCTGTATCAGCTCTTTATCACTCACTGTCATCATCTGTTTGCATGAATACATCACAGAGTCCACTCAGAGCCAAACAAGTAGTGGACTCCTGTGATGTGGGTCATGCCTTCCCATGTATGAGGGATACTCTAGCTAGTGTGGTTCCACATTGAGATATGTCTAGTCCAACATGTATTCATACAGACACAGATAGAATAGTGATGGTTCTCCTTTATTGTGTCTTAAACTATATTAAAACATACATGTGTTTTCTGGGTATATTGCCAATATATGCATTGAACACTTGTATGAGCACATAAAAGGTACATTTAAACTAAATATGAACTGCTCATGTTTTGTCCACAAAGTTTGTTAGCTCTGTAGATGAGCATTTTTACTGTACAGGTTTGATACCTGGATGTTTGTACACACATGAATTTGTGTTTTGTGTGGATATGTGAATGTTCCAGTAGAGGTTTCTGTGAACATGAGGTCAAACATTGCATTACCTACACAATCACTTGAAACATCAGGAAGTGAGCTTCATAGAAGTGTTGTCAGGGCTTCAGCCCAGTCACATGGAAACTGTTCTGTTCAAGGATGGATCATGCTATAGATGCCTGTGGGACAAGAGGACAGGATTTGGAGCAGCACCCTCGAACTGATCAACATGCAACAACTTCAACTTCATAATCCCCTTAATCTTTTCCGTTACAGGGGAGTACACAAACCATTGCTTTGTAATGTGTTGTGTACTCGTCTGTAACCCATTATATAGAAAACTAAAGGAATGTGAACTAGCCCTAGGGATATGTGCCCCTGACACGAATACACACATCAACAAATATGTTCTGATAGTATCACGGTGCCGTGATTGCTGCCTTTTCCTGTCAGTTATTTGTGAAGGTTTTCCATTGGCTGCCTGTCTTTAGTCCGCCCAGTATTGCCTATATAGACTGGATTCTGGCACCCTTTGGTTGCCCTTTCATGGTGTCTCTATGTCAGTAGCTACCTGCATTTGTATTCCTGTGTTCCATGGGCCTTGGCTGAATCCTCTACTCTCCAGTGTCTTCCTGCCTACCTGACTGACAGCCTTCTCTGCTGAAGTGGTTCCTGCCTCCGTTCCTGATTCAGTTTGGGCTGACGTTCCTGCTTCCGTTCCTGATCCGGTTGACTGCCGTTACTGATACAGCTTCCTGTCCCAGCCTGGCTGTCTCTCCTGCTCCTGGATTGTCTTGGATTCTCTCCGTTATCATGGTCGCTTGGGCGACATTCTGAACTCTGGGCGTATTACGTTTAGTCCAGTATGCGGGTACTGGTTTGCTCCTGTACAGCACTGGTTGTATCTTTCTAGTCTAGTACGCGGGTACTGGATCGCTCCTATCATCTCCAGTTGCTTACTGCCACCTCGCAACACCGGTAGCGTCTCCGTGCAGTCCAGTAGGCGGGTACTGGCTAGCTCTGTTACAGCTCCGGTTGTGTATTCCTGTAGTCCAGTACGCGGGTACTGGTTCGCTCCAATGTTTTCCGGTTGCTTGCTGCCACCTCTCAGCACCGATAGCGTCTCCGTTTAGTCCAATACGCGGGTATTGGTTTGCTCACTTACAGCACCGGTTGTGTAGTCCAGTACGAGGGTACTGGTTCGCTCCTCTATTTCTCCGGTTGCTTGATGCCACCTTTCAGCACCGGTAGCGTCTCCGTGTAGTCCAATACGTGGGTATTGGTTTGCTCATTTACAGCACCTGTTGTGTAGTCCAGTACGCGGGTACTGGTTCGCTCCTTTATTTCTCCAGTTGCTTACTGCCACCTATGCAGCACGGTAGCACCTCCGTGTGGTCCAGTACGCAGGTACTGGTTTGTTCCTTTGCCACACCAGCTGTTTTCCCTGTAGTCCAGTACGCGGGTACTGGTTCACTCCTATGTTCTCCGGATGCTTACTACCACCTATACAGCACCGGTACCGTTTCAGTTTAGTCCAGTACGCGGGTACTGGTTTGCTCCATTACTCTCCGGTTGCTTACTGCCACCTATACAGCACTGGTAACTTCTCTGTGTAGTCCAGTACACGGGTACTGGTTTGCTCCTATTTACTGGCTGCTTACTGACTCCTATACAGCAGCGGTAGGCCTCCTTGTTGTCCAGCATGTGCAACTGGTTTGCTCCACCTCTTCTCCAGTCGCTGAGGCCACCTTCATTATAGTACCTGTACCTGCCTCCACTGGGTCCTTGCTAGGCTGCCTTACCCAGTATAATGGTAAGGCCGGTAGAGCAAACTATTCCTGGGTATCTGTATATAGGCTGCCTTGCCCGGTATATTGGCAAGGCCAGTAGAGCCTATTCTCTCGTTGTGCCAGTCCTAAGGCTGCCTTGCCAGGTATTTTGGCAAGGCCGGTAGAGCCTTCTCCATATCGTGTTACCAGTCTCCTGGCTGCCTTGCCCGGTATTTTGGCAGGGCCGGTACAGCCTTCTCCATATCGTGTTACCAGTCTCCTGGCTGCCTTGCCTGGTATTTTGGCAGGGCCGGTAGAGCCTTCTCCATCTTGTGCTGCCAGTCTACAGGCTGCCTTGCCCGGTATATTGGCAAGGCCGGCAGAGCCAATCCATATTCACTGTACCATTGTTCTTTACTACTCTGTACTAAATTGTGCATTATTATATATGTGTATGTCAGTGTGACAGTGGCAGCTCAATTTTATTTGTTTCATAGAACTATTAGGACATATTTGTTGATGTGTGTATTTATGTCAGGGGCACATATCACTGCACACACACAGGTCATCATGGTGTCCCTGGAGATCTGATCCACATTTCATGACCTCTATGTTGTGTAACAATACCACTGTAGAGCCATCCCTCTGCTGCTCTTCTCAGCTCTAGCAAAGTACAGTTCCCATGTTGACTCCAATGGCCCTTTAACCCCTGATGTGACAGAGTGTTATCCAATGCATTGCTATGATCATGTTAAATCACGTTAGCTGCTGTTAATCAAGGCCTCGAAGATGCTGAACATGGGTTATGTGTTGTACCTTGGTTCTCCTGGGGTATGCATAATATCCTTGAGGTAGCAATGTCAACATGGAGAAGGGAATGGAAGATGGTTTTGGAATCCCCACATACAATATGCCACGTCCATGGTATGGATGATGTTTGGGGCCATGCTGCTGCCAGTGCAGTGCTGTGTCAATGTTCCTATGGGGTGAGACAGAACAACATGGGCGGGTTGGTTAGTGTGTTGGCACCAATTCACAGGACTGATGATGGACATGCATGGATTGTGTGAATGCCTGTCTCATACTCACAGCTGAAGTAGTCCCTAATGAGCCTGTCTCTCATCTATGCCCTCTCAGGGTCTCCTCACCATGGCCAATGTCCACAGGCACTTCAGCTATGAGAGGGGGCCTGGATATCATCCACCAGCCTAGTGTCCACTGCGATGTTGTGCAGTACTGCACACACCATTGTTATATCACACACTTTTCCTGGGGCATACTGCAGTGCTCCCCGAGTGGTCTAGACATCTGAATCGTGATTTTAGGAGTCCAAAAGTCCACTCAGCGGCATTCTGAGTTCTGCCATGAGCCTGATTATAGCACTCATGGGCATCCGTTTGGGGGTTTGCGACTGGGGTCAGTAGCCAGGATTTGCAGCCATAGCCATAGCCAGTATAACCTGTGGAAAGTGAGTGACATGGTGAGACAGGGAGCACATGTTGTGTGACCGATGTTTTCTGTGGTGGACGTACTAGCTGTGAGTCAGGAGCATGGTGAGCAGTGTTGTGTGTACACCTGGGGATGTGGTATGTTTTAGTATTGTTAACTCGCCCAGAAGTCGTCCCCCAGTATAAGTTCTATTCTCAAAGTCTCTGTGTACTGAGGAGTTTGGGATAATGTACGAATCATGACTGGTGCCAGGATACTTTGCACAGACATTTATAATCCACATGTTGCTGTCACACACAATCTGCACGTTCATGGAGTGGAAGTTCTTCCTGTTGATGAATATATGTGCTTCACGTGCTGGGGCTTTAATATGGACATGTGTGCAATCTATTGCACCCATGACCCTGGGCATTCCTCCTCTTGCATAAAAGCCCTGCTTCAGATGTGTCCACTCCATGTTGTTGGTGGGAAAATGGATATACCTGCTGGCCTTGCTTTTGAGGGCTGGCAATACCTGGGCCAGCACCCTGGAGAATGTGGCCTGTGACATGCCAGATGCGTAATCTTCATTCGACTGGAAGGCACCACTTGCCATGAAGTGTATGGCACACAGGAGGTTTTGCCAGCCAGATAGGGCATGGTTGTGGATGTAAATCAGATCCACCTCATGCTTGATGACCTCATACAAGGCAATGATGCTGTGCGGCCTCAACCTGTAGCAATCAATCACCGTGTCATGACACGGCGTTACACATGATTAACGAATTATTATATAGGATATGCTCCAAACTCTATGGTTTGAGAGATGTAGGGATTCAAAGTTCCCCCCCACCCTCCCCTTCTCCTGATGTCAGCTTTAAAGCTGACAGCAGGAGAATCGAGTCGTACGACTCAAGGAGGCTCTGCAGCAGAGCCGAAATCGCGTTATTGCTAAAGAATTCATTCATTGGAAAGGTCTAAAAAGTGTGCCTGGTTTGTAAGCACACTTTGTAGACCTTTCCAATGAATGAGTTCTTTATCAATAACGTGATTTCAGTTCTGCTGCAGAGCCGCCTGCTGGTCCCTGGACCTGCATCTCCTGCTGTCAGCTAGATGCTGACATCAGGAGAAGGGGAGGGAGGGCGGAACTTTGAATTTCTATATCTCTCAAACCATAGCGGTTTGAGAGGTAGGGTTTGGAGCATATTGATTAATATTTTAAACTCTACAGAACTGGGAACATTTTTTTGGGGACATTACTGTCCCTTTAAAGGGGAACTACCACCCCACATAAAGTTAAATCCCAAGAAATACCCATCTGGCAACTAGCTGATCAGTAGTGCTAGTCTCCAGAATAATTACCTCCTTACAGAGAAATTCTACTGCTCCCGATACTGACAGCCAGGAAACAGAGCAGACATCTTTGCATAGTGACGTCTGCGTGCCTGAGTGTCAGTCCCAGTCCGGTGTAAGAGGCATTGCTTGGTACCTTAATGTACGGAAGGGACTGACTGCGCAGGCACGCAGATGTCACTATGCAAAGACTTTTGAGCTGTTTCCTGGCTGTCAGTCCCGGGAGCAGTAGAATTTCTCTGTAAGGAGGTAATTATTGGGTAATTCTTTGGATTTAACTTTATGTGGTGATAGTTCTCCTTTAATTTTACTACTAATCTTTATAGTTTCTTGCTCCTGATTTAAAGGAGCATTAAATGTTTTTTACGAAAACATATATTTTATAGATGTTTTCTTGATGAGAAAAACAAGGGCACCCCAACTGTTGTCAGCTGTTTTATTCAAAACTTACAACAGTTCAAATAATTAGGAATTTAATTTACTGTGCATTTACTTCCTGATAGTTGTAACTGACAGGAAGTGACTCAGGCAGTTTCTATCACAGTATATAGTGAACTTTAAGTCACTGACTTTCCTCTCCATTAGAATGTTACAGAATATCTATTTAGAATTTGACCACTAGAGGGAATTACTAATTTACAAAAAGATGGGATTAACTGTAATAAATCTGGAAATATGCACCTCTCAGTAGTGGGAGTACACTTATTTTACTTAACGGAAACACCTTACAATATATATTTTTATGTATTTTTTTACTGCTCCTTTAGGTAAATGATGTAATTAAAGCGGAACTACCATGTAAAGTTAACAGGAATTGTGAAGCATCATACCCCTTTTGTGACCTCAAATATAGATGTATTTCATAAAGTCTGTAATATCACACGTTTCGAAGGCTCCCATATCGCTTAAACCACGGCCATCTTTAATTTCTCGTTCCACTGCTCATGCGCTAGTTCTTTATTCGAGTGTCGGTCAAGCTCTTTGTGCCTGCCTACAGCCTTGGTTTTTTTTTTACATGCGTGGCTCGGCTGCGTGCATGGTAATGAGGATGAATGACATCACCTTTCCATCCATGCACAAGCGCTGGCATCGCTCGTGGATCGGATGGTAGGATATCTTTAAAGTTAAATCCTCATGCACTGCCTAGTACTGTACTGTACTAGTGTATTAAAGTTTAACCAACTTTTATTCATGTTATAAAGTCTAAGCATATTTGAATCAACTGTCTTTATGAATAAATATTGTTTAAAATTGCATATATATAAAAAGTACATCCTTTAACCCTTTGACTGCCTTTAAGCCATTGAGTGCCATAGTGTTAAGTAGTGCATTGCAAATCAATGCGTTACCTACTCCACTAGCACTCCAAAGTTTATAAAAAAAAAAGTTTGTAAGGTATAAATTGTTAATATAATTTTTTAACCCTTTGAGTGTTTGAGGATTAAGCAACATATAGGAAATTCAATGTTTAGTGATCCACTTTCACACAAATATTAGGTGTCCATTGTTAATAAATCTTTGGACTAATGTTTAAAAAGTCTTTTTACATAATAATTAACATGTTCATTCACACCCAATATTATGTTTCAGACTTTTCCAACATTAGCTGTTCCATACATCCATTAATCCTTATTTGTAATTTTTTAATATCATTCGCCTTCTTACACCAGTGTGTGTTAATCTTTTTCTACATAGCCTTGATCATCATCCTTGGAAAAAACAAAAAGTACATATAGAAATACCTACAAACATATAACTTAACTCTTTATCTTCTTCCTAAAGTAAGAGTATTAATGGGTTTATTAATACTCAACAAAGGTATACTCAATTTTGTTTTTAATATTTTGATATAAGGTTAAAACTTTGAGCGCCAGATTATACCCAATGAATTTATGTGCAATGCTTCGCCTACCTCTCTTGCACTCAAAGGGTTAACCTAATTTGTTTCACAGTTATTGTGTGTGGATATATAGATATACACAGACACACACACACAAATATAAATATATTTATAAAGGCATTTTGTTAAAGGGATAGTAACACTTCGTTTTATCTTTATTTTATTTTGTAAGCATTAAAAAAACATGAAGAATGATATAAGTCTTATGTCTCAAACCTTTATGGTTTATGAGATTGTCACGCTCACCTGGCCGCCGCCCGGTGTCTCCGCTTCCCGGTCGCGTCTCTGCGGCGGCGCTTCCGGGTGTTGGCGCGGCTGCGCATGCGCGGTTCCCTTCTGCCTTCTCTTTGGCAGCCGCGCATGCGCCCGAACTGGGGCACTATTCGCAGGGGCTGCTCCAACTCTGAACGGCTCCCAGGCGAGCCCCTCTACCCTGTCGTTTGATTGGACTGCTTTGCTATTTAAACGGGTTACCCCAGTCATTGGGTGCCCGTTCCACGAGCTCCTTAGTGCTAGGTTTTTCTAGTGTACCTCTGGCTTGTCTTCAGTCCCTGGCTTGACCCTTGGCTCCGAATCTGACCTCTGGCTTGTCTTCAGTCCCTGGCTTGACCCTTGGCTCCGAATCTGACCTCTGGCTTATCTTCAATCCCTGGCTTGACCCTTGGCTCCGAATCTGACCTCTGGCTTATCTTCAATCCCTGGCTTGACCCTTGGCTCCGAATCTGACCTCTGGCTTATCTTCAATCCCTGGCTTGACCCTTGGCTCCGAATCTGACCTCTGGCTTGTCTTCAGTCCCTGGCTTGACCCTTGGCTCCGAATCTGACCTCTGGCTTGTCTTCAGTCCCTGGCTTGACCCTTGGCTCCGAATCTGACCTCTGGCTTGTCTTCAGTCCCTGGCTTGACCCTTGGCTCCGAATCAGACCTCTGGCTTGTCTTCAGTTCCTGGCTTGACCTTTGGCTCCACTCCTGTCCCTCGGCTTGTTCTCCGTTTTCCGGTTGCTTGTCTAGTCAGCCTGGTTCTTAACGGTACCCAGGGCACTCCCATCCTGGTTGCACCCCGGCTCAACTGGGGTGGAACAATCTGGTTTCGCGACCAGCACCTTTACCCAGCTTCGGCTGCTGCAAGGGAGTACCTGGTACACCGTCTCCGAACTCAAGCAACGCGCCCCAGCATCGCTCTCCAGCTACTGAACCAGTGCCGGCACCACACGGGTCCCTACCCCTCGTAGTGGTGACAGTTGGAACGGGCCAGCTACCATGGACCCTTCTGAGGTATCCCGTATCACGGCCAGACTGGACCATCAGGAGCAGGTACTGACCTCCCACGCCGCACATCTTCAGAACTTGGAACGTAAGCTGGATGCTGTCCTAGAGATGTTGCGTTCCTCGGCGGCTCAGGCTACGGTCACTTCCACTACCACCGCCGCCGCCGCCTCAGGTGTCTCTGGGACGCCTCCTCCAGGGTATGTTCCTCCTCGTATACCGCTTCCTGATAAGTTTTCAGGGAGGCCGGTCGACTTCCGAGGGTTCCTCAACCAATGCCAGCTGCACTTCCGGACTTTACCACAGACGTTCAGCACGCATGCCGCTCGGGTCTCCTTCATCATCTCCCTTCTGAAGGGCGAGGCGTTGGCCTGGGCATCACCCTTAGTGGAACAGCAATCACCATTGTTAGACGACTCTGAAGCGTTTATCACCGCCTTCAGAGCAGTGTTCGATGTTCCCGGAAGGAGCGCTTCGGCTGAGTCAACGCTCTTGGGGCTTCGTCAGGGAACCAGATCCGTCGGCCAGTATGCGGTGGAATTCCGCACCCTCTCGTATGAGACGGACTGGAACCAGGGGGCTCTCAAAGCTGCGTTTCGACGTGGGCTCAACGAGCGCCTAAAAGACGCCCTGACCTGCCGCGAGGTTCCAGACGGTTTGGAAGACTTTATCTCTTTATGTCTGGACCTGGACAGACGTCTGCAAGAGAGGCAACTGGAGCGTGACCGCAGCAGAAGGCGAACAGCATCGGCCACATCTCCGGCAGAGGAGTGCTCTTTGATGGAAACACCCATGGAGATTGGTGGCGTCACTCGGTTAACCGACGAGGAAAGGAAGAGACGCCGAACCCTGGGGCTTTGCCTATATTGCGGACAAGCGGGTCACATGCTCCGACAGTGTCCTGTACGTCCGGGAAAAGACACGGCTTAGTCGGCTTCCGAGGCGGTCAGCTAAGCCCAGTTCGTCAGCCTCCCCATGGTCGCTCCAGGTTGTTGGTTCCCGTGACTCTCCGATGGGCCGCCAAAGCCGTTACCGCTACTGCCTTCATTGACTCCGGGGCCGCCGGGTTATTCGTGGATGAAGCCTGGGTCCGGTCAGTTGGAGTACCTTGCCGGCTCAAGACGCAGCCCCTACTAGTATCCACTCTGGACGGGAGACCCTTGGGAACCGGCAAGATCACCCAAGAAACTGAGACGCTGGTCCTTACCACTGGGGTTCTTCATTCCGAGAACGCGGTACTAGACCTGGTGTCCTCTCCCTTTGTTCCTATCGTCCTGGGGCTTCCTTGGCTGCGGCGTCACAACCCCATTTTCAACTGGAGGACTGGTGATCTCACTCAGTGGAGTGAGTCCTGTTGTCTGACCTGCCTTCCCAAAGAACCGGTCTCACTGCCCTTGTCTATCTCGGCTTCCTTGTGTATCCCTGACGGTCTTCCCACACCCTACCACGCCTTCGCAGATGTCTTCTCCAAGGCTCAAGCGGAACGTCTTCCCCCGCATCGGCCCTACGATTGTCCTATTGATCTCCTTCCTGGTTCCCAGCCACCTAGAGGAAGGACGTTCCTGCTCTCTCCTCCTGAAATGAAAGCCCTCGCCACTTACATCCAGGACAACCTGGCCAGGGGTTTCATTCGTCCTTCCTCATCCCCCGCTGGGGCGGGATTCTTCTTCGTGGGCAAAAAAGACGGTTCTCTGCGTCCCTGCGTGGATTATCGAGGCCTAAATCGTATAACGGTGAAAAACAAGTACCCCCTGCCTCTCATTCCTGAATTGTTTGACCTTCTCCGTGGAGCTGCCTGGTTTACTAAACTGGACCTGAGGGGGGCTTATAATTTAGTTCGGATCAGGCCTGGAGATGAATGGAAGACGGCCTTCAACACCAGATACGGGCACTACGAGTATTTGGTTATGCCCTTTGGGCTCTGCAACGCCCCGGCCGTCTTCCAGGCCTTTGTCAATGACGTATTCCGTGACATGCTGACATCCCACGTCATAGTATACTTGGATGATATCCTTGTATTCTCTCCTACGCTACAGCAGCACCGGCTTCATGTTAAAGCCGTCCTTCAGCGACTCCAAGAAAACGGTCTCTACGCCAAGCTGGAGAAATGCGAATTTGAGAAAGATCAACTCCCCTTCCTGGGGTACATTATCTCCAGTTCCGGTCTACAAATGGATCCTAGCAAACTTGCTGCTGTCACTAACTGGCCTCGACCTATGGATTTGAAGGCATTACAGCGTTTCCTAGGGTTCGCCAATTACTATAGAAGGTTCATCCGGAATTACTCTTCCTTGGTGGCTCCTCTAACTGCCATGACTAAAAAAGGGGCTGACCCACGGACCTGGTCTAATGCAGCCAAAACTGCCTTCGCTGCCCTTAAGACAGCCTTCACTACGGCTCCTGTTCTCCGGTATCCAGACATCACTCACCCTTTCCTCCTTGAAGTCGATGCCTCCGAACAAGGACTTGGTGCAGTCCTCTCGCAAAGAGATCCCGACACTAATGTCCTCCACCCGTGCTCTTATCTGTCACGCCAATTGACCCCAGCCGAAAGGAACTACGATGTGGGCAATCGTGAGCTACTCGCCATGAAGGTAGCCCTCGAAGAATGGCGCCATCTTCTTGAAGGATCAGGAATCCCTTTTGTCATCCACACTGATCACAAGAATCTACAGTACCTAGAAACCGCCAAACGTCTCACCGCACGCCAAGCCCGTTGGGCTCTATTCTTCTCCAGGTTTCAATTCACCGTTACTTACATTCCAGGGACCAAGAATGTCAAGGCTGATGCTTTGTCCCGTCTACACGCCACTTCTGCTCTCAACCCTCCGCCCGAACGCATCCTACCATCCTGCAAAATCCTCTCTGCACTCTCTACTGCGACCTTGGTGAAAATCCAGCAGGCCCAGAAGAACGTGGACTCTTCCTGCCCAGCTGGGCGCCTGTTTGTCCCTGTCCGACACCGCTCAGATGTATTGATGTGGGCCCATCAGTCGCCCACCTCTGGACATCCTGGAATAACTCGCACTACTGACCTGGTCCAGCGCCAGTTCTGGTGGCCCTCCTTACCACAGGATGTCAAGGAGTTTGTGCAAGGTTGTCACCACTGTGCCAGACACAAACAGCCCAGGACCCGGCCTGTTGGTCTTTTGCAGCCTCTTCCTGTACCTTCTTCCCCGTGGACTCACATAGCCATGGACTTCGTAGTAGACCTGCCCCCATCCAAGAGAAACACAGTCATCCTGGTTATCGTGGATCGCTTCTCCCGGCAGGCGCACTTTGTTCCCCTGCCCAAGCTTCCTTCCTCCCAGCAATTGGCTGACATCTTCCTCCGGGAGGTGTTCCGCCTTCATGGCCTTCCTCTGCAATTGGTGACTGACCGGGGCAGCCAGTTCACCTCCCGGTTTTGGAGGGCTTTTTGTGCTCGCTTGGGTATCACTGTTCACCTGTCTTCCGCCTACCACCTTCAGTCTAATGGACAAACCGAAAGAACCAACCAGGCGCTCAAGCAGTACCTACGTCTGTTTGTGGAACCTCTCCAAGACAACTGGACTGACCTTTTACCATTGGCGGAATTCGCTTTCAACAGCTGTCGTCACGAATCACTCCAGTGTTCTCCCTTTTTTGCTGCCGGCGGGTACGATCCTGCTTCCCTTCCGCTCTCTTCTTCCTCTGGCATTCCCGCCGTAGACCACCACTTGGATGATCTCGAAACCCACTGGCAACGCATCCGTTCACGTCTGGTGACTGCCGCAGCACGATACAAAAGAGCGGCTGATCGAAGACGGAAATCCGGCCCTATGTATGCCGTTGGAGACGAAGTGTGGCTCTCTACTAAGAACCTACGCCTTCGGCAACCCTCTGCCAAGTTCGGGCCCCGCTACGTTGGCCCCTTCCGAATCCGCTCTCAGATCTCCCCAGTGACTTTTGCCCTGGAACTGCCTTCTTCCATGCGGATACCTGACTCCTTTCATGTATCTCTGCTCAAGCCTTTGGTCCGTTCCCGCTTCGCCCCTCGCTCCTCCGCGGCTCCCCCGGTCCAGGTCGACGGGCAAGAGGAATACATCGTACGGAAGCTCCTGGATTCCCGCCTCGTTCGGGGTTCTCTCCAGTACCTCGTGGATTGGAAGGGTTATGGGCCGGAGGAACGTTCCTGGGTTCCGGCTCGTGACCTGCATGCCCCAGCCCTTCGGCGGGCTTTTCATCGTGCCTTCCCCTCCAAGCCTGGTCGTCCGGGGGCCTCCCGTTGAGGGGGGGGTGGTGTCACGCTCACCTGGCCGCCGCCCGGTGTCTCCGCTTCCCGGTCGCGTCTCTGCGGCGGTGCTTCCGGGTGTCGGCGCGGCTGCGCATGCGCGGTTCCCTTCTGCCTTCTCTTTGGCAGCCGCGCATGCGCCCGAACTGGGGCACTATTCGCAGGGGCTGCTCCAACTCTGAACGGCTCCCAGGCGAGCCCCTCTACCCTGTCGTTTGATTGGACTGCTTTGCTATTTAAACGGGTTACCCCAGTCATTGGGTGCCCGTTCCACGAGCTCCTTAGTGCTAGGTTTTTCTAGTGTACCTCTGGCTTGTCTTCAGTCCCTGGCTTGACCCTTGGCTCCGAATCTGACCTCTGGCTTGTCTTCAGTCCCTGGCTTGACCCTTGGCTCCGAATCTGACCTCTGGCTTATCTTCAATCCCTGGCTTGACCCTTGGCTCCGAATCTGACCTCTGGCTTATCTTCAATCCCTGGCTTGACCCTTGGCTCCGAATCTGACCTCTGGCTTATCTTCAATCCCTGGCTTGACCCTTGGCTCCGAATCTGACCTCTGGCTTGTCTTCAGTCCCTGGCTTGACCCTTGGCTCCGAATCTGACCTCTGGCTTGTCTTCAGTCCCTGGCTTGACCCTTGGCTCCGAATCTGACCTCTGGCTTGTCTTCAGTCCCTGGCTTGACCCTTGGCTCCGAATCAGACCTCTGGCTTGTCTTCAGTTCCTGGCTTGACCTTTGGCTCCACTCCTGTCCCTCGGCTTGTTCTCCGTTTTCCGGTTGCTTGTCTAGTCGGCCTGGTTCTTAACGGTACCCAGGGCACTCCCATCCTGGTTGCACCCCGGCTCAACTGGGGTGGAACAATCTGGTTTCGCGACCAGCACCTTTACCCAGCTTCGGCTGCTGCAAGGGAGTACCTGGTACACCGTCTCTGAACTCAAGCAACGCGCCCCAGCATCGCTCTCCAGCTACTGAACCAGTGCCGGCACCACACGGGTCCCTACCCCTCGTAGTGGTGACAGAGATATTCACAAGCAAAGTTTCCCCTCCCGCCCCTTTTACCTAATGTAAGTCATATCTTCTCAGATGTGAATCTGGTTGTAAGACCAGACAGATAACAGAAGGGAACACTCTTATTCCTATGAAAACAATGAAATCCCTGCCCCCCTTGACAAGTTTTTCAGCTTTTTCCCTTATCTTAATTGAAGATTGTCCCTCTCTGCAGTCTACCTGGGCACCTCCCTTCTGATCTGGTTGAACGGGGGGGGATAATTTGCTTGTGAATATCTCTTAAACCATAAAGGTTTGAGAGATAAGACTTATATCGTTCTTCATGTTTTTTTAATGCCTACAAAATAAAATAAAGATAAAACGAAGTATTACTATCCCTTTAACAATATAAACATATCCTTATTTTTAAAAATGTTAAAAATAACATGAATAATTTAAATTAAAATATTGTCATCACAAGACAAACATCTTAAAAAATATTTTACCGTAAATCTTCATCCATATATTTTTTTTTACTTCCCCTTTAAATAATTTTTGTGAGTAGAATAATGCAATAAATTAATGTTGTTCCTATTTTACATCCCAGACCGATTGTATGCTAGTGTAACTTCATCGTTTTCTGAAGAAAAATATGGCAAGTTGTTCATCTTCAACAAGTGCTACATCACATTCTCCAACATCATCAGAGGATAAAAGTGTTACTGCTCCAGTATATATACACACACACCACAAAAATTATTAGAACAAGAAGATCAAATAGAGAAAGTGAGAGAGACAGTTTAAGACATCTAAAAGTAGGGATTGAAAGAGAGAAAAGACAGAGTGCTAGGTAATGGATTTAAAATTATTCTGTGATAGAATTTGTTAAATACATAAGTAAATAAAATGTAAAGAAAAATATAAAACAGTTATGACTATATTTTACATTGTAGCTTTTTTATATGTTTATAAAAACCTACATACATTTTACGTACATTTTTGCGGTGGGAGCCTTCGTGGCACTTACAGGGTTAATGAACGGGGGATAGTGTCTTTCTGGCCACATTATACAAGGTGAAGTGGGGAGAGGCAATGTACAACTCGCATTAACACTTACAGGGTTAATGCAAGTTGATCCAATGCACACGGTCATAGGAAATATGATGCCTTTCTTCATATTAATGGCAAATTCTGAGGGAATATCTATATCTATATATATATATATATATATATATATATATATATATGTATATATTTTATTTGTTGCACTTTGGACAGCTATAACTTTTTTTACGTTTCTCTCAAAGGATGTATGCTTGTGTCCCAATAGACAATTAGTCAGTGTCTTCTCTTATACATTTACGGGTAATTTGATTTCATTTTCCATTGATAATGTACAGATTCATTGGTGAAGGAATTGAGGATAGTGACTCATTATCCATACACATAGCTTACATTAGTAGTTCATCTCTATCGGCATCTATAAATACAGACATTAAAACCACATTTGTATAGAATTATACATTTCGATAAAAGGGGGTATTCTTATCATTAATAGACACTATTACACACTAAAAGTTAATCAACTTATTAATTTAGGCAGATTTCTAACGAAATGTAAATAGCGTTATTTTTTTACCTTTTCATGTTTTATTTAGGGAAAGCTTGTGTCAGAGACACACTCCAATATCTGCGGATGCTCAGCGATACAGCTAAGGCAGAGAGACAGCCAATAGCATCAGTCCGATTTCCTGTATTCATGGAAACGGACTGGTGCCTTAAATAGTGCGAGCGCTTCACGGGAATGCGCTCGCACCATGCTAGGAAGACCTGAACGCGCATCCAGCGAGGAATGTGCTGGGTCACGTGTTAACAAGAAGCATTAATTATGTAGCATGTTTTCGTGCAGACAGAGGGAGGAACAACGAAGCCAAGTGGCTCCATTGCGGACATGCGCTGAAACGCTTCACTGCTACAAACACCACCAGGTACAAAAGAATTTACCAGTTTATTCTTTTTCAATACACAGCTGTTATTAGAAAGGGAAGACACATTGATAGAGATTTCATCATGTTGGGGTGGTAGTTCCCCTTTAAGCACACACTAGCGTGCTTTTTGAGGCAATAAGTCAATAATTAGAAGACTCAACTAAGTAAGGCCTTCTAGCAACACCATTACCCCCCTGTCTCAGAGGGCAGTAGCCTGCTCACCTTGACAAATGCAGTCTGGCATTCCTTCCCTATTCACCTTTCCCACATATGCTTTTAAGGGAGCAGTAAACTTATTTTTATGAAAAAATATTTGTTATAGGGCTTTTTCTGCTGCGTAAAAAGTGCTCCCATTGCTGAGAGATGTTTCATTCAAAATGTATTAAAGCTCGGACTTGTCTTATTTACTTTAAACTGCTATTTTATTTTGAAGCCATCAGGCGGTGCTGCTTGGATCATTTAATGTGGAGAGTGATAGTCTATGACTCAAGCGCTCTCACAGAGGACAACATAAAAAAGTTGGCTCTATTTCTAACAGTTTTATATAGAAATAACAAGTCTGAACTGTAATAACTTATAAATGAAAATTATTTCAGTTGTGGGAGTACCGTTGCTTTAAGACTTTAGATGCACCACAGCATAAAGGTAAAAATAAGACTCAATTACATATTTTGCGCTCTAGTTAACACTTGCACAGCTTTGCTTATCTCCCACCCCTAGTAAATAGTTCAAACTCATCCCTCTCACTACCATATTATAACAATATTAGCATTGTGCTACACTCTGCTTGTAGCCACAGAACCACATGTATACCACCTGACAACCAAGCCATTTTCCACTTTTCACTGGTGGCCACAGAATCACACACATGGTGTATGCCTCTCCAGGCTTGTTTCGCTGTCCATTGGTAGCCACAGAACCACATATACACTTGCTTGTTTCCCTGTTGTTCCCATTGCCACTGGTACAAAAAGGACCACGCATACGCTGTCTGACACCCCAGCCTTTTTCCACTGTCCACTGATAGCCACAAGACCCCACATTCACTGTTTGACAATTCAGCCTTGTTCCACTATCCACTGGTAGCCACATACTCTCACGTATGCTATCTGACAACATAGCCCTGTCCCACTGTTGCATTGATAGTCACAGAACCATATATATATCTATATCTATATATATATATACACACACACACACACATATATATATATATATATATATATATATATATATATATATATATATATATATATATATATATACACACACTGTCTGTTTTCTCAGCCTTGTTCCATTGCCCACTAGTAGCCATACCCTATAGAACATCCCATTATCATTCTTCTGATTGCTTCTCTAGGTTGTGGTTGAATGCCACTTGTGGTCTGTGTTCTGTTCAGTGTGGAGCTGATCCCCTGACAACAAGATGTCTCCTCTGGCAGTTCCAGATGCATTGAGGTCAGGTCACGTCATTGTCCCTGGCTCTGCCAGAGAAGGCAGCGTTGTCTGCAGACTGGCTTCACATTGATTGAAATGCAGACTTTATTATACCCAGGACTGTGAGAGAATGCAGTGTGTTGTTGGCGTATTGGCACCAAACTGAATAGAAAACAGACTGTGCAGGGCACTCAACCAGTATCTACAGAAACTAAAACAAGAAAAATATATAGTAAAAACCCTATAACTGTTAGTGCAACTGGAGCTGCAGGAAAACACAGAAAAGGCTCTCGTGCCTCTGACCCCTGGCCTAAAATGTGCGGGGGACCCACAAGGTGCATGACAAATGCAATATAACATTTTTTCATAAAAAAAGTTTACTGCTTTCACTTCTCATAAATCAAGATAAATGAAGTCTGACGTTGGATATAAAGATACCAGAATATTTAATGAAATATATTTTAATATGTGTTTGGGAAATACAATTTATTTTAATTACCCTACCCAATCCAGAGTCTTTGACTTTTACCTCATATCCTGTGTGACATTCATACATACGTTTTTGTTGCTAGCCACCAGCCACAATCACTCCAGCATACTGGGAACACCCTATTTTAAATATTTCAACTAGACAGATTACCTAAGAGACCAAGAGGTGAGAGCACACTAGGGTTCAATGTTAGGAGTTATAGTCAATTCACATATTGAATACTAGGATGCCAGGACTGAGGCTGGTAGCAGACAGAATAACAGGCTAGGTTGGGAAGCTGGTGGTAAACAACAGAGTGGTTTTTAAAGTAGCAAGGGTCAGTGGTATGTGGCAGACAACAGAGTGGTTCTTAACCCTTGAGGGGTATGCAACGCATTGCCCCTCTAGCACTCAAAGGGTTAAAAGTAGCAAAGGATAGTGGCAGGCAGGAAAATAGCTAAACATGTTAGTAAGGGTTGTAAAATAATTCAACATAGTAAACAGGGACACTAGAAAGTGGATACTTTGAACATGCTGAGGTGTGTTCACAGTAGGTTTAGCACAAAGTCAAGTAAATCCAGACACAAAAACAAATGTTGTGACGAGCACCCATCGAGAACAAACAAGATAAAGTGTCTTGTTTTTGGGCATAGTGACCCCCCAATGGTGCTACAAGTCACATTTTTCACTCCCATGTGCCATTGCAGAGGAGAAATTTCCATATTCATATCAGACTGATCCCACTCTCCCACAGTCCAGCTCTGAAATGTCAGGCAAATCCTCTCCGCACAAGAGAATCAGCAAAACCACAGACATACGTTTCAGTCTACATGGGCCTCCTCAGTGTGGGGCATCTGATTCCCTCTAGGCACATGGAGAGCAAGGGCCCATGCCTGGGATCCCCTTCCAGTTAGGGAGACAAAGAAACAAATGTTGTGACGTCTGATATGAATATGGTAATTTCCTCTCTGCAATGGCACATGGGAGTGAAAAACGTGACTTGTAGCACCATTGAGGGGTCACTATGCCCAAGAACAAGACACTTTATCTTATTCGTTCTCGATGGGAGCTCGTCACAACATTTGTTTCTTTGTCTAAGTGGACGGGGATCCCAGGCATGGGCCCTTGCTCTCCATGTGCCTAGAGGGAATCAGCTGCACCACACCAATGAGGCCCATATAGGCTGAAAATGTATGTCTGTGGTTTTGCGGATTCTCTTATGCGGGGAGGATTTGCCTAAAATTTTGGAGCTAGACTGTCTGAGAGCCAGACCAGTCTGATATGAATACGGAAATTTTCTCTCTGCAATGGCACGAGAGTGAAAAACGTGACTTGTAGCACCACTGAGGGGTTACTATGCCCAAGAACAAGACACTTTATCTTGTTTGTTCTCGATGGGTGCTTGTCACAACATTTGTTTCTTTGTCTCCCTAAGTGGAAGGGGATCCCAGGCATGGGCCCTTGCTCTCCATATGCCTAAATGGAATCAGCTGTACCACACTGACAAGGCCCACACAGGCTGAAATGTATGTCTGTAGTTTTGCTGATTCTCTCGTGCGGGGAAGATTTGCCTGACATTTAGGAGCTGGACTGTCTGAGAGAGGGACAAGTCTGATATGAATATGGAAATTTCCTCTCTGCAATGGCACATGGGAGTGACTTATAGACCCATTGAGGGGTCCCCAAGAACAAGACACTTTATCTTGTTCGTTCTCGATGGGTGCTCATCACAACATTTGTTTCTAAATCCAGACACGATTTAGAGGACCATATCCTCACAACAACAATCTGCCTTTCACCATAATGACAGCCTTGTAATTATTCTATGTAGCGGTACAGTGGCTGTGCCAGTAATTACAGCTGCAAATTAGACTGGCCTGGAGACAGTTTCCAGCCTGCTTCATGAGTAATCGAATGGTGACCATAAATATAAAAAAATAAAAATCAGTATGGTCTTTTTAAAATAATAATGTGACAATCATTTAATGGTTCTTTTAAACTAGAGGGAAGTTGATTTTAATGGCCCTGTAAGCTCCTCCTTGAAATTCTTCCTTCCTCCTGTTTTCAGTGCCTTATCACATGATCATTTGGGAGGATGTGGAAAGGAGTTACATGTGCCTAACCCTTGAAAAGGGAATAAAGGCATCAAACAGACTTTTTCAAGGCATATTTGTGACTTAGGACAAAAACACTATCTCTTGTTCTGTAATGCTGATTTAAGTATATATATTTTTACCTAATGAGGTTTCATTGCTGCCGACAATCAAACTGGATGAGGATGTGATGTAAATGATATTGTGAAACACCATTCCTTTTCTTTGTTTCCTGTAAGAGCTAAAGGTTCCCTTAATCTGTGACTAAATATCACCCTATAGAATGCATCAAATGACAGCAGCCTGGAAAATACCCCAATGCCTATATTCTAATAAATGCTAAAAACATTTCCAACATACAAAATACACTCAAAAGGCAATGTGAACAAAATACAATTGGAGAAATTACATCACAAGATCCAAAAATTCCCCAAAATGCATGTAGATTTAAAAGGGGCTTTTAAATAGCTTTTGCTGTGTTTGGGAGACCTCTCTAGACTTCATGGGGTTAAAACCTCATATAACACTTTAAAGGGATAGTAATGTTTCATAATAAAAGCAGCTCTAATTAATCATCATATTATTTGGACTTTGGAGAGTGTTATTTCAATTCTCAGAGTTGTAGTTCAAGAGTAATTCAATGACAAAGTGTCCCCCTCCCGCCCCTTTTACTGATGTAACACTTTTCAGCCAGAGCAGAAGGGAGGTGCCCAGGTAGATTGCAGAGAGGGACAATCTTCAATTAAGATAAGGGAAAAACCTGAAAAGCTTGTCAAGGGGGGCAGGGCTTTCATTGTTTTCATTGTAAGAAGACTGTCCCCTTCTGTTATCTGCTGGTCTTACAACCAGATCCCCATCTGAGAAGAGATGGCTTACACTAGGAAAAAGGGGCGGGAGGGGGAAACTTTGCTTGTGAATATCTCTTAAACCATAAAGGTTTGAGAGATAAGACTTATATTGTTCTTCGTGTTTTTTTAATGCCTACAAAATAAAATAAATTTAAAACAAAGTATTACTATCCCTTTAAATGCCAGAGATGTACTCACTGGCACTCAATGGGTTTATTCATTTGTCCCCTGTGGTGCAACTGGTTGGCTCCAGAATTGTTACTATATCTTTGTCCATATGGCTTAAGTTTCAGTTTCACTCAAGTTTCCACCAAATCACAAAATCATACATTTCAGGGTCTGTTTATCAACTGGGAAATGCATTGGTTTCCATGCGAATTACCTATTAATTCAGCACCCAATTGTAGATTTATTTCTTATACTATAACTTATGGGGTGAACATCACTATACATATTCATGATGGATATGACATCCAGGTCTGATTGTGCAAAAGCACAAGGGCAAAATTCAGAGCTCCCATTAGAATTATCTGGCCATAGTAATGTAAGTGGGAGACTATTATTAAGTTGTGTTTGTTCTCCTGTACTAGTTGCTGGCCAGATGACCAGTATACAGCAAGCTCCAATGTGTCTACAGTGTAATTATCTAAACTGTGATTGCAGGGGCAAACACAGGGTTTCCAAAAACTCAAAATAAGGATGTAACCATAAGAATAATCAGTTTTTTTAACGGTTGTATCTAAAACCATTGTATTTTCCTGAGCACACAACCCTCCAGAAATGCTCAGTTGTTGTTCTTGCTGAACTAAAAATCTTATCATATTTAGCCAACTGTTTGGTCAGTATTAGATGGTGGATGTTGAAGTTCATCAACAGCTGAATTAAGGACAGAGGAGTAGCTAGAAAGTAGTGGACACTGAAGAAAATTTTGAGTATGGACATAGCCCAAATATTTTAAAGCACGTCTGAATATTGCAGCCAATGCAGACCTCATTTAAAGTCCAGGAGTAAGTTTGAATCATGTACAATCACAGAGGCAAGGTGCAATTCCCCAGTGGCCTTTTGCTGGGGGAAAACAAAGAGGAAAAGCAAATAATTTGCATCGCCAAGGAGCTGCTTCATCAGGATTCATTATGTACATGCTGCAAGTTAACCCTTTTAGGGTAAAGCATTGTGTTGGACACATCTGCTTTGCTCAAAGGTTTAATGGAAAAAAGGGGAAGGTGCTAACTTATTTGTTTGCAGCTGTCATTTGTCAACATGTTAATAGCCACCAGGCAAGAAAGGAAACTGATCTGTTTGTAAGGGGTTGCAGGATAATGCCTGTCACAACTGCATACTCTGCAACCACAATAGTTGCACACCTGATAAAGGCCACAGATTGTCTAACTTCTTTGGGTACTAAAGATTAGCTCCTCTCTGATCTGATAGGGACAAAAGGGGGAATTCTGGGCAAGTGGAAACCCCCTCTCAGTTTGCTCTAGAAATAAAATCAAGCCACAGGCTGGAATTATAGATAGGGATCTCTCTATCATTCAAAGGGTTTACTAGCCATTTAAATCTAAGCATACTTTTATTTGTCCTCTACGGTGAACTTGGTTCACTCCAGAATTGCTCTACTTTGACTTCATGCAAAAGGTCCATATGTCTTTTCTTTGGCTTGCACACACCTTTCTATATGTAACTCATTGAGCATTACAGCATACCAAACAACAATGTTACAGGCATAGCAACCTCAGTTTGCTTATTCGTCAACTACATCAATAGCACCATCTACTGGTCTTAAATAATATACAAAATAAAGATCTGAATAAATAAAGGGGAAACTGTCATGTAATAGTACCTCCCATACTTCAGATCTACACTCCTGGGAGCAGGCCTGCTGATTAAACTCAGACTGCATTTTAAGCCACAGCACACAAACTGTGGAGCAACACAATTTGCTGTCCTGCACGATACATCGACCTGCAGTATCTTGACTGAAAGCCAGACACAGTGACATACCTTTCAAGATTCCCTCTTTCAGATCCAACTCCCTCTGTCCCTCTTTGCCACCCTGCTGTCCCTCTTTTTTAGGAGATCAGACTGTGTGGTGTGTATATGTGTATCACATTGCTCCACAGCAATAAAACTCACATCATTGTTTGTGTAAACTTCAGTATTTGTGTTATAAATGAGTCTGTGCAAAAAAAAAAATAAAAAAATTATCATTTATTCAGTTACACGAAGAGGTCAGTAGGTCATGAAATAACCTATAAATTCTCGGTAATGCCCCACCCACCCATACCTCCCAAGTGTCCCTCTTTAGGAGGGATAGTCCCTCTTTTAGCCCCAAATCGCCCTGTTCCTCTTTCCCACCCTGATGTCCCTCTTTTTAGGGAATCAGACTTTGTGGTGTGCATATAAGTGTATAATTATGCTCTACAGCAATAAAACTCATATTATTGTTTGTTTAAACTTCAGTATATGTGTTTATAAATCAGTCTGTGTCAATAAAATACATTGATCTTGTTATAAATCATTTATTAGGTTACACAAGTAGGTGTCGATAGGTCATGAAATAACCTAAAATTCTTGGTAATACTCTGCCCACCAGCCATGACCCCACATCCACTACCTGAAACAAAAGTGTCCCTCTTTAGCCATTTTAAATGTTGGGAGGTATGCCCACCAAGTAAACAAGTTTCCCTCTTTGGCCATTTGAATTGTGAGCTATGCAGCAGGTCTATTAAGACTGTTCCTACAATATGGGCGTTTGTGGCTAAGAGCCACAGACTTCCAGATTGTGTTCAAGTCTAGGGGACAGTTTCCTGACCTCCATAAACATTAATAGACTTCATTTTGGGCCTGGCCTTTCATTTTTACTAAGTAAGCTCCTGCTGGAGTAGTCTAACTATAGTGTGACAATTGACCATTGTTTTAGAAAATATATCTCTATACTTTTCTACATTAAATCATGCTAGTTAGAAACTGGCAATAAAATCTTTGAGGATCAATCATGCATAGATTGCTTCCCTAAATTAATTTTCTTTGTTTCCTGTAAGAGCTAAAGGTTCCCTTAATCTGTGACTAAACATCACCCTATAGAATGCATCAAATGACAGCAGCCTGGAAAATACCCAAATGCCTATATTCTAATAAATGCTGAAAACATTTCCAACATACAAAATACACTCAAAGGGCAATATGAACAAAATAAAATTGGAGAAATTACATCACAGGATCCAAAAATTCCCCAAAATGCATGTAGATTTAAAAGGGGCTTTTAAATGGCTTGTGTGTTTTGGAGACCTCTCTAGATTTCATGGGGTTAAAACCTCATATAACCCTCTGAATGCCAGAGACATTCCCACTGGCACTCAATGGGTTAATTAATTTGTCCCCTGTGGTGCAACTGGTTGGCTCCAGAATTGTTACTTTATCTTTGTGCATACGACCCAAGTTTCAGTTTCACTTAAGTTTCCACCAAATCACAAAATCATACATTTCAGGGTCAGTTTATCAACTGGGAAATGCATTGGTTTCCATGCAAATTACCTATTAATTCAGCACCCAATTGTAGATTGATTTCTTATACTATAACCTTTGGGGTGAACATCACTATACATATACATGGATATGACATCCAGGCCTGATTGAACTTCAGCAAAGGCACAAGGGCAAAATTCAGAACTTCCATTACAATTATCTGGCCATAGTAATGTAAGTGGGGGACTCTTATTAAGATGTATTTGTTCGCCTGTACTAGTTGCTGGCCAGATGACCAGTATACAGAAAGCTTCAATGTCTCTACAGTGTAATTAGCTAAACTGTGATTGCAGGGGCAAACACAGGGTTTCCAAAACCTCAAAATAATCATGTAACCATAAGAATAATCAGGTTTTTTTTAACTGTTGTATCTGAAGCCATTGTATTTTCCTGAGCACACAACAGGGTTGTTTAAAAAAATGCTCCCATTGTTGTTGCTGAACTACAAATCTTATCATTCTCAGCCAACTTAGATGATGGGTGTTGAAGTTCATCAGCTGCTGAATTAAGGACAGAGGCGTAACTAGAAAGTTTGGGACACTGAAGCAAAATTTTCATATGGACCCAAATATCTTGAAGCATGTCTGAATATTGTACGGCCAATGCAGACCTCACTTAAAGTTCAGGAGCAAGTTTGAATCATGTACAATCACAAAGTCAAGGTGCTTTGGTTGGTGAAAAACAAAGAAGAAAAGCAAATAATTTGCATCACCAAGGAGCTGCTTCATCAGGATTCATTATGTACATGCTGCAACTTAACCACTTTTAGGGTAAAGCATTGTGTTGGACACATCTCCTTTGCTCAAAGGTTTCATGGAAAAAAAGGGGAAGGTGCTAACTTATTTGTTTGCAGCTGTCATTTGTCATGATGTTAATGGCCACCAGACAAGAAAGGAAACTGATCTGTTTGTAAGGGGTTGCAGAATAATGCCTGTCACAACTGCATACTCTGCAACCCCAATAGTTACACCCCTGATGAAGGCCACAGATTGTCCATCTTCTTTGGGTGCTAAAGATCACCGCTCTGATAGGGACAAAAAAGAGGATTTTGGGTAAGTGGAAACCCCCTCTCAGTTTGCTCTAGAAATAAAATCAAGCCACAGGCTGGAATTATAGATAAGGACCTCTCTGCCATTCAAAGGGTTTAATAGCCATTTAAATCTAAGGATATGTAACGTTTATTTGTCCTTTATGGTGAACTTGGTTCACTCCAGAATTGCTCTACTTTGACTTCATGCAAAAGGTCCATATGTCTTTTCTTTGGCTTGCACACACCTTTCTATATGTAACTCATTGAGCATTACAGCATACCAAACAACAATGTTACAGGCATAGCAACCTCAGTTTGCTTATTCGTCAACTACATCAATAGCACCATCTACTGGTCTTAAATAATATACAAAATAAAGATCTGAATAAATAAAGGGCAACTGTCATGTAACAGTAGCTCCCATACTTCATATCTGCACTACTGGGAGCAGAACTGCTGATTAAACTCAGACTACATTTTAAGCCACGACACACAAACTGTGGATCAACACAATTTGCTGTCCTGCACGACGCACAGACCTGCAGTATCTTGACTGAAAGCCAGACACAGTGGCATACCTTTAAAGAGTTCCTTTATGAGACCCAAATGCCTCTGTCCCTGTTTCCCACCCTGGTGTCACTCTTTTTAAGGAGATCAGACTGTGTGGTGTTTATAGAAGTGTATCACAGCAATAAAACTCACATCAATGTTTGTGTAAACTTCTGCATTTGTGTTATAAATGAATCTGTGCAAAAAAACCCAAAAAACTTTTATGATTTATTCAGATACATGAAGAGGTTAGTAGGTCATGAAATAACCTAAAATTCCTCAGTAATGTCCCGCCCACCAAAAACACAAGTCTCCCTCTTTGGCCATTTGAAATGTTGCAAGCTATGCTGACTGTTCCTACAATACGGGAATTTGTGGCTAAGAGACACAGACTTCCAGATTGTGTTCAAGTCTAGGGGGTCAGTTTCCTGACCCCCCATAAGCATTAATAGATTTTATTTTGGGGCTGTTCACAGTAGCCCTGGCCTTTTCTTTTTACTAAGTAAGCTCCCACTGGAGTAGTAGCTGGTGTTCCTGTGCAGGGGAGACTTGCCTGTCATTTTGGAATTGGACTGCCCTTTTGGGTGGGATTAGTTCAATATGCATGTGATAATTTCTCCTTTGTAATGGCACTAGAGAGCTAAAATCTGATGCTTCTGGGCGGTGACTAGCTGTAGAACAGGCCACTGTGCTGTTGTTCATTCCCACAAACCTCTCACATTCTGTATGTTTATTTTGAATAGACTTAGGGGGTCTCCCTAAGTGTGAAGGGTAATCCAGACGTGGATCCCTTGCTCTCAGCACCTAGGTAGCTGCACTCTCCTGCCAAGGCTCAACAAGGTCAAAATGTACATTGGGGGTTAGCTGGTGTTCCCGTGCAGGAGGGACTTGCCTGTCATTTTGGAACTGGATGGATTAGTTTAATATGTATGTGGAAATTTCTCCTCTGTAATGGCACTAGAGAGCTAAAACGTGATGCTTCTGGGCGATGAATAGCCGTAGAACAGGCCATTGTGCTGTTGTTCATTGCCAGAAGCCTCTCACATTCTGTATGTTTAGTTAGAAACTGGCAATACAGTATTTGAGGATTAATGAATCATGCATGGATTTCTTCCCTTAATTAATTTTTAATTAGTACTGGATATTACATTGATGGTAAGGTGGCCGAATATACCTTTAAATTAGTGATGCTTATGTAAATAGGAATCAGTGCTACTCTGCAGTCATTTATTATAAGTGTCCCTGATTTAAATGGATATGTGGTCATCATAATTCATGGAGGTGGGCATGATTTTTTGCTACACCACTCCAGGACCCCAAACATTCTCCAGGAAGGAAAATGTAAGTGGGAGGAGGTTAGGAGTCCCAAAATCAAGAATAACATAAACATCAATGGACAGGATATCAAATACTAATTAAAGATAAACCCCTTGAGGACCAAAAATGTTCAAAATACTTTACACATTATTCTGGTCCTCAATGGGTTAATTGTGGTGAACCAGTCCATACAGAATTAATCCCTAATGAGCAGAATTTGAGGCCCTGTTAACAAATGTCATGTCTGCCTCCATAGACAATATCCAGGAGTGATTGAACTCTTCCTTTTAGTTATGCCTGCAATAGGGGTGACATTAACGGGTTGTTCACTTTGATCTGGAGTGGGCAGCCTTTGACTCTCCAGCTGTTAAACACTACAACTCCCATCATCCCCAACTAGCTGTTAGCTGGTTGGAGATAGTAGGAATTGTACTCATGGACTGCTGTTGAGCCAATGGTTGCCTATTCCTACTTGGATGTAGGTGGCAGATATATACTGTGGTGTCTATACATAAGCATAAGAGCAGGTTTAGTGAAGTTAGATATAGGCGTTAGTGATGCTCTGTCTTAGCTTTTGTCAGTTTACCCTCATTAAGGCTAATGTAGTAAGTCAATATGGAGCAAATTACCTGTACCATTTGTGACAGTTAAAAACTACCAATTCCCAGTTAGTTTAAATGAAACTTTTATTCCCTTGAATGCTTTAACCCTTTTAGTGCCAGAGGGGTATGTAATGCTTTGCAAAGCAATGCATTGCATACCCCTCTGGAACTCAAAGGGATAGAGCTCTTCAATGCATTGCAAAGCAATTCACTGGAGGCCTATTTAAGATTCAGTGCTTTAATGGCCCATTTAAGCTCTTGAGTGTCGGATGTGTATGCATTGCTTTGCAGAGCAATGCTGTACAAACACTCTAGCAGTCCAAGAGTTAAAGCAACATAGATTTTTACTTGTCTGCTTTGCTACAACTTGCTTGCCGCCAAATACTCACTCTTCCACAGCCCTCCTCTTGGTACAAGAGGGGTAAAGTGGACAATTTGCTGTGTACATTGCTTGATAAATGTGCTAGTACACTATGTTTAAAGGGATAGTAATACCTAAAATGTAAAAAAAAATATGTTGTAGGGTTTATCCCCCTGAGTAAAACAAGAGTACTCCCACTGCTGAAAGATGTTTCATTCAAAAGTTATTAATTTTCAAAGTTGAATTTTTTAGGTGCAATATCACAGTGGCCTGAAATTGTACAGTGGCGCTGTTGCTACACCATCCTATGGACAGCTCTGGTCTCAGGACCATAAATCTCCATAGGATGGTGTAGCAACAGCACCACTGTAAAATTTCAGGCCACTGTGATATTGCACCTAAAAAATTCAACTTTGAAAATTAATAACTTTTGAATGAAACATCTTTCAGCAGTGGGAGTACTCTTGTTTTACTCAGGGGGATAAACCCTACAACATATTTTTTTTTACATTTTAGGTATTACTATCCCTTTAAGACAGGCACAGCACACAAAAATGAGTTCCCGTTTGCTTGGAGTTGCATTTGTACATTCTCCTCATTGTGTTTTGTCATAGATAGGGTCAGAGGAAAATAAATTATTGTTTTTGTTAACAAATATAACCTGCGTTTATTTCATGGGGCATATTATTCTCTGGTCAAATACCAGGCGGGGAAAACTAGCACATTTAAAACATTCTCCCCCAAATTGCTGAAAAAATATCAAAGGCAATTTCTTATATCTAAGTTTTTAATAGATTTTACAGGAATATCTGTGAATGCTGCAAAATGCCCATTCATGAGAACAAACTGATTTAGTCTCCTTTCACACAGATGACATCAACATTGTGATCCTACATCGGTTATGTTGTCCAGGGTAAAATCTGTAATATTGTGATGATGTCATCTCCCAGCACTCTGTAATACTAAAGAGCCGACGAGGGAGTGCAGCATCTACAGGTCTGTCCTGAAGGAGGCACACACCTGACTGGGCGGTGGTGGTGGTGGGGGGGGTTAGTGCAGGCGGCGAGGCAACTTTTTTTTTTATTTTTAAAAAAGGGCACTTTGGACAAAAAGGGCAGGTGCTCAAACCCCCCGTGGTGTCTATGTGTGCACGTGCCTGGCCAAGACATCCCCCTTACACATAACGCAAACATCATGTCAAAATTGTTTCAAGGGCCATTTTTTCCCTGGACAGTCAGGAGTGGAACTTACTATTTTGTATAGTAGCCCCGGTAAAAAATGTAATAGAACAGACTTAAAAAGTGCTCTTCTACAGTAGACTAGGCATTACCCACATAACTGCATTAATCATATGGGACAAACATTCATCCCAACATTTCAAATGCCAGAAAAGGGGCACATTTGTTTTAGGTGGTGTTGCTGGGAGTATGGCTAGTGGGTGAGGCATTACTGAGAAACATATTGACACCTTTTTGTGTAACTGAAATAAGGTAAATCATCTCCAAAATATTTTGATTTATAGACACATGAAGCTCAAACAAACATTAACGTGAGTTCTTGCAGTACAGCAATGTGATACACTTATATACACACCACACAGTCTCATCTCCTAAATGTGGGAAACCGGGACGTGAAAGAGGGATTTGAGTCTCAAAAACAACACTTAGGAAGTATGTAACGGCGGCGTGTTTTCGCACTCTTGTGTCCCAGTTCAGACAGACAGCTATGTCTGACCAGGATTAGTTCCACGTCCAGCTTTTAGGGTGTTGCTGGGAACAATTGTAGTCCAAGAACAGCAGAAAGGAAGTATGTTTCCCATCTCTAGTGTAGGCTCAGCGACAAAAAAAAAAGACGTAATAGTTAAAATGATAAATTCTTGGAAGTGACTCTCCGTTAAATCCTTGGTTTGTCCACTGTCTGTGCACGTATGCCTAAAGTATTGAGCTTCCACTAGTCATGTGAACAATTCCAACTCCGCTCCGCCTGTATCTATGCGCGCACTGAGTGTCGGGAAATTCCAAGATGGCCGCGTCCATTTGAACGTTTTTCTTCATCTGTGTATGGGAAGTTCGTCTGCTTTTTTTTTGGCTTCGCTTACTTCTATCCATCAGGAGAAGAATCTACATAAGACTCCTCTTCAGCGCCGAGAGAACGGACGGACTATTACTTTATAAGCAGGTCTGTGTCTGTTGTTTGCATGTATCCACAGTCTTCAGTCTGCATATCATGTGCGTGTACCAATGTAATATTTATCATTTCGCTGACATCAATACACACGTATAATATGGGAACATGTACGTTATATTCTCTAAAAGAGTTGAAGTCATATGTTCATTTTAACATGGGGATTTATTTATTCTGCTCTGCTTATCATTTTACCATTGAATGCTCGTGTGATTCAAGCGTTTTGAAAATGGTGTATTTTGTAAAATTAACTACGATCTTGAGCTCTTTCTATATTTAATGCCGGCTTTGCAATGTTGTTTCACTTCTATGAATATTGGGACTTTGACACCTAGCGAATGTGATGCTCAGCTTGAGAGAATGAGACCTGACAGCTGATGAGCTTATGGCTGTCAGATCAGTAGCTATTTCGCTTGCTATGCTTTTACTTTTTTAGATGTCTTGCTATAGGTCTACCAGTTCTTTTTTTCCCTGTAAACTTAACGCATTAGATACCAATGGTCTGCAATGCATTGGAGACGTCATTATGGTCCATTGGGTGAATTCGTCATATATAGATTAAACACATCACAATTTTACAGCTATGTTAACGGTGCTATTTCAGATGTTTGCCCCTTACGTCATTACAACATAGATGCAAAAAAGTATATTTGTGTTGACATATGGGGTACTGTTTGTCAAATAAATTAGGTTTGGTATCTCAAGCTAGCAGTGAGAGAAGGCTCTGTACTATGTTTTTTGGTTGTAACCTTTTAAGGACCAGAGGGATGTGCAGTACATTGCTTTAAAATTGTAATTGTCTTCAGTAGGAAAACCTACCAGTCTATTTAATACTGCACACTGAGCACTGATTACATTTCAGGACTGTTTTTCTCATTCTACAGGTTTTTTTTTTCCACAGAATTACACCTTTCTTTTTTAATACAGCCCAGTGTCTCGTTCACATTTGTGTTGGGTAGGCCTTGCTGTTTGTGAATATTGTTTTTACCTCAGTATTTTGTTTATCTTGCTTGCACATATGTACATGTGCAAGCAAGATATAACCAATTACTGAGGAGAAAACAATATTATCTACTGGGAAAAATCAAAGGCACCATTAGGATTTTCTTGTCATAGTGAGGAAATATTTCATATTGTAGTGTTTGTTCCCCCTGAGTAAACAACGACACTTCCACTGCTGAGACGTGTTTTATTCAGAAGTTATCATAGCTCAAACTTGAACTTTTTAAGTGCAATATCTCAAAGGCCTGAAATGTTACAGTGGCGCTGTTGCTACACCTATGTCCTATGGACATATCTGGTCAGTCAACATAAAACTTATATAGGATGGGGTAGCAACAGCGCTATTGTAAAATTTTCATGCCACTAGATCCTGCCCTTAAAAAAAATCAAGTTTAAGCTGCAATAATTATTATTTTTTTTTTAAATATCTCTCTGCTGTGTGATTTCCCTGGTTTTACTCCTAGAGGAAGAACCTTACAATTTATTTCTTTACATATTAAGTGTTACTATCCCTTTAATGCTGATGTACTGGCACCTCTCACTTTTGTTTTCTTAGCTGCACTTAATGTTGCGGAGGAGTAGGGAGATAAATTTTTTCTGATATATAAGATAGATATATATATGTATATATTTGTACTATTATGAGTAATAAATGTTATGTAATAAACGTAAGCTAGATAGAAGTCTTATGAGCCATTGCCAAAATATTAGGATCCTTGGATCCCCACCCCTCCTGCATTTTGTGGTGGTGCTTAGACTGTAATCATTCAGATAAGCCATTATTTTTTAAATGCTAATATATTAAAGTAATGTAATTTTTCTGTCAGTACCATTTGGAATATATGGCAATATGTTGTGGTTTTATATATAACCTGTGTTTTCAGAAATAATGTGGATATTTGGAACCCATGTCGAACATCTATGAAGAGAGGCAAACAATGATTGCAGCAGGGGATTTGCAGGAGTTTGTTCCTTTTGGCCGTGACCACAGCAAGCACCACCCCAATGCATTGAACCTCCAGCTGCGGCAGCTGCAGCCAGCCTCAGAGTTGTGGTCCTCTGATGGGGCAGCAGGATTGGTGGGATCCCTACAGGAGGTAACAATCCATGAGAAGCATAAGGTAATTTTCAGTCATGTAAATGTAATTATTTTCAGTGACATGTTTATTAATTTTAATCTATACCACACCACATTTCCTTACTTATGTTGAACCCCTACTTGTAGAATTTCAGTTTGTCTTTAAAATATGTTTCTGCTCCTCCCTCATGACAGCATCATAGGATGTTGCTGTTTTTCATCACAAGCTAAAACTTTTCCTGTTGAACTGTGACTTACCTTAGCATTGATCATAGAGTGGCCCACCTCAATCTCATGTATACAACACAGAACTGGGTTCTGTTGCAGGTGAAACATTTTAGAACTGCTCTCATTTCCATATATTTCTATACACTGGTATTATGAACACATTTCACCTGCAGTGGACTCCAGATCACAAATAATGGTTAACTAGTGAATCATTGTGCATGTTTGCAGCACTGCATGTGTTGCATAGCAAACAGTATTAAGGAGATGTACAAGCAAGCAAGAAATAAATAATAAAGATGGACCCTAGGGCATTGTTCTCCAAATGTACCCTGGATTCCATTGCAGGTAATAGTGTCATTACTGGTTCTACAAACTACAAATGTTCTCAATACAAGTTAGTAGGAATTTGTGTGCTAAAATCAGTGGTAACACTTTTCACCTGCAATAGAATTTAGGTCTTTGTGAGTTAACCATATTCTATGTAAACTGGCTCCTGGATAAAACTGAAAATTACTTGCCTGTGGTTTATCTTTAATACTTGCTTTTTCAAAGCACTCTTCAGTAGGGTTAGGTTCCTATCATACTGTTAACTGTGCCAAGGTGACAACATGCAACTGCCCTAAAATAGAATGCAATGTACCAAATGGAGCTGTTCACTAGGGTGACATTTGTCTATGGATGCAACATGTAACTTCCCAGAAGATAGGGACTGCCACCAGGAACTTGCAGTAATGAAATCCACAATGAGGCCTCTTTGGTTGCCATGCAGAAATTTAGGCAAAAACAAATGCTGAGTTGCACTTCCTCTTTTTAACCAACTTAAATGTAAGACTGCAAAATATTGTTTTCCTTTCATAATTTCATAATTTGTAATGCTATATGTTCTGAGAGTAGACAGTCCCAATATCATTTTATTTTCTCATTGGTCCTGTATTGTCCATGATTTTGTAGGAGAGGGTTGAAATGTTACTGTGGCATTAAAATGAAATGGCCAGTTATCCGCTTTCACATTAATCATGGACTGAAAGTATTACTGTATTGGGCAAACTGCAATGGACTGAACTATACTCCTAACATTGGTTTATTAATTAAATTACTGCTGCAGTGATCTACCAGCAACACACTTAAAATGCACCCCTATCTTCCATCTTGTCTTTTGCTTTAGGAAAGCTGGCAACTAAGAAAAGGTGTGGGTGATCCTGGGGAAGACGTGGAGTATGATGAAGAGCTATATCTGGCTGGGAACATGGTGATTTGGAGTAAAGGGAGTAAAGTGCAGGCCTCTGCTGTGTATAAGGCATTTACTGTTGACAGTCCAGTTGTACAGGTAAGGTGCAATTGTTTGATAAAGTGGACCTGTCACCTTGAATTTTTTTTTTTTTCTTCTCTTTAAAAACTTCATTCAAAACTGTGCGTGTGTGTCATGATGACCACAATTCCAGCATGTGTATACTTTAGGAGATATTCACATTTTTATTTGAGTAAAGTGCAAGTGAAAATCTCCCAATACTGCACAGAACTTAATTAGCATATGACATGCCACTGAAAAGGCTTCATCAACATATGAAACCTCATGGGTACCGCTATTGGCATACATTGGTATATGGTAACAAATATGAATATCTCCTTAACTGTACATTTCAATGCTAGAGAAATCTTTGCTTGGCTTCTCAATGCATTGTATATCTCTTTAGCATGCAAGAGATAACATATATATATATATATATATATATATATATATATATATATATATACATACAAGATGTTGGATGAAAGCACTCACTCTTAAAAGTCATATGCCTAGGTGCACATTTCCCAACTATAGACACATGAAATAGGGCAGCACCCATGGGACTTATTCAAATAGCTTTATTAATGCAAAAGGTAGAAATATATGGTCAACGTTTCAGTCCCCCTTAGGGACCTTTCTCAAGACAATACACGTGGGAAATGGAGTGTGTTAAATACCTTAAAGCCATCCACGTTGCTCGTGTCAGCGATTATGTCCTCATCCTACCAACTTTCGATTGGACAGGGGTGGATGGACGTCCCTCATGGTTACTTTTTACTGGTGGCTAAATGTAAAGTATTTAAAAACGTAAATTACAATACTGTCTGACTAGGTGACGGAAACAGTCTTAAAAAATGGCTAGTATTTCCTCTGTGTCCAATCCATACTATGGGTAACTGGCTCTGCCTCCCAGCTGGTAGGACCAATCAAAAAATATGAATTCTGTGTGCTCACTTCCTCCTGCAGTTATTTTGGTCCTACCAAGCTGGAGGACAGAGGCTTTTTGCCTCTCTCACTTATCTTAAACTTTGAAATGACTGTTATTATTTTCTCTCCCATGTGGCCTGCCTAATCGCTGCTTACATCTCCTTGCAAAGGAACCTCATACTTCAGAATCCTGGTGAGGTCGCATGGGTTCCGACTTAGTTGGTCTTGGGGTTCTGGCCAGACACACAGCGCAGTGCTCAGTCTTCCCTTCTTGCCATCCAGCTCAGAGTGATTTTTTTGAAAGTACTATTGTGTACAGCAGCCTTGCCTGAACTGGATACTGGAAGTTCGGCACTTTTGCGTTCTTGGTGAAACGCATACAGGAAACTGGCTGTTCGATGGACTTGGGACAAAAAGCGCATTCATGATGGCATGCAGGCACAGTGAGTAATCCTCACTGTGTTCCATTTGCCTTAAATATATATTTATTGCTTGTTTGATTCATACAAGTGTTTCTGGTTGCCTTCTACTTACTGTGAACTATTGCTTATTGCTGCTATGCCATTTGCACAATGTTTACCACTAATGAAACTTAAGGGAAAAGCCCAAGGCTTCTGGCCCTCCTAGGCAGAGAAGTTAGACCAAAAGACCAAAACCTGTGCAGGGTGTGATCAGGATATAGCTACGTCAGGCCCTGCCAAACTCTGTGCTTCTACCTTTAGCATGCTGCTGCTAATATTGTACCTGCTCAGTTCCTGGACTTCCTTAGCTGGAAGAAGACATTGCAGGAAGCAGCACAAAGGCCTAGAACATCTGACCCAGATGAAGGCCCCTCTAGGGAGTTTGATGAAGATAGTTTCACTGATCTTGAATCTGCAGCCTCCTCTGCTGAAGAAGCTGAGATTACAAAAGAAGTTGGCAGATTCATGTTTGATCAGCTGAACTGACTGGTAAGGGTCATGAGGAAAATCTTTGGGTCTTTCTGAGGTCCAGACGACTTTGACTTATAGATACTGCATTTTGGGATATAAGAAATCAAGCCCCTACATACCGGTGCCCAGCTCTATACAAGATATTATTACGAGAGAGTGAAAATAATTGGGCAGAATTTGACCACTGCAATTCCCAAGGCATCTTTCATACACTACGCATATGGCTAACCAAATTAGAAGTAACTGAGTCTCCAGTCTCTAGATCCCAAATCTTAAAAGAACTGGGTTCTATCAAAGAAACTGTCTTCTAAATAAAGACTTGTCTCTTTGACTTTCTCTGGAGCTAAGCTATTCTGAGCCAGAGGCTCTCCTGCCCAAACCGGTCACTTCCGATATCAGTCTTTTAAAGTGATAGTAATGTTTCACAAAAAACAGCAGCTCAAATTAATCTTCATAACAATTGAGCCATAGAGAGTGTTATTTCAATACTGTGAGAGTTGTAGTTCAAGAGTAATTTAAATCTAAAGTTTCCCCCTCCCGCTCCTTTTAGCTAGTGTGAACCCCCACTCCTCAGATGTGGTATCCAGTCCATAGACCAGACAGCTCACATCAAGGGTCAATATTCTACTATGAGAACAATGAAAACCCTGCCCCCTTGACAGGTTTTTCAGCCTTTTCCCTTATCTTAATTGAAGATTTCCCTCTCTGCAATCTACCTGGACACTCCCTGCTGCTCTGACGTGAGCAGTGTTACATCAGTAGAAATGGTGGGAGGAGGACACTTTGTCATTGAATTACTCTTGAACTAAAACTCTGACAGAATTGAAATAACACTCTCCAAGGCCCAAATACTATGATGATTAACTACAGCTGTTTTTATTATGAAACATTACTATCCCTTTAAGAAGTCAGAAGATACAAGCCAGATAGGATATACGACCAAAAGAAAGTGTGGCCTTCCCCAAAATCAGAGAACTGGAAATGGTAAAGATTTTCAACAAGGATGGCAGTTCCAACAATAAAGCCAGACCAACCCCTTCTCCACCTCAAGTGGGGGGCACATTAGAGGAGTTCAATCAGGCCTGGAGTCTATTTCATCACGACAGATGGGTTCTGGAATTTCAACCTATACCTATGATTCTTCGCTTCAGGTCATTTATATAAAAACAAGGTCTCTACAGATGAAACGGGCAGTACAAATTCTGCTTCAAACAGGGTAACATAGTAATTAGGTTAAATAAAGACACAAGTCCATCAGATTCAGCCTTTGCCTAATACCCTAGTGACATGAGAATTGTATAGCTATCCTGTTATCAATTATGTTAGTAATTTTATCCTGATTTGCCTAGTAATATTCAGTATAACCCTGTGTTTCTTTTTGCAGTAAATGTATCCATTGTATCTGCCATAAACACCTCATTGGACAAGAAACTCCACAATTTAACAGACCTTACTGTAAACCCCTCCGTCTAAGCCTCCTTTCCTCTAATCTCAAGGGGTGTCCTGTGGTCACCTAATCTGGCCTTGGAATGAATTGATTACCACAGAGATCCTAGTACCTTGTACATTGTGATAATTCTCCTCTTAGTTGTCTTTCCTCTGTGTCCAATCCACGGCAATACTGTGGGTTGTAACTCCTCCTCTCAGCTGGTAGGACCAATTGATTTTTCATTTAAGCGCCTGCTCTGCTCTCTGTCACCAGTTATTTGGTCCTACCACAGCTGGGAGGACGGAGGCACAAGCCTCTACGCCGTGGTTAAAAAAAAAAAAAAAAAAAAAAAAAAGAAACATGCGGTTTGTTATTTTCTTATGTCGCTAGCCTCACACGCTAGCGACATTTTCATCCCTCACCTCTGTCTGCCGGATCGCAGACTCAGAGGAATAGACTGAGTCCTGCATCCCTTTGCCCCGTTCTGAAGCAGCTTCCTCCGATTCGGGTGCCCTATACTTCCCGGTGGGCTATGAAGAACGCGGGCGGCTGGTGCTTAGCCTTATGCCGCAGGACAGGAAATAATCAGCGTGCGTTCCAGCAATGAACCGCACGCTAAGGGAAACAGAGGGGGAGGCGATCTGGAGGCATGCTGCATATAACAGCACCAGCTAATGGCATGGGGTAAGTCTGTTAATCTGGTTGCATTTATATATAGATGTATTTAAAAGTTTGAAGCTGATTTATTGCCAAGTGATTTTGTTGATCATGTCTGCTCAAAAAGACCAGTAATCTGAAAAGCCTAAACCTTCATCTGATTCTAAGGAGGATAAAGTAGCTCCTAAGGCTAAAGTATGTGCAAGTTGTGATACTAATTTGAACCCCTCTGATTCCTCCAAGTTATGTGCAGAGTGTTTAAGGAAAGCAGCAGGAGATGTTATCCCTTCTCAGTTCCAGGAATTTTTGGGGTGGATGCGCTCATCTATGCAGGAGACATTTTCTGCCCTACAAGAGTCTTCTAGGAAGCGTCAGAGACCATCTGATCCAGATGAGGGGCCTTCTAGGCGAATACAAGAGGAAGAGGATGAAGATAGAGTTATGGATCTTGAATCAGCACCCTCTTCTACAGAAGAAGGCGAAATTACTGAAGTGTCAGGCAATTTTAGTATTGATAAAGTTGACAACCTGATTAAGATTATGCGTAAAACTCTAGGCCTATCTGAATCACAAAAGGACCTCAACGTAATGGATGCTGCCTTCATTGGGTATAAGAAGTCTTCGCCGCAGTTTCCAGTCCACAGTTCCATCCAGGACATCATTAAGAATGAATGGAAACAGGGTGATAAAAAGTCCGCTATATCGCGTAGATTCCATAAAATGTACCCTTTTCCAGAAGAAGAAGTGGCAACTTGGATTAACCCTCCTAAGGTTGATGCTGAAGTAGCCCAGGTGTCCCGCAGAACAATGATCTTAATGGAAGATGGAACGACACTACGGGACCCAATGGATAAAAGAGCAGACAGTGCCTTAAAGAAGCAGTATACTACAATTGGGCATAACCTCAAATCCGCCACAGCAAATGGCTTGTATGTTCCGCACCCTGCGTCTATGGCTGACAGATTTAGAAGAAAAGATCGACTCCTCCGTCTCAAGATCTAGACTACTGAAGGAAGTCGCCACTATCAAAGATGCGGTGAATTTTTCGTGTGGCGCATCCCTGAATAATATCAAGTTAACTGCTAGATCTTCAGCACTATCAGTCATAGCTCGCAGGGCCTTATGGATTAAGGCGTGAGAAGCTGACGCTTCATCCAAGAACAAGTTAGTTTCTCTACCATATTCAGGAAGCAAACTTTTTGGAGACCAGTTACAAGAAATTATTAAGAAATCTTCAGGCGGAAAAAGTCCTTTCCTCCCTCAAGAGCGTCTCCAGAGGGCATCCTCTCCAAGATCTGGTAGATCTAAGCGTCAGTCCTTTCGTGACTCCAGAAGGTATAGGCCAGGTTCTTCCTATAACCAAAGAAGAGGGGGCTCTGGACAAACACACGATCTGGAACTAGAAGAGAGTTTCAGAGAGAGACCAATTTCACTCAAAACCCTCAATGAAGCTAGCAATACCCTATCTCGTCCGGTGGGGGGCAGACTTCAAGCTTTCCAGAAGCAATGGAAAGAAATTCAACTGGACCACTGGGTATCCCAGATTTTAGAGAGAGGGTATGCTCTGGAATTCCGAACTGTCCCCCAGCGTTCAAGTTTCCAGACATCCAGCATCAGGAACAAACATTTAATTCCACATATGACGAAAGAAATCCAGAGGCTTCTTCAAATGGGAGTCATAGAAGAGATCCCTCAGATCCAGAGGTTCAGAGGAACTTATTCGAATCTTTTCTGTGTTTCAAAACCATCAGGGGAAATCAGAGTCATTCTGAATCTCAAGCAAGTGAATACATGTCTACGCATCAGAAAGTTCAAGATGGAGACAATGTCCTCTATTCTCAAGATAATCCAGCCTCAAGCATTTCTGACCAGAATAGATCTTCAGGACGCGTATTATCACATCCCAGTAAGGGAGTCTCACAGAAGATTCCTGAGATTCCACATACTGGGACGTTCTTATCAGTTCAAGGTGCTTCCTTTCGGCCTGGCTACAGCTCCCCGAACTTTCACCAAGATCTTGGCCGTGGTAATGGGTGTTCTGAGGTCAAAGGGAATCCGGATAGTTCCTTATCTGGACGACATGCTCCTGATAGCAGATTCTCCACAGCAAGCATCCGCCAACACTCGAGTATGTCTAGATCTTCTAAATCATCTGGGTTGGATCATCAATCTACGAAAAAGCTTTTTATCCCCCACTCAGTCACTCACCTTTCTAGGGGTCAAAATAGACACTCTTCAAGCACTGGTGACTTTACCAACAGACAGACAAGACAGAATATTTCATGCCGTAAGTCGGTTCAGAAAATCCAGAGTTCAGACAGCAAAATCATTTGCAAGACTTCTAGGCAAGCTGACCTCCACTCAACAGGTGGTTCCTTGGTCCAGGATCCACGGAAGATTAATTCAGGAAAATTCTTGAAAAATTTTAAGTAAAGACCCATTCAATCCATCTCTACCAATTCCTCTGTTTCCCTCAACCAAGAAGGAATTAGTGTGGTGGAGCATTCCGGAGAACCTCAAAAAAGGGAAACCTCTCTTGGAACCTCAATGGCAGACAGTGACTACGGATGCCAGCCTTCGAGGTTGGGGAGGTGTTTGGAAGACAAGAACAATACAGGGCACTTGGTCAGCCAGGGAATCAAAATTTCACATCAATTATTTAGAACTCCTGGCAGTCTGGAAAACGTTAAAAGCATTTCAGCCCTATCTGAAGAATGCAGCAGTTTTGGTGAGGTCAGACAACACCACAGCGGTCAGCTACTTGATGAATCAAGGGGGAATGAAAAGCCTTCGACTCAACCATCTAGCTATCCAGATCTTATATTGGGCAGAACATCACTTACTGAACCTCAAAGCATCCTACCTTTCAGGCAGATTGAACAGGGAAGCGGACTTCCTAAGCAGGAACCACTTGGATCCAGGGGAATGGTCCCTGAAAAAGTCCATCTTCAGAAACCTCATGCCAGTAATAGACCTTATGGCCACTCCAGAAAACGCCCAGTGCAAGCAATTCATATCCAGATGGAGGATTCCTCTGGCCCTACGGCAGGATGCTCTTCAAACAATATGGAATTTTCCACTAGCATATGTCTTTCCTCCTCTTCCACTAATCATGGAAGTAGTAAGAAAAATAAGAAGGGACCACGCCAATGTGATCCTGATCGCTCCGAATTGGCCCAGAAAACTGTGGTATGCAGACCTCATAAAACTCTCAATCCGGTCTCCAATAAAGCTGTCAAACATACCAGACCTGCTGTCACAAGGTCCTGTTCTACATCGGGACCCAGCTTTCTTGAATCTGATGGCCTGGAGGCTGAACGGAGCTCTTTGAAATACTCAGTATTATCAGACTCGGTCATCAGTACCATTCTGCAGGGCAGAAAACCTTCTTCTTTCTGGACTTATTACAGAGTCTGGTCAATTTTTCACTCATGGTGTGTTTCTAAACAATTAAACAGACATAATATATCCCCAGAAACCATTTTGGAATTCTTACAAGAAGGATTTAACAAAGGATTAAAACCAGCATCCTTAAAAGTACAGTTGTCCCCCATCTCTGCTATTTTTGCCTATCCATTTGCTGAACAATACATCATTAAAAGATATCTTTCAGCCATATCTAGGATTAAACCCACGATTAGGGAAATTATCCCTCCTTGGGATTTAAATTTGGTTCTTCAACAACTCTCTGCTCACCCGTTCTTTGAACCCCTGGAGCTGGTTTCCTTGAAACACCTCACTCTAAAAACCATACTTCTTACAGCAGTCACCTCGGCCAGACGTGTGAGCGAGTTACAGGCTTTAATTGGTAAATCACCTTATTTAGTGTTCCACCAGGACAAAGTAGTTCTGAGGCCTAAATCCTCCTTCAGATGTAAGGTAATTTCTAGCTTCCAACTGAGTCAGGAGATAGTCTTACCCACTTTTCCTCCAGCTTCTATTCTTAATCCAGATAGTCGCCTGCAGAATCTTGATTTGCGTAGATGTTTACAAATTCATCTCAAACGTTCTGAGTCATTTAGGAAAACAGATGCCCTCTTTGTGCATTTTTGTGGAAAATTTAAAGGGACTGCAGCATCCAAGGCATCCATTGCTCGATGGATAAGAGACTGCATTTTCTTAGCATACCAGTCAGCTGACAAGATACCCCCAACAGGGTTAAAAGCTCATTCTATGAGAGCAGTGGCATCTTCCTGGGCTTTAAAGAATGTGGCTTCAGCAGTTGAGATCTGTAAGGCAGCCACTTGGTCGTCAGTATCTACATTTGTAAGACATTATAGTCTAGATGTCCAGGCTGCAGAAGATGCTAGTTTTGGCAGGAAGGTGCTCCAAGCAGCCACTCCTGTCCAGAATCATTGAATAAATCCCATCCCTTGGGATACTGCTCTGGTAAGTCCCACAGTATTTCCATGGATTGGACACAGAGGAAAAGAGAAAATTTACTCACCGATATTTGTATTTCCTCTGTGTCCTTCCACGGCACCCCACCCTGATGGTATTGGTAATTGTATCGTTCCCTGGATTAATGCTTAACAATGTGCAAATGGGGAAGTTTCTCTATATAACATATAACTAACGTGTTCTCTCATTCCAGCTTTGATATACATATAACTGGTGACAGAGAGCAGAGCAGGCGCTTAAATGAAAAATCAATTGGTCCTACCAGCTGAGAGGAGGAGTTACAACCCACAGTATTGCCATGGAAGGACACAGAGGAAATACAAATATTGGTGAGTAAATTTTCTCTTTTTCTCTAGATTACCCAGGTTTGTCTAGTCGTTCCTCATATGTCAAGTCCTCTATTTCTTTAATATATGGAGATGTCTCACTACATCAGAGCTTCAGGGGCTCCAATCCACTCTTTTTATGTTCTCAAACCTATTGGGGAGCTGGCCTCATCCTGGACCTTAAGAAGCTCAGCTCTGTACTGAAGATCCTTCATTTCAAAATGAAAATTGAGTCATCCTCTCTAATTTTGATACATCTCCATGTCTTAGTATGTGTCATGCAGATCTATTTAGGTGACTATCATGTCCTGATCTGGGAAACACACAGGAACTACCTCAGATTCCAGATCTTCAGTCGTCAGTATTGGTACAGGGTCTCCCCATCTAGCTTGGCTTCAGCCCCAAGAGTCTCCACAAAGATAATGGCAATGCTGCGACAGTTATCTGAATAAAGTGGCCCCCTATCTAGACAACATTCTTATTATTGAGACATCCTATCCCAAATCAGTAACCAGCACAAACATTTGCTGGGACCTTCTCCACAAACTCTGCTGGATAGTCAGTTTGGAAAGGAGGTCTCTCCCTCCTAACAGCTAAGATTCTTGGGAATGCAACTCAATACCAGTCAAGGCCAAGTAACCCTGTCCCTAAATA
Organism: Rhinophrynus dorsalis; assembly: GCA_037306005.1. Classification (NCBI taxonomy): domain Eukaryota; kingdom Metazoa; phylum Chordata; class Amphibia; order Anura; family Rhinophrynidae; genus Rhinophrynus; species Rhinophrynus dorsalis. The sequence continues at coordinate 131,608,198 of CM074720.1, read as the reverse complement.
CCCAGCACCCAGTTTCAACAGAATCATTGCCTTTCTTCAGTGGAAGTTCCATACTGCAATAAAGCTTTTCACAATTACTGGTATGCCTCTCATAAACTTATCAGATCCTACCATATGCCTGAGTTCATTGACATTTAACCCAAGAGAATTACAAAAGTGGCCCAGAGGATTCCAGTCTTCCAGCCCACCCGTAAGAAAAGCCCACAAGGGGCCGCCCACTTATCGAGCCAGACGAGCAGATCCTGTGTACAGACGCCAGCAGCACAGATTGGGGAACAATCTGGAATCTGCATACTATTCAGGGCATTTGGACAACTCAGTCTACACATCAATGTTTTGGAAGTCTCTCAAACATTTCAGGCCGATCTTCAGTACAGCTGATTAGATCGGACAATATATCAGCAGTACTCTACCTTCTACACAAGGGAGCACTACACTCAACATCCATGCATTGGGGATTCTGTATTGGGTAGCTAAGAATCTGCTGACTCTCTCGGCATCCTACTTGTCAGGTCATATAAATGTTCAGGCAGCCCTTCTAAGCTGCAAGAAATTGGATCCAGGAGCGTGGACTCAAAACAAAGAAGAGTTTCATTCAGTAATAGCAACTTTAGGAGACCCTCAATAAACATGATGGACACATCTCAGAACAGACAATGTCAGACCTACCTATCTAGATGGCACGAAGCACTGGCCCTGGCACAGAATGCGCTTAGTGTCCTGGGACTTCTATCTGGCATACCTGTTTTCTCCTTGTGGAGGTAATAAGATAAGGCGAGATAGGATGACATATGACCTTATTGCCCCGGACTGGTCCGGGAAACCCTGATATTCCGATCTCCTTCAATTGTCAGTCAGGCCCCCATGCCTCTTCCAGACATGCCAGGTCTGTTTTGACCAGGTCCTCTTCTTCCCGGATCCAGCTTTCTTCCAGCTCAAGGCCTGGAGGCTGAGCAGGAATCCTTAAGACTACAGAGTGTATCTGAACTTATTGTCCAAACCATTCTGAGAGGCAGACGACCCTCTTCTACAGAGCCTGGTGTATTTTCCACAAGTGGCCTGTCACAGAATCTGGATCATAAATCAATCCCGGCTCCGATAATCCTTCAATTTCTGCAGGTAGGGTTTGAAAGGACCTTGAACCTGCTTCCCTGAAAGTCCAGCTCTCTGCAGTTTCTGCAGTTCTAGCTACTCCCTTTGCAGACAACCACCTGGTAAGAAGATATATTACCTCAATATAAAGAAAAAAATCAGGCCTTGGTGTGTGTTACTCCAATTTTGGTCTTCCATCAAGATAAGGTAGCCCTACGTCCTAAGGCTTCCTTCCACTCCAAGGTCCTTGCTCGGTTTCACCTTCACCAAGGACTCTTTCTCCTGTTTCTTCTGTCCCTATCCCTCAAACGAGATTGAGAAGAGACTACATAATTTGGATCTTCTCCACTGTCTTCAGATATCTCAGCAGAACCCAACTCTATGTAGGATGGATGCATTTCTCAATTTCTTGGAAAATTCAAAGGCTCTTCAGCCTCCAGACCCTCTATTGCATGTTGGATTTGTGACTACATTAAGATGGCCTATGACTCAGCTAATCTAGACCCTTCTCTGGGAATTAAAGCCCACTCTACCTGTGCTATCACAACCTCATGGGCTCAGGAAGCAGCTGCAGCACCTACTGAGATTGCAAGACTGCTATTTGATCATCAATCTCTACTATCATGAAACAGTATAGACTGGACATTCAACCATCAAAGGACGCCACATTTGGAAGGAAGATTCTTGAAGCTGCCATTCCTGTCTGAACTTCCTGTTTCAGCCCTCGCGAACTTCTGGGGTACTGCTCTGATGAGTCCCACAGTATGCCGTGGGTTGGACACAGAGGAAAAGGTGAAATTTACTTACCGTTATTTGTTTATCTCTGTGTTCTTCCACGGCAACCCTCCCTGAAGGTTAATCTTGGGAATTTGTATTGATTCCATAATACTATACCATATCAGTCATGTCATATCTACTGCAGTGTGCCTTTACTGTACCATCTCTAACCTGTTATGTCTTGCAGCTTGGACAACTGTATAACTGCAGGAGGAAGTGAGGTCACATAATTTATATTTTTTTATTGGTCCTACCAGCTGGGAGCTGGAACCAATTACCCTCAGTATGCCGTGGAAGGACACAGGAAAAACAAATATCGGTGAGTAAACTTCACCTTTTTGGTAAATGAGAGCCAGTGAACCTACTAAACCCACCCGTGGTAGACGCACAAGCCGCACTGCCACTTAATCACATCACTGTGAGAGGTGCTACTTACAGCTCCTGCCTCCCCACGATGTGGGCTAGCAGTCCAATGCAGGTGGAGGATCACGGAATGAAGCATGCCATATAAGTCACTGACATTATGCCATCACATAATATAATCCCCCAGTGGTTCCGTTTGCAGTATGTGACTAATTTTTGGGATTGTTCATTTATTATAAGGCTGTTGGACTGTATAATCGCCTGCACGGCTAATCGGGATTGAGGCTGGGTCTCTGTGACATCACACAGCATGCCTTTTACGGCATGCCTCTTTCAACGATCCTCTGCCCGAATTGGACCGCTAGCCCACAATATGGAGCTACACTTAACACTTCTCACAGTTATGTGATGGTTCATTCACTAGTAGGCTTTTTGACTACATATGCGCTCGCACGGCTAATCGGTACTGAGGCCAGGACTCTGTAACATTGCACAGCACGCCTTATATGGCATACTTCTTTCCGTGATCCTCCGCCTGAATTGGACTGCTAGCCCACACCGTGGGGAGGCAGGAGCTGTTCATAGTACCTCTCACAGTGATGTGATTAAGTGGCAGTGCGGCTTGTGCACCTACCACGGGTGGGTTTGGTAGGTTCACTGGCTCTCATTATTCCAATTATCAAAATACTAGACATTTTTTAAGACTGTTTCTTCATCTAGTCAGACATTATTGTAATTTACGTTTTAAATACTTTACATTAAGGGACGTCCATCCACCACTGTCCTATCGACAGTTGGTAGGAGGATGACGTCATTGGCGACACGAGCAACGCTGAGAGCTTTAAGGTATTTAACACACGCCATTTCCTACGTGTATTGTCTCAAGAAAGGTCCCTAAGGGGGACCGAAACGTTGACCATATATTTCTGCCTTTTGCATTAATAAAGCAATTAGGTCCCACGGGTGCTGCCTTCCTTCATCTTCTTCATGTGTCTGTAGTTGGGGAATGTGCACCTGGGCATATGACTTTATGTATATAATATATAATATATATAAAAAGGTATACTATTACTGATGTTTTAATTTTCTTTACCCTGGTACCTTATTACAATTATACAATATGCTGTTTTCCTTCTGTATTAAAGTGTTAGTAATGTCACAGAAAAAACATTTATCATTTTGTAGTGCTTAAAAAGTTCAACAGAATGCGAAAAACCCTATCTCTCAAACTGCTATGGTTTGAGAGATATTAGATTTGAAAATTTGAAGATTCCCGCTGTCAGCTGTAAAGCTGACAGCAGGAGATCCGTGTTGGCCGACACGAGGAGGCTCTTCAGCAGAGCCACAATCGCCTTATTTAAAAAGAATTACTTCATTGGAACTGTCTACAAAGTGTGCCTGCAAACAAGGCACACTTTGTAAACCTTTCCAGTGAAGTCATTCTTTTTAAATAACGTGATTGCGGCTGTTCTGCAGAGCCGCCAGTTGGTCCCTGGACAGGATTTCCCTGCAGTCAACACAGCGCTGATGTCAGGGAAAGGGGAGGGACGGGGAAGCTTTGACAGTGAATATCTCTCAAACCATAGTGGTTTGAAATATAGGGTTTTCTGCATATAGTTTGAACTTTTTAAACACTACAAAATGATAAATGTTTTTTCTGGGACATTACTAACACTTTAAACAGACCATAATGCTTAAACACGTGCCATTTCTTACATAAGATCTTCAAAAGACATCTGCAAAACTACAATCATATTCATGGATTTCTTAATTGCATGCTGTCATTCCTGTCTAGCAGGCATGATTCTCTGCTCTATAAAGCCTCAACCCGACCCAGAGTATATAAGACATACAAATGATTCTTTGGTGTAACCATTAAAACGTGCAGCAGAGAGATTAGTGTATCTGTTACACTGCTCTACATTACGGAACATGATCTTTGAGCAATACCATTCTGAATGACCGACCATATAGTAACAACGTTAAGATACTGGATTATGTAGGACCTTCTGCACACGCTTATGTTTACTTGCATAGACAAACTCCATGTACACTGTTACACTTCGTATACACTTGTATTTCTGTATTTGTGCTTGTAATCCATTGAAATTATAAAAAAATTGGTTGCTCGAGCATTCCCATTATTGAAGAATATTTCCATCCCTACTCTGTTGTATTCAGGTTTTGGCATCACTTTCACTTTTCCTCTCCCAAACCACCCAAGTTGCTCTCAACAGAGATGCTATGTTTTCTACTGCATTAAATTAAAGAACTTTGTGGCAGAGGATGGTCATAAAATCAGAATTCAGCAGTGTACACATTGGTGTGTTATAACCAATTGTTATTCTCTATGTAGCTTAGTATAAAAGATACCTAATTATATTTGAACACATCCACATTATCTGCCAACACAACCTTCTGAGGAAAAGAATTCCATATCAATACTGTCCTTAATGTAAAAAATCATTGCCATTTGCTTCAATCAAAAGCCAAAATTCTTTCGTTGTAATGAATTCCTATTTGTTCAGCTGTCTAAGTAAAGACGCTTCCAGCAAGTTCTTTCTATTGGCTTAGAGTAATTTTGTAATATGTAATCCTATCTGCCATTAACTCCCTGCATTTCCTTAAACATTTTTCTTCTGTGTCCCTATCCACGGTGATAGAGACTAATGGGTATATGCTAGCCCCCCCAGCTGGTGAAGAACCAAACAAAAAGTGCAAAAGGAAGCCCCCTGCTTCCATCGGCAGTCGTTTTTGGTCCTACATCAGCTGAGGTAGGGCGCATGGTAGTCTCTCCTACCTTGAATTTTTTCTTTTTTTAGTTTTTCTTAATAGATGGCCGCATTCTTGCTGCCCGGTCCGGGAGAAGGATCTCCTGAAGCCCTTGCTCCGCTCTCCAGTCGGCATGGGACAGCTGCTCCGGTCTACCGCCTTGAATCTCCTGCCTCCGGTAGAGATTCGGCGAGGGTACCAAGCGCATGTGCCGACATCATCGGCGTACGTTTGAAGCATGGAACTCACAGGCCATTCCGATCAGCGGATAGGAAACTCTGGAGAATTCTGCAGCAGGCCTAGGATGATCCCTTCTAACATGCCTGGGACAACCCCTTCTAAACACACCTCCCATAAGGGAAGGTAAGGGCTTTGGGCCAACACCTTATATCCTTTTGAGTCAACTGATTTTTGGCGGGGCCTATGCGTTCCAGACTGAAACACACTCCCAGGGCTAATACTATTTAAGCTGCTCCTTGTTGCTACTATAGCAGATAGAACATTGTCATTTTGCCTGTTTAGGATTTTATTATACTATTTAAATATTAAAAGTTAAGTTTTATTGTTCATATTAGTGAAATATGTCCTCCTCTGCAAAAGAGAGAGGCAGCACGGAAAAAGAGGATAAGACCCATCAAAAAAACAGTCTTGTATGAGATGTGACAATAAATTACCTATTTCGGATGTATCTAAGTTATGCCCTGATCCTTTAAAAAAGGCTGCAAATACTGAGGTACTATCCCAATTCCAAGAATTCCTATCTTGGATGAAGAATTCCATGCAGGAAACTTTTAATTCCTTCCAGGCCTCTGCTGTCTCAAAGAAAAGACCCAGACTTGAGGATCCTGAAGAGGGTGCTTCTTCTAGAATCATGGATATGGATGAAGACAACCTGTTTGACAATCTCTTTGGGTATTCATCTGAAGAAGAGGGAGAATTATTAGATGAGGACGAAGGCTCTTTTAATATAGAGAAAATGGAAACATTTTTGAAAAGATTGGGTAAGACTTTAGGATTGGTCGAAGAAACAAAAGTGCAAGGAATACTGGATGTGGTCTTCCTTAGAAAGAAGAAAGATACACCAGAAAAAAGGGGATTAGAGAATTTGCGCATCAAGAAGATTCAATAAGATGTACCCCTTCAAGGAAGAGGAATTTGCCTTGTGGGTAACCCCCCCTCCTAGAGTTGATGCTCCCATTGCCCAATTAGCAAAAAAGACCACCCTTCCAATGGAAGATGGCTCGTCACTAAAAGATCCTATGGATAGGAGAATTGAAGCCAACCTAAAAAAACAGTTTGTCATACTTGGTCAAAACATCAAAGCAGCTATGTTGTTAACCTGTGTTTCTAGAACAATTGGAATCTGGCTATCTGAACTAGAAGAAAAGATTGAATCCTCAGTGTCCAGATCCAAATTGATGAGGGAAGTCGCCTCCATTAAAGAAGCCATAGGTTTTTCTTGTGACGCCTCATGGGACATGATCAGATTGGCAGTAAGATCTTCGTCTCCATCATCACGGCTAGAAGAGCTCTTTGGGTCAGGCCATGGGGAGCCGATCCCTCTTCAAAAAATAAATTGGTTTCTATGCCCTTCTCAGGAACTACTCTTTTTTGGAGACCAATTTGAGGAACTGATTAAAAAAGTCACAGGTTGAAAAAGTTATTTTTTTACCCCAAGATAGAAGAGGACGTTCATCCCCATCAAGGTCTTCATACAGGAATCATAGATCTTTCGAGACTTGAGGCGTTTACAGTCTTCAAGGCCATACGAACAAAAAAAAATAGCTTTAGTCAGTCTTCCAGTGGATCATTCAGAAAATCTGGTCCCAAAGGGAACCAGTTCAAAAAGGAAACCTTATGAAGAGTCCTGGACCCTACCTTTAATTCCCCTGGGCTGTCGGCTGGAAAAATTCCTGCAAGCCTGGAGGGATCTAACCACCCCAGACAAATGGGTAACAAAAATATTAGAGGTAGGATGTCACTTGGAGTTCGACCGTGTTCCTCAGAGACATATATTGAGAACTTCAAAGATTCCAAAGGACCCCGTAAGATCCAGGGAACTGGAGAGATCCATATGGAACCTGACACAAAACAGGGTTATAGCGCCTGTACCTCATCAATCAAGAGGGTGTCTTCCCTGTCAACAGGCGGTTTCAGACCCATCCTAGACCTGAAGGCCCTGAATCCATTTATAAGACCAAGGAGTTTCAAGATGGAAACCTTAAACTCTGTGATCCAAACAGTTCGTCCTGCGACTTTTCTCACGACCATAGACCTCAAGGATGCCTACTACCACATCACAGTAGCTCCATGTCACCACAGGTTACTGAGATTTTGTTTCAAGGATCAGTATTGGCAATTCAGAGTTCTTCCATTTGGGCTGTCTTCAGCCCCAAGGATTTTTTTCAAAGATCCTAGCAGTAGCACTGGAACCCTTGAGATCTGGACGACCTTCTGATTGTATCAGGGACAAAGCCCGAAGCACAAAACAACTCTCAGTTGATGCTTCAACATCTCCAGGACCTAGGATGGTTAGTGAGTTACCAGAAAAGCCAGTTAGAGCCCTCCCAACTACGCAGATTTCTGGGAATGACCTTCAACATAGTCAGTCAAGTCAAGAACTTCAGCAGATGCAACATCCATACAGCCCACGATTACATGAAAATCTTGGGCATCCTGAATTCAGCCATCCACATTGTTCCATGGGCAAGGATCCACACAAGGCCACTTCAAAACCTTTTTCTATCCAATTGGAACAAAGATCCGGGCAACACATCTCAAAGGATTCATTTGACACCCCAAGTAAGAAAACAACTGAACTGGTGGATCAACCCGAGGAATCTACAGAGAGGATCTCCTCTTCAAGACCTCCAGTGGCAAAAGGTATCAACAGATGCAAGCCTGACAGGATGGGGAGGATGCTGGAACAATATCTCTCTTCAAACAAAATAGTCACAACAGGAAAAAAAATCTCCATATAAATCTCCTGGAGCTCAGAGCAATACGGCTCTGCCTCATAAGACTAAAACAACATATCAAGGGTCATCCAGTTCAGGTAAAATCGGACAGCATGGTGGCAGTCCTGTACGTGAGAAATCAAGGAGGGACAAAGAGCAGAGCCCTGAACAAGGAAGCCGAAAGATAATAATATGGGCAGAAAAAAAATCTACAAGCATTGTCCGCCATCCACATACCAGGGATTCAAAACCTCCAGACTGATTACCTGAGCAGAAATCAAGTAAATCCAGTAGAATGGGCACTCTACAAGGAGGTATACAAAGAGCTCACAAGAAGGTGGGGTCAGCCAGTGATAGACCTCATGGCAACATGGGAAAACAAAATGCCAGATCTTCTTTTCCAGGACAAATCATCCAAGGGCCCAGGATATGGATGCCATGACTCAGCCATGGAATTTTCCCCTAGCATACATCTTCCTTCCAATCCCAACGATTCAGAAACCCCTCAGGAAAGTCAGATCCAAAAGGGCAAATGTGATTCTAATTGCTCCAGACTGGCCAAGGAGAGTTTGGTTCTTGGAATTGATCAATCTCGCAGTGGAGGATCCCTGGCCCCTTCCAAACAGATTGGATCTTCTATCCCAAGGCCCAGTCCTGCACCAGAACCCAGCCTTCTTGAGACTGACGGACTGGAAGCTGAGAGAAGTTCTTTAAGATCAAGAGGATTGTCAGATTCAGTTATCAGTACTATTATGGCAGGCCCGGAAGATCTCCACCTCCAAGATACACTGTAGAATATGGAAACCCTTCTCGGGCTTGTGCAAGAATGTAGGAATAGGAAGATCGAACATCAAAACCTCTCATGTTTTAAGTTTTCTACTGGAAGGATTCGAAAAGGGTCTTTTCATCCTTAAAATACAACTTTCTGCCTTGTCAGCAATATTGGCCATTCAAGTTTGCAGAGGACAATTTAGTTAAAAGATATCTAAAGGCCATAACAAAAGTCAGACCGAGAATAAGTTTTGCCTTTCCTTGGGACCTAAACATGGTTCTAGAACAACTATCTTCATCACCAAAGTTTGAACTACTGGAAGAAATTCCATTAAAATTTCTCACCATAAAATCTGTTTTTCTCACCGCAATGACTTTGGCAAGGAGGGTCTCAGAAATCCAAGCACTCTCTACAAAACCTCCTTACACAGTAGTTCACTAAGATAAAGTAGCATTGAGAACCAGACCGACATTTAGATCAAAAGTAATATCAGATTTTCACCTTAATCCCTCTTTCTGTGCAAATCCGGTAGGGGGTCAAAGAGGAAAAACTCCATAAACTGGACTTAGTAAGGTGCATTTCGATCTATCTTAACAGAACCCAGAATTTTCAGAAAAGCGGATTCCTTATTTATACACTTTTTTGGCAAATACAAGGGGTCTGCAGCCTCAAAGTTTTCTGTTTCAAGGTGGATAACCCAATGTATCAAACTTGCCTACATTGAAGCAGTTAAAGACCCTTCAAAGATCCTCAAGACACACTCTGCCCGGGCCCTTGCTACATCATTGGCCTCAAGGGCCTCTTCTTCACCTGAGGAAATTTGCCGAGCAGCCACATGGTCTTCGATATCCACCTTTATTAAGCATTATCGGATTTATGTACAAGCCTCCTCAGAAGCAAAGTTTGGGAGAAAAGCCCTTGAGGCAGCAGTACACTAAGGAGAGGTAATATTTCTCTTTAAACTATCTTTATTATATTTTTCAGCGTTCACAATAGATGACTGCCGATGGAAGCAGGGGGCTTCCTTTTGTACTTTTTGATTGGTCCTACACCAGCTGGGGGTGCTAGCATATACCCCATTAGTCTCTATCGCCGTGGAGGGACACAGAAGAAAAGGAAATATAGTTAAGAAAAATTTAATTACCTCCCTATAATCACTAACCCCCACCCCCCAATTATTTCCATGCATTTCCACTGGCTGCCTAATAACCGACGTTACGAGAATATAACATTGATCTTTTATAACTGTTTTTTGGAGAGGGAAAAAAACACTCTGATACTTGGCTAATTGTTAAACATATATAACCCTACAAGAAGCATAGGTATCTTCACAGCTGGTATGAATGATGCAACATTTCTTTCTGAGATTTGCCATGTAATCTAGATGTAGTTATTTGAATGGGGTATAAAGAAAAAAATTGCAGTGTTCATGTTTATAATTTTTTTTTTTTTTTTTTTTCTGTTTCCAGGCTCTCTGGTGTGATTTTACCATATTTAATGCTAAATCTGAAAATGACAATGGTAGGTTGAATATAATTCAGTATAAACTTATTCATATTATTTTTACAAAACTTATATTAAACCTCTTGGACATGTTCATTTGCAGTGTTTGGGAGGTCCCTAGCATCCATGGGAGTTAACACTTGACCTGTTTTCGTATTCCTCTAATTTATTCCTTTAACCCAGTGTTTCTCAGCTCCGGTCCTCGGGACCCACTAACAGGCCAGGACTTAGGGATTTCTCTGCTAGAGCACAGGTGTGGTGATCAGAGGCTCATTCACATTGATTAACTCACCTGTGCTCTAACAAGGAAATCATCAAATCCTGCCCTGTTAGTAGGTCCTGAGGACAGGAGTTGAGAAACACTGCTTTAACCATGGGCCACATTGTGTGTGTGTATATATATATGTGTGTGTATATATATATGTGTGTGTGTGTGTATATATATATATATATATATATATATATATATATATATATATATATATATAATAAATAATATAATTATTATTATTTTTTTTAATATATCACAATGGGGAATTATAGCTTGTCAGCTATTCAAAAATATGGATTTGAACTGTATCTAAAAGCAAGCAGGGGATAAGGTCTTACTGGCCTACTAGTTCATGTGCGCTAGTTAGTTAGGTAAAAAAATAATAATACCATTTTTTAATATTATATAATCTCAGGCAGGCCCATGTTTTAACCCTTTGGGCACCAGACTTTAAAAAAAAAAAATAATAATAATTGACTTGTGAATTTTACGAGGTTGAATTCTTCCTGCAATTTCTGTGCATGGAGAAACTTCATATCATCCCTGCATGAAGGAAAGCACAGTTCCTACAGTGTATGGCTAGGTTTTAATAATAATCATAATAATTGTTCTGATCGACACTGGTCCAGTCATGTAGCTCTGAGCACATTCAGTGTGGATCAATTTGTCCTGCACTATTAATAACCCAACAGGTAGACACAGACTATTTTATCCATTATAAAGCACTCCCCCCAGGTTGGAGCTACTGATGACCACAGAGACCATTTATTTGGTATGTACCCTGCAAATATTCAAAGGTTAATTTACTCTTTTGTTTGGCACACTGGCTGACAATGATATCCTCTGATTGGTGTCAGTCAGAACTCCAGAAATTATTATGAATAAACAGAAAATAAGGCAACGGAAGTGTCTGACTGCACAGGCGCACAGAGTTTCTCTTGTAAGCTCTGTTCAGCCTGATACCTAAAGAAGATATGTTTTTTTCTTCAATACCACTGACTTGCTGCGCTTAAGGATAATATAACTTTAGTAATCTATTTGGGGGGAATTTTATTAGGATGAAACTTCCGCTTTAAAAAAATGTGTTATGCCCAATGCTATTGAATACATTAGATGCCTTTAAAAAGGGTCTGGATACTTATTTAAAAAAGCAGAACATAGAGGGCAGTACGTTAGTATTGGGATTAATATTTAGTTAGTGCTTGTTGATCCAAGTAGAAATCTGATTGTCATTTGGAATCAAGAAGGAATTTTTTTCCCTCCATTCAAGGCAGAATTTGAAATTGCTGTATTGAGGGTTTTTTTTTTGTTTGTTTGTTTTTTTTGTCTCCTTTTGGCTCAACGATGGTAAACAGGAATAGGAAAAGGGTTGGACTGGATGGACTCAAGTCTTTTTTCAACCTAAATTACTATGTTAATAACTTGTGCACATGAGCTAGTAATAGGCCATTAGGCCCTAACCAACTTCGTGCTGCGATTTGCGTAAATTACACCTTATAGTTTGAAGACAGTTCAGTCTGTTTAAATGCCAATATTCTTACTGACTTGATCAATGACTAGCACTATGCCTATGTGCACTGTTGTACACTGTAATTAACATTAAAAAAAAAAAAAAAAAAGTTAAGCAGGAAAAATGTCTATCACTTTTATAGCAGTTAAAATTAAACTCTCACCTCCCATAGAGTTATCACTGTCTATATATCTGTCTCCAATAGATCTTCAATCCTTTTTTTTTTTTTTTTAAACTGTAATTTCAGAGATATTAGCATTGAAAGATTTACCCACCCAATGCCATCACTGGTGGGAAGAAGTGTTACATCTCCATACCGAAAGGCTATCAATCACCTCCCCTCCTCCTCCCAAGTTGTGACTCGTTCCCGTCTCCTTCAGAGACTCCTAAATCAGTGCAGGCCAGGTCACATGAAGATTTGAGTCTCTGAAGGAGGAGAGAACGAGGTGTACAACCTGGGAGGAGGAGGGTAGGTGATTGATAGCCTTTTGGTACTGAGCTGTCCCACGGCGATCCCACCAGAGACATCATCGGGTAAATCTTTACATAAGCCAGCATGATGTAAAGGGTATTTGATTGGATAAAATCCTGCTTCATATGTGTCCCAATTTTTAAACACTGCACTTACATCTTTTGTAGGCCCTGTTTGTCTATGCTTAAAAATGAACCTTGTGAGTGCTAGGGACATCTATAATTAATTTTGTCCAGTATCCATAAAATAAATCTTTTGGTCTTAAGTAGAGATGCACCGATACCAAATTTTTTAAGACCGAGTACCGATACTTTTTTCAAGTACTCACCGATACCAATTACCAATACTTTGCAGTTTTCCAAGTACCTAAAGCGCGTGTGTGCGCGCGCACACACACACACACACACACACACACACACACACACACACACACACACACACACACACACACATATATATATATATATATATATATATATATATATATATATATATATATATATATATATATAATGTATGCTTTAGGTACTTGGATAACTGGCAAATGACCGCAAAAAAAAGTATCCGTAATTGGTATTGGTGAGTACTTGAAATATATATATACACACACACACACACACACATACATACACGCACCACCTCTTGACTCTTGATTTTCCCCTTTTGCCTCTTTCTCCCCCTCTTGATCCCCGCCTTTTTTCTTCATTCTCCCCCTCTTGAGCCCCCTCATTTTGCCTTGGCTTTTTCTCTCCCTTTTGATCCCCCTTTCTCCCCCTCCTTGACTCTTGATCCCACCCTTTTGCCTCTCTCTCCCCCTCCTGATCCCCCCTCCTTCTGCCTCTTCTTGGCCTCCCTCCTTTTGTCTCTTCTTGGCCCCCCTCCTTTTGTCTCTTCTTGGCCCTTCCTCTTTTTCTCCCTCTTGATCCCGTTCTCTGCCTCTTTCACCACCCGCTCTTGATCCCCCTTTGCCTGCCTTACCCTCCTCTGCCGGGTGCTCTCTGTTCTCTCGCGAGCCCCGGCAGAGGTCAGAGTCTGAGCGTTTGCATGGTACCCTGCGGCAACGCTTCGACGCTGCAGGAGGGAGAGAGGAAACCGGGGAGCATTGTGAGCAGCTCCTCGGGCTCCCTCTCTGCAGCACCGGCCCTGACATAGGGTATCGGTGCTGGCATCGGCCGCATTTGCGCGAGTACAAGTACTCGCGCAAATGCAGGTATCTGCACCGATACCAGTATCGGTATTGGTGCAACCCTAGTCTTAAGTATTCACCCTTTGCCTGCCAGAGGGGTACACAATGCATTGCTTACCCCTCTGGCACTCAAAATGTTAAAGGGCCTTTAATGCTAACATTGCATGTTTTCAGGATATCTCTACTTGATGGAACACATTCTCAGTCGCTTTTATTGATCCACCTGTGCTCAAGCAGGAACATTCTAAACATTTGGATTATTAAGACACTTGAAGGACAGTGTTGCTCACCCCTGGCCTGATGCATTATGGATCTCTTCAGTCTAAATAACATGTCTTTGTTTACTTCTAATGCTCAGATGAAGATAAAGTAGAGAAATGTGTCTGTGTGCTTCAGAGCTCCTGCATCAATGTGCATAATACTGAAGGAAAGGATTACATCGCGCCTTTGCCTTTTCAGGTAATGTGATGCACACGTCTTCTGTATACACTGATTCTGAAATCCTATTTCAAGGTTATTTATTTATTTATTTATTTATTTTAGGTAGCTAATGTTTGGCCTACAAAATATGGCTTATTGTTTGAGCGCTACAGTTGCTCACATGATACACCGCTGAGTCCACCAAGGTATGTACCCTCCCCTCTCTTTTAATTTATTTATTCTTATTGTACCTATATAAGGTGCAGTCTCTCACTCTCTCCCTCTTATGCCAAATGAATGCGTATTGCAGTATGTACCATAAAATCTTGTGTATAATAAGAACAATTTTGCCCCTTTCCACCTTATGTGAAGCAGGGGGGTGTATTATATTCCAGGGGTAAAATGAATAAATGTTATGCTGCTGCTCTGCTTCCCCCCCACTCTGCTTAACCATGTCCTTCTCACCCCTCCTGAGTCCAAACCGGTAGCCTGACAGGTTCACAGTGGGCGGCATGCTTGCATTTGCCGCCTGCTTCAAGAAGTCCCCTGTCAGGAACTCTTCCTTTAAGATAATGGTAATGTCCAGTGAGGACCTCAAGGTCCTCGCAGGACAATACCATAGATCCAATGAGCATAGATCTTGCAGTCCTCAGAGGGCATTACCATTGGCTTAAAGGAAGAGGTCCTGACAGGGCATTGCTTGAAGCAGGCGGCAAATGCAAGCATTCCCTGTCAGGCTGTCGGTTTGGACTCAGGAGGGGTGAGAAGGACAAGGTTAAGCAGAGTGGGAGGGAAGCAGAGCAGCAGCATAACATTTATTTATTTTACCCCTCGAATATAATACACCCCCCCACACACTTCACATAAGGTGGAGAGGGGCAAAATTGTGGGTATTATACACAAGATTTTACGGTACGTACTGCAATACTTGGAGGGAATCGGAGCGGCAGCATAACATTCCTTTTAGTGACACGAGGAAAACAAGGGTGTTTTGTTATACATAGGCACTCTTGTTTTCCCATAAAATCTTGGGTATAATGTACTCCTGCGTATCATACACAGGTGCGTATTATATGTGAGATTTTACGGTAATGATACATTTTGTATTGTGCTAACAATGAATTATATAGAGAAGCTTTCGGGAGAGATGCTCCCTTTTTAGAGTCAAAAGCATACTGGTTTTAAAAGAAAACATTTCCATGCTATAGAAAGCACCAAATGATAAGGAATAGATCATGTACATTATCAATCAAGGAATGGGGGGGGGTTGATTATGAGACACATAGGGAGAAAGAGAGAGTGATACAGATTCATAGTACATAGATTTAACACTCTGAATGCCAGAGGGCATACGACCAGTATACTTTTGACTTGAAAAAAGGGAGCATCACTCTCAAGCTTGTCTATATAATTGAACATTAGTCCAATATAAAAAGATATCCTATATAATAATTCGCTAGGATGTTTGTCAGAAGCAGTCATGCACAGTAGAGACTGCCCGCGCTGCAGTCATACGCATTACAGACTGCCTGAATGCGCCATGGCTGATACGGAGCGGGGCGCTCCGAATTTGGACCGGAGTCCTCACTGCTCACCTTCCTGGGACCGTTTGGTAAGCAGAAAGGGTCCGGGCACCAGCCGAGACTGCTGGGTGGAAGTTTGGCCCGTGTACACTAGTCATTACATAATGCAATAATCATTCATTTGGCCTCTATACCACTGGACTAACATAGCTAACCTAAATTAAATATATAATTAATTTGTGAGCGTGTTTGTTTGTGTATATGATTATACTGTTTTTGTGTATAAGGTCCTGCAGTGTCAACATATGTCAGCCCGTGTTCTCTTAGTCATAATTTTGAGTGAGGAATCTAAGTGGTTTTTTAAAGTTTAAATATGCAACAGAGCAATTAATGGTTTTATAAGTAATTCCTGAATTTAAAAAACACCCATGGGGACACATCAGTGTTCCTGGATTTTAATTTCTTAGCTTACAGCCATTGCTGTGTTCACTAAAGGAAAGCAAAGAGCAGAGCCAATCTCTTATATTGTGATTCTTTGTACCTCCTCAGGATTAATAAATGCACAGAAACGTCTAATTTACTACAAAGCAGAGGAAAATGTCTGCATGCCCGTTACAAGGCACAACAACAACAAACGTGCAATGGGTAAACTATGCACAATAAGTAGAACCACTATTAACCCTTTGAGTGCCAGAGGGGTACCCAACGCATTGCAAAGCAATGAGTTGTGTACCCCTCTGGCACTCAAGGGGTTAACCCTTTGAGTTCCAGAGGAGTACACAACACGTTGCTTTGCAATGCGTTGCATACCCCTCTGGCACTTAAAGGGTTAAAACTCAGTGCCAGAACAGCTCTTCGAGGGTTTAACCGCTCACACTGTTTTCACTTCTATTACAATAAATCAAAGGGGAGGATATTAACGCTATTCTTTTGTCTCTAGAGAACCTTTGCCCACTATGTTCAGCATGTTGCATCCATTAGATGAAATCACTCCTCTAGTCTGCAGATCTGGAGGTAGGTACTGCTTTCAATGTGAAGGTTGCTGCAAGGTGCCTCTCTGGGCATTCACTCCTGCCTTTCTGAATAATGTTCTTAACCCCTTGGGTGCCATAGGAATTTTTGCTCCTGCTTTTCTGCGTAGTAGAATTTTCATAGCTGTATTCCTAACCCTTTTAGCGAGAGGGATGTCAAATGCATTGCAGAACTTTCTGCCACTCACAGGGTTAAATGCAGATTACATTCCACTGTGCATTGTTGATAAAAACTCAGAGAGTAAGAGGATATATTGGTCAGGCAATAACAGGTTGGGCAGACTGAATCCTACCAGCTGTTGAGGATGACCTACATAATTGGAGATGATGGTGTTGTAGTCCATAACAACTGGAGGATCTCAAGTTGCTCACCTTTTGGGTTTCAGTTTTACTTTTGTGACTGATTATATAGAATGACATGCCTTTTTCATTTTTTGCAGGGATATTTGGCAGCTCACGGGTGCAGTATGTATCAGACCACACACTGAGGATAGTGTTCACCAATTCTGACCCTTCCATAGTGATGACGTATGATACTGTACAGAACATGCACACTGTGTGGGCTCTCCGCAAAGTAAAGTCTGAGGTAAAACGCTTAAAGGAGAACTAACATCTCCAGGGACTAACGACACAGCCTTGGATGCAGTATTAAATGAGTAGTAAAATTTTATTTTAAGAGGGAAGTGGGGGATGCACATATCGTGTGGCTTATTATAGTGACTTCAACAAAGTTGTGACCACTGCTGGGAAAAGTTTAATTTCAATGATAATACAGTTCAAACTATTTTTTTAGTTTAAAGAATTTTATTAGGACGTCATCACATGTAATACATTTTTGACTGAATGAGGGGTTACGAAGCAACAAAAAGTACATCAGGAAATCAGAGGGGTGCACGGTATGCAGAAAACATTGACAAAGACCTATAATAGGAGATGAAAACCTGAGGAGAATTTTAAGTCCCAAAGCTAGAGACAAGTTGTTTCTATACCGAGCACGAAAGGTACATAACTTTGAATGACCGGTATTTTACGAATAGGAGAGCGACAGAAATGTAGAGGGAAAAGGATAATGGTGAGGAAAAGAATCAAGAGAAAAGGAATCAGAGAGAGACAGTTTTTTTTAATATTTATTGTAGATTAACAATGCCACCTGGTGTCCAGGCGGTTTCTTCTGATGTCCATACAGTTATTATATTGCATTCTATAGGGGGAGGTCAGCCATTGACTACAGTTCTCCATAGAATGTGATAACCACTCTATCATGTTGTGAACTAATAATAACATTTGAATAAAGCATCTCTTAGTAGTAGGAGTAACCTTGAAGTATTCAGCAGGAAATGGCTTACAATGTGTGTGGTTATTTTTTCCTTTCCCTGTAGTGAACTGAGCTTTAAAACAAAACAAAGTATTATAGTACTAGTGTAAAAGCCCGTTTACACGGGCCAAGGTCCGGGTAATGTTAACCCTTTGAGTGCCAGAGGGGTATGCACCACGTTGCATACCCCTCTGGCACTCAAAGGGTTAAGCGGCTGCTTCTTGCGCAGTAGAGACTGCCAGAATGTGCTCAGTCTCTACTGCACATGGTGGCTTCTGACAAACATCCTAGTGAATTATTATTTAGGATGCTTTTTTTTTCCCTTGGAAACTCCTTTCTACCCCTGAGTAGTAAAATTGCTGTTTCTTATAACCTAGGAACAGAATGCTGTTTTGAAATACCCAGACCAGCTTGGCACCCCACAACATGGAATGACAAGCAGTTCTCTGACTGCTCACCTCAGGAGTGTTTCAAAAGGAGATTCTCCAACAGCGTCTCCATTCCAGAACTATTCCTCCCTCCACAGCCAGAGTCGCTCTGTGTCCTCCCCCAGTTTACATTCCCGCTCCCATTCCCCGTCTATCTCTAATATGGCTGCTCTGAGGTGAGTGAATATTATTAGTCTTTATTTATAAAGTGCCAATTGATTCCGCAGCACTGTACAATAGGGAATAGACATACAGAGGTTTTAAAAAATATAAATGTGGAGAACAGAAGGATCGGGGGCCCTGCTCGTGAGAGCTTACATTCTATAGGAAGGTAGAGGAAAATTGCACTAAGCAACGGGTAACTTGGGTTTGTCACCTTAACACCAGTTTAAAATATTTTTATATGTTGTAATAAGAAATAAAGCTAGGAGAGCAAGAATGCACAGACACACACACACACACACACACACACACACAGACACACACACACACACGCGCGCGAACGATTGTAGCAGGATTATGAAAATATAGACGCTTGTGGAAAAAATGACCAATGAATCCAACAGTCTACTGGTCTTAAAGCTTATGGGGAAAATGTACACCAGCCCTCCCCACTGGGACCACCCAGTCACTTGTTTATGCAGTGTCTTGATTGTAGACCAATATGGCTAGGCAGACCACGACAGTAATACAAATGGTTAAAAAACACCTTATTAAAAAATAACAAAATTGGTTATATACCAGTGTATGTAATTAAAAATCAAATTTAAATCACTCAGCGCGTTTCATGATTTGACCATTTCATCAGAGGCTATATGTTGAAGTTTTTCTGGAACATAGTTTTTGAGAAATTTAAGGTTTATATTTTGATGGCTTAGTGCTTGATGTGCTGTTGTAAATGACACCAGTATATGGGTTTTGTGTGGATTGGGGGGAGGAAACCTTTGGCTCTCCAGTTGTTGGAGACTGGGGATAGCCCCAAAAGCTGGATAGCCAGAGGTTGCCTCTCACTGGCCTATATTCATTCATAAGTGGTAACACTCTTCCATCACAGAAACCACCGTATTGGACCACGCTGTGCCACCAACATATAAAGGTGTGTTTTTCAACAACGATTAATATTACAAACATTTGTAATATCAACTAAACATATCTTAAAGTACCCCCAAATCATTATTCACGTAGCGATATGCATATCAATGCTTGTATTATACTGAATAAGTCCAGCATTAGTGAGAAATCCAACTTGTTCGGAGACGCACCAGCAGGCATCTAGCTGTAGAGGCATCTGTGCACCTGCATCGTTGTTCCCTTCATGTACCTTAATGTACAATGTAACTCCCCCTCACCAATCCTAGAGGAGACCGGGAGGACAGCGCAGGCGCACAGATGCCTCTTTGGCAATATGTCTGCAATGATTCCTACAGGTGAGCCTCCGAACAAGTTGGATTTCTCAATAATACTGGACTTATTCAGTATAATACAAGTATTGATATGTGTATCACTATGTAAATAATGATTGGGGAGGTGCACTTTAATTAGAGTGAAATTTCTGCTTTATCTAAAGCATTGAAACGCAATGCATGAAATCCCAATTTTTCTCAGTAGCATTTCCTCCTATGGTGCTGTTGGACTGCTCCATTTCTTCCTGTTGTGTCAGCCTCAGTGTATTGTACTTATTGGAATACAGTCATAATATGGCTGACGTGTGATCCATTTTCTTGTAGCGATGTTTTCTTTGATTGTCTTCCTCAATGCCAGATTTAATCTTCTGGATCAGGGTTAGATGGTGAAATTGTAGTACAACAACCGAAGTACCACGTATTAACCACTTTTGTACTGAATACTAGATGTGTCTTCAAAGCTATGTGTTTGAGACCTCTCTATCCCTCCAACAAAGTGTTTAGCAACAAAGTAACATAAAAATTTGTGTTGTAACGTTGAATTATTGTACAGTCCTTCAGCTATTTTCTGTTCATTCTCTGCTTGCATGTGTGTTTTTTAAATTGAGTGATCACCTTAACCCCTTAAGGACCAATGGTCCAGGGAAGTTGCCTTTCCTTAAGGACCACTTTGATCCATGCCGACACGCCGGTACAAGTGACCTGTTACGTGAACCGGCGCGCCGCTTTGAGGCCTAAGAGAGATCGCTCCGGTCTTGAAGCGATCAATTTTAGGCCCCATTTTTACTTACAGCGCTACCAGTAGAGCGCTGTAAGTAAAAAGTACGTGATGTGCTATGACCCTCTCTGGTCCTTAAGGGTATAAGGACCGTGACGGTCATAGCACGTCACGTAGTCTTTAAGGGGTTAATTCATTTTGCATATTTGAAAACTGCATTAAAAACTGCCCATGTGTCATGTTAAACAAAAGGTCAGCAAATATGTAGTTCAGGAGACAGTCACATTTCTTTCATATGCTAATTGAGGTACCAGGGAGAGTTTCATATGCTAATTAAGCCATTTTCAGTTATGTCATATGCTAATAACAATAAGTAGTATTTATATAGCATCCAAGTACCTTTAGCGCAGGCTCGTGGAATTGACCAAATCAGCAGCTGAATAACAGATGTTATTATTACCCAATCAATGGTACTCATTTATCGACCTTGGAAGGATGAAGGGCTGAGTTAACACTGCCGTGAAGTGAACCTGCAACCTTGCAGTTTGGGCATGCTCCATAGTCAGGGACTTTACCACTGAGCTATCTCACCAGCTTTAAAAAAAATAATGCCTCGTGACCCTTAAGTGCAGGCTGCATGGCTGGTCCTTAAGCAGTTAACCATTTAAGAACCATAAAGGTGTGCAATGTCACACCATAAATGAAGATCTAATTATGCCTTAGACTTTTTAATATTTAAATGATAAAGTATCCCCCTCCTGCCCCAACACTGCTCACCTCAGAGCAGAGACTGTCTGGATAGATTGCGGAAATGGGCGCTCTTCAGTGAACATTTATCAACCTCGTAAGGAAGGGCTGAGTTGACACTGCCGTGAATCGAACCTGCAACCTTGCGGTTTGAGCAGGCTCTGCAGCGAGGGAATTTACCACTGAGCTATCTCACCGGCTTCATGAAGATTTAAATGACTTTTCATATGCTTATGCAGCTTTGTGCAGTACCAGGAAGTGTTTAGTTTCACTTCTCCTAGAAATAAGTGCGAATATGTCCTAAACTACAAATGTGCTGCACCTTTGGCTAACATGATACATAAACCGTTTTTAATGCAGTTTTCAAATATGCAAACTTGAATTAAGGTGAAAGTTCCACTTTAAAGCACAAGACTTGCGTCTGCACCCTCCTGATCAAATACCAGCAATCTGATGTTTTGTGGCTCAGATTTCCCCTACAGAATGTTAGTGTCCATCACAGTCAGTGGACCTTTATGGTCATACCTGGGAACATCTTAGTCTCCAGGCCCCTTGGAAAGCTAAGAAGGTCTGGGGTGATATGATTCTTGTCATAATGTGGGTGTAGCGTGAGCAGGTGACATTAGGATAGGGATTTAGGTGGACTTTGTCCATAAAAGGGGTAGAATGATACATGGGTGGGGTTATCAGGAGAATTTTCCAAACTCCAGAGACCCAGTACTGAACCCTAAAAACCCATGGGCAGATCCATGGAGTTCTCAAGTTTGTAGGTGGGAATGTTTGTAGATTTGGGAGTATCCAAGTGGCACAGTCTATAGAGCAAAGTGTGCTGGGTTTAATAGGAGTGAATGTGTTTCAATGCATTGGATACCTCTCTAGAACTCAAAGGGTTAATACTGTTTCAAGCTAATAGGATTAAAAATGTGTAATTATAGTTTTGCCTTCAAATTTTTTTTTTTCTGTACCTCTCAGCCGCTCCCATTCACCTGCCTTAGGGGTTCAGTCTTTTACTGGTGTCCAAAGGTTCAATATCTCCACTTATACCCCATCGCCAAAGAGGTTGGGTGCTTGCACTTCCCCCAACAGCACTTCCAGCGACTTCCTCACCATGGAAACGGAACCCATAGTTCCAGAGCTCTGCATTGACCACCTGTGGACCGAGACTGTTGGAAACATGAGGTAGGGAGTGTTGCTCCTACTGTGTACAACAATGCATGTTATTTTTTTTTGTAGGATAAATTAAATGAAAAACGGCAATGTTTACGTTTTAATCACGGTTACTTCCTCCACTGGGAGTAACAGCAATATAAACTTACAGCCCAGATTGTACATCTGTCAACCTTCTTATCCCACCTGCTGACACAACTGAAGCTGCCAGTGGCAACCTCAACCCTATTGGTTGTGCATATGAGTGTAGCATCGCAGCAGACAGGTATCCTATCAAAATGTCTCCCTCAATTTGGCGACCAACCTAGGGGCACATTAAATATGTTGAAAATGGTGACATAAGAAAAAGTCTGCTGAATGAGCTTTACATGCAGCAGAAGCAGAGGAGCTAGCAGGACTGTGATGCCCATTGCTGAGATTGCCGGGGCTGTGATACGGCACTCAAAGGGATAATGGATGGTGTGTCTCTGAGCCCATTCCATCATTAACCCTTTGAATGCTTCTGCTGCATGTAAAGCTCATTAGGTAGACTTTTTCCCTGCTTTCTTTCTTAGGCATGTCTCCCTTGTCATGCAGAGCGAGATTATGTTACCATTTTCAACCCGGCGACATATTTAATGTGTCCCTGGGCTGGTCGCCAAAATGAGGGAGACATTTTGATAGTGAACCCAGTGGACGAAAGGAATCATTTTCTGCATCTTCAGAGCTCACTGCAGTTGCTCTAGTGAGGCGATCAGGGTGCACATGTACAACAAAAACTGTAATTTTATAATGCTGCTATGGCCAGAGGTAGGAGTAGCATTGATCCATTGGTAAAAGACTAAGCTTTAGCTTGTGTATATATAGTTTATTATGTTAGTAACTATTTATTTTAATTTGTTAGACTAACAAGTACTGGACAGATATTGTAATGGTCTCCTGCTTTTTCCAGTTTTAGGTTATAATTAAAGCGACAGTCAACATCCTTTTTGACTATACATGTTATGCCAGTGTTTCTCAAAATTAGTTCTCAGGGCAAATTAAAATTTCAGCTTTCCAAGATATCTCTGCTTTATCACAAGCAGGTAATCGGTGGCTCAGTCATTTTGATTGAGCTGCCTGTGCTTAATTATGGCTATCCCCAAAACCTGACCTGTTGTTGCTGTGCCCTGGGGACTTGAATTGAGTTATGCACTTACTGAATATGTTAAAAAGACAGTGAAACAATGTAGAAAAGCCACCACTACAGCATACTGATCACTCACAGCTGCTGAAAGACTTCAAGATTGTATTAGTGTCTCTGCTTTCACCCTGTGGCTGAAACTAGGCAATTAGACTTCACATATTATGTCCTTACAGAACATGTAATGTAAAACAAGCTTGACTGTCTCTCAAATTCTGTATAGTTATCCCACTCATTAAACTTTCTCCAAATGAAAACAGGAGACATTCTGGAGCAAACCAAATGAGCCATAGGGAGGGGAATAAAAAACATAAATAGACAACCTTCCCAAATTCCTATGAATTTAGATTAGGCTTTCTACCCCTTGAATTCTAGAGACGTGTCCAAAGCGTTACTAAACAATAATTTTGGTGACTTATAGCATTCAAGGGGTTAAATGTCCAATTTAAATCAATTTTAGAGCTCCCCTATGGTAATGCTGGTTTGAATCAAAATTGGCCATCTTGGGCATTCTGCATAAGGTACCTTATGTAATATTCACTGTATGTTTAACCCCTTAATATCCAGCAATCCTGAGTTTGGACCCACCTTATGGAACACACAGTTCTTAAAAGTTACTTATTCTACAAAAAAAATAATTAGTGCGACGTACAGGTAGAACTAATTATTTGTAAAACAATCTATACTTGTCTTAAAGACCCTTTTAACCCTTGACTCACTGGATCTCTCTCTCTCTCTCTCTCTCTCTCTCTCTCTCTCTCTCTCTGCTGCACAGAGCATGGAGATGTTCACGGCTCAGTGATAGCATCTTGCTCTGCACTCACAGGAACATCTCTTTTCCACTTAGAAGCACATCCACTGATGGTGGATATGTAGATACAGGACTTCTGTATGGAGGGGAGAAGTTCCTGTAAGCTTTGAGTAATGTGCTGACATCACCTATCTGTGCTTATGTCTGTGATCAGCACAACAAACCGGGAGAGAAACTGGGAGTTATTAGCTATGGGAACTGTATACCGTTTCAGATGATAGGTCCTTTATATCAAGGAATGAATAGTGTGTAAACATATTTTTGTGATTATTATGGTAAGTCATTTTATGTGAGCAAGTTGTAGCCTTGATGTACTTTTAACTAGTTTGGGATCTAATATTGCAGTGAACTGTGGATCTTTTTTGGCATCTTCTGGTTAAACAAAGAGGCTGACTTAATAACGACTACAACAATTATGTGGAGAGCCAACTGCGCCATAGTGGACAAATATAAATTCCTATTGATTTTAAATGGGGATTTTAACCACTTAAAGGGATAGTAATGTTTCATAATAAAAGCATCTCTAATCATCATAGTATTTGGACTTTGGAGAGTGTTATTTCAATTCTGTCAGAGTTGTAGTTCAAGATTAATTCAATGAAAAAATATCCCCCTCCCACCCCTTTTAATGATGTAACACTGTTCAGCCAGATCAGAAGGGAGGTGCCCAGGTAGACTGCAGAGAGGGACAATCTTCAATTAAGATAAGGGAAAAACCTGAAAAACTTGTCAAGGGGGCAGGACTTTCATTGTTCTCATAGGAAGAAGATTGTCCCCTTCTGTTATCTGTCTGGTCTATGGACTGCATTTCACATCTGAGAAGAGATGGCTTACACTAGGTAAAAGGGGTGGGAGGGGGAAATTTTGCTTGTGAATCTCTCTCAAACCATAAAGGTTTGAGAGATAAGGCTTATATCGTTCTTCATGTTTTTTTTAATGCCTACAAAATAAAATAAAGATAAAATGAAGTATTACTATCCCTTTAAATGTTAGGAGGTCTCCAACTTTTTTTGCTTAGCAATATGTTGAGACCTCTTTAGCATTTAAGTTCTTAAAAGTCCCATTTATATGAATGGTAGTTTGGGGAATTTTTATTTGTCTGCTATGGTAAAGTTGGGTTTCATCAAAATTTCTGTAGTTCGCTGTACAAAGGCCTAGAATAAATTGCCGGTGAAATATTCTGTCTGGTTGATATCACAGATTCCTATACAAGTCAGTGGGTAAACTTATAGGGTTCACTTTTAAAAAGTTGTACGCAAACGAGTGTGCAATCACATCTCGCACTATGTCGCCATGATAAAAATGGTGACCTGAGAATCTCACACTGCATGAAAGAGCAAGATTCTCAGGTCGTGCTATGAAACGGCGCAATCTAGTGTCGGGTCACATCCAGTTTCATTGTATACAGAGTAGGCAAATGTGCTCTACTTCAGCAGTCCAAGAAATTAATTTATGTTTGTGAGTACCCACTTTACTGTGCACACTAATGCAACGGAGGGTGGGGGGGTTGTATTGTAATAAAATAAAACGTGACAAGATATCTTAAGGCCACTATCCCTGCAATGTGAGTGATCCATGTTTGAACAACAAGAAGACCTCCAGCTTTGTGCAGCTTGCAGTATTTATGGTTTGTTGCTCTGTACTATGTAGTAGTAAACTGTTCTCTGGAATTTAAGATAGCTGACCGATACAACATGGCTGAAGCAGAGCACTTTTACCTACTTGATATACATTGAAATTGGATGTGACCTGACACTAGACTGCGCAGTTTCATGCTGTGCGAGATTCTCAGGTCGCCATTTTTATAATGACGACATAGTTAATGCGAGATGTGGGCACACACTCTTTTGTGTGCGACCTTTTAAAAGGATACCAATGTATAGTAGATAAAACCAGTGATAAATGGAATCCAGGCCTAAATCAAACTCTGACTTTTACACAAGC
Organism: Rhinophrynus dorsalis; assembly: GCA_037306005.1. Lineage (NCBI taxonomy): Eukaryota > Metazoa > Chordata > Amphibia > Anura > Rhinophrynidae > Rhinophrynus > Rhinophrynus dorsalis. Next base: position 131,581,854 of record CM074720.1, on the reverse strand, counting down.
TCTAGATAGCTGGTCTTGTTTGGCTATATAAGAATTGATATATTGGGTGTTTTGTACTTCCACAGGGAACGGAACTCTCAGGCCACAAAAGTGTTTATTACAACTGATCTTTGTGGGCAGAAGTTCCTGTGCTTCCTGGTAGCATCCCAGCATCAGCTGCGGTAAGTTTTGAAAGCAGATCTAGGAAACTGGAGCAACAGAGTCAATTAAATGGTTCACTAGTTCCTAATATAGACAGTCAAAAATCTCCAGCTGGCTTTGCATAGGAAAGTGCAGAAAAATAGTGCTACTCTCGGATACAAGCTGATGAAAAAAGGACTATCCAACAGTAAATCAAATCTGCACCTCCAATAAAGTGGTAGCCCCAGAGAAACCAGACAACAACCCACAAATGTGTCTTCGGTAGACCTATGACCAATATCATACAGGAATTAAATAATATATATCACTAATGTAAAAATATATCCTGCACAAACATCTATAACCTGCCCAAACATCTACTTATGCCACATGAAGATAAAATATAGATGACAATTATATGTACTGTGACCACTTATTAAGACCACATTACTTATAAAATAGAATGCATACATAAGCTGGCACCACAACCAAACGGTACTAAGTCTAGATACCAGCCAACATGTAATGCAATCTGAGGCTACTAAAATATATCTACTCTGTAATAATTGACAACCCAGTATACTACGGACTTCTGTCTGGTTCGTGCCGGCAGATGAGCATGGGCCAGGAGAGAGGATACCAAGCCGTTGAACTACACGAGTAAGAGTGGACAGTAACTCACTCATGATAATTGACGACCCAGTGTACTACAGGCTGCTATCTGGTTCGTGCGGACAAATGAGCACCAAGCTAAGAGTGATTATGCCAAGCTGTTGAACTACACTAGGAAGTAGGGTCGAGTAACTGTGAATTAACAACTAGTTGCTCAAGCCTGCTGCTAAACATTGTAAGCTTTTCTTTAAAGGGATAGTAATACTTAAAATGTAAAAAAAAATATGTTGTAGGGTTTATCCCCCTGAGTAAAACAAGAGTACTCCCACTGCTGAAAGGTGTTTTATTCAAAAGTTATTAATTTTCAAAGTTGAATTTTTTTAGGTACAATATCACAGTGGCCTGAAATTTTACAGTGGCGCTGTTGCTACACCACCCTATGGAGATTTATGGTCCCGGGACCAGAGCTGTCCATAGGATCGTGTAGCAACAGCACCACTGTACAATTTCAGGCCACTGTGATATTGCACCTAAAAAATTCAACTTTGAAAATTAATAACTTTTGAATAAAACACCTTTCATCAGTGAGAGAGTACCTTTATTTTACTCAGGGGGATAAACCTTACAACATATTTTTTTTACATTTTAAGTATTACTATCCCTTTAAGCTATTGTACATATGGCACTATGTTTATATCCTCCATCAAGATCAACTCTATAAATCCCAGTACCAGGTTGTATGACATTCTGTATTTATGATCTCCACACCAGTCTGTGTTCCTTTTATGGATTTTTTCTGTTTATTTTGTTGATGTAAAGCTTATGATTTCTGGACAGACTTGAGAACCCTTAGATACTCCACCTTTCTGACTTTTGAACATGTATGTTTATTGTTATTAATAATGGTATGTAGGCTATGACTACTGCATGTGGAGTAGTCGATATTACGTAATGCAGATATTTTAGTAGCCTATGACTGCATTATACGTCTGCTGATATCTAGATTTTTATTATAATTTGTTTGTGGTACTAGCTTATGTATGCATTTTATTTTATAGGTACCGTGGTCCGAGTCTATGCCCATGATGCATGTAATGGTCATCTATATGGTATAGGTAGATGTTTGGGCATGATGTAGATGTTTGTGCAGGATATATTTTTATATTAGTGATATTTATTTAGCTCCTGTACGATATTGGTCATCGGTCTACCCAAGACACGTTTGTAGGTTGTTGTCTGGTTTCTCTGGGGATACCACTTTATTGGAGTTGCAGATTTGATTTGCTGTTGGCTAGTCCTTTTTCCATCAGCTTGTATCTGAGAGTATTTCTATTTTTGTGCACTTTTCTATACGGAGCAGCAAGAATTTTTTGGATCATCAGCTACAGATACTGTGTCTGAGGTGTTCTGAATCAGTATCCTTATCATAGGGTATATCATAGATCTATTTTCTATCTTTTATGTGTTAAAAGGTTTGACTAAATGACTGTATATTTGTGCCACTATCATTAACGGATACAATATATGTGATGTTAGACATCTGCTGGTAATTTATACTTTTGATGGATCAGAGCCTACTGATGCGATATATATTAGTGGGAGTCAGTTATTTGTATAACTTTATTTTTATTAAAACATTTTTGTACTTTTGCATAAGGTTAGGTATATTGTATTGATTTCCTAACTGCCTTTTTTACTTCCTAAAATAGGCCTAGGTTCCACTGCAGTTGTTTAACAGTTACCATTCTAGTCTATGGGAAAACATGAAGATAAAATTGTTGATAAATGTATCAGCTGTAATTGGCTCTTGTTGGATGAAACAAGCTTAGGTTTAATATGCATTTAACCCGTTGAGGGACCTATAGGGGGTGTGCAAGACTTTGCAGTGTGTTGTGCACCACTGTGTTCATCGAAGGGTTAAAAAAACACATGTTCCTTTTGTCATACACTTCTTGAGAAATCTACAATTTGACAACCGATACAAACTAATTGACCAATTTAATTTGTAAAATGAACATGTGCGTTGGAGACCTAGCATCTAAGGGAGTAGAACATCATTTGGCTTAACTCTTTTAAGGACCAGTGGGATGCATGATGCAATGTGTTGCACAGCCCTCTGGTTAATATCCAATTGAATATTTTTTTTAATTTATTATAGACAATGCAGTTGGTTTGCCTTAGACATGCCCTTCGTTTGTTCTTCTACATATGCTGCTATAAACCCTATTCTAACTTGCTTTAACTGATGTGTTTTCCAGAGTAGACATGTTCTCTTTTGTTTCATGGAACGATATAGTGAACTGATAGAATAGAGCCAGGCATGTTTCTTTGTACTTTATTCATCATAAAGCTAAAGAGGTGGAGTTCTGGAACAAACCACCTGCACTGTAGCGATGAAATGAACATTACAGTTTTTTTTTAAGTGGGCTTTTAACCCCAAGAAGGCTAGAGAGGGCTCCAACAAATTGCAAATGCAGTTGGTTTGCAATAGAATTGCATCTCTTTATCTTGATGAGCAAGACCATTTCCCCAACCCATCCAATGACTGATATGAAGCCTTAACAATGGAGGAGGTGAGTGGCATACACAGGGCTACTCATTGTATGTTTGTTTTCAAGCTTGGTTAAGTTTGAAGAAAGCAACGATAAGTCGCAGCTAATCTTTGGTTCGGTCACTAACATCTCCGCAAAGGATGCAGCTCCAGTTCAGGTAAGTGTAGCTACATTCTTACATGGAAGCAGCCAATGTTTACTAAGTTCCTCATAACTGTCCCTTGATAATTCTAGAGCATTGACACAATGGTGATTCTGGAGAACAATGGGAACTTGGTACTGTACACAGGAGTGGTTCGGGTAAGTGTTCTGCTTCAGAAAGATTTGTTGAACGGCAAGTGTGTAATCTATGTACTATACAACTGGAAACGACTAACTGGAAAATCTATATGAACCATGTTTTATTTATGAATTTTCAACAAACACACACATGCTATGGGTCGTATAAAGAAATCACTCCACCCATACTATCTTTTTAGAGTCCTCTAAGCAGTGTTTAAATTGACCTGATAAATTCTTTAAGTGTTTGCTTTATATTGTATTATTTTGTCTGTACTATATTTACCTATTGAATGTTTAAAGTGATAGTAATGTTTCCCAAAAAAGCAGCTCCAGTTAATCTTCATAGTTATTATTTCCATACTGTCAGAGTTGTAGTTCAAGAGTAATTGAATGATAAAGTATCCCCCTCCTGCCCCTTTTACCTAGTGTAAGCCGCTTTCCCTCAGATTTGGAATCTGGTCTCTTGACCAGACAGGTCGCAGCCCCCCTGACAGGTTTTCCTTATGCTCACTGAAGATTTTCCCTCTCTGCAGTCCATCCGGACAGTCTTCCTGCTCTGAGGTGAACAATGTTACATCAGTAAAAGGGGCGGGAGGGGTATACTTCATCATTCACAGACATCATTCAATTACTCTTGAACTACAGCTCTGTCAGTATTGAAATAACACCCTACATGGCCCAAATACTATGAAGATTAATTGGAGCTGCTTTTATTGTGAAACATCACTATCCCTTTAATAATGCCTGTCATAAAAATACATTTAGAAAGCAGAACAAACTGTTACTATTTTATGCATATTTTAATTATTGAGAAAATGTTTTACCAGGAAGAATACATTGAGATTTTGCTTGTATGTCCTGGAGAGCTTTTATAATACAAAGTTACACATTTACACAAGTAGAAACAAATGAAAAAATAGTCTATAATAATTCATTGAGCTGGGCATAAATAAAGAGAGGTGTCTTAGCATTTTCTTCCATTCTGTGCTTTATCCTGAAGGTGGGGAAGATTTTCATTCCGGGACTAGCGGCTCCATCCCTCGGTATGTCTAATCCAATGCCACGTCCCAGCACTCCGCTGGAGAGCATTAGCACCCCTGCTAAGCCAATAAGCAAGCACTTGGCTCCTATGGATGAGGTAAAACCATGATCTTTGTTCTATTATGAGCTGCTACCTTGTAAAGCTTCTGCTAATCTCTTTTTAAATAAAAAAAAGATTTGTGTGTTATGTCTTAATTTAACTATTTTACAGATCTTTTTCTGTAAGTCGACAATGAGATATTTTTCTTTTAATAAGCAAACTTTTAACCCCTTAAGGACCATTGACTTGCCAGGACCGTCAAGGTGGTCTGGCACTTAAGGACCAGTGATGGTCCTGGCACAGCATGGAGTTCAAGGCTCCCGGCACGGCTGCACGCCGTTCCGGAAGCCCTGAACCGGAACTTTAAAAAAAAAAAAAAAAAAAAGCGCCATGTGGTCCTCAAGTGCCGTCCGCGCGTGCGCTCGCCGTTCCTTAAAAGGGAACTACCACCCCACAATAACTTTACATGAATTGAGTCTTCATCTGGCGACTAGCTGCTTAGTAGCGCTAGTCTCCAGAAATATTACCTGGTTTGAAAGATTTTGCAGTTTTTCCGAGGCTCACAGTAGCAGGAAGTATGGACATCTCGTCATAGTGACGTCCGTGCGCCTGTGCTGTCAGTCCCTTTTGGAGCAGCTAGTCGCCAGATGAAAACTCAATTCATGTAAAGTTATTGCGGGGTGGTAGTTCTCCTTTAAGGGGTTAACAGTCAAACTGCAATTTTCTTTTGTTTTCTTACTGTGGGGAGCCATGTGACTCCAGCTCTCCCATAGAATGCATTATATAAAAAGAAACATGCCCTTTGGACACCAGATGGTGCTGTTACAAAAAAGGGCTTAAACATTTTGAATAAAAAAAAATCTCTTCAGTTGGAGTACTCTTGTTTTATTTAGCAGGAAAAGCATTATTAAATACATTTTGTCTTTAGAAAAAAAAAAGTTTACTGCTCCTTTTAAGGAGAGAATAGTGCAGTTCTTTCCATATATTGATGTTGGCTTTATTCATTGATGAAAACCCATAAGGGTATTTATCAATGAGAACATATTTCCATTTACTGAATAAAACGGAGTGCACAAGAAAATACAATACAATACAAAATTGGCATAATTAGAACTATGTGTGATTGAGAAAAACATATGAACTTTATATGTCCGGATGTGTGCTGGGGGGTGGTCAGACCCATTGGCTAACATGTGGGAAGATGCACTAATGTAAGAGAAGTCACTCTAGTGAGAGAGCACTCCAATTCCTAATATTCTATGAAGCCGCTTTTTTAAGGTGGAGAGATCATAGAACCTTATGTAGAAAGCAAAATATGAGTAATTCTGGAGCAAACCAAGGGCTCCAATGGGAACAAATAAACCGATCCAAAATCCCCATACACTGAAATGAGGCATTTAATGCCTTGAATTCTAGAAAGGTCACAATCCCAATGCGAAGCAATGAGTTTGATAACTCTTTGGCATTCAAGGGGTGTAAACGCACCCTTTTCAGTCAGTTTGAATGTCTATCCCCATGATACAGTTGGTATGCTCCAAAATATCTCATTCTATTTTCTGCATAAGGCCCTTAACCCCTTAAGGACCAGCGGTCCCGGGGTGTGCTGTCCCTTAAGGACCACATAGGAAACGTTGACGTGCCGTCCCACGTGACTGATGACGTGGGGCAGCACGTCGAACGGGGGACTAAAAGAGATCACTCCGGTCTTGGAGCGATCAACTTCTGTCCCAGGTATTACCCGGTATTACCGGTAGTAGTAAAAGTACATGACGTGTCAGGACCGTCACTGGTCCTTAAGTGCCGGACCAGCGTGACGGTCCTGCCATGTCAGTGGTCCTTAAGGGGTTAACCATTTGAGTACTAGGGAGGTATCTGCGTTGGCTACCTCAGTGGCACTGAAATGGTTAATGCATGTTGTTGTTTTTTGGTTTTTTTTTTTTTTTTTTTTTTTTTTTTTTGTAGTCTGTGTTTTTTTCAATGTAATTGTTACTGGTGGTATCAACCCCTAACACCCCAATGTTTGTTAAAATAATCCTCATACATGCTAAGTGATTAATTAATGAATAATATATGTAACATGTACAACAAAATAGCTTTATTTTATCTAGGCATTTGTAATTCACCTTTTTAGAGAATCTACCCCATTGACCTTTACCAAAATCTCTTTAAAAAAACAAAAGTAAATACCGATAATATATTATTATTTTTACATTTGTCTGTGAAATAATAGTTGTCTTTTTTTTGTTTTGCAGGCAGGTTTGCTGTCCCCTGTTCCTGAGTTACGTGATTCCACTAGGCTCCATGAGTCTACTTATCTGGATGACTGCACTTTCAACCAGTGTGGGACTTACATTCACTCTGTTCGAGATCCTGTACATAATAGAGTAACATTGGTAGGTTTGAATTCTCAAAAGTGTATAAGAAAAAGATAACTTGCCACAGAAGTAGACAGAAAAAAGAGCATTTGGTAACTATGCCCTTATCAAAAGAGAGCTGCATTTTTATACCAGTTGAGAAAAGTCTGTCTTGAAGTTGGGGATCAGCAGTGTCAAAGACATTAAAGAAATTAAAAAGGATTACTAGAGAGAGTGCTTTTTTACATAGGCTTACTATATGGATCTGTGATGCAGCTATATTCAAAGCCACCCGACACATTTCATACCTTCAACTGCGTTCTTCCAGCGAACTTGTCACTGGAGGATGAGTAGCTAATGGCACGGAAATTGTGTCAGCCATATTTGATTGGCTGATACCCATCTGAGAAGAAAACAAAGAAAATTTGAGAAATTATATTACTGCTTCAGTGTAACTCAAATGCTAATCTCACTCATTCTCAAAAAGAGACAATTTCTTCGTGATTAATATGTGGCCATATACTGTGATTAAGATTTAACTTTTTATTTTTTCTTACCCACCTTTAGTAGGCTAGTATGACTATAATTTCTGATGTGTCATAGCTTGTGACACCTCAGGAAGTTTAAAATAAACACTATTTTCAGTATTTGAGTGTTGTCAATTATACTAATTCAGTGGGCATGTTCAAAGTAATAAAGATCATGTAAAGCATCCAGATCAATATTCCTTTTTTTTGCGGTGATCCACATCACTGGATATAGATCAGTGTGTACCCTTGGCTCAACGCATTTCGCCCCTAACAAAGCCTCATGTGCGGCAAAACTCTTGGGCCAAGTGTGCACACCTTTTCCTAATATAAAAGAATTGAATGTCAATATATTTATTAAATTGCAGCAGAGGCAATTATAGTCTTAGAATGTGGAATTCTGGTTTTCTGCAAGGGACTTTGTACAGGGCACCTCTGTGGTACTGTGATACGTACGAGAGACACCTTGCTCTGTTAAAATAGAAAATGATCTTAGTGAGAAACTGAATAGTAGAAGTCTGGCATGCAGCTTGGTCCAGCTAAGAAGTTTAATACACTACTAAGTAAAAAACGGGCTTAGGAAAGGGAGACACTGAGCCGGAGGGCCACCCACGAGGCTTGCACGGGAATAGATGTACACTAAAAAAAAGTCTGAAACTCAAACCTTTGTGGATCACATGAGGAACACAATGCAATAATTACTGTTATCTAGCTCCTAGTCTTGCCTTGTCTTAGTCTTGTCTCTTTTTGAGAAGAATGAGCAAGATAATTAGAATTTGAGTTACACTGAAGCAGTAATATAATTTTTCTCAATCTTTTCTTTTGGAGTATTAATATATAGACTTGCGGCATATCTACTATACAAATCTACACACAAATCTATATATTATTGTACCCATCTGAGCAGGCCAGTTTTTGAGGTTGACATGAACATTGTAATCTCCAGTATTGTTTCTCTGGACAATCCCCTGGCAATTCTATAATCACTGTACAGGTCCATCATTCACTAAGCTGCAGGTGAGTTGCAGAATGTTGCATTGGTCTGCATCCATGAAAGGCCATAGTTGCTAACGGAACAGTCCAACGAGCTCTCCATTATATGTTCGACATGGGTGGCATCATGCAGGCTTCTGCTCTGTGTTGAACATCACCTTAGACTTGCAAAAATAAACAGTACGATTTTGGAGCAAACAAATTACACCATTGGAGTGCCATTGATTTAACTGGAGCTTATACCTTCAATGCTAGGAAGGTCACCTGTAGCATTCATGTTGTTAGAAAATGCATTTCAGTTAATATGTGCTGTGGTGCAGTTGTTTTACTCCTGAATTGCACCTAGTCTGCTTCAAGAATAAGACCTTTAGTCCTTGTATACATTTTAAACGGTGCCTGCAGTAGAATATATAGGGCCAAGTCTGGGTATGGCTAATGCATGCAAAAGGGCATTTTATAGGTCTTTATTCATTAAGTAACCTAAGAACATGTAACAGGAAAAACAATAAAGCCATGCAGGAGAGACTTACACTAACTCAAGAAAAATAATAAATATATGTCAGACAAAAGACAGAAGGCAGTTGCATGTGTGAATGAGGTTGGTGTAATGTTCTGCACATACACCTCTGTCTGCAAAATTGTTATGGGGGTTATCTTGTCATTGCCAGCTTTTTGTTTTCCTGCTATTATTTATTTGGTTGTAGGAAATGAGCAGTGGATCCATGATTAGGATCAGCATTCCTGACATAGCAACATCAGAACTGGGTGAGTTTTTAGTAAGGTTCTTGCTTTTATGTTACATTGGCTCGTTTTTATACAATGCTGTACATCTGATCAAACCCCATTCAAAGTATACTTGGCCATATTTGTTTTTTTTTTTTTCGTTTTAGGTCAGTGAGGCGGATGTACTACAGAAGTGTGGTGCAGTTCTGGAGCAACACAGCTGTACCATCAGGAGCAAATATTTTCTTTGTATTAAATGAGAAATTTTAAAGTGGAAGTGTCACCTTAATTCATGTTTGCATATTAGAAAACTGCATTAAATACCGCCTATATGTCATGCTATTCAAAAGACCTGCAAATGTACAGTTATTGAGATATTCACACTTGATGCATATGCTAATGTATTCTAATTGCGGTACCCATGCCACACCAGTGATGTTTTCATATTCTACTTAAGCTCATCAGTGACATGTCACATGCTGATGAATATGTCAATGACTTTACATATGCTAATGAACCTTTGTGCAGTACCAGGAAATGTTCACTTTCAGAAATAAGTGTGAATATCTCCTAATCTGTACGTCTGTTGGACTTTTGGTTAACATGACACATAGGCAGTGTTTAATGCAGTTTTCAAATATGCAAACTTGAATTCAAGTGAAAGATCCACTTTAATGTCTTGAATGCTAGAGAGGTCTCCAATGCATTTTGTAGCAAATCTTTCTAGCATTCAAGGGTTTAAAAGCAGAATTTAAATAAATGAGAATTTTGATAATTATTTGTACCCTATGATGTAATTGGTTTGCTCCAGAACGGCACTTTGTTTCCTTTTACATGAGCCTCAGTGTCACATGGAAACAGATTTAGAATACTTAAGTGTATAAATCTTCTTTCAATTCTGTGTGTTCTTTCATGTTAGTTGCCTTTTAAGAATGAAGGTGGGGGCATGTTGAAGATCAGTCATTTACTGGTTAATATCCACTGCTCTCAATTCTGGGATTAGCAGCTTTATAAACTTATAGCCATAATTGTACATTGCCTTCAAGATTTTTGTCCCAGTTCCTGCCAGTAGCAGCCTCATTCCGATTGACTGTGTAGGTGGATGTGACATCACAAAGCCAATAGGAATCATCTGCTGCTTTTCCAGAGCTTACGTCTCTAACACGAGTGCTGTACGCCAAGTGTGATTACATATGCAAAGCAAAGTGCCAGACTTACAGTCTGATTTTCTTTATTTCTTGGAATTCCGTGAAAGCTGTTATTGACTTTTATTTTTACTTCCTTCAACAGTTAAAAAATGTCTTCAAGCTGTTAAATACATCCTGCCAAAAGAAATAGCTGTTCAAATGCTGGTTAAGTGGTACAACTCCCACAATGCACCTGGAGGTCCCACAAACCACTCCGAATGGAATGTATTTGTTACCTGCCTCATGAATATGATGGGTTACAACACGGACAAGTTATCCTGGACACGCAATGTAAGCTAACTGACGATCACCATGAATTATCAGAAAAAAAGCTTTTTAACCCCTGAGTACTAGAAAGCTCTCCAACACATTAAGAAGCATTGCATTGGAGACCACATATGTCCAATGGGGGTTAACTTGTTATTGTTTGGCCTTAAATAACAGTTTTGTCTTGCAAATACCTATAGTATCAAAGGCTACAGATAATTTTAAATGCACTAAATGTATTTAGATTAAACATATAGTATTAAGATAATATTTATTTTTTTGTTTTCTTGTTAAACCTTTTAGTGCCAGAGCAATGTGTTGCGTAGCCCACTGGCACTCAAATGGTTAAGTGGTAGAAAGCATGGTGGTAACAAAATGGTTTTACTTTAGCATCATTTAAGTGCTTCCTTCTGTTAGATGATATTTTTGTGTATTCAATCAAGTCATCCATTCCCAAAAGAAGAGAGACTGTACTCTATAGCAACTGTGCTTTTCTTTCTTCTTGTAGCTCGACTTTGAAGGCTCACTCTCACCAGTGATTGCTCCAAAGAAGGCCAGACCTTCAGAAACTGGATCAGATGAGGTAAATGGCACATACACACAAACATAATACAAAGAAAATTGATTTTATTTCTAGAAGATCTGATTTAGTTTCCTTTCATTAGATGATTAAACGGGAACTACCACCCCTGTAGAAGTTTGAATAATAACTAAATATAGTGATTAGCTTGAATACTTGTTTTCATTTGTTATAAAATTCTTGATATGGCTAAATTTAAATATTTAAAAATGATTTAGAGTCTCGATCCAGCCTTCTCAGATTAATATTTTCCCTTGTAAGCTGGAGCTCTCTCTAGCCAATGAGCAAACTCCAGCTTACATAGAGGTATCCTCTGTCATTGGAGGAGGCTGGATCAAGACACTGCTTGGAGAGGGGAGCAGCGGAAGATTGACAGACTGCAAAGCAGAGCTGTACCCGCAGTCTGTCTGGAAGTAAGGCCTCTAATCATTTTTAAATCTTTAAATTTAGCCATTCCATGAATTTTATACAAGATTAAAACATGTATTCAAGCTAATTGCTATATTTAGTTAATTATTAGCCAAACTTGTATAGGGTGATAGTTCCCCTGTAAGTACTTCCAGAAACACATTGTTCAAAAAGGCATGAAAAGCAATGTCCATGTTGATATACTTTCCTTAACCCCTTAAGGACTACGTGACGTAGTAGGACCGTCACGGTCCTTATACCCTTAAGGACCAGTGATGGTCATAGCACGTCATGTACTTTTTACTTACAGTGCTCTACCGGGAGAACTGTAAGTAAAAACAGGGCCTAAAATTGATCGATCCAAGACCGACGCGATCTCTCTTAGGTCTCAAACCGGCGCGCCGGTACGCGTAACAGGTCACGTGTACCAGCGTGTCGGCAAGGGTCAAAGCGGTCCTTAAGGGAAGGTAACTTCCCTGGACCGCTGGTACTTAAGGGGTTAAAAAGCAATTGGTGTGAAAAACAAAAAACAAAAGCATGTTTACCCTTCTGGCACGCTAAAGGTTAGAGCTCAGAATTTTACTAGTTAAGTGCTCTTATTCTCACCTCTGTGTACAAGTCCATTTCCAGCTTATTGTACTGCTTCCTGTAAGAGCTGAAGCTGCCATTGGCAGCCTCATTCATTTTGCCTCTTCAGGTGGGTGTAAAATCACAGCAGCCAACAGGGATCACTACCCGCCTCTCTGGAGCTTTCAGCATCATCTCTGGGGGTAGAAGCTCAGGGTGGACATATACAGTGAAGGCTATAAATTTATCATGCTCTTTAAAGAAGAGTTGCTCTTTAAAGAAGATCTGTCATTACACAATGTTTAGTCTGAAACTGATCTATTAAAATTGCCTATACCTATGTTGTGTTTTTTTTTTTTTTTTTATTGTAATGGTCTTAGAGGTTTTTTGATTTAGTAGTTAGAAACTTTTTAAAATAATGGGAATGTAAAAAAAGATAGCACACAGTGCATTCAGTGCTGCTGGGAGAGTATATTATTGTTTTAAATCCTGGTCTAATGACAGAAAACTCTGGAAACTGAGATCCAGGTAGCTCACTGTCAGGGATGTAAAGTTAAAATAAAGTATATGCAATTTGACTCTACGTGTTGTTTATGTGCTGAATATGTAAAGGCTAAACAAAGGGTTACTATTCATATAACTACAGTACAGCTGAGTTTTCTGGCACAACAGCATGGATAATTAATTTCTCTGTCGTCCAATACAGGTTACTGGTAACTTTGGCTAGGCGATCCGCCCCTTTAAGTAGACAGGAACAATTCTAGAAATGACTGCAGGGGGTGGAGCCTACCTTCCCTCCTTGGCTGCAGCTAGCCAGCCATCTCCAGAAAGATGTGTTCCTTGGTGAAGATAACACAAGCAAGAGAACAGTTCTGCTATCGTTTTAGAAACTTTTTTATTTTTCTCTTAGATATGGAATACCTCCATTAGGCGGATTGCCATAAATGACAATGCCCTTAAATGTGGCTAGCTCAGTATCCAGGTGCTTTTTTGTGGACCTTAAGCCCTGAGGGGGAAAATCTTGATTCTAAGTGCTTCCCCAGGAGTTACCCACTGAGGTTACTCCATGGTAATCTGAAGACAGAAGATCTGCAGGAAAGGTGACCAACCCTTTGAGTGCTGCAGGTCCACTTGTCCCACAGTGCCCCTCTGCACAGGGGTTGTTCCTGGGAGTTCTTATTGCAAACTCCTGCAGTTACTGGGTCTTTTCTGTTATGTCTGTCAGTGTTCGGAGCAACTTTATGTGGTAAATTAACCCTTTAACTGCTGATTGGCATCTTTTGGGGTGGTTATTGGCACTTTCCATACTGGGTTCAGTGTTTTCTGGGTCTCATTACATGTTCTAGTGATGATTCATGTATTTTTATTTCTCAGTTCTAACTTTGACAAAATTGTGTTCCGCTCCTTTAAAGGGATAGTAATACTTCGTTTTAACTTTATTTTATTTTGTAGGCATTTAAAAAACATGAAGAATGATATAAGTCTTATCTCTCAAACCTTTATGGTTTATGAGATATTCACAAGCAAAGTTTCCCCTCCCGCCCCTTTTACCTAGTGTAAGCCATCTGTTCTCAGATGTGAATCTGGTTGTATGACCAGACAGATCACAGAAGGGTACAATCTTCTTTGTATAAAAACAATGAAAGCCCTTCCCCCCTTGACAAGTTTTTCAGCTTTTTCCATTATCTTAATTGAAGATTGTCCCTCTCTGCAGTCTACCTGGGCACCTCCATTCTGATCTGGTTGAACGGGGGGGGGATACTTTGTTTGTGAATATCTCTTAAACCATAAAGGTTTGAGAGATAAGACTTGTATCATTCTTCATGTTTTTTTAATGCCTACAAAATAAAATAAAGTTAAAACGAAGTATTACTATCCCTTTAAAGCGCGCTTTACCGCATAGACGCCATTGCTCCATTCACTTCTATGGAACTGTACAGTTTGGGACATATCTCTGCAACTGCTCAATATAGCAACTTCAGAGATGTCTCATTTTAATTGTCTGACCTTGCTCTATCATCCGGTTCACATTGCATGTGTTTTGGGGGGCACTGTTGAGGTACTTTTTCTGGGAAAACTACATTTCCCATGAGCGCTTGCTATGCGACCATGTTTCTGATTGGCTCCCACCGTGACAGTCATTTTGTGAGCTTTGCAGAACGAGTATCCTACGCAGGGCTTGGTCTCTCCTTCTCTCCTCTGCAGATTAACCCTTTGCCTGCCAGATAAGTGTATTTTAGCAATTTCTGGGGTGAAATTTTAATCTTACACACTGTAAATTGGGTAATTAATTATTCTGAACGTTGTTGACACTGTGAAAATGTCTACTCCGTTGGAGCATGGGGCCAGGCCTAAGACTTAGGACTCTGGGGTCTCTGTATCCCCCATTGCGCATTGCTCCTCATGTCATACAGGGTTGCCTAGAGAATTCTCAGGTCATTTATGCCCAGCATGTTCTGATGTCCCTGAATCTATCCCAGGGACCTCCAGCCATGCATTAGAGCCAGTTTGGGTGCAAGAGTTCAAGGCTGCTACCAGGGACCTTAGGTCTATGTTGCAACTCTTTCCATCCCAGTTACAGGGGGTCTTCCATTCCTGGCAGATCCCTTCCTCAGTCAGATCTTCCCTGCCCAAACCACAAGGAGTACCTGATGTTTCAGATTCCTCTGAAGAGGAACTGTTGGTGGATTCAGATGTTGAGGAATGTTCTGCTGTGGGTTCCTCTCAATTTTTTGTTGATCCTTTTGAGGTTGATCCAGAACCCTCGGCTGAGGGCCTGATCAGGGCCGTCTTAAACACGTTAACATTCCCCCAGTTCATGAAGTTTCCTCAGATCCCTCTTCATCTGTGTTCCTGGAGCCTACAAAGCCCCATACTTGTTTTCCACTTAACCCCACTCTGAACTGCCTAGTGGCTGATGAGTGGAAATCTCTGGACAGAAAGCCTTCTGTTTCCAAGAAGTTTGCTAAACTTTTATGAGGCGGCACTTGCTTAATGGGTTCATCCCCCTGAGGTGGACGCCCCTGTCTCAAGGCTATCCAAGTCTACCACCTAACCAGTTTCTGATGCATCCTCTCTGAAGGACTGGACTGACAAGAAGCTTGAAGTTTCCCTCAAGCCCATTTTTGCCACTGCTGGTACTGCCATGTGTCCAGCATTCGCTGCAGCATGGGTTAACTAGACCATTGCGGTCTGGACTGAACAACTCACCCTAGCTGTACGTCTGGGTGATTCCTCTTCGGATATGTTGCGGCTTCTTGCCAACATATCTGAGGCCCAGCACTATGTTTCTGCTGCCTTGTTTGATGCTATCCGTCTGGCGGCAAGGGTTTCCACCATGTCTGTGGTTGCCAGACAAGCTCTTTGGCTCAAGATCTTGGCTGCTGACACCGCTTCTAAGAAAACCTTGCTGTCCTTGCCCTTTCAGGGTGCATCCTTATTTGGGCCAGATCTTAAGAATCTGATTAATTAGGCCACTGGGGGTAAGAGTACTCATCTGCCCTTGGTCCCCAGGAAGAAACCTCCTCTTAAGCATACTAGGTTTTTTCGTCCCTTTCAGACTGAGACACGTCCGGCAAACCAGGTGGTTCCCTCAGCTCCACGTGCCTCCTCCAAGCCCAAACAGCAATGGAAGCCCAAGATCTCCTCCAAGCCCAAGGCTTCCAAGACTTCTCCGGCATGACTCGCCGAACCCGGGTCCCCATTCAGCTGTGGGTGATTGTGTTCGTCACTATCACAGCATTTGGGAGGATTCAGTGGTGGACCCGTGGGTTTTACAACTAGTGGAGGAAGGTTACAGGATCCCTTTTGCCTCTCTTCCTCCCTTTTGCTTTTTCCCCCTCTCATACGCCCCAGGGCATGGAAAAACGCCATCTCTTCTACTGCGCTATCCAGTCTCTTCTGGACAAGGATGTTCTGGAACCTGTTCCGGTACAGGACAGAGGTACGGGTTTTTACTCAAGCCTCTTTGTAGTGTCCAAGAAGGACGGCGGTTGTTCAGTTTTGGACTTGAAGGATCTCAGTTCCTTTGTGATCCCGTCTCATTATCACCAGGAGTCCTCAGGACGGTGATAGCTGCTATGATTTCGGGGGAATTTGTTGCTTCTCTGGACCTTCAGGACGCATATATACATATCACCGTTCATCCAGAGAGCCGGCAGTATCTCAGATTTGCCTGCGACCAAGGGCATTTTCAGTTCTCCGCTCTTCCCTTTGGTCTGACTACAGCAACTCAGGTCTTCAACCATGTCGTGGGAGCCTTAGTGTCCGTCCTCCACCGGGATGGCATCAGAATTACTCCATACATGGACGACCTGCTTCTGAAAGCCCCCTCTGCAGAACTTCTTCGTCAGCAGATTCAGGACTGCATTCACACTCTCGCCCATCATGGGTGGATCATCAACTTGGACAAGTCGGATCTTGTTCCGTCCCAGCGTCTGGTCTTCCTGGGCCTTCTCTTCGACACTCAGCAGAACACGGTGTTTCTCATGGAGGAAGTGGCTTACCAGATTGCACACAGGGTTTTGGCTGTTCTAGCTCAAGATCCAGTTCCAGCCAAGAAGCTATCCTCTCTGGTGGGGAAATTCATCTCCACCATGGAAGCAGTCCGCTTTGCCATGGCTCACACCAGGGAGCTCCAGTGGTTTGTGATCCAGGTATACCAGGGTCAGCCAGACCTTCTACAGATGTCAGTATCCCTCCCTCTTCATGTGGAACTGAGTTTGTCGTAGTGGCTCGACCTCTTCAATCTCCTGAAGGGCAAGTCCTTCCTGATATCCTTCTGGACCACAGTGACAATGGATGCCAGTCTCTCTGGCTGGGGAACGGTCCTGGGTCGCCTGAGTGCTCGGGGATGGTGGTCTTCAGAGGAATCTCTCCTTCCCATCAATGTATTGGAACTTCAGACAATATTTCATGCCCTTCATCACTGGACTCCCCAGCTGGAAGAATGCCCAGTCTGGGTTCAGTCTGACAACGCCACGGCTGTGGCTTACATCAATAAGCAGGGCGGAAGAAGAAGTCTTGCCACTTGGTTAGAGGTCAATGCTGTTTTGTCCTGGGCAGAAGAACGCATTCCTGCCATATCCGCAGTGCACATTCCAGGTGTAGACAATGTCATGGCGGACTTCCTCAGTCGACACACAATGGACAGCGGAGAGTGGGAACTGCATCCAGAGGTGTTCAACCTCATTGTTCAGAAGTGGGGTCTTCCTTGTATCGACCTGATGGCGACAAGACACAACCGGAAAGTTCCAAGGTTCTACTCTACTGGAGGGATTCTCTAGCTTTGGCAGTGGATGCCATGTCCATTCATTGGTTATTTCCTCTGGCTTGTATCTTCCCTCCCCTTCCTATGCTGCACAGGGTGTTACGGAAATTGAGACTGGAGCGATGTCCAGTAATTCTGGTTGCTCCGTACTGACCTCAAAAAGTTTGGTTTCCGGAGCTTCTGGATCTGTCAGTGACGGAGCAGTCTGGATCTTCTCCTCCATAGTTACCTGTGGAAAGAGGGACGTTCATTGTCTACCTTTGATGGTTTGGAAACTGAATCCTCAATATTGAAGAAGAAAGTTGTTTCTTCTGGTGTAGTGGCTACCATGCTTAGTGCTCGCAAGCCAGTTTCCTCAAAGGCCTACCATCGTGTCTGGTCGTCCTTTCTATCTTGGTGTGCTGATAAGGACTTGTCTCAGGAATTTGATCTGCCCACGGTCCTGGCCTTCTTGCAGGATGGTGTGGATAAGGGCCTCCGTTTGAGTTCCCTTAAGGTTCAGACTTCTGCTCTCTCTGTTTTCTTTCAGAGGCGCATTGCTATCCTTCCTGGTGTCAAGGTGTTTTTCCAGGGCGTTGCTCATACTCGCCCTGTCTTTAAGGATCCTGCTCCTCAGAACAATCTTAATCTGGTTCTGGGTGTTCTTCAGCACCCTCCCTTTGAGTCCTTGGCTACTATTCCTCTACACCTTCTGACATGGAACATGGCCTTTCTCCTGGTGATCGTGTCTGTTTGCCATGTTGCGGAGTTGCATGCTCTGTCCTGTAGACCACCATTTTTGGTGTTTCACAAGGACAAGGCGGTGCTTCGCACCTCTCAGGAGTTCCTCCCCCAAGGTGGTTTCAGAGTTCCACATCAATCGGGAGATTGTGGTGCCTTCTTTCTGCCCTGACCCCACCTCTGACAAGGAGAGGGATCTCCATCTGTTACATGTGGTGTGTTGATTCAAGTTTTATGTACATCACACTGAGTCTATCAGGCAATCAGACGCGCTGTTCGTCACTCCTGAGGGTCCCAGGTCAGGAAGACCTGCATCCAAAGTGACTATTGATTCTTGGATCAAGTCCACTATTCGTAAGGCTTATGACCTGAGGAAGAAGCCTGTCCCTTTCAGGGTCACGGCTCATTCTACTTGTTTTATTGGGCCTCTTGGGCTTACAAGAATCAGGCCTCTGCTGAGCAGTTGTGCAAGGCTGTCACTTGGTCGTCTGTGCACACCTTTTCAAAGCACTACCGTGTTGATGTGTTGGCATCGGCTGATGCTAGCATTGGGAGGAAAACCCTGGAGCAGTTTTGCCTGTCTAGGATTTTCTTTTGTTCCTGGTTCTTCCTTCACTTTTGAGCCCCGTTGGCTCTAATTCAGTGTGCTGCGTAATAGTCTGGGGTGTTGTTACCCCTGTTCAGTGTCCGTTGACATTTTATTGTTGTTGGGCTATCTCTGATATGATTTCATATACGCTCTGGTGACTTTGGGGGACTTGTGCCTGGTCCTTGCCTTACTTCCCACCTCTGGGAAACTCAATGGTTGGACATCCCCAAAGTTACCAGTAACCTATATTGGACGACAGAGGAAAGAGGATTTTAGTCTTACCTGTTAAATCCTTTTCTCTTAGTCCATACAGGTTACTGGTCTCCCACTCTGTCAAGAGATCATGCTTGGCTCTCCTGTGGCAGAGCGTGGGGGTCCTTCGGGGTCACGCTCACAGGAGTCTTCTTTCCTTCCACTATCTAATCATAGTTAGTGTCTCAAATCTTTCTGGAGCTGGTTGGCTAGCTGCAGCCAAGGAGGGAAGGTAGGTTCCACCCCCTGCAGTCATTTCTAGAATTGTTCCTGCCTGCTTAAACGGGCAGATCACCTACCCAAAGTTACCAGTAACCTGTATGGACTAAGAGAAAAGGATTTAACAGGTAAGACTAAAATCCTCTTTTCCTATATATGCTCAAAAGGGACTGACAGCGCAGGCGCACGGACGTCACTGTGATGTCCCTAAAATGCCGAATCAAAGTTAAGTTATTGCGGGGTGGTAGTTCCCCTTTAAAGGGATAGTATTGTTTCATAATAAAAGCAGCTTTAATTAATCATCATAGTATTTGGACTTTGGAGAGTGTTATTTCAATTTTGTCAGAGTTGCAGTTCAAGAGTAATTCAATAACAAAGTATCCCCCTCCTGCCCCTTTTACTGATGTAACACTGCTCAGCCAGATCAGAAGGGAGGTGCCCAGGTAGACTGCAGAGAGGGACAATCTTCAATTAAGATAAGGGAAAAGTGTTGAGAGATGAGACTTATATCATTCTTCATGTTTTTTAATGCCTACCAAATAAAATAAAGTTAAAGGGATAGTAATACTTCGTTTTAACTTTATTTTATTTTGTAAGCATTAAAAAAACGTGAAGAATGATATAAGTCTTATCTCTCAAACCTTTATGGTTTAAGAGATATTCACAAACAAAGTATCCCCCGCCCTGTTCAACCAGATCAGAAGGGAGGTGCCCAGGTAGACTGAAGAGAGGGACAATCTTCAATTAAGATAAGGGAAAAACCTGAAATACTTGTCAAGGGGGGAAGGGCTTTCATTGTTTTTATACAAAGAAGATTGTCCCCTTCTGTTATCTGTCTGGTCTTACAACCAGATTCCACATCTGAGAAGAGATGGCTTACACTAGGAAAAAGGGGCGGGAGGGGAAACTTTGCTTGTGAATATCTCATAAACCATAAAGGTTTGAGAGATAAGACTTGTATCATTCTTCTTGTTTTTTTAATGCCTACAAAATAAAATAAAGATAAAACGAAGTATTACTATCCCTTTAAAACAGTGCTACTATCCCTTTAAAGAGATTGCATTGTTTCACAAAAAAAGCAGCTCCAAATAATCTCCATATTATTTGGGTTATGGAGATTATTTCAGTACTGTCAGAGTTGTAGTTCAAGAGTAATTGAATGATAAAGTATCCCTCTCCCCTCCCTTTTACCTAGTGTAATCCACCTCCCCTGAGATGTGGAATCTGGTCTTTTGACTGGACAGCTCACAGCAAGGGACAATCTTCTTACTGTGAACAGAAGGAAAACCTTTCCCCCCTTGACGACAGGTTTTTCAGGTTTTAACATATGCTCACTGAAGATTGTCCCTCTCTGAGATCCATCCGGACAGTTGAGGTGAGCAGTGTTACATCAGTAAAAGGGGCAGGAAGTGGATAATTTATCATTCAATTTCTCTTGAACTACAACTCGGACCATATTGAATAACGCTCTGTATGGCCCAAATACTATGAAGATTAATCGGAGCTGCTTTTTTTGTGAAACACTGCTATATATTTAAGTTGGCACATTTGCCAAAATGCAAGTGCTCTTCTTTGAAAGAGCCAACGGAAACATTCACAGATATAGAGCATTGTTCTTTTAGACCTTTGATTGAATTTAATAGTAAACTATATTGCATATGCTTCTTTCAGCAGCTCGATGAAGCAGATTTCCATGCACTTCCAACTTACTGTTGCGTCATTTGGCCTTATACACAAAGAAAGGTGGAGCAATTTTAGGGCAAACCAGTTGTTATTTGTCCTTTCTGATGCAGTTTGTTTGCACCTCTTTCATTGTGCCTATGGCCAATTGAACATACAAGCGATTGACAGTGACTTCTTGTTTCAGGCTGTATTTATTGCTAATGATTATGATGTTTTTCTCCAGTAACCCTTTGAGTACCAGACTGGTATCCAATGCATTGCATTGCCATGTGGTGGAATCCTCTGACACTCAAAGGGTTAACAAATATGCATTTGTGTCTTTGTTAGGACTGGGAATATCTGATTAATTCTGATTACCACCGAAATGTTGAGTCTCACATTTTGGCCAAAGCTCTGCAGCTGGAACCCTTGGATTTGCTGACACCTAAAGATGACATCCAGAATGTCTTATACCTTGACTCCACGTCCCTTCTCTTCAGTCACATCCCTGCCATTTTCTTTGTTCTTCATTTGGCTTATGAAGAGCTCAAACTGAACACTTTAATGAGAGAGGGGATTCGTTCCCTGGTGATGCTTCTTCTACAGCTGGCAAGGTGTGCATTATTGTATTTTAATTTCCCCATATTTCTCAATTATACTTAAGTCATTAGACATGATCATATTTCAGATTCTGGCCGAATTTTTTCTGAGAGGAGAAATTGGCCCACAGGATCTTTTCACCTCTATTTGTGTAAAAAAAAAATGTATTTTGTACTGTAAGAGTTTTTCTTTGACTGTGGACGCAGATAAAATTATCTGGTGTCCCTGGCCCTTTGTGGACGCTACGAGTTTAGAGGCTGTTTTCAGGAGTAAAGAATGAAAACCTGCTTTATGGGAGTCCTGCTCCTACTGACCGAAACTATGTCCTCCAAGGGACATAGATGTAAACGATGCAGAGCAAATGCATCTCCGTTTCTGACAGTTTGTATATACCAGGATAGGTGATGCGAAAAAGGTAGTTGCCACACATCTTATCAATAGTGCAGTAAGGTGCTTTACATGGTACCCTTCAATGTGAGCTGTTGTAATTTGATTGAATATAGTCTTTATCCAGTGTTCTGTAAAGCTACATGTAGTCTGTATTTCAGAACATTAACCCAATGAGTGCCAGAGAGATATCCAACGCATTACATTGCAAATCTCTGACACTCAAAGGGTTAAGGACCAGAGGAGAATGTCTTGAACGCAAAAGCAATGAGCTGCACAACAATCTGATCATTAAAAGGTAAAATGAGAAGTAATGTTTCAGTATGAAAAAAAGCGTGTGCATAATATATATATCTATAATATTTACTAAGACTTTTCCTGCTGAGGAGGCAAGCTTTGGTGACCTATCTAGTTTTCAATGGGTAAAAAGCCCAATTTAAATCATTAGAAATTTCTATTTGTCCCCTGTGCGTTCAATCGTTGCCTTACTTTGCTTTCATACATAAGTCCCAGTGTCTCCCCTACAAATTTGGTTTGTGTGTGATGGACAGTGAGGCTTTGTGATGTGGTAAAGTTTCACAATTCTCAATGATGGGCTTTTATTTATGTATTTTGAGTGATAACTGGGTATACTGCTCCATCTTAATAATTGTTCCTCTGGGACGGTTACTACATAGATAGAAATGTTTCACAAAAAAAGCAGCTCTGATTAATCTTCATAGTATTTGGGCTATGGAGAGTGTAATTTGTATGCCGTCAGAGTTGTGGTTCAAGAGTAATTGAATGATAAAGTATCGCCCTCCTGCCACTTTTACCTAGTGTAAGCCACCTCCCCTCAGATGTGGAATCTGGTCCCTTGACCAGACAGTTCACAGCAAGGGGCAATTTTCTTAATGTGTGCATAGGGAAAACCCTGCCCCCCTCCCCCCTTGACAGGTTTTTCCCTTATGCTCACTGAAGATTGTCCCTCCCTGCGATCTATCCAGACAGTCTTGCTGCTCTGAGGTGAGCAGTGTTACATCAGTAAAAGGAATGGGAGGGGGATACTTTATCATTCAATTACTTTTGAACTACAACTCTGACACTGTTGAAATAACACTCTCCATGGACCAGATACTATGAAGATTAATTGGAGCTGCTGTTTTTGTGAAACATTACTATACCTTTAAAGGTTCTCAGTTCAGTATTTAGGGCTCACTTAGTGAAGACTTTCAGGATCTTCTCACGTGGGCACTGGTGGAGTAAACCTTTAATATAATCCATTATAATTGCATTTATTTTTTTTTCCTTTATTTTAGGGATTTAAATTTAGATGCCTATATGGATTTTTACTTCAGAGATTATCCAACTCTCGCTAAAATCTCTCACCAGACTTGTCAAGTGGAGCCAAGTAAGATTCTCAGTTTATCTGTAAACCTGTGGCCTGTCTCTTGCGTTATTACCTCTGGTGACCGTTTGGAGTGTGGGAGAGCATTTTGGAAAGTTGTTTTTTGCTGGAGTGTATGAAATTTAACCCTTTGAGTGCCAGAGAGGTATCCAGTTCATTGCAATGTGTTAGATACCTCCCTGGCACTTAAAGGGTTAAGTATATATTGTTGTTGTTTTTTTTGCGTCTCCATGTGTGCGTTTTGTGGAAACTAAATTTGTCAGATTTGTGTGCATGTTGAGTTGGTTTGTTCCAGAATTGCAATTTTTTTGGTTACTGCATAAGGCCCTTTGGCCCATATTTATAAAAGCAAGCTGGAGTTATTCTGGAGTAAACCAACTGCACCATAAGGACACACACAAACATTCCTGTGGCATTAAATTGTGCTTTTAACCCCTTCAATGATGGGGAGGTCTCCAAGGCATTGTGAAGTAATGCAGTGAAGACCTTTCTGGCATTCAAGTGGTTAAAAAGCTCTATTCCAGTACATGGGAATTTAGAATTTTTTTTTTGTCCCGTATGGTACTGTTGATTTACTCCAGAATAACTCATTTGCTTTTATAAATGTGGGCCTTTGAGACCTATTCAGTAAGCTGAGGAAGGGCAATTCTGGAGCAAACCAGATGCACCATAGGGGAGGATTGAAAAGCTTTACTGATGGGAATTATCCCCCTTGAATGCTTCACAAAGAATTTGGGACCTCTTTGTGTCACTGAAGGGGTTAAAAAACGAATTGAAATCTGAGTATCTAGAGAACGCTTGTCTCCTGTGGTGCCGTTGGCTTGGTCCAGAATTTGGCCCAATTTACCTTAATGACTATGGCCCTTGGAGCTGTTTTCAGAATTCCAGACAGTAGTTCTGGTTCAGACTGACTACTGCATGAGAGGAATATAACTCTTTGTATGCCAGAGAGGTATACAATGAGCTGCGTATCTCTCTGGCATGCAAAAGGTTAAAATTCCCATTGATTTAACCTTGGAGTGCAACACATTGTTTAGCAATGCACTGCATACTCCTCTGGCATTCATAGGGTTAAACTGTGTGTTAATTCTTTTGAATGCAACACATTCTTTTGGATTTTGGGGAATTTGTATTAGTACCCATTGTTCTAGCTGGGTGGCTTGGTTTAATTCCTGAATCCTGCCACTAGTGCAGGAATGGGCAACTTGAGGCCCTCAAGCTTCTGCCAGGGAATGATGGGAGTTGTAGTCTGGCAACAGCTGGAGGGCTTTGCATTGCCCATCCCTGCCTTAGTGTCATCTGGGCATATCCATCAGTGAACAAAACAAATAATGTTTCCAAGTACCTGTTCAATAAAACAGGAACCAGTGAGTCAATCCCTGAGCTCTTCCACCTTTGTAGCACCCTAGGAGTTAAAGACCTTATTTAACCCCTACATTGTTAAAGGGGAGTCCCGATGCATTGCAAAAGTAATGCGTTGATCACCCATCTGGCACTCAGAGGTTTATATCAATGGTATTTATTTATTTGCCATCTGTGGTGCAGCTGGTTTGATTCATTATTGCTCCACTTTGTTTTATATGCTTTCCCCAATGTTTTAAAAAAATGTACTTAAAGGGATAGTAATACTTTGATTTAAAAATCTCTAAAATTGTAGATATTAATAATATAATTAGAATAAGCTACTTCCCATGTTTCAAAACATCATAGTTTTTGTGTTTGTAGCTTTTAAACTTCTCCGCCTCCCGCCCCTTTCTCATACGTCAGCGCTCTAGCTGACAGCTGCAGAATCCGGTCATTTGACCAGACAAGGCTCTTCAGCAGAGCCAAATCATGATATTTATGAAAAACTACTTAATTGGAACGGTCTACAAAGTGTGCTTGCAAACTATGACGTTTTGAGGCATAGAAAATAGCTTTTTCTAATTCTATTATTAATATTTACAATTTTATAGATTTTTATAACAAAGTATTAATATCCCTTTAACATACAAACTCTCTAATTCACCCTTTTTTGTGTCAGAGATGTTTAAAACTCATAGCTCTGAATTTTGCTGTACACATGCCTGGTCCTCAGAGGATTAAACTTCAAACATGCAGTATTGCCCTTTTTAAAGCCTCTGTTGTGGGACGGGCATCATGAGTTCCATTGGCTGTATGAAGAAAATGGTTGTTGGAGTCCTGTAACAGATGGAGTGCTTCATGTTGCCCTGCCTTGATATGCTGTCATCCACTCCTGCTGGGGGCAATATAATGATGTACACCAAAGCTTTTCAGGTGACTAAGGTCCTTTTACATCAGCTGAAGAGGTTCAAGCAACAGCTCCATAGGGCTGAAATGAAAATTCACCTTAACTTAAATTGGGGTTTTAATCCTTAAATGCTAGACACCTCTAACGCATTGGGGAGATCTCTAGTATTCAAGGGGTTAAAAGCCTCATTTTAAATCAATGGGAGCATGTGGAATTTTCATCGCCAGCAGTTCAACAACCCTAAAGTCTGAGAGCATACTCTCTGCTCCAACACCTGCCCATTGGGAAGCAGAGATGATTCACTCATACATAAGCAACACAAACATAATTGCTCCCTTAATCCATTCAGTATTACAGTGATGTTCATTGCACTCCCTTTGGCACTGAAGGGGATACAACTTTAACAGATATTGTCATTATCTATATAAGTTAATGCTGGTAATATTGTGAAGGAAAGCAAGGGCCACCATGTGTTGTATCATGACACAAATAAGGAATTAATTCATACCAACGACTTCTTGAGTTGAATTTATTTTTTCAAAATACATTTAGAAAAATGATAATAAAAACAGTGAACACGTTTCTTGACTGGCACAGCCTTTCATCAGATGGAATATACCTTTTTCTAATTGTAAAAATATGTATTTTGTGAAAATCAACTTAAGAATGGATGATGTGAGTTTATTCAATACAGAGATGCCCCAGTGGAAGAGGGATTAAGTGCTTCCATGAGCCTTCTGACCAGAAGTGACTCCACTGAACACGTCTGTCTGTCACAATCTGGTGAATGGCCAATACACTAAATATGTCTCTGCCAGTTCATTGTATGCATTCTCTTTGCATGGGAACACCTTGTTTCTTCTGTTAATGTTGTAATTCTTTCTGTGCCACGGAGGAGTGCAATGAATATCCCTATGGCCCTGAAAGGGTTAAAGGGATGGTAATGTTTCAAAATAAAAGCAGCTCCAATTAGTCTTCATAGTATTTGGGCCATGGAGAGTGTTATTTCAATACTGTCAGAGCTGTAGTTCAAGAGTAATTCAATGATAAAATATCCCCCTCACGCCCCTTTTACTGATGTAGCACTGCTCACCTCAGAACAGAAAGGTGGTGTTCAGATGGCTTGCAGAGAGGGACAATGTTCAATTGGTATAAGGGAAAAACCTGTCAAGGGGGTCAGGGTTTTCATTGTTCTCACAGTAAGAAGATTGTCCCTTGCTGTGAGCTGTCTGGTCTTAAGGCCAGATTCCACATCCGAGGGGAGGTGGCTTACACTAGGTAAAAGAGGCGGGAGGGGGATATTTTATCATTGAATTACTCTTGAACTACAACTCTGACAGTATTGAAATAACACTCTCCATGGCCCAAATACTATGAAGATTAATTGGAGCTGCTTTAATTTTTAAACATTACTATCCCTTTAAAGGACAGCAGCTGCTGTCTCTGGCTCCATAAAGAGCTATAGGGAGGACCCAACATGGTCATTCTCAGGATAGCGATGTTGGGAATGTGAACTCCAACAGCAAAAGCTGCTATTGGTGCATATGGCGATGTGCCACATTAATGTATACACACACCCATAAGAATATGATAATGGATGATTTACCTGCATTTGCAATTAGCCATTGTCAAACAATTTTAACCCTTTCAGTGTCAGAGGGATACGGAACGCATTATATGATAAAGGATAATTTACCTGCATTTGTAATTAGCCATTGTCAAGCAATCTTAACCCTTTCAGTGCCAGCGGGGAACTGGACCACATTATATGATAACAGATGATTTACCTGCATTTGCAATTAGCTATTGTCAAACAATTTTAAACTTGTCAAAGACATGGCGGATTCATGGCGATGTTGGCAGATTGTGTCAGATTGTTGGCAGTTTCACAGGGTAGACACCTTTATTGCATTCTGTTGATATGCAGTCAACACCACATTGCCACCCTGGCCCCCTATTGCCCTTCAGTGCATCTCTCCCATGCTGTCTTAGCGTTCTATTACCTCCACCCCTCACAGACACTGTACACTGCGTTGCGCAGCTCTAGCACTGAGAGGGTTAAGTGTTAGTGGCTGGGGTTGCTAGTGCAGGGCTAAGACAGGAAGTACATGCATGCCGTGCTTTCATTAGCATAATCTAGACATCTAAATTATTTTAAAAAAGTAGTTATCAAAATAAAAAATGGCAAATACAATATAATTGCCAAATATTTTTTCTTTTGGTGATAGGGTCCTCTTAAAACTTGGAATATTACTTATTTCGGTATTTCTATATGCAAGGATGGCTTAAGTAATTGTGGTCAATTGCTGAAAGTGGATCTTTCACTCATATGAAAGTGCCCCCAAATCATTATGCACATAGCGATATATTAATACTAGTATTAGCCTGAATAAGTCTGGAGTTATTGAGAAATCCAGCTTGTTCCGAGATGCACAGGAAGGCATTTTGTTGTAGTGGCATCTGTGCTCTTGCTCCGTCATTCCCTTCCTGTACCTTAAGGTACAGTGCAACTCCCCTCACCAATCCTAGTGAAGATCGGGACAGACAGTGCAGGAGCACAGATGTCTCATAGGCAAGATGTCTGCACTGATGCCTACCTTTGCATCTTGGAACAAGTTGGATTTCTCAATAACGCCAGAATTCTTCAGGATAATACTAGTATTGATATACATATTGCTATATGCATAATGATTTGGTGGGGGTACTTTAATTTGAGTGAAAGTTCCACTTGAATCATGTAAGGGACTTTGGGCTCAGCTCAAGTGCAGGTGATCCAATTATCTTTGGATATATTCAGAAATTCCTATCCTAGTCTAGTAAGAGTTGGAGATACAACCATTGCTACTTTTATTGAATGTAGCCATTTGGATGCTACTTTTTATGTTTATATTGAACAAAGTAAGTTTGTAAGTGAGGTGACACAATTTGCTCCTGAAATGCGGCAAATCGGATATTTTTTGCTGGTTTCTCTGCTTTGCACGCTGCTACAATTCTGTTCATGAGGGATCTTTAACAGAGCAGCAATATTGTATACTATTTAGTCTATTAAATGTATTTATTTTTCTCCATCTTCCAGCCCAGGTTGGATTCATGAGTTATCCTTGCTTCTTTACTGCTGAGCCACCGAGCATCTACCATTGGTTAAGCTCCTGTCTGAAGGGAGAAAAGGCCACAGTTTTCCCATATCTTCCAGGGATCTGTGAGCGAAGCAGGCTTGTAGTGCTGGTAACTTGCTGTTTTCTACTGTCTTTTTTTTTTTTTTTTTTTTTTTTTTTTTTTATACATACTCCTATGTAAATATAGTACAGCGCTCTTATTGCGTGCTAGTGGGGTGCACAAGGCATTGCATTGCAATGTGCTGCTCACCTCTCTGGCAATCCAAGGGTTAACCCTTTAAGGACTAGGGCAGTGTGCAATACCTTGTATTGGTTTCATAAAGAGCAACTAAAGACTTTCCACATGCCGAAACCCTTTATTACCCCTTTAAAAAAAAAAAAAAAAAAATCAAATATAACCATCAGATTTTATAAGCCATAATTAAAATTGGAATAGCAGCTGTGTAGGCGCTAGGAGACATGCTAGTGGCAGAAGCTTCATCATCAGAAATATATTTTATTTCTAGTAAAATTAGTCTTTGTAGAATTCTCTAGCAAGTGAGTCTGTGATGGCAAAAACACTAGACTTGTTTAAGAAAGTGACAGCCATCTGTTTAACTCTGAGTGCCAGAGGGGTATGTAACGCATTGCTTTACAGTGCATTGTGTAACCCTCTAGCACGCAAAGAGTTAACATATCAAGAAATGTATGCACTATTTACATGTAGAAGTAGATGATTCAGTGAGAAATCTAATTTTTATAGAAGTGAAAACTTTCCGGATTTATAAAAATGCTAAGCTGCATTGAGCCCCCCCAAAAAACAAACAAACAAACAAACCCACAGCTGTCAACTGTTGTCGGATAAGAAAATTGTCCCCATTGACTGGTAGCGAACTGGAGTAAGCAAGTGAAGCCTTCCTTGGCTTCACTTCCTGTATTGATGTCTTCAATAGACTGTGACAGGATTTTTGAAACCCAGCCCTCGTAGTTTATTAGGACTGAGAAAGCAGCCCCAGAACACTGAGAGGCACTTTATCTTTTTTCCTCTTTATTTTTCCCAGTGTCTTCTTTTTTTTTTTTCCCTTTCATTTCTTTTTCACTTTTTTTTGTTTGTTTTCTCATTTTCTTTGAATCTTTGCTTCTTTTTCTTTCTTTCGTTCATTCATTCTTTCTCTTTCTGTAAACTTGTTTTTGCTAGTTGCCCTTTAAAAGAGCAGTAAACATTTTTTAGGGCTTTTCCTGTATTTAAGGGATAGTAGTGTTTTCATTTAAGTAGATCGCCAAGTCTTTATTGTGAATCTAACACTTTGTGCTATATTTAACATTTTTATATAGTTCTAAAGATATTAAATGTAGAAGGATCCCCTTCCCACTGAATCTGCAATCCAGTCCCAGGACTGCACGGATGCAGTGAGGGACAAACTTCTGTCAGTAAATATATGGAAAACCTTCCCCTTCCTGCTGACAGGCAGGACGGATCGCGGACATCTTGCCATAGTGACGTCCGTGCGCCTGCGCAGTCAGTTCCCGCTGGCTCTAGTAGGTGTTCCTAGGAGCCGTTCGTCTCTGGAAGGGACTGACAGCGCAGACACGTGAACGTCACTATGGCAAGATGTCTGCGATCCGTCCTGCCTGTCAGCCGGGGAAGAAAGGGTAAATCTATTTAACAATGTAATAATTCTGTCGACT
The DNA here is from genome assembly GCA_037306005.1 of Rhinophrynus dorsalis. Lineage (NCBI taxonomy): Eukaryota > Metazoa > Chordata > Amphibia > Anura > Rhinophrynidae > Rhinophrynus > Rhinophrynus dorsalis. Next base: position 131,551,481 of record CM074720.1, on the reverse strand, counting down.
AGCGCTACTAAGCAGCTAGTCGCCAGATGAGGATTTACTTAAGCTAAAGTGTATTTCAGATGGTAGTTCCGCTTTAAGATGTTCTCAAAGGTACTAAGGCAGAATTCTTAAGTACCATTTGGGTTTTCTAGCCTCCGTAAGGTAAGTGATGGTGGGTATTATCAGGAAGCAACAGCTCCAGCTGGTGTCCAAAGGGCAATTATTTTCTTTCACATGTATTGTATGGTACAGCTTCAGGAACAGCACCACCTGGTGACCATAAAAGAAAACTGACGTTTCATTTAAAAATCAGTTTGAGCTCTAATTACCTTTAAATGAAAACTCTCACAGACAAAAAGCTAAAGGTCATCTGAACTTGCTGGAAGTTATAATCCAAAAATTAATGGAGAGCAACAGGTTTACTACCCAAGTGTTCCATTTTGTGTCAAGTTCCTAGTGTTTTCACTGCTACAGCCTGTTGTCTTCCATTTTTCTCAGAGTGCCGCATTGTACATACTTGGAGATGAAAACGCAGTGTCGCGAGACCCATCAAAGTACCTGTCCAAAATAACGGCAGGTAAATGGATCATGCATATGTAACAAACCTATTATTATACAGACCATAAAACATGCACACTTATTTCTGTTATTTGTAGGACAAAGAAAACAACAGCAGGAAGATGATCGAAGGTATAGAAATCACTGTGATATCATTACTATGCAAGTCCCTTGAATTCTGGAAGGATATTGAGCATCAGCTAAACCTGGTTTAATTATCATTTCTTTTCTTTACACTGACAGGCGCAGTTTGAAGCCCAGTCTCTCTGTGTTGAGCCTTTCTGAGAAGTTAGTTGTTTGGATGACTAATATAGGTGAGCTGGGCAGAGCTGATTTAAGTCACTGTTGTGTGTGTCTCTGTATGTGATGTGTGTGTGTGTGTGTCTCTGTATGGGATGTGTGTGTGTGTGTGTCTCTGTATGGGATGTGTGTGTGTGTGTCTCTGTAGGGGATGTGTGTGTGTGTGTGTGTGTGTGTCTCTGTATGGGATGTGTGTGTGTGTCTCTGTATGGGATGTGTGTGTGTGTCTCTGTATGGGGTGTGTGTGTGTGTGTCTCTGTATGGGATGTGTGTGTGTGTGTGTGTGTGTCTCTGTATGGGATGTGTGTGTGTGTGTGTGTGTGTGTGTGTCTCTGTATGGGATGTGTGTGTGTGTGTGTGTGTGTCTCTGTATGGGATGTGTGTGTGTGTCTCTGTATGGGATGTGTGTGTGTGTCTCTGTATGGGATGTGTGTGTGTGTGTCTCTGTATGGGATGTGTGTGTGTGTCTCTGTATGGGATGTATGTGTGTGTCTCTGTATGGGATGTATGTATGTGTCTCTGTATGGGATGTATGTGTGTGTCTCTGTATGGGATGTGTGTGTGTGTGTGTGTGTCTCTGTATGGGATGTGTGTGTGTGTCTCTGTATGGGATGTGTGTGTGTGTGTGTGTCTCTGTATGGGATGTGTATGTGTGTGTGTCTTTGTATGGGATGTGTATGTGTGTGTGTGTCTACAGGATGTCCATTTGTGTGTGTCTCTCACTATGGGATGCATATGTGCGTGTCTCTGTATGAGATGTGTATATGTGTGTGTCTCACTATGACATTCGTGTGTGTGTCTCTGTATGGGATGTGTGTGTGTGTGTGTGTCTCTGTATGGGATGTGTGTGTGTGTCTCTGTATGGGATGTGTGTGTGTGTCTCTGTAAGGGATGTGTGTGTGTGTGTGTCTCTGTATGGGATGTGTGTGTGTGTCTATAGGATGTGCATTTGTGTGTGTCTCTGTATGGGGTGTGTGTGTGTGTGTCTCTGTATGGGATGTGTGTGTGTTTCTGTGTGTGTCTCTGTATGGGATGTGTGTGTGTCTCTGTATGGGATGTGTGTGTGTGTCTATAGGATGTGCATTTGTGTGTGTCTCTGTATGGGGTGTGTGTGTGTCTCTGTATGGGGTGTGTGTGTGTGTCTCTGTATGGGGTGTGTGTGTGTGTGTGTGTCTCTGTATGGGGTGTGTGTCTCTGTATGGGGTGTGTGTCTCTGTATGGGGTGTGTGTGTGTGTCTCTGTATGGGGTGTGTGTGTGTGTCTCTGTATGGGGTGTGTGTGTGTGTGTCTCTGTATGGGATGTGTGTGTGTCTCTGTATGGGATGTGTGTCTATAGGATGTGCATTTGTGTGTGTCTCTGTATGGGATGTGTGTGTGTCTCTGTATGGGATGTGTGTGTGTCTCTGTACGGGATGTGCGTGTGTGTGTGTCTATAGGATGTGCATGTGTGTGTGTCTATAGGATGTGCATTTGTGTGTGTCTCTGTATGGGGTGTGTGTGTTTCTGTTATGAGATGTGTGTGTGTGTCTGTACGGGATGTGTGTGTGTGTCTGTACGGGATGTGTGTGTGTGTCTGTACGGGATGTGTGTGTGTCTCTATATGGGGTGTGTGTGTGTGTCTATAGGATGTGCATTTGTGTGTGTCTCACTATGGGATGCATATGTGCGTGTCTCTATATGAGATGTGTATATGTGTGTGTCTCACTATGACATTCGTGTGTGTGTCTCTGTATGGGATGTATGTGTGTGTCTCTGGGATGTGTGTGTGTCTCTGGGATGTGTGTGTGTCTCTGGGATGTGTGTGTATCTCTGGGATGTGTGTGTGTATCTCTGGGATGTGTGTGTGTGTCTCTGGGATGTGTGTGTGTGTGTGTCTCTGTATGGGATGTGTGTGTGTCTCTGTATGGGATGTGTGTGTGTCTCTGTACGGGATGTGTGTGTGTGTGTGTGTGTGTGTGTGTGTGTGTCTGTACGGGATGTGTGTGTGTGTGTGTGTGTGTGTGTGTCTGTACGGGATATGTGTGTGTGTGTGTGTGTGTGTGTGTGTGTCTGTACGGGATGTTTGTGTGTGTCTATAGGATGTGCATTTGTGTGTGTCTCTGTATGAGATGTGTATATGTGTGTGTGTGTCTCTGGGATGTGTGTGTGTGTCTCTGTATGGGATGTGTGTGTGTCTCTGTACGGGATGTGTGTGTGTGTGTGTGTGTGTGTGTGTGTGTGTGTGTGTGTCTCTGTACGGGATGTGTGTGTGTGTGTGTGTGTGTGTGTGTGTGTGTCTCTGTACGGGATGTGTGTGTGTGTGTGTGTGTGTGTGTCTGTACGGGATATGTGTGTGTGTGTGTGTGTGTGTGTGTGTGTGTGTGTGTGTCTCTGTACGGGATGTGTGTGTGTGTGTCTATAGGATGTGCATTTGTGTGTGTCTCTGTATGAGATGTGTATATGTGTGTGTCTCACTATGACATTCATGTGTGTGTGTGTCTCTGTATGGGATGTGTATGTGACTGTCTCACTATGGGATGTGTAAGTGACTGTCTCACTATGGGATGTGTAAGTGTGTGTGTCTCTATGGGATGTGTATGTGTCTGCCTCATTTCGGGATGTATATATATATGTGTCACTATGGCGCGTGTGTGTGTGTGTGTGTGTCTCACTATAGGTGTATGTATGTCTCAGTATGGGATGTGTGTGTCTCTCACTATGGGGACTCTATGGCAGTTCAAGTCAGCTGGGGGGGAAGTGGAGAGCTAAAACAGAACATGATCACATGCATTTTACAGAACTTTCATAAACAAAAACAATGCCGTCCCACACTGCTAGTATATATGTATTATAGTCTGTTGGGGCAATACTCATTCTGTGTTTAATTCAGATTTGAATGAACGAATTCAATATCCATACTAGCTCTGTAGGAGCAGCTCTTTATTGTTGTAGTCTGGTTTCCTTTTAAACATACTTTATAGGTATACATTTATTCTTGGCGTATTTGGTAAACTTTCATAAATACTACATTGTGTTATGTATGTTTTGCCCCTGAGTCTATATTGCTTCCATGTCATGAGTTGCCTTAGCCCACTGGTTCATCATTTTAGTCTTTTCCCAAAGTGTTGGCAATAAAACGTAAAGTGTACATACTGTATGTAGTTAATAGAGACACCCTTATATCTGTTAAATGACCTCTGTTTTAGTCGATTTTCAAAAGCACAAGGAGATTTATCCAGGCATGTAGTGAACCCCTCATGTCTGTCAGAAGGTTTCACATGCTGATATTAATGTTTCACAAAAACAGCAGCTCTAATTAATCTTCATAGTATTTGAGCCAAAGTGTTATTTCAATACTGTCAGTGTTGTAGTTCAAGAGTAATTGAATGGTAACGTATCCCTCTACTGCCCCTTTTCCTGATGTAACACTGCTCACCTCAGCACAGCAAGACTGTCCAGATGGATCTCAGAGAGGGACAATCTTCAATTGGCATAAGGGAAAAGACTGAAAAACCTGTCAAGTGGAGTGGGGTTTTCCTTATGTTCAAAGTAAGAAGATTGTCCCTTGCTTTTAGCTGTCTGGTCTCAAGACCAGATACCACATCTGCGGGGGGAGGTGGCTTACACTAGGTAAAAGGGGTGGGAGGGGGATATTTTTTTATAATTCATACTCTTGAACTACAACTCTGACAGTATTGAAATAACACTCTCCATGGGTCAAATACTATGAAGATTAAATGGAGCTGCTGTTTATGTGAAACATTAGTATCCCTTTAAGCATAAATAGAGATTCTCTGTCACTTTCCTATTTTGAGGAGCTTGTTAGATAGTCTCAGTTTGTGGGATAATTCAGATCATCTTGGACCATATCCTTGAAATTCAATGTACTTCTCAATTGCCCTAAGATAAAGGGGCACTTTGGTCCAACCTGCCAGCAAATGAATCGCAAAATCCATACTATTTAACTTTCAACTATTATCTGTTCTCAACATTTTGTTCCGGTGTTAGTCTCTGCTCTTAGCAGTTTAATATCTGACAATCCTTCTATATGGGGACTATGTATTAAATGGATTTTAGACCAGGGAGATGGAAGAAGAGCTTGCCCTGTCCACTCCACTCATTGACCTGATATTGCAGTACCTCCAGGATAAGTGCATCGATTAAAATTTCTCTAGGTTCATTGAGGGATGCAGGGACCATGGAGTTAAACAGTATGCCTATAGGAGGCCGCACTCATAAACATAAAACTTGTCCCACCTCCTAGCTGCTAACCTCTCCCCCTCAGCTGCCTTCATTTTTTTTTTTTGAATGTCTCCTTTGTGAGGAGAGTCATCATATTCAACTCTGATATTTAACTCTATGATTCCTAGCTTCCTTCCACTGGAATTGCTTACTATCTAAATTATAGAGGCCCAAGCCCAGCCTTTGGCTGGGAAGGAGATAATCTTTAATAGTAAGGGAATGCTGTGTGGGTCATACACAGGTTTTATTTACTGTTTATTGGTTTAATGTACTTATTTTTTCATTTATTTGTTATTATTTTTTTAAGTCTTTATTTCATTTTATTATTTATTCCATTTCACTTTATTTCCTCTTCATTCCTGTATAGCACGCAGCCTCTTTCCACACAGAGTTATACAGGTGTGCTTTGCTGTCGGTTTCCTTTTCCTCAGCAATACATTTTTAATGTTGATGCCTGAGCTTGCCCCTGCTTTGGGAGTGCACACACCCTCTTCTTCTCACAATGCTGTGGCCATTCTTCAGTAGTGCAGCACCGGATCACTTCCAAGCCGCAATGTTTCTTCATCATACCATACCAAAGTTTTTTTTTGTTTTTTTTTTTTTTAAATAGATTTGTAGGAGCGGGGCACGCTAAACTGTTTATCCCTTTGGGACATTACGCCGTAACTGTGTTTATTTGTTGAACTACAATTGCAAAATTAGTCCCTTAGGGACATTTGCACACCTCATGTATTGGTGGTCTTGAAGGAAAGGACATTTTAGAATTTGTTTGATACTATTTCATACATAGTCCAGTTGGGATATTTCTCAGCTATTTCTCTTTCCTTCTTTACACCAGAGTCTGAAGAGGAGTAGAAAACTAAGAGCAATAAAGGTCTTTGTGTTACATGCAAAACTGGCAGTAAGAAAGTCACAAACAATATGTCTGTACATTCTAAATGCTTGGACTTAGGAGGCCAGCAATGCTACAACATCTGCAAAACTCTACCAATTTTGGACTAGAGTAGTTTTACCTGGTTCTGTTGCAAAATTGGAGAGCATTTTGGATAAATGGTTAATCAAACCACCACATGCACCGGTTAAAAGACCACCGGTTAAAAGACCACAGGCCAAAACACCCTCTAAAAATGTACTTCTTAATCTGAAGGTGACATTAGTGAATCCCACGTTTCCATTGGAGAGGGTTCCATATTAGAGGACTCTGATTCAGAATCCATGGATTCCCTAATAAATCTATTTTAGACTAGCAGACTCTGATTCAGAATCTATGGATTCCCTAATAAATCTATTTTAGATGGCCTTGAAGTCTCAAACAATCATGCCTCTAAGTCCTCAACCAAATCTCTTTTTAAACATTAAAAAGAAATCTGTTATATTTCCCGACTATGAATAGCATGACCATGTAGTCACATATGAGTGGGAAACCCCAGATAAATCTATGGTCATTCCCAAAAATTTTTAAAGGGTTTACCCTTTTTCTAAAAACAAGGTGACTCTGTCACTACTTCCAGCTATGTAGAATGTCTATCGTAGACAAATGGGTTTTTCATCTGGAAAAAAAAGAAGGGTACAGACTGACTCTTACAACAACTCCACCTCCATTACTCTTGTCCACAGTACCTAGACTGTTCATCAAGAGGATTCCTTCTCTTATGGCACATCTCCAGTCCAAGGATGAAAACCTAAGTACGTACCTTTATGAGGAATTACTGCAAGCTCCGCCATAGAGGCTGACACAATTATATCTTAATTTTCCTTGCTAACAGTGAAGACTCACGCTTGCTTTGTCAGCATAAAACGAATTGCTGCTGGTTCCATCTCTACATATTACCTTCTTGGGATGGATTTTTTTTTAACTGAAAATCAAAGGTGATATTACCTCAAGAGAAAGTTCGGACTTTCAGAATGAGATCCTGACATATTCCTCCCAGCTGGGAACTCTCTTTGCTCAGTTTCTCATGAGATCACTACGATTAGGATTACTTCTGGTCCTAGAATTCTAACCACTTTAATCACATGAAGATTATATCACAGACACCACACTTCTTTAGTGGCTCACAAACCCTATTTTGTACACAGGAATTCACTTGTCCATAACCAAATGAGTCTGTTCAGATGGGGAACAGTGTATGAACATCTATCCGTTCAAGGTCCATGGAACCTATCGTAATCCCACCTACCTTTAAACATTCTGGAATTGCGTGTAGTTAATCTCGCTTTCAGCATGAATGATGATTTTGTAGAACCCAACATTCGGATTCAGTCCGACGAGCATGGCAGCTTTGATAGGAGTGGAAAAGGTCCATCACAGGGCATAAAACAAACTTCCAGTGTTGTCAGCCATATACATTCCAGGGGTGGACAAAGGGATTGACAGATTACCTCAGCTGCCAATTCATAGACCAAGAGGAATGTGAATTTGTAAAGGAAATCTCCCTTCAAGTAACATGGGGAGTATCTATGGGGAGTATCGGTCATAGACATGATGTCATCATAGAGAAACCAAAAAACTGCCTACATTCTGTTCCAAACCTAAGATTCCACAAGCAGTAGTAGTGGATACCCTAGCAGTCTTATGGAATTACAGACTTGGGAATGTCTGCTCTCCACTAGCTATGATTTCCAGGATAATCTGTTATGTACGAGAAAGTATACTCCTTTCCCCTAGTTCCATTATGTTCAAGGAGATGTTGCTTTCATCACTTGAGAGATGTCATTGTTAGACCTGTGCGTCTTTCTTAGACGTCAGCTGTTATATCTCACGGACCAATCCAGTCTCACACTTTATCTCGCTTTGAAGACACTGTACCTTCAATCAAGATATTCATGAGCCAAGGATTAATTTCTCTGGTCATTCTAACCATGGTCAAGGCTTGATATACGATGTCTGCAAAATCTTTGTATTGAGAGAATATAGTCTTCTTCCCATTCTGTCAGAACCAGACTCTCTATCCATCCCTTTTAGAGTTCTGGCACACAGGCCTAGAAAAGGGTCTAATGGTTAGCTAACTGAAAGTTCCTGCTTCAGCGCTGTCAGATTTCCTCCAGACTAATGTGGCTACTATCTCTGAAATTCAATCCTTACTTCAGAGAGTCAACAGTATAGTTCCTCCATGCCTATTCTACCTTGGAACTTATTTGGTGCTAGAGGTGCTTTAATTCTCTTCTTTGGGCCCTTATTGTCAGTTTCTGTCTAAGATCTGACCTTCAAAACAAGGTTCCTCAACAGCTTTCCAGAATTGTGTCGTTATCTTTTTTTGTGTTTTAATCCAACCTCCTCAAAGGAGAAACCTCACCATACATTATAGGTAGTGAGAGGATAAGTCCATATATCCAACTTCTCTATCTTTTAAGACATCTAGAAGGCCCTAAGTAGGGCAGACTGACAGCTAAGCAATTCTTGCCACATGGTTTAAACTAGCATACAGTTGACAAATTATTCCCAGTTCCTTTCAGGATCATAGCTTTTTGTAGGTCCATCACTATTCTATGGGTTCTGAAGAACCAACCTACTGTTTACCAGGTGTGCAAAGCAGCGCCTCTGTCATCTGTTCGCACACTCAAAAGTGCTATAAAATTACTTTTTTGGCATCTCAAGTTGCCAGATTTGGCCTCAAAGTTGTAGAGGCCATTATTCTTTAATTTTTTTTTCCCCTCCCACTTTTTTGGGACTGAACTGGGATGTCTCCATTGTCCCTGCATCCCTCAGTGAAGCTGGGGATGAATCCTTTTCTCTTAGTCCATTGATAGATGCAGTGCATCCCGCCCACAGAAAACTATTAGGATGAGGATGCCCTTCCTTTCTTGGTGGTTCTGTTTTTAATGTTGTTCCTTTCCTGACTCTGCTAAATGAAAACTGAAAGTAGCTGTACAGGGGGGGGGGGGGTTTAGCAGCTAGCAGGATTTTTTTTTTTAATTAGAGTGCCCTGCCTCCTATAGGTAGCCTGCTTAATCCCTGTGGTCCCTGCATCCCTCAATGGACTAAGAGAAAAGGATTTATCGGCAAGTAGTGCTAGGGGAGTACCCACTACATTGCTTTACAATTTTTTGGGCACTCCTCTTACATGATTTGTTTTACAAATGGATGACAAATAGTAGTAATCAAACAAACTCCCACTACATAAAAAACCCTACTTATCTAACATGTATAAGAAATCAGAACTAACCAATTCATCATTCTAACCAGAAGCAACAAGAACAGACTGATTGATCCTTATGGCCAGGGCACAACACTAGCATACTATATGTATACTGCCTTAATATGTAAAACATATACATTGTAGGGGTCTATTCTCCAGAGTAAAACAAGGGTTCTATCATTGCTGAGAGGTGTTAATCAAAGTTATTGCAGTTCAAATTTCACAATGGACTGAAATGTTACAGTGGTGCTGTTGAGACGCCATCCAATGCACAGCTCTGTTCATTTTCCAGTAAGCCTCCACAGGCTGGTGTAACAACAGCACCACTGTAACATTTCAGTCCATTGAGGTACTGCAACTAAAAAAAAATTCAAGTTTGAACTGCAATACCATTTTAATTAAAAACCTCACAAGTGGGAGTACCCTTGCTTTACTCAGGAGGATAAACCATACAACATATAGATTTTTACATTAAGCTGTCACCCAGTCTCTCTCATACTTGCTCTGTAAGTGTTTTGGACTGAGAGGAAGTATGAGACTCGCGGTGTGACAACTTAATAACCATAAAGTTCAACATACATGGAGATCTACCACAGAAAGAGAACTACTGTTTAGACTGTAAGCTCCTTGGGGCAGGGAACTCTCTCCCATTGTTTCTATGAATGTCGCACTTATTTCATCCCCTCTTATTTATTGTAACATATGTCTATTGTAAGGCGCTGCGTACACTGTGTGGCGCCATATAAATAAAGATACATACATACATACATACATACATACTACTGGCCACTCAGGCCCTGTCACAGTTCTATCTAGCCAGAAGTTAAGACTAGTTTAAACTAATTGGATTCAGAAATAGTTCTTGTACATTTGTAAATTATTCTAATATTTCTCATGTTTAATTCTAGGATTTACTCTGCGAGACCTCGAATCTCTACCTTTTGGAGTGGCCCTTCCCATCAGACATGCTATCTATCAATGTCGACAACAGCCTGCTTCTGATTGGCCAGAAGCAGTCTGCCGTCTTATAGGACGACAAGATCTCTCCAAACAAGCCTGTGAAGGAAACTTACCAAAGACCAAATCTGTAAGTGGTATACTGACTTCAACCACCAAATGACTTTCATTTCGATGTGCTATTTAAAATGCAGGGTAATGGGGGAATCCAGACATGGACCCCTTGCTCAAAAGTGCCTAGAGGGTCAGCTGTACCTCTCCGACGAGGCCCAACAAGGCCAAAACATACGTCTGGGGTTAGCTGTTTCCCTTGTTCAGAGAAGAATTGTCTGGAATTTCGTGACTGGGCTGTCATTTTGGCAGGGCCTGTATGATATGCTTCAGAATATTTCTTCTCTGTATATGGCACTTTTGAGATAAGAGATTGAATTCTGGGCGCAGATAGCAGTCCTAGTGAGCTCTTTGCATACCCTTGCAAGCTTATGAGCCAAGTTGAGCATCTATGACTTCTTCTCTCTGTATGCTAATCACCCTAAGGGTAATGGGAGAATCCATATTTGGACCCCTTTATCACAAATGCTTAGAGGGATCAACTTCACCTCACCTACAAGGCCCAACGAGGCCAAAACATGCGTCTGGGGTTAGCTGTGTACCTTGTTCAGAGAAGAATTTTCTGGCATTTTGTTGCTGGACTCTCATTTTAGCAGAACCTGTATGACATGCTTGAGCATATTTCTTCTCTGTGTCCTGCACTTGTGAGCTAAAAGAGATTGCACCCTGAGCACCGGACACAGTCCTAGTGAGCTCTTTGCATACGCTTGCAAGCTCATCAGCCTAGTTGAGCATCTCTGACGACCTCTCTCTTCACCATTGCAGGTTTAACATGGCACCGTAATCATGTTAATATAAAATATTTGGTGTGATACCATTGAAATAAAAGGAATGTCATGTACTTGTGATAACATGTCAAACCAAAAGTTGAGTCAAGATGCCTTACTTTGCGACTTTCGTTTTTCAGTTGTGTGAACAGTCCCATATGATGCAACAATACCAATTCACATGTTTTTTGTTTTTTTTTTTCCATGCGTTAGTTATTGCAGTTCAGTTGCCATTGTGAACTGGGCCTTAGCTGGCCACTATGCTATATTACACACATCATATTATTAAACAACTAGTGTAAAAGCCCGTGTATATGGGCCAAAGTCCGGGTAATCTTAACCCTTCCCCTCTGGCACTCAAAGGGTTAAGCGGCCGCCATCTCACTGCTCCACGCAATGCAGTCTTGCGTCGTCTCACTCACTCGATGCAATCATGCGCAGTAGAGACTCAGCTGCGCGTGACTGCTTTTGACAAACATCCTAGCAAATTATTATACAGGATAACTCCTTGATGGGCGGGGTTCTGCTTCAATATGAAAGTTTACATTTTTTGTATTTTTATAATGTTTGAGGGTCTTCTGTTCTGTTAAATCTTCTAAAACTTTTGGAGGAATACTAAAATATTATTTTAATAAGTGGTTTACATAGAGGTTTTTTAAAGTTGATTATAGATTTACAGCAGATGCATGTTTACAAATATAACTATTTAGATGTTTCTTAATGGAGCAATAGTCAGTTAATTGGATGCTGTAGATGTCTGTTGCAATGTGTTGGAGATGCCTTTTGTATCCAGGGGACTAAAGAGCAACTATCGCTCTGATAGTGAGCCATTAGCGGGTCTTGCTGCCCTATGACCAGACTTGAAGATGAAGCCGGGCTACCTTATGAACCATAGATGGAGGAGCACAACGGTTTCTGAAAAGAGACTACTGGTGCACCCCTGATGGTCCTGTGGAAAGAGGGGAAGAGACTGAACTGCAGGACTGTATTGATGTTCCTCTCTGTCCTGTGTGATGCAGGTAAACATAGGCCCTCTGCTTCAGGCTTGAAAGCCAAAGATAGAGGGTCTATGGAGGCTGCACAAGTAACCCAGGATTTTACAGCTGAGAGCTTCATAATTCCAGATCACTCTCCAGTCAAGGGGGTCAATATGCTTCTGATGTCCTCCTTACCCAAACAGCTGATGGTAGCCATACTGGAGCTGCGCAGTTCAGCCCAGGGCTTTTTCTTCTATGTCTTATTCCATAGGAGAAGACTTGGAAAAAACATAATTGGCCTTTAAATGCCAGAGAGATATCCAATATATTAGAATGATAATTCTTGGGCACTGGAAGGTTTAAACCTTCCTACAGAGAAGAGGATAGAACTTTGAATAAAGCAAACACATTTGCTTTAGTAACTTTTTGTCTTGTCTCATACGTGTAGATTTAGTTAGGCTATTTTTCAGGTTTTCACATCTTCCAGTATGAAAATGACCCTATTACCACCATTTCAGATTCCTTTCATCTATGGATCCTTCTCAGGAGATTCAGACAAACAAGGAACAAATGGGATTCTTAAACAGGCCTATTGTGTGCATGTCACAAGATGAATGCTACCAACTAGAGTTTGAGGAAATAAGGAGCTGCCTCAGGACTTCCTAGCTTTATTATAATGCATAAAATGTTTGATAGAGACTAGCCCACCAGCATAAGTGGATTTACAAAAAAGAGGCCACTCCAAAATGAATTTGAACAGCTCATAGCTGCTTTTTCCAAGCAACATTTCTTATGAAAGGCATCTACCGAGAAGGAACAGTCTATAATTTTTTTTTTCCATTCTAATGTGCCATTGCAAATGAAAAACTCCACACGTTTATCAGTTTGACCCCTCCTACATGGACTCTTCAGACCCAAAAGGCCAAGCAAATCTCCTGTATACATGAAAACCAGCGAACAGAAGTGTGTTTCTAGCTTAATGTGAATCTCATCAGTAGTGTATGTGCTGGTCTTCTAGACTAAGGCAGCAAGGTATCCAGATCTGGAGTTCACTTCATAATAAGGACAACATCTCAACAAGCAAAACATGTATCAGAGATACTATCAAAGAATGAACAAAACCTGATCTGTTCCAGCCTTAGATTTGGGTTAAAGGAGCCGTAAACTGTTTTAAGAAAAAAGTGTATGGTGAAGGGCTCTTTCTGTTGATTAAAGCAAGAATCAAACTACTGTTTACATTTCCAACCTCTTTTTTTTATTACATTGAAATATTCTATTGAATCATCAGATGGCGCTGTCCTTATCACGTACTTTGGAGAACTGTAGTCTGAAACAAGCTTTCCCATAGAGACTGTATTATACAACATAGATTTGCTATTTGCACACCAGTTGTCCTGTTGCAAACAGTTTGAATTAAAAAAAAAAAAAAAAAAAAAAAAAAAGGAAAGATTCTATAATATTTTTCATATAAAAAACAGTTTCTGATCATTTTAGACAATTGTTTTGCCTTTTTCACTATTCAAGAGTTTGTTTTGAAGATGTCCACTCAGGGACAGATTTGATCCATGTCTCATCTAAATTCTATGCTGTTCATCTTTTATTCTCTGTACAAAAAATATCTGCATACAAAATACAAACACCAGAATTATCACAGATAAACTGGCAAGTACAAGTGTAGTAAACTGGACATTGCAGCGATTGATTAATTGGTGAATACACTGCCTGCTACCAGAATCTCGGAGCACGTTTCTTGAGCATTACAATTGTGTTGACTACACTGACAGCGCTGTACAGTGTGTGTTGCCAGCTGAACTGAAGACCCCCTCAAAATACAGCACCCTTTGTGACCGACTGCTTTGCTTAATGGGAAATCTTGCCGTGTTGCCTTCTACAAGTTAAATTATATTATTCCGCAAGGTGGCTTTTTAAGCCAACATAGTGTGAATGATAGGGTGAAAGAGATGCCATTCTGGAGCAAGCCAAATGCATCACTGGGGAAATGAAAATCCCTATTTTGTTTAAATCGGATTTTTAACCTCCTTGAATGCTAGAGAGATTTCTGATGCATTGCAAAGCAATTGGACACCTCTCTAGAATTCAAGGGGTTAAAATCCCATTTTAAATTGGTGATAAATTGTGGCAATTTCTCCCGTGAGGTGAAGTTGGTTTACTTCAGAATTGTACCTATTTAGCTTGATGAATAAGGCCCTGGGTTGCATTGTTTCATGCTATAACTGTGTTTTCAGATACTGAAGATTGTCTGGCGCAAACTACATTTTTTTTATATATATATTTTAGTCACATGTCTTAAAGGCTGCATGTAATATTTCTTGTAAAAAGACTTGCAGTTATTTCAGTCAATTTTAATAATTTCCAGTTCTTTCAGGTCTATGAAGATGGTATTTGATGGTGGCACTGTTCTTTTTTTATTGCTTATTCTATAGTCTACAGGCCAGGTGCCCTCTGCAGAGGTACCGGCTGCTGGAGAAGCGGAGGAGGAAGATGATGGGATGAATGATTTGAATCAGGAAGTGATGTCATTGATTTGGAGTGAGGACTTGCGGGTGCAGGAAGTGCGCAGGCTCCTGCAAAGTTCCCATCCCGTGCGTGTAAATGTGGTTCAGATGCCAGAAGTGAGTGACCATGAATACATAGAGGAGAAGGAAAACAGGTATCTGTTTGCAACAAAACTTCATATTTTATCTTATTTTGAAGCTAACGTTCACTGACCACAAACTGACTTCCAGAGACTGCCCTATTTCCCTCCCATTGGCACAAGTGGGGATTAGGAAAGAATGTTAGGCATAAGTAGTTTAGAAATTGACATTAGTCAAAGGTAGGGCTAGGAAATTTATTCCAGCTCATGATTTTGTATGGGATTGTATTTGTACAATCCCAGAATTAGATATATATAAGATGTTTGGCCCAATGAACAGGGATTCTGATTACATAAATCTTGGGTGCCAATCCGCCAACTTTGTGTTTAATGATGTGCAAAGCTAAAGGCAATCCCAAGCCTCTAAGATGAACAATGAATAAATGAGTAGACGCTGCACTATCATTCTTCCAACACGGTTGAATTATATAAAATTCAAAACCTTTATTAAGACTCAATCAAAATACAAAATGGCAAATTGAACTGATTCACAGAGCTCGATCAGTAAAAGCTACTTCCATGTCCAAGTCAACAAGTTTCGGGTTTAACATGCTTAAGTGTGTGAAACGCGTTGAGTTGGAGATGGGAGCAGCTTTTACTGGTTGGGCTCTGTGAATCAGTCACTTTGTCCCTTTGCATTTTGATAGATTTTTATTGCGTCTTAATAAAGGTTTTGAATTTAATATAATTCAGCCGTATTGGAAGAATGATAATGCAGCATCTACTCATTTATTGGTACATTTCCCCATTACATCTGAATCTGAGTCTTTTCTATATGATTGCATATGCTTTTCTCTAGAGGTTCTTGAGCTGTCCATTTGAAGATGTCTCTGTCTCCCAGCACTGGGCCCTTGTTCTTTGGCTGTTGTACTCTTGTGGAATGTGTTAGGGGTCAGGGAGTCCCTAGGCAGTTGCCTTAAAGCGGAAGTACCATGTCACAAAATGTTTAGCTTAACTAAGTCCCCTTCTGGCGACTAGCTGCTTAGTAGCGCTAGTCGCCAGAATTATTACCTGATTTAATAGAAATGTGCTTTATTCCCCAGCTGTCAGTAGCACGGAGTACAGACATCTTGCCAGAATGACATCCTCACGCCTGCGCTATCAGCCCCAGCTGGAGCCGAATGGCTCTTAGCAACACCTCCTAGACCCCAGCTGGGGCTGACAGCACAGGCGTGAGGACGTCATTCTGGCAAGATGTCCGCACTCTGTGCTTCTGACAGCTGGGTAATAAAGCATATATCTATTAAATCAGGTAATAATTCTGGTGACTAGCCAGAAGGGGACTTAGTTAAGCTAAACATTTTGTGACATGGTAGTTCCGCACTTGTAGTTGCACTTGGTTTGTCCTAGATTTGCCTCACTTTTTGGTCGGTACACCCACTTATGCTAGTGTTAACACAGAAAAACTTTAGGCGGTAATAAGGCATTTTTAAAGTGATAGTAGTACTTCGTTTTATCTTTATTTTATTTTGTAGGCATTAAAAAAAACACAAAGAAAGATATAAATCTTATCTCTCAAACGTTTATGGTTTGAGAGATATTCACAAGCAAAGTTCCCCTCACTGATCAAAACAGTCAAGTCTGCTATCTAGCTGTCAGATTTGGAATCCGGTCCGCAGATCAACCGGTGGCTGTTCAGCAGAGCCAAGATCGCAAGATATAAAAATAACTATTTCATTGGAAGGGTCTAAAAAGTGTGCTTGCAAACCAAGCACGCTTTGTAGACTATTTGAATGAAGTAGTTCTTCTTATATCTCACAATCTCGGCTCTGTTGTAAAGCCACGGCCGGTCCGCAGACCGGATTCCAAATCTGACAGCTAAATGGCAGACTTGACTGTTTTGGTCAGTGAGGGGAAACTTTGCTTGTGAATATCTCTCAAACCATAAAGGTTTGAGAGATAACTTATATCGTTCGTGTTTTTTTAATGCCTACAAAATAAAATAAAGATAAAACAAAATACTACTATCACTTTAAATGTAGTTGTGGCTCTTTATTGATGATGCAGAAGTGATTAAGTTTAACACTTTGGATGCTAGTGATGGCTCCACTCATTGCTCTGCAATTCATTGGAGATTTCTAGAACATCCAAGTGGGTCACGGTAAGTGGTAGATTAGAAGCATTGAACCACTGATGAATATGAAAATGTCAGTTTTATGTTTAATATTTTGAGATACAATGGTAATTTTAGGAAGTTTGATCTATAAAAGGTATCATTTAGTGAACATAGTCCTTTTTTCTAGGCTATTACAACTTTCTCAGAGGACTATGGCTCTGCCTTTGGGACGTGGCATGTTCACCTTGTTTTCCTACCACCCAGTTCCAACAGAACCACTTCCAATTCCTAAACTGAACCTCACAGGTGAGTTATTTCTCCTCCTCAATATGTAGGACAAATGAGGGGCAATGTATGATTTAAAGGAGCAATAAACCTTTTTTATGAAAAAATATATATTGTAGGGATTTTCCTATTGAGTAACATAAGGGTACTCCCACTGCCAAGAGATTTATATTTCCAGAGTTATTACAGGTTAAACCCATGTTTTTTTACATTAGCAGTGCCCTCTAGTGGTCAAATTCTAATTAGATTTCCTGTTAGATTATAATGCATAGGAAAGTCAGAGACCAACAGTTCTCCATATAAGGTGATAGAAACTACCTGTCACTTCCTGTCACTTAGAACTATCAGGAAGTAAACACAGTAAATTCACTTTATGATTATTTAAACTGTTTGAATAAAACATCTGACAGCGATGGGAGTGAACTTGTTTTATTCAGCAGGAAAAGCTCTGTAAAATGTGTTTTCATAAACAAAAATGTACTGCTCCTTTAATACTCTAAAGAAGTGCAATTCTGCAGCAAATCAACTATACCATAGGAGAGAATTGAAAATTCCTAGTGATTTAAATGGTGCTTTTAACTCCTTGAATGTTTGAGGTCTCCAACACATTGGGAAACAAAGCGCTGAAAATCTTTTTAGCATTCAAGTGGTTAAAAGCACTATATAAATCAATGCACATTTTAGCAATGTTTCTTTCTCCCTCTATGGCAGGCATGTCAAACGTTCGGCCTCCTAACTTAATAAATTGTGGCCCCCAACAGGATTTCTCATTTTATCTAGAGTGCGGCCCTGCTGTTCCAAATTCCAGTTTAGATTGGCTTGTTTTGCTGTCACCTTTAGAGCAGTGATAAGCAACATTTGAAAGCTGTGGTCTTCGATAGCTTGAGAGCCACATCTTGCATGACGCTACGCACTGGGATTGTTATCAGAACATCCACAACAGAGTAGCAAACTATCTATTTGTAGTAGTTGAGTAGGTGGCCTTCCTTAGAAGGAATAGTTGAGAAGGTGGCCCTCCTTAGTGAGGAATAGTTGCATATACCACAACTGTTCTCATTTTCACGTGCCTACTCTGCGGCATACCTCCCAACATTTCAAATGGCCAGAGGGACGAACACTTTAGTTCCTGGTGGTTTTGCTGGAGGCCCGACTGGTGAGCAGGACATTTCCCAGACCCTTTAGTTTATTTCATGACCAATTTACAGCTCTCCAAATATTTAAAGGGATTGTAATGTCCCAAAAAAAGTATCTTCTAAATGGTAGCTGCAATAAAAAACATTTAATGCGCTTAATCCTTTCTCTCAAACCATTATGGCTTGAGAGATGTAAGAAAATAAAGACCTCCGCTCCCTCCCCCTTCTCATGCGTCCACTGTACAGCGGACATCATGAGATCCTGCTTCCAGGACCAGATGGCGGCTCTTCAGGAGTGCTGTCATTGGGAGATCTAATTATAATTACTTCATCAGAATGGTCTACAACGTGTGCTTGGAAGCCAGGCACACACTGTAGACCATACCGATGAAGTAATTATAGTTAGATATCCCGATGACAGCGCTCCTGAAGAGCTGCCTACAATCAGGCGACCCATTGAATGCTAGAGTGGTCTTGCAATGCGTTGGCTACCTCTCTAGTATTCAAGGGGTTAAAAACCACATTTAAAACAAAGCAAAGTTTTGTTTATCCACCTATGGCGCAGTTGGTTTGGTCCAGATTTGCTCCTCTCTTATTGTGTGGATAAGGGCTTTTAAATAGTTATTGCCATACTAGTGTGATTCTTCACACATACTCTGCATGTGGGAGGGCATGCAAATGTAACCTTCCTTGTTGTTAATGGCCAGGTCGTGCTCCACCAATGAACACCACTGTGGATCTCAATAGTGGAAACATTGATGTGCCCCCAAACATGACTTGCTGGGCCAGCTTCCACAATGGAGTAGCTGCTGGCCTGAAAATAGCCCCTGCTTCCCAGATAGACTCAGCCTGGATCGTTTACAACAAACCCAAAAATGCGGAGCTGGCTAATGAGTATGCAGGCTTCCTAATGGCACTGGGTTTAAATGGGCACCTCACTAAGCTGGCAACTCTGAACATACATGACTATCTGACCAAGGTGAGTTGACTCCAGGGTAACAGTCAAATGCTAAACCTAGTAAGGTGTCTTAAAGGGCAACTACACCTATAGGAATAAGTGGCTCTTTGTAGCAATTATACCCATAATAATATGGCTTAGTGGGGAACTATACTTGTAGTAATACTTTGCATGTAATTTGTTTACCTGAAGAACTTAACCCCTTAATGACCAGCCATGCTGCTGACACACTTTTTTTTTTTTTTTTTTTTTTAATTTAATTGGAATCGGAGATCCCCGAAACAGCACACAGCCACGCAGGGATCCCTGAATTCATGGGTCGTTAATGCATATTTTCCCCATGATGTCCTTGTACGGCCATAGTTCTTAACCCCTTAAGGACCAGATGACGTGATATGACCGTTAAGGGTATAAGGACCGTTGACGGTCATATTACATCACGTACTTTTTACTTACAGTACTCTACCGGGAGCACTGTAAGTAAAAACAGGTCCTAAAATTGACCGCTCCAAGACTGGAGCAATCTTTCTTAGGCCCCAAAGAGGTGCGCCGATACCCATAACAGGTCACGTGTACTGGTGCGTCGGCAAGGATAAAAGCAGTCCTTAAGGGAAGATAACTTTCTTGGACTGCTGGTCCTTAAGGGGTTAAGGTATAAACATGGTTGTGTTATTCACCATTAGTTAAGTGTGTGTGTTTATCTATCTATCTGTCTATCTATCTATCTATCTATCTATCTATCTATCTATCTATCTATCTATCTATCTATCTATCTATCTATCTATCTATCCCTACTGCACAGTAGCCTCAATTTGTCAAGCAGAGAAAAAAAAAAGCCATGGGCACTGAGCACCAAAATAGAGAGCAGAAAATTAAATATATACTACTTGAGTAAATGGATTTTTTGTGCATGTAGTGGTACATAGAGTATTACACTGAAAGAAAAGGTTTCATTGGAGCTCTGCACACTTTAGACCTGTATGTTGGATACCTTTCCGAAACTAAAAGGTATAGTAACCCTTCATTTTGCCTTTAGATTATTCAAGTACATTTTTTTCATTTTATTTTTTTTTGTCTTCACTTTTCAGAGGTTTTTTTTTTGTGTTCTTGACAGTGAGCTACCTGTATCTGTTTTTAGAGATCTTTCTGTTAGGAAACATGAAAGCATGTGTAGTTTTAACGTGTAGAAAAGGAACTATGTACATGGGAAAGCACATAGAACATTCAGTACTGCAGGGAGAGTGTAACAATATATGACATCCTGCTTTGACTGTCTATCAACCAGAACGCTCCCCGGAAACTGAGATATAGCTAGTTCACGCTCATAAAAAGTATTACAGGTGAAGATACGAAAACAAACGAAAAGTATAGGTAATTTGCCTGCACATATAATTTGTTTGCAGAATATGTAAAGTAAAATAAAGGGTTACTATTCCTTTAAGTAGATACAAGCTTCACCATTATAGCTTGCCCCCCCCAAAAAAAAAAAAAAATCAAATTCAGCCCATAGGCTACAATGGAATTGTGTGGGAGACATAGACAGAAAGAAAAGTGGATGAAAGTTCCCCTAGCCCCATGACTAGGGTAATGTAGGATTTGAACAAGAAGTATGTCACCCTCTATCATGGGTAAGATAGTTTTCCTTATTTTGTAAATGGCAGTTCATAAGGTTAGGGTTTGTTTTCTATGTTCTCGGCCTAGTCTGTTGCAAAGCTCAGAGTCCTGAACCAGTTTCTTCATATCTGTTCAACTACAAAAAAAATGGCTGCCACTCAGGGCCACTCACACATACAAAATAGTCGTACTGGGGCAAACCATCTGTACCAAATGGAACTAATAATAATTCTCCAAATTCTGTTTGCTTTAAATGGGGCTCTCTTGCATTCTAAGTGTTAAAATCTCCATAATCAATGGGACTTGTTATTGGTACCCTGTGGTGCAGCTGGTTTCCCCCAGAATCAGTATTCTTTCATTGTGCATAGGGCCTTGAGTCTGACTGTGATCATTATTCTTTCTGTACTGTACACCCCACTGTCTAAACTTCCTCTCTGTCTATATGTGTTCCAGGGTCACGAGATGACCAGTATCGGACTTTTGCTTGGTGTTTCAGCTGCAAAGCTTGGAACAATGGATATTTCCATTACACGGCTCCTTAGCATTCACATCCCTGCACTCTTACCTCCTACATCTACTGAGCTGGACGTACCACACAATGTGCAGGTGGCTGCCGTGATTGGAATTGGCCTGGTTTACCAGGGCACCGCACATAGGCATATTGCAGAAGTCCTGCTGGCGGAAATAGGTGAGATCTGTCTAGAAACTGCAAAATAAAAATCTGACTTCATGATGTGCAACTATAGATTAGGGGTACTCAGTGAGATGGGGTACCAGTGCGATGGATCAGTTGATTAATTCACCAGCTGTAGAATTTGTTCAAGCCGCAAGGTTGCAGTTTCTAGTCCTGGCAAGATCAGCCCAGCTTTTCACCCATCTAAGGTAGATAAAGTGAGTCCAGGACATATTTGAAAACAAGAGACAATCTCAATGTATTCTTCCTGGTTAAATACTTTCACACAAAAAAAAAGTACTCAGTTGTTGGTAGGGTTGCCACCCAACCGGTATTTTACCGGCAGGCCGGTAAAAAATTGGCTTCTGTCCAGTGTTAAGTCTATGGAGGGAATGCCATGGCCGGTATTTTTGTGAAGAAAAGGTGGCAACCCTAGTTGTTGGCTATTCAGCTGTTGGAACCTACAACTCCCATCATTCCCAACCAGCCTTGGACAGGTTGGGGATGATGTGTGTTTTAGTCCCCAACAGCTTGTGGTCCACCACTTGATTATCCGTGGTATATATAGTATAAGAAGGGTGTGCCTTTGTCTTATGGCATATAGTGGATGCTTGTGCATATTGGTGGGGTATGATTACCAGTCAGAGATAATTTACTAGTTAGGAGGTGAAAAGTTACCCAATGTTAAAGGGACAGTAATGTTTAATATTGGAAAAAATATATATTTTAGGGCAGGGCTTTCCAAGTTCAGTCCTCAAGGGCCACCAACAGGTCAGGATGTAAGGATTTCTCTGCTTAAGCACAGGTGAGTTAATCAGTGGCTCATTCATTTTGACTGACTCACCTGTGTTAAGCAGGGTAATCCTGGCCTGTTGGTGGCCCTACAGGACTGACTTGGACATACCTGTTTTTGGGTTTATCCTGCGGAGTCAAACAAGGGTAGTTCCACTGCTGAGAGAGGTTTTATTTAAATACTAGTCGAAGAGCCTGTTACACGGGCTACAGAGCCACTGCCAGCCAGTTGTGGGGCAGTCATGTGCAGTAAAGACTGCGCGTCCAGCTCCGTATCAGCCGCAGAGTGGGCAATCTGTACTGTGCATAACTGCAGCAAGCGCAGCAGTGTCTACTGCGCATGACTTTATCGTTAAACACATTTTAGCGAATTATTATATAGGATTACTGCATCTCGAACTTACAAATGTTACAGTGGTGGTGCTGCTGCTACAGCATCCTATGGAGGTTTATGGTCAACTGACTACAGCTATCCATAGACTACTGTAACAACAGCACCACCATACAATTTCAGCCATTGGAAGTATTGCACCCAAAAAATGCATGTTAGAGCTTCATTAACTTTTGAATAAATCATCTCACAATGGGGAGTACCCTTGTTTTACTCAGTAGGATAAACTCTGCAATATATCTTTTCTTCCTTATTAAACTTTGTCATCACTTTAAAGGTACCCTTATACCTAAAAACTAACTGGGGTTATATACACCTATTTAGCCTGTAAAAATTCTCTGTGTGTTTAATGAGGTCTACAGTACATATACTCCGATGAAACAGCCATTCCAGCCTTTTCCAAGGCTCCCAGTATAACCGCAATATTGAGATAATTGTACGTGGCTTGAGATAAGATAAAATGTGTGTTTTTTGGGGGGTTTTATCTTTTATTCTACACTTGAACTGGAGTTGCTTAATTATTCTGTACATTAAATGGTGAAAGTGGATCTGTCATACTAAGACACGTTTAGTTTATTTTTACAGGTAATTAAAATCATCCTGTAAATAGTTTTTGAGTGAGTAACCTCTCTGTGTTTGTGGCACAGTATGGAGCTTTATGCTAATTCTCTGACCAATATGCTATGTAGTTCTCCTCATGGCCAAACATGTGTCTCTGTGCTATTCGAAATGTACACAATGTGTGTGGGCTTTGCCTAGATTAATTCATAGCACAGTATGTGGGAATATTGGCCCAGCACAGAAACACATTAGTATAATGTGTCAGACAGTGCCATACATTTAAATTTTTCCCAAACTATATGACTAGTACAAATCCTCTTGTGTACATTTTAACTGAGGTTTCTTAGTTATTTTATTTTAACGGCTGCTTTCAGTTATATCATGAAATGACTAGGTATTTCATGAAATAATGGATTTCACAATTTAATTGTAAAATATTAATTCATGGTTTATGTAAATATACTTTTATGTTATGGGCCAGAGTGCCACTGCTCTCTATAGTTTCCATACAAGCTTGTATCAATAGATTTATATTTTCATCAGGTAGATCTTATGTCTGATGATCATGCTGCTGTCCATCAATTTTTCATATTCTCTTCTTTACCAGTAATTTTTAATTAATTAGTTATTGAGTTGGCGACCTCTCTAGGATCCATGGGTTTAATATGCATTTCAATTTGTTCCTAGGCCGTCCTCCAGGACCAGAGATGGAGTACTGCACTGACAGAGAGTCCTATTCCCTAGCTGCTGGATTAGCGCTGGGTATGGTTTGCCTTGGGGTAAGGTCATCTTAGCTACTGAAAATATACAATTTTCTGACAGAAGCCTTGTCCAGTCTTTTATAATTTTGCTAGAGTAATGTAAAAATGCATTCTTTTGTTTTCATTTTCACAAATGTTGTTACATTTTCATATGAGACTTCAGGGATTCTCCCATTAGATATCTCTATATGGAGGAAACTTGTCCTAAAAGTATCTGATCAGAAAATTAGGGAAAGTGGAACAAAGTAACCCTGCCTCTGCTAAGAAAAGATTGATTGGAGGGAATGTAAGGAGTTCTGTACCTCCTGATTCACTCACAGAGACAGACATGCACACTTGCAGACACACAAACGCATGGACGTGCACAGGTGTGCACATAAAACCAATGGCATCTTCTAAAAGTGCAGGTTCTGTTTACAAAAAAAAAAAAAAATATATAGTGCGTGGCTTGTACAAATAACATCACTGAAATTGATGTTTAACTATAAATAGCAACAACAGTATAAAGGCACTAGTGGTTTCATAATGTAGTAGCAAAGGGGGTAAAGCAGCAATAATTTTTTTTTTCATAAATATAAAAGTGCATATACATATATACACACACACATATACACGTATACACACATATTCACACATATATATATATATGATCTTGCCTGTAAGAGAAGAGGCCTTCTTGCAAGTTCCCCTGACCTATCATGCTGTCCTCCTCATCCTCTCTTCTGGTCACACCGTGCTCAGCCAGTTCTGCTCCCACCATGCCATTCCCAGCCCTCTTCTACCACCCAGTGTCCCAGCCAGTCCAGCCCACTACCGCAGATCCATGTGCAGCCAAGCTTACCTCAGGAACTGCCTACAGGTCATATTCCTTGATAGGCCACCTCAATGTTGATTTGAGCTGTGGGCTTTCTGGGGCACTCCAGCATTGCACAGGGTGGTAGGGGGCTTTTCCTTCGGTGATCTGAGTCTAAATCACTGCCTCCACCATCTCTTTACTGAGACAGGCTGGGTCAGAGATGGATCCTGCAGATGGCAGTACAGAGGAATTTATATAACTCCTCCCTACTGCTTCCCCAGGTTATATGTTTATACATAAGGTGTGTGTGTCTGTATATATGTATATATAATATAAATTATGGACTGTAAACGATCTTATGGACAGGTTTAGACACACTTGCTGTACGTTTTTGGCGAAAATCTCCATAGACTGCAACAGGCCTCAAGTGGCAATTATCAGTAATTCGTGGTTTGGTGTGTAAAAGAGCATACATTTTTTTTTTTTTTTTACTAAAACATAAGCAAAAAAAAGTGCAGACATTGCCGCAAATGTTTTCCAAAAAAATAAAAGTGCAGACATTGCTGCAATTGTTTTACAATCAAAAAAAATATTTCCAGATTTCGCATTAACAATAATTATTTTTTCACAATTAAAAGAATGAATGAACAAAATTGTCTGTTGCCTAACATTGGATTCACGTTTAACTGAAACACGAGCAGAAATACAAGAATTTCTGAAAATCATGCAAACCTTTTTCTAAATTTTGAGAACTGCAAAATGCATGAAAAAGAAATTGCACATTCCCCTAAATCACAAATTTTTTTCCAACTTACCATTTTTGTAAATAGCACCCAGAGTCTTATAAAATTATAAATGCATTTTATACAATATTATTTATACTTGGCGCCTTTGTTGCCTGTTTTCTTTCAGCATGGGAGTAATCTGATTGGCATGTCTGACCTGAATGTTCCAGAGCAGCTATACCAGTACATGGTAGGAGGACACAAGCGATCGCATGTTGGTGTGAACCGAGAAAAACACAAGTCTCCTAGTTATCAGATCAAGGTATGTGTTTTTGTTTAAAAGGTTTACTGGTAATTGGTCTTAATTGTATTTTCTGTATTTAACTATCGTGAAGCATTGTGTTGCACAACTCTTTGCTCATCTGGTGTTTAAATAAATCGTAATGCTGAAGAATAACTAAATACATCTATTTCATGAGATTGTGACTGTTAGTCTTATTCTTTAAAATGTAGCCCCTTTTGAGGTTATAAACGATTTACTGCCCCTCCTTTTTCTCTGATGATGACATTTCAGCCTCTATCACATTACCCTAGGTCAGATTGTCAACTCATTTTACTCCAGAGGGAGTGAGAAAGAGGGAAGGCATGGAGAAGGTCTCTCTCTCTCGTCTCTCATATCTTTCTTTCTCGCAACTCTTTCTCTCCCAACCTTTGTCTCTTTCTCTCCTGACCCCTCTCTCTCTCTCTCTCTCCCGACCTCCTTCTCTCTCTCCCCCGACCTCTGACCTCTTTCTTTCCTGACCCTCTTTCTTTCCTGACCCTCTTTCTTTCCTGACCCTCTTTCTTTCCTGACCCTCTTTTTCTCCCGACCTCTTTTTCTCCCGACCTCTTTCTCTTTGTCTCCTGACCTCTTTGTCTTTCCCGACTCCCGCTCCCCCAACCTTTTTCTCCCCCTGACCTTTCTCTCTCTCCTGTCTCTCTCTCCCATCTCCCCGACCTCTTTCTCTCCTGACTTCCCTTCCGACCTCTTTCTCTCCCGACCTCTTTGCCTCCCGTCTTTCCCTCACGCCTCCCATCTTTCTCTCACGTCTCTCTCCCTTTTCTCTCTCCCTATCCTCACATCCTAATTAGTCCCTATGAATTTTCCCTTGCTTCTTGTTTGAACAGAACTTCAGTCATGGCCATGGAGGCAGACATGATGGTTACTAACAGGACCACAAGATGCAAACTCACTCACACCAGTGGTGTGCAGCACATTCCTTATTAATATGCCCTGTGGTCCTTAAAGGGTTATGTAGACTTGTGCACTCTGCCTGCTTCAGTTTAAAAGAAAAAAAAAATCCATCAGCTTTCCTGTCCACCTCCATGAACTGGACATCTTAGACTGATAGAAGATGTTGTCTTCCGAACGAAAGCTCAAGGGCAATATTCATAGGTACTGATAGGACTTTCTGGCCATGGAAAGGTACAATGGGGTGTTATTAAGTGATGTTACTTCTCATTAATTGTAAAATCTTTAACTTTTTTTTCAGGAAGGCGACACCATCAATGTAGATGTCACATGCCCAGGTGCCACTTTGGCACTAGCTATGATATACTTAAAAACCAACAACAGGTAACTTTACTGCTCGAGATATGAATTGCCTTTAAAGGAAAAAGTGTTACTAGGGAAGAGACTCCACTGGGAGATGCACTAAGGTGAGGGAAAGGAGAGAGAAGTAACTATGGTGATAGACATCTTTCCAGTTCCTAAATAAAGGTATGGAGCCTTGTTTTTCAGCTGGCGCGATCTTACGCATAGTCTGTAATGAGCAACATACAAACTGGATAGTTTGCCTCACTGGAGTTACTTACGTTAGTCTATCCTTCACGCATAACATATTCCTGGTCTAGGCACCTGTTAATCACAAGAATCCAAAAGAACTATTGTTCCAACCAGTTGCTTGTTTGAATCCCAAAAGTTTGGTTATTGTAAGAATGAAAGGAGGTTTCAATCTGTCTGTACATTTTACCCAAACTTCCCTAAATGTGTGGATGCTAGCCATGTCTCCAGTCCATTGCAAAGATTAAAGCATTAAGTAAATTGGAAACATCTCTTAACTTATGAAATATATGCTTCGTATAGTCTGACCTGATTGCTGAGTGCCTTAAAGTCTCTTGTAAATATTATTACCTTTTTTGTTCATGCTTTAGTTCTTCAGGATAAAACATATAACCACATAATGTCACTGGGATGTGTACAGGTTAGGGACTCTTTAGTTGCAAGCAGGAGAGTTTCTACTAGGTTTCTGAAAGTGCTGGGACTTGGGCGCACCTAGTGCGTTATTAGTGGACCACGCTGCTCAGTGTCAATATTCAGATCAGCACAATGTCCTGACAGTCCTAGTATGTCCTGACAGTTAAAAAGGTTTGGGGTTTAGAACGTAGAGCTTGGCAGTGTCTTGCAACTTCTTTGGTATCCAGATGGACCTGTAATACTTTCTGAGTTTTGTTGCAGGTCCCAATATCTCCACAAGGGTGACAACTTCTCTTCCTTTCTCCCCCATTTCCCGTGTTTTCTTAACCTTTTGGATGACGGGAGGGTACGCAAAGCATTGTGGAGCATATAACTCTGCCTCTCAGAGGTTAAGAAATACTGAATTGGGTAATCATCATTTGTCTCTCCAGCTGTTGGGGATTACACCTCCCATCATATCTGACCAGTGGTGTGATGTGAAATTTAGTCCCCAGCTGCTTGAAGGCCAGAGGATTGACTACAATTATATTAGATGTTTCATCATTTCTCATTTTGATTTCAGGTCAATTGCTGACTGGCTTCGAGCTCCTGACACTATGTACCTGCTTGATTTTGTGAAACCTGAATTCCTTCTGCTGAGGGTATGAATTGACTATTGTTTTCCCCCTATCACCATAATTCTATAGAAGATAAAACCATGTTAAAAATTGCTAAATAGTAACCACTGATTTGATTTAGTGGCCTTATTGTGGTGAATGCAAACTGTAAATATAGTTAATTCATGCCTTTTTTACCACAATCATAGCTTTATCATAGCACTGTCCCTGACTTTTTGGAGAAATGTTTTTGCACCAATTTTCATTCTATATGTACCAACAAATCAAACCAAGAATACAAAGCTTTACAAATACAAGGTTCTGTTTGCATACTGTCTAAATAATGAGATTTGTAATTCATACAGTGGATTAGATTTTTTTTGTGGTCTTTTTTTGAACTTCAATTTTTATTGACTGTTTTCCAGTACATGAAGAAAAAGGTTGGGGGGTGGGGGGAGAGACACAATATCATTAACCCTTTAGTGCCAGAGGGGTGCCCCTCTAGCCCTCAAAGGGTTAATACATAGAAAACTGGAACTCCAGCAATGGAAATGAAGGAAGAATTTGGGGAGCAATACATGTTCATATGAGGAAAAAACAAAACAAAAAATCCCAATCCTGTCATATGATTCTCCATCATGACAAATACAATGCCCCACAGCAATGCAAAAGGGTATTATTATAACATGCCTATTGCTTCCCTAGTCATGATTTATATGTGATTATAAACAATGAAAAGAAAAAAAACAGTGGGGTCTAAGGACTGCATATAACATTGAAGAAGAAAAGGAAGAAACACTCATATTGCTTTGTATCCTCTGTCCTAACTATAGTATGAGATGTCACTCCAGACTCAACTACAACATCAATCCGAACCCCGCCCCCTCCAGTCCTTACTCATATATTTGTATATATTGTAGAGACAGAGTCTTTCCAATGAGAAATGTATGTAGAGGCCTAGTCCTCCATTTCTCCACGGACAAGGGCAGGTCTGAGTGCCATTTGGCAGGGATAGCATCTCTGGCTCCTTTTAAAAGGTGTTGAATTGGAGCATTTTTATTTAGTTTACTATTACTATTGGGAGATGGTTTATTAGAAGTAGTCATCTCGTGTCAACCAGAAGTTCAAACTTGGTGGTTGCTTTGATTTATTGAAGGATATCTTCTTAAAATTGTATGGCTCATTGCTAGTGTGTCATGTTTCCTATAAATTAAGAATTTCTCAAAATTAATCATTTCCCTGGAAAGGTCTTGGCAAAAATAAAATATTTTGGTAAAAATAAAGTGTCTAATCTGAAGATATACCCACATTTAATTAGAGGGGTGGACTCCAAGAGAGACAAATTGGATGTTCTTCCCATTATCCAACAAATGGCAAATTCGTAATCTATCTTCGGCCTATCTCCATCTGAGTAATTCACCCCAATGTTTCTGGACTCTCAATTAATGACGTGAAGGGGGAATAATGCGTATATAGTTTGTTTGGAAAATAACTAATCCCCGATATCTAATGAATGTGTTATTGTGGGGAGTTGGCTTACGTTTGTCTGTCTGTCTTTCTCACAAATCCAAGGCAGGGAGGTCAGGTGAATAAAGCCAGTTTGTTCCTCTTTAATTTGACCCCACTGTTTGGTGGAGAAGTTTATAAACCAGTCACTAATCCTTCTGACAGAAGATTTTATGTACATGGGAAGGGAGGTTTTTAAACACTGCAGTTACGTTAGGGATCAAAAGGTCTTCAAATTACTTGTAAAAGGTTACTGTAAATCCAACAGGGTTGAGTACCTTACCCCCAGGGGGTATCTTTAAATGGCTTTCCCATCCTCTTCCTTTGTACTGGGGACACTGAGCATTCAGCCTCCTCTATAGCAGTACATAAACATGACAATTTGGATTCCTTAACATATTTTTGAATATCGATTTGAGCAAAGGGGGGTGGGGGGTACAGAGAGCTATTTTAGTTATATATGTGTTGAAATAAATGTAAAGGGATAGTAATGTGTCACAATTAATCTTCATAGTATTTGGGCCATGGAGAGTATTATTTCAATACTGTCCGAGTTGTAGTTCGAGTAACTGAATGATAAAGTATCCCCCTCCAGCGCCTATTACTGTTGTAACACTGCTCACCTCGGAGCATCAAGATTGTATGGATGGATCGCAGAGAAAAACCCTGACCCCCTTGGCAGGTTTTTCCTTATGCTCACTGAAGATTGTCCCTCATCAGTAAAAGGGGCATGAGGGGTATACTTTATCATTTAATTACTCTTGAACTAGAACTCTGACACACTCCATGGCCCAAATACTATGAAGATTAATTTGATCTGCTTTTATTGTGAAATATTACTATCCCTTTAAGGATTCCCAATTAATAGGAGAGGGAGTGTCTGTGTGGTCATGAGTGGTATGTGTCTAGGATTTCTTCATTCATGACAGACAGCAGTTTATTGTCTAAATTCATCCACCATGTCTAAGCATGAGCTGGATTAACTGGAAGGACCATGATGAGAAAAACAGAAGTGTGATCTGACCATGTGATTTAATTTGTGAGTCTGCACAATTGAGGTCAGAAAATGTTGCGAGACTAAAACTTTCTAATGTAGAACAGGTATTATGCAGCTGGGAATAAAAAGTGTAATCCTTATCTGCACAGTGGGTAAGTCTTCAGGGGGAAGATGCACTAAGGTGTGATTAACAGGTGATAAAGAGGAGCTCACCTCTCCAGTGTGAAAAAAATATCCTAGTCTTCTATTGGAGATCTTCGTGCATAAGCTCCATAGAATAACATAGGACTTGAAGAGGTTAGAACACTGGAGATGTCATCTCCAGTTTCTCACCATTTCGTCACCTCTTTATCATGCCTTAGTGCATAATCCCTCAGGATTCTACAACTGTGCAGATCTCAGTTTGTTAGACAGTACTCTAGTGTTCCTACCTAGATAACTGACCAGACATGCTGGAGTAGGAGTCCAGATCAGTATCCAGTACAAAACTAAAATTCCTCCACCTAAAATAAGAAGGCCTCCCCTGAAGGATCTAAATCAGTGGTTCTCAGCTCCTGCCCTCAGGACCCACTAACAGACCAGGACTTAAGGATTCCTCTGCTAGCGCACAGGTGTGGTGATCAGAGGCTCGTTCACATTGATTAACTCACCTGTGCTCTAACAAGGAAATCATCAAATCCTGGTCTGTTAGTGGGTCCTGAGGACAGGAGTTGAGAACCACTGATCTAAATTGTAGTGCATATGATACATAAACCATTTCTGATTAGCTTGTATGTATGGCACCAACATTAAAGCCACTACTTGTCCCTGGATCTTTAAGTTAAGGAAGAGTACTTTCCCTGTCTGTGTTATTAGTTGATACATTTTTGGTTATAAGGAAGGCTATGGAAAATGTAAAGCCAAAAAATAAAGGGTAACTATCCCTTTAAAATGAACTTGTTAACTACACAGCTTTTAGTATCATTAAATGGATCTGTTTAAACTGTTTACACCTTGTGTTCTGTTTTACAAGCAGGTTAATAATTTTAGAGATTTTATTTAGTATCTAAGGAAATATAATCTCAGCAGAGCTTGGTTTTCTGACCGTCTGATAAAGCAGAATAAATAATTACTCACACATCCAGAAAGTCATCTCTCTCCACCTTCTTAGGCTGCTAGAATCTATCAATTTCCACCAGAGCTCTGTAATAAAATAATGGGAAGTTATAATCCTTCAAATCCTTTCAAGATGGAAGTTCCCATTGAGAAAAAGGTGATATGTCTTTAAAACAATGGATGCTGTAGAGGTGTTGCAGAGCAGCTGCAAGCAGACCTTTACCCTATTGACCGATATACTCTCCTGGGAGCTGACCATTTTCCTCCCCTTCACAAGGCAATTCTCCCTAGACTGACTATATCGGGCTTAAAAGCCCAGCACACCTAGTCTGTGGGCAATGTGCATGCAGCCCAGGGGCTTGTGGCTGAGAGCCATGGACTTCCACTTTGCTTTTCACCCCCCAGCAGCTTGTAGTGTTTGTTTGGTGGCTGTACAGAGCAGATATGCTCTTTAATTAATCAAATGTACTCCAATTCGAGCAGACTTGGTAATATGTGATAATTGCCTTTTAAAGGGATAGTAATACTTTGTTTTAACTTTATTTTATTTTGTAGGCATTAAAAAAACATGAAGAATGATAAAAGTCTTATCTCTCAAACCTTTATGGTTTATGAGATATTCACAAGCAAAGTTCCCCTCCCGCCCCTTTTACCTAGTGTAAGCCATCTCTTCTCAGATGTGGAATGCAGTCTATAGACCAGACAGATAACAGAAGGGGACAATATTATTCATATGAAAACAATGAAATCCCTGCCCCCCTTGACAAGCTTTTCAGGTTTTTCCCTTATCTTAATTGAAGATTGTCTACCTGGGCACATCCCTTCTGCTGTGACTGAACAGTGTGACATCAGTAAAAGGGGTGGGAGGGGGACACTTTGTCATTGAATTACTCTGGAACTACAACTCTGACAAAATTGAAATAACACTCTCCAAAGTCCAAATACTATGATGATTAATTAGAGCTGCTTTTATTATGAAACATTACTATCCCTTTAAAGGGATAGCAATGTTTCAAAATAAAAGCAGCTCCAATTAATCTTCATAGTATTTGAGCAATGGAGATTGTTATTTCAATACTGAGAGAGTCGTAGTTCAAGAGTAATTGAATGATAAAGTATTCCCCCTCCCGCCCCTTTTACTGATGTAGCACTGCTCACCTCAGAGCAACATGACTGGATTGCAGAGAGGGACAATGTTCAGTAAGCATACGGAAAAAAAAACTGAAAAGCCTGTCAAGGGGGGCAGGGTTTTCCTTATACTCACAGTAAGAAGATTGTCCCTTGCTGTGACCTGTCTGGTCCCAGGACCAGATTCCACATCTGAGGGGAGGTGGCTTACACTGGTAAGAGGGGCGGGAGGGGGATTTGTCATCATTCAATTACTCTTGAACTACAACTCTGACAGGATTGAAATAACACTCCCCAAAGCCCAAATACTATGAAGATTAATTGGAGCTGCTTTTATTTTGAAACATTACTATCCCTTTAACACTGCAATGTGTATCACAGTTGGGAGGGGTGTATTTTACTTATTGCACTTTAACCGACTATTAACCCTTTGGATACTAGGGAACCTTCCACTGAACTGAGGAAACATGTCAGAGACATCTTTAACGTCTAAGCCGTTAATTAATCTCAAGAGTGATGTATAAACAGTAATCTCATCTTCTCCTATGGGAACTGACACATATTTAACAGGCACTCATTATGATGTTCCTGAGTTGCCTCTAGCAGTCACTTTGGGGCTCATAAAGCTGATGCCATTTGCTGCCTTTTTAATAATTTACAACCTGATTGATTTACCTGTGTTCATGTGGGGGGATCCTAAATTGTGGCTGTACAACCAAAGATTGACCACCTCTGTCCTAGACCAGTCCATTAGGTCAGTGGAGCTCAAAAGAAAATGTAAAAATAAGAACTAGAGCACAGATTGTCATCATCACCACGTCCCTTATTTAAGGATTTATATTTTTATCTTTGCGGCCATGCTTCCATATGTAAATGATTACCATCAAGGAGAAAAGAGAAGATAAGCAATGAGAAAATTTAAGTCTCTCAATGCTCAGAATTAGAAATGTAAGGCGCTTGATGTACAGAAATGTCACCCAGTGGGTCAGCAGTAAATATGTTAGTGAAAGTAATAAAAAAAAACTTTTATTAGATTAATTAAAATAAAGAAACACTCAGCCATCGTTTAAGAGGGTTATGTCAATGAACAACATATGTAACATTGTACTTGTATTTATTACTTCATAACATAAGACGTATATGAATACGGAATAGAAGATGACCAATAACTATTTGGTCAGACAGTCCAATAAAAGGATCAGCTGTGTGAATGTTAGAATGTGGAGTGAAAGCTGACCTAGTGATATCAGTCTGTACTGAAAAAAATCTTTGTCAAGGTAAGGAAGTGCTACATCAAAGAAAGTGATTTGACTAAGGCTAGTGATGTCAAGAGCAAAAATTCAAATAGATTGATGTTCACGGTATGAGACCTGTACCAAACACATAATAGCAGGGAACTCTATCTAGGATGTCGTTACTCATAACACATCTGAATCAACTATTGCCCTTAATTTGCTGCTGAGTGTTGGGGTCTCGTAAAATAGTAGCATGAGCATGGAAAAACAAAAAAGTATCCCAAACTATTGAAATGGAGTAAACAGTCATTCACTATGACTGTATAAGCCACAATCAGTCATAGAGAAAAGTATTAAAAGAAAGATGTCTTAAACAGTATAATGTAAAGTGGAAGTCAGAGACGCTGAATCCAGGGTACAGTCTGTTTTAGCCCACTAGTGCCTTTCACACAGAGGAAATATCCTGAAGCATATCATATTGGTCCTGCCATTACAGCAGACCAACCACAAAATGCCAGGTAATTCCTCTCTGAACAAGAGAAGCAGCCAACCTCAGAGGTACGTTTTGGCCTTGTTGTGTCTCATCAGTGAGGTGTAGCTCATCTCTCTAAGCACTGTGAGCAAGGTGTCCAGTGCTGGATTCCCCTATTTCCCTTGAGGTGACAAATCTCAAAGGTAATTTGCATATGTAAATACAAAAAAAATACACATGTGCAAGAGACTAAAAGAGACAGCACCCTGGGTAGGACACCATTCCTATAGAGCCTGCAAATTTGTATTGCAGGTTCGTTCCTAGTTGAGTATCTCTGACTTTTAATATAATTAAACAGTATCATAACATCCTATCAGTAAAAGAATGTTTCAAAATAAAGTTGCAGTGATATGCAGTCACTGGTAGGAAAGGCTGTCAAGTTAGCAGACAGTGTCCAACGAAGGTGCACAGAGATGACTTCTGCCTGAATTCAGAGGGCCCCGCTCCGTATCAGCTGCAGCACGGGAAGTCTCTACTCTGCATGACTACAGCGCGCAGCCGTCTCTACTGCGCATGATGGCTTCTAACAAACATCCTTAGTGAATTATTATATAGGATAATGGTAGTATGATGCATCTGTTAGTGTCTCTCATACAGACACAGATTCCCCAAAAAAAATATATATAAAAGTGGAAGAAAATCTTTTGGTGATAATAAACTGCTCCTACACTTCTCACAAGTTGCTATTTCCATATACGTGTATTAAAGTGTAAACAATGTATACCTGGAGTAGGCCACTAAGGGGTTAAGACTGGTATATGATTCGCTGTTATAGAGTTATTGGCTTAACCTGACAAAATACCAGTTACACATAGTACCCCTTGCTTTTCAGGCCCTAATTATAGGATTTCAAGAACAAATAGATGAGCTAATCTTTATAACCACGTTTAGGAGGAAAAAGTAGCGTTTAAAGCAGTACACAATAAATTAATGCCATTAAAACATGTTTGAATAAAACATGTTTAATGTCGACACAGTGACTGAGAAATGTTGGCCTTGATAAAACACAGGCTGCTTCCTTTGGATAAGATTGTTGTATGCAATATATCCTCTTTAATTCTAGGAATAAGTATTGCAAGGAATGTATGTAGTATTTCCTGTGGATGCATATGTTTTGTTATTTCTGTGGACATACTTTATATATCAGTTCTGTGTCCTGACATTAACTGAATGTCTATCCTTTGCTTCATAAAGAAGTCCGTTGTGATTGATTATAGAAGAGGAATGTCGCACTGCATTTTTAAAAGCTTCAGACAGTAGCGGTTTTTGGGATAGCCCTGATCTTGCACAGGTGTTGCCAGGGCTAGATTTTTATCTGAGGCTCCCTTTGGTAAAGATAACCTTAACCTTCCCTATGGCTACAAATTTTTCCTCGTAAGACCCCACCTTTTAATATCACATGTTTCTACCTGTTGCATAAAGTGCGTTTTGCTTATAACTATATACCTAGGGTTAAATAATGATTAGTAAAGGGACAGGTAAACTTGTAAATAAATCGGTCACCATAAACCAGGAGCATTGGGATTACTCTGACCATACCCACAACTGAGAATGTGGGCATGACCAGCACAGCTGTGGTGCTCTCCAAAACATGCCCCTATAGAGTGTTGCATATTCTGCCTATTGAGAAATCCAGTTGCCAAAATATGCAATGTCTTGGACTCTTAGCAGTGCATTTTGACACCCCTGTTATAGGCCCATAAACGACTACATTTAAACATGTTATTTGGGTAACATAGGAATGTTTCCTTTAAGAAGCAATTTCATATCTACCCTACCCTGCCAAAGGAATTACACTTGGTGTTAACGTCTAAACTTGCCACTTGTGATCACTTATTCCTTTCTTCACACTTATTTTGGTTTTCTTAGCTTTAATTTATCTAAGGTGGTACAATTCAGTATAACATGTGTTAATAGCATAGCTTGTTTATTTTATTGTTTCTGTTTTATTTCAGACTCTTGCAAGATGCCTCATATTATGGGATGACATCCTGCCAAACGCCCAGTGGGTGAACAGTAATGTGCCTCAGGTAACAGTCTGAATATGACCACTGCTTTATTGTAAATGTTGGCATCTCTTAAAAAAGATGTGCTGAATGCAAGCTGTCCCATAAACAGCACTAGATTTTCCATTAGATGGCTGACTAGTGTGTCAGCCATGTTCGTAATTCCTTTTGTTCTTGGTTGTGAATGTGGCTTATGCGGCCTGGAGGTATAAATGACTACACTTGCTGTAAAACGTGTAACTTTGCCAGTTTTTTTCAGATCTGTGCTTCATCCTTCTGTCTTTTTAGATCATTACAGACAATAGTATATCACTGCATGCTACAGAGCAGCCCACCTCAGAGGATCTGAACTTGGAAACTCTGGCGTAAGTAGCATTAACCCTACTGTTAGAATGTGCTACTAGTCTTAACCCTTTGAAAGCCAGAGTGGTACGGAATGCATTGCTTTGCAATGCATTCCATACCACTCTGGCACTCAAAGGGTTAACAGGGCTTTAGTAAAAACTTACATTACAGTAGCAATACCTTCTACAGTTGTAAAAAGGAAAATCTCACATTGGAGCATAATTTCCTTCTGCAGCTGTAATAAATATTAGCTTTATGAGGCCTTATATACCAAAGAAGAGTAGCTATTCTGGTCCAAAACAGGATCAGCAATGCGTACAATGAAACTTTCCAAAAATTCCCATTGATTTAAATGGGGCTTTAACGGTTTGAAGCTAAAGAGGACTTCAATGTATTGCTTTTAGAGTCATCTGTAATATTTAAGGGATTAAAGTCCCATTTAGATCAATGACAAATATGGGAATGTTGCTATGTATCCAGTGGTGCAGCTGATTTGCACCAGAACTTCCCCTATTTCGATACAGTTGTCTCATAGCAGAGATGTGGTAGCTCTGAGTTCAGTAAAGAATATAAAATGTATTTTAATATTCCCAGATAATCTGTAAATCAGCTAAGTCAGTGAATATCGACCACAGTTCTCGAGAGACATCAGAAAATCAGGTTCTAAGGAGATCCCTCATTTAAGAACAAACAGATCAGTCACAATGACTGTTCTACCAGTTGGCTACCTGTCATCAAATAGGAGCAGGGCTGTCCAAGTGCAGTCCTCAAGGGCCACCAACAGGCCAGAATATAAGGATTGATTTAAGCACAGGTGAATCAGTCAAAATGAATGAGACACTGATTAACTCACTTGTGTTTAATCAGGGAAGTCCTCACATCATAGGGTCCCCTCTAACGCGTTTCAAAATAACATCTTTCATCTGAGAATTTTAGTTTAGATAATTTTAGGTAGAGTTTGTAGATGTATTAGAGTAGGACTTACCATAAAGTGAGATACCTTGGCGTGATGGTAAGCTTACACATGGATTGGCCAATTTGTGGAACTAAATTCTCACTTATTTCACTAAGATTGAATTTGAATTATTATATATGCCCATTACAGGGCACACATTAATTACAGCATATAGAGAAGCGTAGGTCTGTTTGTTCGTTTGATTTTATAATATTTTTTTTTTATTATTACAGACAAGCTCATGTTTACATAATAGCTGGAGCTTGCTTGGCTTTAGGTTTTCGATTTGCTGGATCTGCAAATTTGGCTGCCTTTAACTGTTTGGTAAGATACAGACCTTCATGCTTGTAGCACTAGACTGGTTCTCCTGATGATCACACTTACATTTTGTCTCCTTCTTTTTTCCAGTGTAAATTTGCAAAAGACTTTGAATGTTTATCTGCACAAGCTGCTGGCATAGTAAGTTAACACTTTTCAATGAATCTATGGGTTTCAGTTTCAAATAACAGGGAAAAAAATGTTAACGCTCATTCTCTTACCACTTGTTATCTGCTACTCTGCACTGGTCTTACGTAGGCTACTAGTCCCACCTTCTGTAAGAACTCCCGGTACTAGTTACATCTTTGTTCCTATAGATTGTACATGTGTGTGAAATCAAATCTGCCAAAATTAATCCTCCTCTTTGTCTCTGGAGTTCACTGGACCAGCTCTGGAGAGCAGAGTCTTGGGTGGAGACCGGTTTACTGAGGGCTATAGGTTTATAATACAGCTATTTCCTGCTGCTCTTACTTATTAAAAGCCTGAGCGTTTTATTGACTTAATTATTTTTAGCATCGTATTAGTTGCCTAGTTAATTGGTTCGTTTTTCCTAAAGGGGTAATAAAGACAACAAGTGTGTTCATATGTTTTACGCAAAGTTGCTTCATTCGGAAACATCTGCTTATAACTCCTCTTTTAGTAATTTTGCACAGAGTATCAAGATTTAGTCCTGTACTTGTTCAGTGTCTCCCCAAATTCAAAGGTGTCAAAACAACATAAATAAAACTCTTTAAGGGCAGTTATCATGTTTTAGTAAGTCTGCTCCTATGGGAAAAGCCATTCATGTGGTCATTTGACTGGAACACAGTACAGATGAACGTGGCTCTCAACATCTCATTTCACAGGTTGTACTTGCAGCTTCTATACCCTTAAGGATCGGTAACTGTCATAGCACGTCACTTTTTACTTACAGTGCTCCTTAAGTGGGGTCTGAAATTGACAGCTCCAAGACCAGAGCGGTCTCTCTCAGATCCCTGCTCGGCACGCTGTTACATGCAGCAGGCCACATTTGCTGGCGTGCTGCCAAGGATCAAAGAGGTCCTTAATGGAAGGTAAATTCCATGGACCGCTGGTCCTTAAGGGGCTATAGACGTTCAGTCGAGATACATCGGGTCCATGGGGACTAGACTGTGCAGGACAAGAGACTGAGCTGCTAGACTTCAGTCTTGCAGTTCAGTCTTTTCTTGTAGAATAATGAGGGAGACTTCAGGGGGGATCTTTTCAGAACTCTGTCCTGCTCCCTAATTGGTCTGTCCCACTAATAGTTGCCTATTAACTCTGAGTGCCAGGGGCTTGGGCCATGAGTTCAGTAGCTGGGGCTACGGCATTAGGAGGGGTCCTGATGCCCCCAACAAGGTCTGAAATAATAATAATTAAAAAAAAAAAAAAAAAAAGTCGGGGGAGGGGGCCAACCGCATCCACTTGAAAAACATGGGCTTGACCATGCAGAAACACACGGCCATACCTGTTAACTTGACGTGGTTAAATATTTGTTTAGACAGTCTCTGGAATCATGCTGTTTCTACTACTCAGCTGGTGCTGTCAGATCATCAGTATAAATACTTTTCTTGATAAATCGCGAACTGGCATTGGAGGTGCTTGTGGTGCCAGGCACTGCAACCTGCTATAATCGGCCAATTGAAGAGCTCCACAGCACTCCAGACTTAAAGGGCAACTAGAATGATGAAATAAAAAACATATGTTAAATGTCAACTTTTTACGAATTAATCCCTCCTTTAGTAGTTACGAAGTTATAACCTTACAGCCCTCAATGTGCAATTCCTTATCTGTGCTCGGCCGGTTTGGTGCTGTGAGC
This sequence comes from Rhinophrynus dorsalis, assembly GCA_037306005.1. Lineage (NCBI taxonomy): Eukaryota > Metazoa > Chordata > Amphibia > Anura > Rhinophrynidae > Rhinophrynus > Rhinophrynus dorsalis. The sequence continues at coordinate 131,511,306 of CM074720.1, read as the reverse complement.
GCCATAGAAGCAATAGATGATTCCTATTAACTGTCTGAGTGCACTTCAATGCGTTGTACCCCTCTGGCACTCAAAGGGGTAATTGCTTCTTTCACCTAAAAAAAAAAAAAAAAAAAAAAAAAAAAAAATTGATTTTGAAAGTGTTTAAAATTACACATTTGCCATTTTAGTCAGGTTTTTATGTAGAAAACAATTTTTTAATTATATAACCGTTTGAATACCAGAGCGGTAACCGTCACATTGCAACCCAATGCTTTGGATACCTCCCTGGAAATCAAAGGTTAATTCTATAAAGTCTATAATTCTATGCTAATTACATCATGCCATGCAGTCACTTTTAGTCCTACATTATCCCCCCCACTTACTGATACTTAAACCAGGGCTCAAAATTTTCACTCGCCACTATGGCTTGCAGTGGCAAGTAAATTTTCAGTTCTGGCTAGTAGAAAAGGACTTCAAATTATAAGCCCTGCCTAAACCATTTATGGCTGGGGATGTGGACAATGTTCTGCAGCTTACTGGTGTTACTAGTATTTTCAAACTATTTGTCTTCATAAATGGCCAAAGGATGCAACATGCTTCCCATATCTCTGTCTAAACAGTGAGGTAACCGTGTATTGAGTACCCTTTTCTTTTCCTCTGTAAGACAGGTCATTATAACCTGGAGACCTGTCTGAGTGTTGTGCTGTTATCCCTGTCCATGGTGATGGCTGGCTCTGGGAACCTGAGAGTTCTTCAGCTGTGTCGCTTCATGCACAAGAAGATCGGTGGAGAGATGAATTATGGGTTTCACCTGGCGCACCATATGGCCTTGGGGTTACTTTTTCTGGGTGGAGGAAGGCAAGTATCCAAAGCACATGTGTTACCCAGAGCTTCCTGCAGTGCATGTTTTCAGGATATCTCTACAAGTAGATTAGTTAAAATGACTAAGCCACTGATTGATCAGTCTGTACTCAAGTAGATATATTCTTACAACTTGCACTGTTGGGAGCGCTTGGGACCAAGACTGATCCAAAGATCTGATATTTCACTTTTGTGTATTTGAAACTTGGTTGATTGGCAGTATTATCTTAGATCAGGACTAGTCAATTGTTGGACTGCCAGCTGTTAAGAACTACAACTCCCATCAACCAATGGCTGGTTGTGGATGATCGTATGATAGTTGCAGATGATCATTATTCGAATCTGGAATAACTGGAGGTCCATTAATTGACTACCCCTCTATTAATGTTGTATATTTATTTGTATGCATGCAGGCATACCCATATGAACTGTAGAATTACCTTTGATAGACATTCATACTGTAACTAAGTTAATACAGTAGGCAAAGCTGCATTACCTCTGTTTATTCATTAATTAACTGGGAAGCCGTAGTTCAGTGGTGTCCAAGCCTGACCTAAAGGACTAAAATAGTTTGGGAGCAAACTTGGTAAAACACGTCAGTAATCTTTTTTTTTTTTTTTTTTTTTTTTTTTTTTTTTTTTTTTTTTTTTGGGGGGGGGGGCTGGGTCACTGAAGTATACGACTGTCAGTTTCATAATTTACAGGTTGCGAGTGCAGCCTCCATAGACCCTTTTGTGCTATGGTTTCAAACCTGAAGGATGGGGTCTATGGCGACTGCATCATGCGGGACAGGAGACTTAACTGCTGGACTTCAGTCTTGCAGTTCAGTCTCTTCTCATGGGAGCATGGGGTAGGGGTGGGTGATTGTCTGTTCTGACTCCCATTCTGCTCCACTGTTGGTCCTTTTGTGCTCACAGTGCAGCCTTGGCTTCATCCGCAGGTCTGCTTACAAGACAGCAGATCTACCAATAAGGTATCAAGTGATAGCTGCCCTTTTAACAAATCCTTGGTTAAAGGGATAGTAATACTTCGTTTTAACTTTATTTTATTTTGTAGACATTAAAAAAACATGAAGAATGATATAAGTCTTATCTCTCAAACCTTTATGGTTTATGAGATATTCACAAGCAAAGTTCCCCTCCCCGCCCCTTTTTCCTAGTGTAAGCTATCTCTTCTCAAATGTGAGTCTGGTTGTATGACAGTACAGATAACAGAAGGGGACAATTTTCTTTGTATGAAAACAATGAAAGCCCTTCCCTCCTTGACAAGTTTTTCAGCTTTTTCCATTATCTTAATTGAAGATTGTCCCTCTCTGCAGTCTACCTGGGCATCTCCCTTCTGATCTGGTTGAACAGGGAAGGGATACTTTGTTTGTGAATATCTCTTAAACCATAAAGGTTTCAGAGATAAGACTTATATCATTCTTCATGTTTTTTTAATGCCTACAAAATAAAATAAAGTTAAAACGAAGTATTACTATCCCTTTAAGCACAAGTTTGGCTTCTTCTTTTGAAAGTAAAAGTAAATCCCCCAGACCTAATGTAACTAAAAGGTTGGCTGTGTGTCTATTACTACCTCTAACGTGTTCTGGATTCTATGGCATTCATTCTTACCAAGTCGCCTGGCCAATCCAGAGCTGTCTAATGAAGAGTAGTGAGGGGCAGGCTCCCCTTCCCAGTCCCAGTCAGAGATACATGCAGCTAACCATTGGTTAGTTTAAGCTGAAGGGAATTTTTGTGTACTTACCGGTAAGTTCTTTTACCTTAGTCCTCGTGGAAACATGGCATTGCCTGCAGCATCGACCTTCATTTTCACTTTTAGGTGATACTTGCCCTGTAACCACTTTGGTGCTTGAGATATTTCTAGCACCCAAGGGGTGAGGGACGTCAAAACAAAAATGTTCTTATTCTTGACCAATTGTTATAGGCGAGTGATGTTACAGACTACATGCATTGGTGCCAAGGTGCAGTTCTTCAAAGAAGCCCTCTAGCCTGTGAATGCCTGAAGGGAGGGTGACTGCTAATCTTTTATCTTGCCTAGTAGTAGCAGCATGGAGTTGCTAGTGTCCACTAGGGTCTGCATGAGGCCCATGTGCCGTATGTTTGACATTTCAGCACTAAGGTTTGATTTGAAGGTGTACTCTTCTGAAATTTGGAGAGAAATATGACTGTCTGGCATGTCTCACATGATAGGCCTCACATTGCCAGATGCATTAAGAATTATGTATTCAATGGAACAGGTAGAGACATTTATCACTAGCATACGATGGCGTAAATCTATATGTCATAATTGTATAACCCTGAGGGGAGGCTAAAAACCAGGCTTAATGTCAAACTACTCAATGGAAATGTATTTCAAAGTTTTCCATATCAATATATTGTTCAGTTTCACCCTTTCAGTCTTATGCCTTTTTTCACATTTAACATCTATGGAGATGTTTTAAATACTCTTCTGTGGAGATCTTTCACCTACACCAATGATGCCATTATGCTAAAGTTAATTGTGAGGTAGTGTACTTGAATAAATGTAATCAGCGTTACAGTACATTGAAAGATATCCTCACATTGAGATTTCGTCAGCCTCAGAGAAGCGCGATTGTTTGTTCGAGCTTTGACGTGATCAGCAGCTATTGGACTTTAATCCATGTAGAATAAGGTACATTAACACAAAAACACACCCACAGGAATATGAAAATGGCGTATTAACTAATCCTAATACATTGCTAGGATGTAATTCGCTAGGATGTTTGTCAGTAGCAGTCATGCACAGTAGAGACTGCTCGAACGCACAGAATGCTGGTAGGTATAGGAATGCTGGGAGCACAGAATGCTGGGAGTTCTGTGCTGGGAGCATTCTGTGCTTTCGGCCACTCTCTATAGTGGATGACTGCGGCGGCAGCAGGATGTATAGCAGGACCGCAATGCGTTGCGTACCCCTCTGGCACTCAAAGGGTTAACATCACCCAGACCTTGGCCCATGTACACGGGCCTTTACACTAGTATCTAAATAATGAAATAAACTATTGGGGAAGAACACACTTCAGTATTGTAACTGCATTGATATTATGGCAATAAGTGCATATTTGATGTGTTACCAAAGGGAGAAAATTAAAATGTCAAATGCAACTTTCTGCATACAAGTTTGTCTCAGGTCAAATTCAGCACTATATTGCCACACAGGACATTATCAAACCTTAGTGCATCCCCTCTCATGACTTTAACACCCACCCCTCCAAAAAAAAGGAAAAAAACAAAGGCTGCTTTAACCCTTTTAGTGGCAGAAGGGTACGGAACGCATTGTATTAAAACACACTCACCCCAAACAGCGCTACTACGATTGGGTCAGCATTGTTGTGATGCTTGAGAGGAAAAGATATCAGAGAGCCGGGCCACCTCTCTCAATGCTCATTGTCTGTTCAGTTACCCTGCCCCTTTATTGAATACCACAGTTCCCTTTCTCTTGCCCCACACAAACCAGATAAACAGTACCTTCTACAATATAGTCAAGAGAAAAGAAAAAAGGCACAGGACTATCAAAGAGTAGATCTGTATCCAAAATGTTTCAAAAGCCCCCACAGAATATGGTACTCACCGGATTAAAATCATGAACCGGCTTTACAATTGCCACAATGAGTTTAACACTCCATGAAAATATCTTTTCAGTGTCGTATTCACAGTCGTTAAATATTATTATCTTTATTAATTACTATACAAATGTATCCAACGCGTTTAGTACAGGACACTTCATCAGGGAGTCAGTGTTAGTATAAGAACAGCGTCATTGTTGCATACATTTGTATAATAATGTTAAAATTTATTGACTGTGAATACTGCTATCTGTGACACCGAAAAGAGATTTTCATGGAGTGTTAAACTCATTGTGGCAATTAAGCCGGTTCATGATTTTAATCCAGTGAGTGCCAAATTTTGTGGGGGGGTTTAAAACATTTTAGATACAGATCTACTCTTAGATAAGGCCTGCAACTTTTTTCTTTTCTCTTGTCTACATTTCTCTGCAGAATCATTTTGTGGATTACACACTACCTCTAGTGTTTGTATTGAAAAGGCAGCGACCGAAGAGTTAAGATCTACTAAACTTGTGGAGATTGGATTGATAACCCCCTAGACTACTGCTGTTTGGACCCCAGAAAATCTTGAAGATAATCGCTCCTTGAAACAGAATATTTTTTAAAAGCCTTATTGACTGTTACACAAAGATGCGGTAATTCACGTACGCTCTTAGTTTCAAATTGAAGCTTTAAAGGGATAGTAATACTTTGTTTTAACTTTATTTTATTTTGTAGGCATTAAAAAAACATGAAGAATGATATAAGTCTTATCTCTGAAACCTTTATGGTTTAAGAGATATTCACAAACAAAGTATCCCTTCCCTGTTCAACCAGATCAGAAGGGAGATGCCCAGGTAGACTGCAGAGAGGGACAATCTTCAATTAAGATAAGGGAAAAAGCTGAAAAACTTGTCAAGGAGGGAAGGGCTTTCATTGTTTTCATACAAAGAAAATTGTCCCCTTCTGTTATCTGTCCTGTCATACAACCAGACTCACATTTGAGAAGAGATGGCTTACACTAGGAAAAAGGGGCGGGGAGGGGAACTTTGCTTGTGAATATCTCATAAACCATAAAGGTTTGAGAGATAAGACTTATATCATTCTTCATGTTTTTTTAATGCCTACAAAATAAAATAAAGTTGAAACGAAGTATTACTATCCCTTTAAAAGACAATACATCTATCTGAAGATTCGTAAGAACTATCAATTTATTTATCCATCTCTATACAGTGGATTTATTAGACTTGTTTTATAATTTTTTATTTCTGGTGCATTTAGAGTTTTTTGGGACTTACAGTTACAAAGGGGGAAAATTGTTGCACAACTGCTTTTGGGATTCTTTCTTGTGTTTTTCTACAAAATAGTGACAGGATGCACTCAATGTCGCTGAAGCAATGTGCTGCAGGTGGAAGGCCAGGGTGTGACTCGCCAGAGTGCATATATGGGCAGTCATGATGTTTTAGTTTGTATGCGCAGTTATTTCTTTGACTGCACACTCATTGTTCTCACGTGACCAGGCTCACAATCCTTTATGCCTACTGTCTGTTCACATCAGAGCCCTCCACCTCCTGATATGTGGGGACGGAGGCCCTAGGGGCATATATTATTCCACTGATGGTGTCGAGGATACTCATGCCCAATTAAAACAATGCCAATCAAAACAAGTGGAAGTGGAAGCCAGCGCATTACTGTGTGTGGGCTGGTCTGTCCCGCGTAAATCGAGATAGTTGGGAGCTATGATATACCATGAGCTGCAGCAATTTGGGGGCAAAGCAACAACACCATAGGGGACGAATAACATTTTCCATTGAATTAAATGGGACTTTTGACCCACTGAATGGTGAAGAAGTCTCCAGAGTGTTAAAAAGCAATTATATGGAGACCTCGCTAAATTTTTGGAGTTAAAAGCCCCACTGAATTTTGCTAATTTTTATTTGTCCACTATAGTATAGCTGGTTTGCTCCAAGCTTACTCCAGTACATCAGCCTCCATGTTCCAGAAACCCTTTTTGAATCATTTTGTGTCAGTAATGGCAATATAACAATCTTACAGCTCTCTCCTTCCCCAAACTCACCATGCCTAGGCACCTTGGACCATATGCACAAGGATAAGCAGTGCAGTTCTGAGGCAACCCCACTACCATAGGGAACAAGTACAGTTTCCTCTGATTTAAAGTGAGAGTATACCCTCTTTCACTTTATATATTCTGCATGTCAACGTGCAAGTCCAATTATTTTTTTAACATTTTGAAGCTCAGGGAGCTCCCCAAAATTGTTTCCAAAGAGCTGTCAGGGACTATGAAAGCTGTGATATCACTGTAGCACTGAGTACTTTTTATGGTGTAGGTGAGTGTGAGTATGTGTGATAGAGAGTGCAAGAGAGAGTGCATGTGTGTTTGCTCGTGAGAGAGAGTATGCGTGTATCTGCTACACCCCTGGTCTGGTAATGAATGTGTGCACTGAGCTCAATTTGCATTACATGCACACCTCTCCTGTTCTCAAGGCAGTGGCAATTGGTTCCTGCACAAGGCATATTTAAGATTATTATCAGGGCTCAAAATTTCCACTCACCACTAGCCAATGGCGAGTGAAAATTTAGCCCTGGCGAGTAGAAATTCAGCACTGGTGGGTATGTTTTGGCTTTCAGTGGCGAGTAACTTTTCAGGTCTGGCTAGTAGCAAAGGACTTCAAATTATAAACCCTGTATCATATCATCTTTGGTACAGTAGGTCTAAAATCTGTGACTTTAGTTTGAAGTTCAGTATATTTAAAGGCATATAGCCCCATTTCATTTTAGGTATTATAGTACTGCTGTGTGCAACAAGCAATAACTGTTATAATGATTGATTACTGCTACGTCTGAGTTTTTTTTGTTTTTTTCTTTTGTTTTGCAGATATTCTCTAAGTACTTCAAATTCTTCAATAGCTGCACTTCTTTGTGCCCTTTACCCGCACTTCCCTGTTCACAGCACAGATAACAGGTAAGTTGCATAAAAAATGGAATAACTTTTTAAAGAAGCATCTCCTGGCAGTTTGAGTAATCTTGTTTTACTCAGCAGAAAAAGGCCTACACTAAATATATTTCTTACTGAAACATAACTTCCATTTTATAAATACAGTAGGCAGTTTTATAATATATTTATAAACGATATAGCGTTATTGGTATTTTCTTCCTGGGCACAGGTGTGTAATTAAAGGATAATTAATTCTCATCAGTTCACATGTGCTCAGACAGGGAAATCTAAACTATTCCCTAGGCAGAAGTGGCTCATCTCTTATATATAGTAAAACGCTAGAATGTTTGTCCGATGCAGTCGTGCGCAGTAGAGACTGCCCGAACGCACAGAATGCTGGGAGTATTCTGTGCATTCGGGCAGTCGCTACAGCTCATAACTGCGTCGTGTGCGCCCCCATTGAGGCGGTGGCAGTACGCAGAGCAGGACCAACCTCTTAACCCTTTGAGTGCAGAGGGGTACGCAATGCATTGCAAAGCAATGGTTAACATCACCCGGACCTTGGCCTATGTACAGTCTGTCTCTCTCGTACACATGCGCACACGCACTCTCTCTCGCACACACACTCTCTCTCGCACACGCACTCTCTCTCGCACACGCACTCTCTCTCGCACACGCACTCTCTCACGCGCACATGCATTGTCTCGCACATGCACTCTCACGCGCACACGCATTCTCTCGCACACGCACTCTCTCACGCGCACACGCATTCTCTCACGCATGCTCTCTCTCTCATGCACGCGCACTCTCACGCCTGCGTGCCTGCGCACTCTTGCACTCTCTCGCACACGTGCTCTCTCTCTTGCACACGTGCGCTTTCTCTTGCACACGAGCCCTCTCGCGCACGTGCGCACACACGCACTCTCAAGCGCGCTCTCTCTCTTGCACACGAGCTCTCTCTCTCGCACACAAGCACTCTAATGCACTCTCTCTCTCTCGCACACGCACTCTCTCACGGGCGTACACTCGCGTGCGCGCACACGCTCTCGAGCGTGCACTCGCGCCCTCTCTTGCACTCGCGTGCTCTCTCGCACGTGCACTCGCACCCTCTCGCTTGCGCACACACACTCTGTCGCACACACTCTCATTGCCTACTCCTCTGGCACTCAAAGGGTTAACATCACACAGACCTTGGCCCGTGTATATGGCCTTTTACACTAGTTTTTTGATAAAAAAGGAGGATTTACCTAGGTACATATCTTAGAAACATAAGTTCGTTATTTTCATATACTATTTTTATAGATGTTTTTGATCTGTAGTATAGTCCACTGCTAATTGTTTAAAATCTAGTGTCCCTTGTGAGTCATTTAGGTCTGTTGGAGTCTGTTTACTTTGAGGAGGTGTAATCTAGCGGCAGACCTATGCAGAGAATCTGCACATATAATGCAAAAATACATCAATATTTTTAACCGATTGCTGTATGAAGGTCAACTATCTGTGTAAATTAGTTTGGTAACCAAATTAAAAGCTGCTTATTTCTAGGGTAAATTTCCCTTTCATAGCCTGCACTGTTGGTGGTACTTGAAGACTGTAGTTCATAAACACTACAAGGAGCCATGATTCTTGATTCGCTGGGTATCTTACATTGATCATCATTACATCCCATGGAAAGTTTCCAGATATGGTGTAATGGCTCAATGCAGGATTTATAATAACATATGTTTAAGATTTAGCATGGCGAATAATGCCATTGGCATGCAAAACTATGCCACACTCAGTTTCTGATGAGTACAACCTTTTTTTAGAAAGGGTTCTTTTGGACTGTGACCTGCTTCTTCTGCAACGATCCTCCGCAGGAAGTGCTGTATGAGTAACACAGCCAAACCATATGGTATTTCCAGCACAGCACTGTCCCATTATACCATATCATAAATTACCTTTTAAAGGGGAATTAACATGCATTACTTAATAGAAAGCCCTGAACTGCATTGTGCAACACCAAAATGACTCCTCTCAGCCACAAACTTTGTGTGCAGCCTCCATATGCCCTCTGCGTTGGTCTATGAAGCCTGGTAGTATCTGTGTAAACTTCATCACACAGAGCAGTTTAGTCTTTTTTGTGCAGTGCAAACAGGTGTGTACCTGAGGATTTTCAAATCCCTGCTGTACTTCCTTCTCTGCCTGGGATCATCATCATGCAGCTATGGGAGTGACCCTGCCAATAGGCCATGATCCTTGTGATAGTTGCCCTATAAAGGGATAGTAATACTTCGTTTTAACTTTATTTTATTTTGTAGGCATTAAAAAAACATGAATAATGATATAAGTCTTATCTCTCAAACCTTTATGGTTTAACAGATATTCACGAGCAAAGTTTCCCCCTCCCACCCCTTTTACCTAGTGTAAGCAATGTCTTCTCAGATGTGGAATCCAGTCCATAGACCAGACAGATAACAGAAGGGGACACTCTTATTCCTATGAAAACAATGAAATCCCTGCCCCCCCTTGACAAGCTTTTCAGGTTTTGCCCTTATCTTAATTGAAGATTGTCCCTCTCTGCAATCTACCTGGGCACCTCCCTTCTGATCTGACTGAGCAGTGTTACATCAGTAAAAGGGGCGGGAGGGGGACACTTTGTCATTGAATTACTCTTGAACTACAACTCTGACAGAATTGAAATAACACTCTCTAAAGTCCAAATACTATGATGATTAATTAGAGCTGCTTTTATTATGAAACGTTACTATCCCTTTAAGCAGTCTTCTAAAACTTACAGGAGCTACTTTCGTTGGAGGTGGATATCTATACATGAAGTGAAGGCCTTGGCTTATGCAAATACCGTGTTGTCTTCCAGCAGCCTATCAGCAGAAGTGGTAGAAGTTAATAGTGACAGAATTTAAGCACACATGGGATAGGCATAAGGATGTCCTGAACATAAGACAAAACCAAGGACCAAATAAGGTTTGAGGTTTTTACAGTAGGAAAATGGGCAGACTAGATGGGCTGAATGGTTCTTATCTGCCGTCAAATTCTATGTTTCTGAAATAATCTTGCTCTACTCACTGATCTTCTGTGCAGTCACTCAGCAGACCTCAACATAAAGTGGCGACTGCTGTTAAATAGTAAAAATTCTAGGAGCAAATCCATTATGTCTTGAAAGTGGTAACTGCTGTAAATAATAAAGATACAATAAAAAATGGGATTTGATGCAAGAGAAATTGTTAACCAAATCAAGCTGATATATTTGACATTGTATGTTATTTCTATTCTTATGACTTAAAGGGATAGTAATGTCAGAAAAAAAGTATTAACTATATAGTAGATACAATTAAACGAGAGTAGGTGCACTTATTCATATTGCTCAAACCGTTATAGTTTGAGAGATATAGGAAAATAAAGTTCTCTGGTCCCTCCCCTTTCTGCTTGATGAGCTGTAAAGCTGTCAGGAGCAGATTCTGGTCGCTTGACCAGATATGGCTCTTCAGCAGCGCCAATATAACGATATCTAACGATAAATACTTAATTTGGAAGACCATTCCAATGAAGTATTTATTTCTAAATAGCGTGATTTCAGCTCTGCTGAAGAGCCTCTGTCTGGTCAAATGACTGGAATCTGCAGCTGTCAGCTAGATGGCAGACTTGAGTAAAAACCATAAAGGTTTGAGAGATAAGACTTACATTGAGGTTAATCTTTTTTTAATATCTATAATATTAAATCAACTTAAAATTAACCATTACTATCTCTTTAAGAAAGGGGACATTGTCCTTGAGCCTTATGCTGAAAGGAAAAGAAGTCCTGGGGCAGACTAACTGTGCGATGGGGGGAGAAATTGATTTAAATGGCATCTGTGAGCCTCTTGAATACTAGTGGTTTCTCCAGATCTTTGCTTTACAATATGCTGGAGACCTCTCCAAGATTCAGATGATTAAACACCCATTAAAATTAATGAGAATTGTAATTACTCCTCTATACAGTAGTTGGTTTGCCCCAGGATTACTACACTTTTCTTTGGAACATAGTAGTTGTTAACATGGATTCAAATTGAATTATTAACAGAAAAGTGAATATTCTAGTGATGGAAATGAATAACCTTTCATTACAACAGCAAATGTTGATTTAGTAGTGCAGTGAAAATGAATCATCAATGTGTATCTAAGCAAATATTAAGTTAAGAATTTCCTCCTTACCCTCTTGTTTTCTATGTAAACAGGTATCACCTGCAAGCTTTACGCCACCTCTATGTACTGGCAGCTGAACCCAGGCTCCTGGTGCCTGTTGATGTGGATACAAACATGCCATGTTATGTGCTGCTAGAGGTTACATATAAGGTACCTTACTAGAGTCAAACACATACACCGGCACATGTAAGACGAAAAGGCCTCCATAAAATCATGGGCATCATCTGTAAATTAAAAAAAAAGAAATTACCCATATATTTTAGAAAGGTGCCCAAAATGCTGATTTGATGCAGCTGACTCATCTGTATATTGTCAGGTCAAAATGGAAGCTGGTGGAGCAACAAATGTATGGAAGAATAAATACGCCAGTCTTCCCATAATTTTGTCAGTGTTTTGCTGGATGTTGACATTTTCTTCAGGACATTACCATATTTGGGGGTTAATGTCAATATACAGCAGATCATTGACAAAATCAGTATATTTCTGTTGACAATAGTGGCTTAAGTTTTAGTTTACGGTTTGAATTATGGGTTTAGCCAGAGAAGGATTCCCCAGATATAAAGTTGGTGGTGAAATTATCCCTGAAGGGAGTGATCCCAATATTGTATTTACTAATATACATGACTTACCCGAGCAATCAACTTTTAACGGAAACACTGGTGCTTGGAATGTAGATTTGTATTCAGTGCTATGGAATAACATTTTAAAGTCCTTTGAGTAATGTAGACCTCCTCAAGATAGTAAAATGTCATTGCACAGCTACAGACTACATCAGAGTTCAAGTGTTGTATGAAGGGATCCTACCTAAGGAAGTCCTCCTGTTAAAAAGGGTAAGAGACACTTATTCCAAGGGTATAATTCCCTTTAAATGAGTTTACTGATCTCTACACATTGTAATTGATTTGCTGTGTGACCCAAGACTGTACTCGGGGAATGTACATGAGAATATCGTTTTTTTAGTGAGTTAGGTTGTTTGATTTTGCTCACTAGAGCACACCAGAAAGGTCTCCATTTAGTGTTGGTCAAGTCTCTGGAAACTGGAAGACTTGGAAAATATCAGTGTGTCTGGATCCCTGTTATTCAAAAATAACATATTTTACAGGGCACTCAGTGGTATGAAGAAACTACTGAAGAACTTATGGCACCCAGTCTGCTACCAGAACTTCATCTGCTCAAACAGGTATTTGTACACAGAAGGGTTATGTAACATACGGATGGGTAGTCACAATGTCATTCAATCAAACTTCACCATTTACCTAGGTCTTAAAGAAAATCTGTTATGCAGAATAAACTTTGTAACACTGAAAAGAGCAATATATTTGCATATATCTGTTTAATTTTCTCTGTAAAATATATTTGTGTTTTGTTAATGATCCCCCCCCCCCTTTCTGTGTCATTGACATTGCATGTAAATGTTCTTAGCAGACTTACTGCTGGATGTTACTGCAGTTCTATTCACCCCTTCCCTTCCCATAATTCCTACATTATCCTTGACTATTCTTTTTCACAGTTCATTAGGCTTCTTCCACTATTTATTGCAATGACCTGGACGAACAGTCATAGACTTTTACTGAAGAAGAATATTGTCGAACTGGAGAGAGTACAGTGAAGAGCAGCAAAATGAATTATGGGAATGGAGGGCTTAACTTATGAGGAACAGCTAGACAGACTTGGTTTATTTACTCTAGAGAAATGACGACTAAGAGGAGATCTTACCACAATGTAGAAGTATGTGAGAGGTCAATACAAGGATCTCTGCAGTGAGCTATTTATTCCAAGGCCTGATCACGTGACCAGGGGACACCCCTTGAGATTAGAGGAAAGGAGGTTTATTTAGACTTCAGCAGAGGAAGGGTTGGGTTGTTTTTGTTTTTTACAGTAAGGTCTGTTAACTTATGGAATTCTTTGCCCAAGGATGTGGTTACGGAAGATACAATGTATACATTTAAGAGAAGATTAGATGCATTTCTTTCAAAAGGGAACATACAGTGTTATACTGTGTATTAGTAGGCAAAACAGGAATGTCTGATAAAGTCTTTAACACTTATTTGGCAGCAGGAAAGCTATATAATTCTCATGTGCTGGGTTACGAGACAAAGGTTGAACTTGATGGACTTGTGTCTGTTTTCGATCAAATTTACTATGTTACTTTGTTACTTACAGCCCTGTGGGTACAATGTAAGTTTTTTTTTATTTATTTGGGTACACGCAAGAATGGATTTTTGTGGGGACAGAGATGCACAGACAAATGGTTTATGAGCTAAAATGTTCTAGGAAGAGAACTACAGAAATGCAGCAGTGAATAATTTCCTGCTGGTCAGTGGTGACCCCACTCCTGTCAGTAAAGCTACAGCATCTTGTGTAAACTGGGCTTACTGAGAAAGGGAAAGAAATCACTGGGTGTAGTGACAATGAGTGGCAAGGGAAGAAGCCCAGCCCAAAATATCTTCTGCCACAGACAATAGAAAGGGGGAGAAGCAAAGGTGATAGTTACATTTATGTTTTTATTTATTGCAGAAAAAAACAAGTTCATCTATTAGGCTTCCAGTACCTTCTCTGGTAAAATCAGAACATAGTACTAGGTAAGATGGGTTAGATTTAAGCCCTTGGATGCAAGAGAGGTCTCCAGTGCATTGGGAAGAAATGAGTTGGAGACCTCTCAGTGGTTACGACCAGTATCTTTCTACAATGAAAATTAAATTATTGCTGTTTTTAAAGGGGTAGACAATACTAAAAAGTGAAAAACAATTTGACCAGAATCAGAACCTCATGAGACACACAAGTGTGTTAACCCTTTGAGTGCCAGAGGGGTACGCAACGCATTGCAAAGCAATGTGTTGCGTACCCCTTTGGCACTCAAAGGGTTAACAGTAGCATACAAATGGTGTAAATTAGAGCAGTGCAGCTGTTATTGGACTATACACCCTGTTTGCTGAGGATGATGGGTGTTGTAGTACAACAGTCAAGTGAGTCTCAGGTGTCCAGCCTCTGGTATAAGCACATAATGTAAAAATCAGAAGGCGCTGAAAGAAAGATATCTAGGGAATTAAGCCAAAATGCTTTTGGTTATACACTTTCTCTCTCTTGCATTCAAGGGGTTAAAAGCCTAATTTAAATTGAATATGGGGAATCTTTGTTTCCTGTGGTGCAGGTGGTGTACCCCACAATCACTCCACTGTTGTTGTGTATTCGCCCTTTTGGTTTACAACTATATTGGGGCTAAGAAAAGTGAAGCGCTCCATCTGCTGGTGGATTACAATTCCCAGCATCCTCCTGCAACCATAGGCTGCCATATTATGTTGAGAGTTGTAGTCCAGCAATAGCCGTAGGGCCTCACATCGCCAAGCTCTGACCTATATGGTCATTTATCAAAGACGAATCGGAGAGTTTCAGCTCATCAGATAATTAGAATGGTAATAAAGCCAAATGTATCTATTTTTTGTGCTTAATTTCCATTATGACAAAAAATAAATAAGTATAGCTCCATCCTAATTTGTAGAACACAAGTAACAAAATCTCTGTTAGATTAGAGCCTTTAATTGTACAGCTCACATTGTACAGAGCATCTTTTTGTTAATATGCTATGTAGTAGACATTCTATACTAGGGACAGTCACTCTTTTGACCACCTAGCTGGGGATGTTAGGAGCTGTAATCTCCATCTACTGGAGGCCCAGAAGATTGACTGTTCCTAATGTATACCATACACTTCAAGCAACGTCTTTGCTCTCTGTTCAACGTACGTATGCAGTGCTACATGCAAGAACATTCTGGTATTTGTTTGTTATAATTGTGACTGCCACTAGCTCTTGCCATTATGTTAATATTGTTGTATTGCCTCTGTTTTGCCCAGATCAAAGTGAAAGGCCCACGATACTGGGAAATAGTCATTGATTTGTGCAAAGGAACTCAGCACCTGAAGTAAGTGGGAGACTTTGAATCCTTCAGCTGTTCAGTATATTTTATAGGTCACTGAGAAGAGTTAGTGTTCTGGTATCCAAAGTTGTTTCAGGACCTGCTAACATGAGCACAGGTAAAAGTATCTGACACAGAAGGATCTTTAGATTGTCTCATCCTCTGATTGGTGCACATGTGAGCAGATCTGAAAGATTGCACAGCCGGAAGGCAAATAGGACTGTTTAGCCAAATACACAAATCCAGAAATTGATCTGACCACTACATAAGGAGCAAGTAAAAATTGCATACCTCCCAAGTGTTCCTCTTTAGGAAAATCCCTCCATCTTTCCCACCCTGGTGTCTCTTTTTATGAGATCAGACTGTGTGGTGTGTATATAAACGTATCACATTGATCCACAGTAATAAAACTCACATTAATGTTTGTTTAAACGCCAGTATGTGTGTTTATAAATTAGTCTGTTTAAATAAAATACTATTGTCTTTCTCTAATTCGTTTATTCAGTTATACAAAGAGGTGCCAGTGAGTCATGAAATAACTTAAAATGTCTCGGTAATGTCCCGTACACCAATCACACCCCCAGTATCACCAACTAAAACAGCTTGTCCTTCTATTCCCAGTTTCTAGTGACCTGCCTCATAAAAGGGTGTTCAGGCACTGTTCTCTTAGTTATGATTCTTTTTTATTTTTATTGCTAGTCCTATGGGGCTGAATAATGCCACATTAAAGCGGAACTACCGCTTCTTAGAAACATGGCCCCAAATAATTACCCATCTGGCGACTAGCTGCTCAGTAGTACTAGTTACCAGAATTATTACTGCGTTCATGAGATTTATGCACTGCTCTGGGAATGACAGACAGGAAACAGCGCAGACATCTATCCATAGTGACACCTGCACTGTCAGTCCCAGCCTGCCTTAGGAGGCGTTGATAGGAGCCGTTCAACTCCAAAAGGTACTGACAGCGCAGGCGTCACTATGGATAGATGTCTGCACTGTTTCCTGCCTGCCATTCCCAGAGCAGTGTATAAATCTCATTAACGCGGTAATAATTCTGATGACTAACGCTACTGAGCAGCTAGTTGCTAGATGGGGAATTATTTGGGGCCATGTTTCTAAGGGGTGATAATTGTCTTCCTTGGTCATGAATTGTCCGGTTCAAAAGTGTATTTCAGAACCTTTAACTGTGGAGATTGAGTTTTTTGCTAAGTCTCTACTTCAATTTTGAGTCTCTGAAGCCTTTTCATTTTATATAATGGGCGTCTGAAGACCAAAGCTGGGTGACTTAACCTCTTGAGTACCATGGTCCTACTTCTATGTCTATGTTATTCTGGCACACACTGTTTTGTAGTGTTTTGCCTATATTGCACTCTATTTCATTGCTCTTTTATTGCTATGTGTGTGCACCAACGGTGGTTGCATTCACTGTGAGGGTTCCTTAACCCTTTCTGTTCCTTAATCAGTTTTTATCTATTTTTGGGACTTTTCCCCCCTTTTTCTTCCCTCCAGTTTTCCTATTGCTTAATTTCCTATACTTTCCTTACTTTTTAAAATTTGGAGCAGCCCCTTTAAGAACTGGGTGTCCTTGTGACAGCCATCTTTGTTTCACACAATTCTTCAAAGGGACATATCTCTGCCTCAGTTTGCTTCCCGGGGGGTCAAAGTGGGCTCATATTGAATCTGATAACCCACTCTTTTGAATTGTCCTCTAGGGGAGCTTCTTTGGAGTTTAGAAGAGTACCATTTTTTAATGGCTGCGGAACCACCACATGCTTAAATGGTTTTGGATCGCTTTACAATTTAAGGGTTTGGCAAATGGGGAACCTGATAGGGATGGTTCATTGGCAGCCATCTTGCTTTTCCTATTACATGTGCCATGCAACGGCTGGCCTCTCCTCTCTTCCTGCCATTTAATACATTGCAGTCAGATGAGTACTTTTTGATAAGTGGGTTTCTTTTGACATGTCAGATCCCAAAGCACACATGGATATATCCAAAGCCAAAAATTCTTGGGTCCCTTTAACCCATTGATCCTCTGGGCAGACTGGGTTTCATATGGATCATTCTGGTACCTTATGTCCTTCTTGCACTGTGGCCCCCACTCCAATTCCAGGGCCTTCCACTGCAGAACAGCAACTGGCTTGGTTTAAGACTCTTCTTCAGTTGCCTTAATCTCCTCGTTTTTTCAGGGTGTGTTTAAACTCTTGGTGTGGGTGCCCTATCCACCCTGTTAGGCACTTAAGTCCTATTTTTAGGGGTCATTCACGATTCGTCTGAGGCTGAAGGTGAGGCTGATGGTGATGAACTAGATTCCTCCCTGTCCTTGAGAGATGTCTATGAGAAGGATTCTTGCTTCTCAGCAGAGGGACTAATTTGTGTTGTTCTGCAGACTCTTCAGGTCCCCCAGGTGTCTGACTGTAGCTTTTTTCTCCAGGCAGTTTCTAAGAGAATTAAAAAAGAGGCACCCATTTTTCCTTGCTGTCTATTTGGGCTAGGTTCTCCTGGAAGAATCGAAGATCCCTGATAGAAAACTGTAATACATTGGACACCTTTGAAGCACTCAAATGGTTAATGCTTGCAGCTGCACTATCACAATGGTTACCTGGGGATTGCTGATTCTCCCAAGTGGCCATAAAACATCCATGAAACCCTTTTCTCGCCTCTCTGTCTTGCCAAATATCTTTTATTCTTCCTGCACATCATGTGCTCAACACAGTTGTTTTCATCCATGTGAAGTTGATTCCCTGGTTTGATGCATACTGCGCTGAACTTCTGCATGACTCTGCCATGACCTTGGTACCTGACGCAGTCACCAGGAAGATCAATCCAGTGTACATCAAGCCAGGAATAGGCTCGATGTAGGGGAGACAAGTGGTACCAAAGATCATGTGCAGGCAGAATAAAGTTATAGGGACTTGTACAGAGGTGAAGGAAGAGCTTCCTGGATGTTTTATGGCTGCTGGAGTGAATATGCTTTCCTCAGGTGACTGTCATGGGGTTCCACCACAGTAAAAAGCTCGAGCCATTTTTATGGACTTTTGTTTTTTCTCTTTATAATAATAAAAAAAAATGTAGCCTGTAAAATGTTAGATGTTCCTGTCTGGAGAAAATCCATTTATAAATTTAAGATGATCATGATCGTATACCTTTATCATATACATTTATATTCATGAAAGTATTCAGTGACCTCTCTTCCTTGAAAGTCAGCGCATTATAAAATGATCAGATAGAGGGGAAACTATACTTGCTCAACATTGTTTTTATTGAATTTTTTTATCAGCACAATGTAAAACTAATACAAATGAAAAATCGTTTTTGTGGGGAGAAAAACAGTTGACAATTCATTTCTAAGGCATATATTTTCACTTAATATAACATTGTGAGAAAACAGATATTTTCCTTTAAATTGAATTTAAAGATACCAAGAGCTGAAACCTTCCCCACCCCGCAATCGCCCATTTTCATTTCCCAAGCAATAATACTTTTACATTTGCATTAAATTGTGCATTTGTCAGCACAGATGAACCGAGACATTGAAAGAATCATACTTGGTTAACTATCGTGGAATTTGCAACTATGTAAATTCTACACTGTAACTATATCCTATTGTCTATGGGAACATTATTTGAATAATGACATATCAATGTATGCATCCCTTGCTTTTAAAGGAGCAGTAAACTTTTTTTTTTTTTTATAAAAACACATATTTTATAGAGCATTTCCTGCTGAATAAAACAAGGTCACTCCCATCATTGTCAGGTGTTTTATTCAAAATGTATAGCAGTTTAAATAATCAGGAAGTGAATTTACTGTGTGTTTACTTCCTGATAGTTCGGACAGGAAGTGACAGGCAGTTTCTATCACATTCTATGGAGAACTCTGTCTGACTTTTCTGACTTTACTCTCCATTAGAATCTAACAGGAAATCTAATTAGAATTTGACCACTAGAAGGCACTGCTAATGTAAAAAAAATGGGTTTAAACTTGTAATAACTCTGGAAATTTGCATCTCTCAGCAGTGGGAGTACCCTTATTTTACTCAGTAGGAAAATCCCTACAATATATATATTTTTCATAAAAAAAAGTTTACTGCTCCTTTAAATTCTTGTAACCACCTTCACTCCAAAGTGAATGTTGAGCTTCAGATGTGTATTTCTGGAACTAGTTATGCAAAATATGCTCTTTATTCTCAATTGGGTTGTAAAACCTAAGAATAAATATAAATATGTTAGTCACCTTCAATATATCCTAAATACCCAGAGCAAAAAAAAACCCTAAAATATCCAAATAATTGTTTACATTTTGCCTCAAGTTTAAGGTTCTCATCATTCATTGACTCCATTCACTTAGCTTTAAGGTGTGCTCTTCATCCTTCTGAGAATTCCTTGTTTATACACATACTTTCTCAACTAGATTTATTAAAGCACATGATGTTCCTTTTGTATAAACATTATGTAACAGTGAGCAATGGAACATGGTAACACATAACTTTATATCTTTTTCTTCAATCCCCGTTCTTAGAACAACTCTAGCATCGTTACCAGTGTACAATATGTAATACATTTTATATAACTACTTTCATAAAACTGCACAAAGGGGCTGCATGTGACCCTTTTCTTCTCCAGAAATTGATCTTACCTTAAAGGGAACAGTTGCCCTCATTTGCTCATTACAGAACACCTTTATTAAATTGGGCTAGGCACGGAAGACATCATGTCAGGCTGGAAGAGCCTTTCCTAATAATATGTCCACCTTGTGATCACAAATCCGATTAGTAAACAAGCACAATCAAAGATGACCCCCTGCAGGGAAGTAATTGTTCTGAGGAGTCTAGACTGCACCCAGAGTTTTTCCTGGCTGGGTTCACTCCGGTGTGCAGCCAGCCCAGCCCAGCACTGGCACTATGCCTCGTTCTGAATCTCTTCAGCCCTGACCACTGTGTCATCCACACACACGGTGTGAAGCCTACACTAGTCGTGGAAGTATAACAATACAGTGAATACTCTGCTGCGCTGGGAACTTGAGCACTGGACTTAACATTTGTTGCTTAAGCGGCCTGGTCCTGGGACCATAAATCTCCATAGCATGGTGTAGCAACAGCGCCACTGTACAATTTCAGGCCACTGTGATATTGAACCTAAAAAAATTCATCTTTGAGCTGTAATAACTTTTGAATAAAACACCTTTCAGCAGTGGGAGTATCCTTGTTGCACTCAGGGGGATAAACCCTACAACATATATTTTTTTTTTTACATTTTAAGTATTACTATCCCTTTAATAAACCAAATATAATGCACATGAGCAGAAAGAGGTCTTGAAAACACCCATAGTTGTCCAGAATAGAAGACTCAATGGGTGCTTGGGGTGAAGAGGAAGTTTGGAAGGCATGGAAGGATCATCCTGAAGATATTGGAGCCCCCAGCATTCTATACTGATAACATGTTAAGGGAAAGCTGTGAAAGAGAGAGTGGTGATGTTTTTTTACTTTAATTGTACACTTTTAGGTTATGTAAATATTTTTATTTTATTTACTTGGTTTGTTTCACATTCTTTACTATACTTGTGGAGTGGCATCAAAAATAATTTTACCCAAAGAGCATTCGTAATTCATAACTGAATCAAGTTAGCAGATGTAGCTAAACTGTGTTTACTTGGAACTCCTAGCTGAAATAAACTATAGCAGTCTTTGTTGAAACAGAAACTTTGTTGTCTGTACTCTACACAGCTGTGGAGGTTGCACTCTCTTATGGAGGATTCTGCTTCTCGCTCTACTGGTCGGGGTGGGGTTTTGGTGTCCTTCACTCTCCCCCCTGCTGCTTCCAGCCCCTTTCAGTCCTGCCATCTTTTCACTTTTTCTTCTTTTCTATGTGGCTGTCATGTCATGTCTATATTCATACTACTTGACTTATACTCTGCCTTTACTTCTTGCTCAAATTCTCCACTATCTTGTTTTCCTCAGTCATGCTGTTTCGTGGCTTTCCTCCTATCTCTCATGACGTTCCTTTTTTGTGTCTTCAGGCAAGAACATCTGCTCTACAGTCCCTCTGTCTGGGGATGCCTCAAGGCTTTGTTCTGGGCCCTCTACTTTTTTCCCTGTACACCCTTTCCTTGAGTGAACTTATTAATTAATTTATCTTCAAGTATCATCTAAATGTTGACAATACCCAAATTTATATGTCCACTCCTAATCTTTCACCTCAAATTCAGTTACAAATTTCAGACTGTCTCTTGGCCATCTCCTCCTGGATGGCCCACAGTCATCCTAATACAAACATGTCCAAAGTCGAACTTCTGATTTTTTCCCAAGATCTCAAAGGACCCAGCTTCACCATTAGTCTTTTAACATGACATTCATCCAGTCAGCTCAACCTTCTGCATAGGGCCATATTTGGTTTTTTTTTGTTTTTTGTTTTTTTTCCCTTCACCTCTCACATTAACACATTGGTTAGAACCTGTCTCTTCTTTGTAAGCAGCACTGCTAAAATCTGCCTGTTCCTGTCCCAAAAATCTACTAAAAGTTGTGTTCATGTCCTCTGTCTATCCCACTTAGACTATTGCAATATACTACTAAGTGACCTTCCATCTTTCCCCTATGCAAGCTTTCCTAAGCTCAGCTGCACTAATCCCCATACTCTAAAAATTAAACTTGATCACATGATTCTCAAATATTTCACATGGCTTCCTCGTCAGCACCATATCACTTTCAAAGTCCTTCTTCTTACTTTTAAAGTGTTAGTAATGTCTGAAAAAACTTTTTTGCATTTAGAAGAGCTTAAAAAGCTGATCTAAATGCAAAAAAACGTATCTCTCAGACCGATATGGTTTAAGAGATACAGGCATTTAAAGTTTGAATTCTCCTACTGACAGCTGTAAAGCTGTCAGCAGGAGATCCGTGTCGGTCGATACGCTGGCGCTTGAGAAGTGCCGAGATCTCCTTACTTACAAGGAATCCCTTCATTGGAATGGTCTAAAACGTGTGCCTGAACACTAGGCACACGTTTTAGACCATTCCAATGAAGAGATTCCGTGTAAGTAACGAGATCTCAGCACTTCTCAAGCGCCAGCGTATCGACCGACACGGATCTCCTGCTGACAGCTTTACAGCTGTCAGTAGGAGAAATCAAACTTTAAACGCCCGTATCTCTTAAACCATAGCTGTTTGAGAGATACGTTTTTTTTGCATTTAGATCAGCTTTTTAAGCTGTTCTAAATGCAAACAAGTTTTTTTTTTTAGACATTACTAACACTTTAATGCTCTTCACACTGCTGTCCCCACATACATCTCTTCCCTCATCTCTCATTCCTGGTTGCTTCCTTTTGCTAAGCACACAATGCCGTTTTTGTTACACCAGCCACACCCCCTGCTCTCTCTAATTTTTTACTTTCTGCTCATTACCTCTGGAATGCCATACATGTCTCCCTATGTCTAGAACTAGCCTTCTCAGTCTTTAAATCTACCCTGAAATACTATCTTTTGGAGAGGAAACATGCACCACCTTTTGGCGAAATCAGCACTTGACACCCTCATACCCTGCTGTCTGTCAGTTCACTATCAAAATGTCACAAACTATTGTGCGAACAACTAAACTGCGCATTAACCATATCGTTCGGAAGAAAAGGGCGACATAGAGTCTCACCCTCCTCCTGCTCTCCTTCCCGTCACCATCTGCATTAACCTTTCAAAGTAAACATTTGATTGAATGACTAAACTTGCCTTGGTGATATTTGAGCACCAGCATCAACGCTTCATAGCTGGACAGTAAAAATATTGCCACTGAGCAGGTGAAGTGCGCCGTTAATATTGCAATAACTAATCAATGTAAATGCACTGATCCTATGTGTCCTTAGTGTCCGCTGATCTTAATATTCCCTCATGCTAGCGTTCTAATGTAGTGTACTTATTCATAGGAACAGTGCATTTACATTGATTCGTTTTTTGCCATATTAACAGCGCAATTCACCTGCTCCATGGCGACATTTTTATAGTGCAGTGTGACGGAGGTACAGGGGTTACTGATTGGTAGACTGAGGGTTAAGCGATTTATACAGCCAACAAAAAGGTAATAAATTGCATTTATTAGAGGCGTCACGGCACACAAACATAGGACAACAATTACAGGCAAACAAACAGGGGTAAAACACAAAAACTAAACACTTCTGTGGTTCTCTTCTTGGTTGCACAGATTGGCTGGGGTGACATATAATACAGTCCATTTTAGCTTTATGCTGGAGCTTACACATAGTCCCACTAGAGGCAAGAGTGGGCATCCTGCCCACTACACATGCTGCTGGATTACATGAAGGTTCCTTGTATCTTTAAGTCCTGACAGAGGAGTTGGGAATGGCATCCTAAGAGATTATCCCCTGCCACTTTCTTTAGTCTTGGGCCATAGCCACTGAAGTTTAGCTTCCTGGCCACAGTCCTTGTGGTGGGAACATCAAGGTACTTTCTGTGGCTGTAGCCGCCTTGACTTACATCCCACAACTGAAAAGGGCACCTAGCCACTACAGTGCCCACTCACTCTAACTCTTCCGGTGAGGGCACTCACCAGTCCCAGTTTCTCCAGTACTCCTTTAGAATGTCCATGGACCCTAAGCCTCCCACCATTATGGAGAGTCCTCCTCTCCTCTTCCTACAGTTTTTCAACTCTGTCCTCTCTCACTCTTCTCTCTCTCCTCTTAGGCTTTTTTCTACCCACCCCCTACAGGATCTGATGTCACAGGTACCATCTACCAGGTCTCTTTCTGCTTAGCCTGATGTGAGGGGGAAGATACACACATTCCACACACAGATTTGCCCTACCCCCTCTATCTGACTAACCCTGGCTATCTCATAACACAGTCTCTACGGTCAGCTAGACTGGATGGCACCATCCCTCTGTACATCATACACACTACCCAACCCATTCAGTGCTGGTAAATGGCCAACACACTCTAATGCGTGCACACACAGGGGACATTAATGTTTCAAGAAAGGGAACACATGTTAAGACAATGGCGATTACTGAAAACAGACACATTTTCATTCCCTGTGTGACAACCATTCCGTCACATCCAGCTATGAAGTGTTGATGCGGGCACTCAAATATCACCAAGACATGTTTAGTCATTCAATCAAATTTTTACTTTGAAGTGTTAATGCAGATGGTGAGGAGAAGGCGAGCAGGAGTACACATAAGAAGCGAAGCAAGGTATGTTTGTTGACGCAATGCTTAAGCCCGCAAGATGCGGGCGAGATTCTCATGTCGCCCTTTTCTTCCTGGCGACATGGTTAATGCGCAGTTTAGTTGATCGCACAATAGTGTGCGACATTTCAAAAGGATACACTGTCTCCTATTTTGCATTTAGACTGTAAGCTCCTTGGGTCAGGGACGTCTTTCTTATTGTTTCTATAATTGCGACGCTTATTTAATCCCCATTTATTTATTGTAACATGCTACTCTTGTAAGGCACTGTGTAAACTATATGTTGTCGTATAAATAAAGATATACATCAGTGGTTCTCAACCTGTGGGTCTGGACCCCTTTGGGGGGCGAATGACGATTTGCCAGGGGTCGCCTTAAACCATCAGATATTTATATTTCGATTCATAACAGTAGCAAAATTACAGCGATGAAGGCGCAACAAAAATGATTTTACTGTTAGGGGTCGCCACAACTTGGGAAATTTTATCGAAGTGTCACGGCACTAGAAAGGTTGAGAACCGCTGATATACATACATAATGACTAAATCATAGTATGATCCAGTCTGACCTTCATTTTGCTGTCATTTTTACATTTATAAAGCAGAAAATGTCTCATTTCAACTTTCCTTCAATTTCAGATCAATCTTGTCTAAGGATGGAGTTCTTTATGTGAAACTACGTGCAGGGCAGCTGTCCTACAAAGAGGACCCCATGGGATGGAGAAGCTTACTGGCTCAAACTGTCACCCACAGAAACTCAGAGGCCCGCACCTTTAAGGTAACTCATTTCTACTAAACATGCAAAAGAATAAATTAATAACACCTTTTTTTATACTTCAGGCCAAATCATTTTTTAGAATATTAAACCACATAGATTACAAAATCATTATCTCCTTTTGGTTGTTGAAAATTGTGGATTATGCTTGGGAACTCTCAGGGTTTTGATACAAATCTCAGGTTCTTAGAGTGAATGGCCAGATTCTCAGGGTGTCTTGTGTATCATCAAGCAATGATCTCTCCAAGTCAGGGATGGGCAAAGTGAGACCATTCAGCTGCTGCCAAACTACAACACCCACCATCCTTTCTGCTACTCATCCTTCTCCTACCTTCCCTTTCATCTTTTATTACCACCCTCCCTTTTTCCTCATGCACTCACCCTCCCTTTCGCTGCACACACCCTCTGTGTTCTAAACCCCCACCCCCAGTCACTCAGGATCCAGAGTGGGGCTGTTTATCCCTAAATGCAGTCCTCGCTCTGCTAGACAAATAGGGGGTAGCCCCTGTGTTTTGACAGGAGAGCTTCATCAGATTTTATTCAAATCTTTTCTTTGTTACCAAAAAAGAAAGTGGCTGCCTTCCCATTCTGGACTTAGTACTGCAACCTGCAATCATTTTGTGCTGGCCCTTCGGTTCAAATGGAGTCTTTGTTCCCTATCATAGCAACTGTGTCCGAGGGAATTTTTTTTCACTGTACCTGCAAGATGCCTACCTGTTTATCCCAGTCCATCTGGATTATTGGATTTTCAGGGCAGTCATTTTCAGTTTATTGCCCTTCATTTTGCTCTGGAGTCCTGCCTAGAGTCTTCATGAAGATCATGTCTGCTTTGGCAGCTCACATCCACTCTCAAGGGATATCTTTGACCCCTTATTTAGATGACCTTTTACTCAAGGCTCCTTCAGAGGTGACTCTGTGCACACAGATTCAGGAGTGCATCTCTATTCTGTAACTGCACAGTCATCTATTATATATAGAAATATTCTTGAGTTCCTTCACAGGTCGTTCTTTTCTTAGGCATTAGATTTGATAGCCTCAGGGGGAATGTGTTTCTTCCAAACAACAAGATTCAGCCCTTGTCACTTCAGGTGTCTCAAGCAATACCACTTCTACCAGTGGTTTGCCAATCGTAATTTACGACAGCGACCTTTTAGACTTCCAGTGGTTTTGGCTTTTCTTCAAAATGAAGTTCAGAAAGGGCTTAGTCTTAATTCAGTTAAGGTTCAGATTTGGGCTCTGTTCTTTTTTCAGTGGAGCATCGCATTGCTTCTTGATGTAAGGACCCTCGTTCAAGAGTAGCTCCTGCCTACCCTGTCTTTCAGGATCCCGCTCCTCCGTGGGACCAGAACTTGGTAGTAGGAGTGCTCCAGAAGCCTTCTTTTGAGCTAATTTTCTGCTGTTTCCTTGCTCCCTTTGTCGCTCAAGACTGCTTTTCTACTGGCTATTGGTTTTGTTTGGAGGTGGCCAAACTCCAGGTGTTGTTCTGTTATCCCCCCCCCCTTTCTATTTTTTCACCAGGATAGGGTGATTTTTCATACTCCTAATGGTTTTCTGACCAAGTTTGTTTTTCGAATTTCACATCAATCAGAAAATTGTTCTTCCTTCTTTACGTCCGGTTCTTGTTAATAGTCAAGAACAGTAATTTCATCTCTTAGATGTAGTACGTTGTTTGAAGTACTATGTTCATTGCAGACAGCCGTTTTGGAAATCTGATTCACTCCTTGTCATCCCTGAGAGAGTGGATCATGCTGCGTCTAAGGTTACTGTTGCTTTCTGGATCAAGGTGACCATCTACCAAGCGTATGTCCTCAGAAATAAACCTGTTCCCTATCAAGTCATGGAGCATTCCACCAGGTTAGTGGGCTCATCTTGGGCCTATAAGAACCAGGTCACTGCTGAGCAGCTGTGTAAGGCGGTAACATTTTAGTCTCTGCATACTTTTGCCAAACACGATCAAACAAATGCTGTGACATAGGCTGAGGTCAGCTTTGGCAGAAAGATCCTTCAGGCTGTGGTGCCTGTATGAGGGTCCTCCTTGCTTCCCTTTTGGTTTGAAGAGCAGAACCATGTTTGTTTCCTGTTCATTTACGGTTTGGTGTGTATGTTCAGCGTCCATTGATACCTATGTTATGTTGAGGCAGTTGTTCCTGTGGAAACTGTGGAGGGTTTTTTTGTTGTTTTTTTTTTTGTTTTATACCCCGTCTTTTTCCTCCCTGGAATCTTGGTGGATAGCTTTGGTATATCCCCATACTTACTTAGTTCCATACTGAACAACAGAGAAGAGAGTATTTTAGTGAACCTACCGTTGAATCATTTTCTCTTAGTCCGTGTGGAACGAATGACTCTCACTTGGAGAAAATAAAACATGTGTTTTAAGTTCCCAGGCAGAGGGGTCCTCTTGGGTTGTCACTCTTTCCTGTCACTTCGGCTGTATCTTGGCGTTGCTATATGTCAAAACTCAATGTACCAGGCAGGGGTAAAGAAGAGGGAAGCAGGGAGTCTCTGCCTCAGAAAACTTTTTTTTTTTTTTTTTTTTTTTTTTATTATTATTATTATTATTATAAAGTGCCCTAACCTCCAGGAGGAGGGGAATTTATCCCATGGTCCCTCTGCTCCACATGGACTAAGGATTTAATGTTGAGTTCACTAAAATCATCTAATCTGTGTATCTATCCATCTAGATGTAGCCAAGCTTAACTTTCCATTTTTGCAGAGTGTTGACTCTAGGAGATGATTTGTCAGAGGAGTGTACCCAAGCTCCCTTTCTCTATCGTCCAATACAGGTTACTGGTAACCTTTGGTAGGCGATCCACCTCTTTAAGTAGGCAGGAACAATTCTAGAATTGATTGCAGGGGTGGAGCCTCCCTTCCTTCCTTGGCTGCAACTAGCCAACCAGCTTCAGAAAGATTTGTTCCTTGGTGAAGACACAGGCAAGAGAACAGTTCTGCTATAGTTTTAGAAATTTTTTATTTTTCTGTTAGAAATGGAATACCACCATTAGGCGGATTACCATAACTGACAATGCCCTTAGATGTGGCTAGCTCGGTATCCAGGTGCTTTTTGTGGACCTTATGTCCTGGAGGGCAATCTTGGATACAAGTTCTTAGGAGTTGCCCACAGAGGCTTCTTCTTGATACATGGTAATCTGAAGACAGAAGATCTGCAGGAAAGGTGAACAACCCTTTGAGTGCTGCAGGTCTACATGTCCCACAGTGCCCCTCCGCACAGGGGTTTTTCCTTGAATTCTTATTGCACACTCCTGCACTGATTGGGTCTATCTGTATGTCTGTTGGGTGTTTTGGAGCAGGTTTATGTGGTAACTTAACCCTTTAGCTGCTGGTTTGCATCTTTTGGGGGGTTATTGTCACTTTCCCTACTGGGTTCTGTGTTTTTTGGTTCTTCTAACTTGTTATAGTGATGTCTCATGTAATTTTATTTCACAGTTTTAACTTTGACAGAATTTGAGTAAAGTCGCGCTTTACCTCATAGATGCCATTGCTCCATTCATTCCTATGGGACTGCACAGTTTGGGACATATCTCTGAAACCGTTCAATGTAGCGACTTCAGAGAGGGCTCATTTTAATTGTCTGACCTTGCTCTATCATCCAGTTACCATTGCAAGTGTGTTGGGGGGGGTCAGGGGGCTTCGGGCACTGTTTGGGTACTTATTCTGGGAAAACTACATTTCCCATGAGCACTTGCTTCTCGCACTCATTTCTGATTGGCTCCCACCGCAGCAGCCATTTTGTGCCTTTTCTAGAACAAGTATCCTACTCAGGGCTTGGTCTCTCCTTCTCTCCTCTGCAGTTAACCCTTCGCCTGCCAGATAAGTGTATTTTAGCGATTTCTGGGGTGAAATTTTAATCTTTCACACTGTAATTGGGTGATTATACTAAATGTTTTTGACACACTGAGAATGTCTAATCCATTGGAGCTTGGGGCAAGGCCTAAGACTATGGAAGCTGGGGTCTCTGTGTCCCCTATTGCGCACTGTTCCTCATGTCATTCTGGGTTACATAGAGAATTCTCAGGTAATTTATGCCCAGCATGTTCTGTTGTCCCTGAGTCTCTCCAGGGACCTCCAGCCATGCATTAGAGCCAGTTTGGGTGCAAGAGTTCAAGGCTGCTACTAGGGACCTTAGGTCTACATTGCAACTCTTTCCATCCCAGTTACAGGGGGTTTTCCATTCATGGCAGACCCCCTCCTCCGTCAAATCTTCCCTGCCTAAACCTCAGGGAGTACCTGACATATCAGATTCCTCTGAGGTGGAACTGTTGATGGATTCAGATGTTGAGGAATGTTCTGCTGTGGGTTCCTCTCAGTTTCTTGGGGACCCCTTTGAGGTTGATCCTGAGCCCTCGGCGGAAGGCCTGATCAGGGCTGGCTTGACTACCCTAAACATTCCCTTAGTTCAGGAGGTTTCTTCAGATCCTTCTGATGTGTTTCAGGAGCCTAAAAAGCCCCTTACTTGTTTTCCACCTAACCCCACTCTTGACCGCCTTGTGTCTGATCACCGGAAATCTCCGGACAGGAAACCTTCTGTTTCCAAGAAATTTGCCAAACTTTACCCCTTCTCTGAGGCGGAGCGGGCTCAGTGGGTTCATCCCCCCCAAAGTGGATGCTCCTATCTCCAGGCTATCTAAGTCTACTGCCTTGCCAGTTTCTGATGTGTCCTCTCTGAAAGACTGGACTGACAAGAAACTTGGTTTCCCTCAAGTCAATTTTAGCCACTGCTAGGACTGCCATGAGTCCGGCGTTCACTGCGGCATGGGTTAACCAGGCCATTGTGGTCTGGACTGAACAGCTCACCCTGGCTGTCCATCAGGATCCTCCTACTTCGGATATGTTGCGCCTTCTTGCCAACATTTCTGAGGCCCAGCACTATGTTTCTGCTGCCTCATTTGATGCCATCCTTTTGGTGGCTAAGGTTTCCACTATGTCTGTGGTTGCAAGACTGGCTCTTTGGCACAAGATCTGGTCTGCTGACACTGCTTCCAAGAAAGCCTTGCTCTCCTTGCCTTTTCAAGGCACATCATTGTTTGGGCCAGATCTTAAGGATCTGATTAGTGAGGCCACAGGCGGTAAAAGTAACCTTCTGCCTTTGGTCCCCAGGAAGAAAACCCCCTCTCAAGCGTAATCATTACACACAAACACATATATATATATATATATATATATATATATATATATATATATATATATATATATAATAAATATGTGTGTGTGTGTATGTATGTAAGTATGTGTGTGTATTCATGCATGATTGTGTGTGGTGTGACTGTGTGTTTCTGTGTGCACGCGCATTTATGTGACACACCAGCCTTGTTACACTGCTAGATATAGAATGACAGATACAGTCTACTTCCCCACCCCTGTCCCACTGGTAGTCTCAGAATCACTCCTATACTGTCTGGGGTTGTAGTGGGAGATTAGAGTGTCGCTGTAGGAGTGGTCAGAGAAAATGAGGGCCTTGAATAAGAAATGCATGATTTTATGATCTATATGGAGTTTCGGAGTCAGCCATTGGTGGGGAGTCTGAGACACCAGCCTTGTTACACTACTAGTCAAAGAATCTCAAATACCGCCTACTTCTCCATCCTGTTCCACTGGTAACCACAGAATCACTCATATGCTGTCAGACACCCTGGCCGCCTTCCACGATCTCGCTGTTTGGCACAGACCCTTATACACTGTCTGACAACCCAGCCCAACAAACAAAAACCTTTCTAAAACTCTGCATGTTTCCCCGGCCCCACAAACACAGGTGACTCCACAAACATATCTCCCATTCCACCTGACACCACTCACAGAAGTATACTACAGAGGCAAAATAGAACCATGAACAAGAGGTACAACACAGTGTACTATGAAAAGGTGATTTCTTCAGAGACTGTAACTTCTAACCTAACAGATACTAACCTGACAACTGATCCTAACCAAACATGTACAGCCCTTTAATATAAGAGACAGTAATACCTTCCCCCACAAACCTAACAGAAACTGAACCTAACCAATACTAACCTAACACATAGTAACATCCCCCAAACCTAACAGAGTCTGACTGTAACTTCTGACCTGGCAACATTCGAGAGACTGACCCTAACTTAACAGATACAGCCCCCAAACCTTACAAAGACTGACCCTAACACCCAAAGCTGACATAAAACCCCCCAAGCTTAACAGAGACTGACCCTAATCTAAGGTAACAAATATTTACGTGGTGACATTTTCAACAAGAACATATGGCGGGTGCCATTCTGAAGCCCACAATGTTGCTAGCATGCCGTAAAGACTCTCGGTACGTAGGTGGCACTATTGCAATAGAATGCCCCATTATCTTTCAACAGCAGGACGTCTGTATAACTAAAAAGTCTCCAGATTCCAAATGTGACCTTTATAACATAAGCACCATTTAAATCATTGGATAGTTTTACTTGTCTCTTATGATGAGACATATTTTCTTCTCTTTTGTGTTCAGCTTATAGTCGTAAATGATTTGGTGAATGAATGATGGTGTTTGTTTAAATAGAGCCACAAATGTATGCAGTGCTTTACAATTTAAGGGTTCAGACAATACAGGATTACACAGGTGCTTTACAAAGTGAATCGGCAGGAGCTGGAGCCCCTGTTCTAGAGCGTGCAATCTAAAGCAAGTAAGGGAGATATACAGTGTACATGAGTGTTAATTGCATTGTAAAATTGAATATGATGTAGTAGTGAAGGTTGGGATAAATATAAATTACATTTACCTTGGAAGCATAATGAATGGGAGTGCCATCTAGTTGAACCCTTTGTGTGTCAGAGGGGTGTGCAACACATTGCAGAGCAGTGCGTTGCACACCCCTTTGACAATCATAGGTTTAAAGCTTAGATGCAGTTTCATTCAAGATATGAAGATAGTGAGTGAAGTGTGTTGGTGCATGCTGATAGGTAAAGCATTACATAGATAAGGGCAATGAAATAAAAGGGTATGATTTGAAAGAGAGCTGTAGGCATAAATGGCGTTGTGAGGAGAGTACCCTTTGATCATAAGGGATGAGATGGGTGTAGTGGGAACTTAGGGTATAGATGTAGGAGGTATCAGGGTCTCAAATGAGAGGAGCGTGATTTTTTATGATATATGGAGTTTGATGGTTA
Source organism: Rhinophrynus dorsalis (assembly GCA_037306005.1). Classification (NCBI taxonomy): domain Eukaryota; kingdom Metazoa; phylum Chordata; class Amphibia; order Anura; family Rhinophrynidae; genus Rhinophrynus; species Rhinophrynus dorsalis. The sequence goes on along the minus strand of CM074720.1, from coordinate 131,478,750 downwards.
ACCATTGGAGAAGAGTAAGATAACTCAGTCTGCAGCTTTCTATATGGATTGAAGTGTATGGAGTTGAGAGGCACGAATGCCAGAGAGAAGCAGGTTACAGTAATCAATGAGGGACAGAATGAGTGCTTTTGTTGTGGAGAAACAGAGAAAGGAACCGATTTTGGCTGTGTTATGTAGGAAAAAAGTGGCAAGATTTGGCAGTAGCTTGAACATAAGGAAAGATTGAGTGAACAAAGAATTATCACACTTTGGCAACGTACTTCACAGATCAGAATTATGGTGGTGCTATTAACTGTAAAGAATTATGAAATTCATGTTAACACCTTAAGGACCGTGTGCCGTGTTATGACAATCACACATTTTTTGCCTTAAGGACCGGTGACGGTCATAGCACATCATGTACATTTTACTTATAGCACTCCTGCATGAGCACTGTAAGTAAAAACGGGGTCTGATATTGACCGTTCCAAGACTGGAGTGGTCTCTTTGAGGGTTACTCTCAGACCCCAACACTGCACACCGGTATGTGTAACAGGTCATGTGTACCGGCATGTCGGAAAGGATCTAAGCAGTCCTTAACCCCTTCGCGTCCTGTGACGTACCCGGACCGTCACGCTGGTCCGGCACTTAAGGACCAGTGACAGTCCTGGTACGTCACGTACTTTTACTCACCGCTCTCCGGCAGGAGCGCGGTGAGTAATAACGGGGACAGAAATTAAACGCTCCAAGACCAGAGCAATCTCTCTGTCCTTCATTCGATGTGCCGCCCCACGTGATCAGTCACGTGGGACGGCACGTCGAACTCGCCTATCTGGTCCTTAAAGGACCAGACACCCCGGGACCACTGGTTGTTAAGGGGTTAAAGAAACAGATTTGATAACAATAAAAGCAAAAACATTATTCTTTTATCTCTCATTTTTTTTTGTAGCCAGAGGCAATTTCTGCATTCACATCCGATCCAGCGTTGCTCTCCTTTGCTGAATACTTTTGTAAACCAACAACAGATATGGGACAGGTAAAACAGTGCTCCATTGTTTTCATTGTTATACAGAGCCATATGCACAAACAAAAGCGGAACAAGTTTGGGCAGATGAAATGCACCATAGGGACAAATAAATATTCACAGAATATCCGTTGTATTAAATCTGGTGCTTACCCTCTTGAAATGCTAGGGAAGTCTTGAATGCCTTGCACTCGAGAACTCGTTAATGTTCTTGGACGTAAAACCTCATTTACATCAGTGTAAATTTATAATTGTCCCCTATGGTACAGTTGATTTGCTCTGCCTTTCTGTGGCATATGGCTTTCAGGACCTTAAAAAAACAGAAGAAATGAGGAACAAGATAAACAAGAGATTTACCTTGGGCTTTTAACCCCTTGAATGCTAGAGAGGTCTCCAATGGAGACCTCTCTAGAATTCAAAGGGTTAAATGCTCCATTTAAATAAGTGGATAGCTTTATTTGTCCCCTGTGGGACAACTGGTTCCCCCCAGAGTTGATTCCCTATTTCTGCTTTTGACTAGTGTCAGATGACAGTCTGGATAGCTTTCTTGACAATAGTTAATATGTCAGTACAAAAATTGGCTTACTAACATTGGAGAACTTCTACCTGTATCACCTTTTGTGGTCAATGCAGCAGCATTACAATTCATTACAATTTTGCTGATAAGTTGAAAATCAGTCACAGGTTCTAGAATTGTTTTTCTGGATCTCTTTAGTTATTCCATATTGTCTGTGCAAGAAATATTATGCAGTGGGCTGAACATGTTAGCAGTTCTTATATATACCTTTGACTTCAACATAAGTCTATATCTGTATTCTCTTTAAATGTATTTTTATGTATTGTCTTTCAATTTATTTTTATTTATTTTAAAGGATTAGTAAACTTTTATTATGAAAAAATGTTGTATGGCTTTTATTCCTCAGAAAAACAACAACATTTATTACAGTTAAAACTGTTGTGATATTTCTTAGATTAACTAGTGCACTGTGGTGTGCAGACAGTTCAATTATACTATTGCATTCTGTGGTAGAGGTGAGTCACTGACTGCAGTCCTCCATAAAATGTGAAAGTAAAAGCTTCATCACTACCTGTCTGAACAATTATATTTTTTGAATAAAACAACTGCCAGCAGTGGGAATATGCCTGCTTTTAATCAGCAGAAGAAGCCCTATAACATACAGGTTTTCACAAAAACAAAGTTTATTGCTCCTTTAACCCTTTGAGTGCCAGAGGGGTACGCAACGCATTGATTTTCAATGTGTTGCCTACCCTTCTGGCACTCAAAGAGTTAAGTGGCTGCTACCTCACTGCTCCACACGATGTAGTCTTGCGTCGCCTTGCGCATGTGATGCAATCATGTGCGATAGAGACTGCCTGAACACGGGCAGTTTATACTGTGCATTACTGCATCGTGACAAACTTCCTAGCGAATTATTATATAAGATTCTTGCTATCTGTAACAAAAATATTACCTCATCCACCATCCAAATACTGAAGCATTTGCTACTATTTTGACTAGTGTAAGTTATAGGCAAGTGTATTGAAAACTAAAAAAATCCTATATAATAATTCGCTAAGATGTTTGTCAGAAGCAGTCATGCGCAGTAGACTGCCCGCGCTGCAGTCATGTTCAGTACAGACTGCCCGAATTTGCAGTGTCTGATACGGAGCAGGGCGCTCCAAATTCAGACCAGAGTCCTCTCTGCACACCTTCCTGGGACCGTTTGGTCCCAGGAAGGTGAGCAGAGAGGACAATGGTCCAAATTCGGAGCTCCCCACTCCATATCAGCTATGGCGCATTTGGGCAGTCTGTACTGCACATGACTGCAGCTCGAGCAGAGAGGCTCCGGGCACCAGCCGAGGCTGCTGGGTGGCACTGTGGCCTGTGTACATGGGCTTTTAAACTAGTATATAAATAAAACTGTAACCGAGATGGGAAACCTTTTGCTGTCTGAATTTTGAATTACAACTCCCATCATCCTCAAGTGACCAGTGATGATTTGTGATCCAATAAGAGCCATAAGGCAAAAGGTTGCTCACTCTTGAAATATAATATTAAATAAACAGTAAAGCCATCTAACATTAACTGAAATGTTGGCTATAGACCCCTTGACTTCCACTAACTTGCTCCAGTAGCTCATGTGTTAATACTTACCAAGTCACTTGGCTGATCCAATTGGGCTTCCTTAAAGGGATAGTAATGTTTCAAAATAAAATCAGCTCCAATTAATCTTCATAGTATTTGGGCCATGGAGAGTGTTATTTGAATACTGTCAGAGTTGTAGTTTGAGAGTAATTGAATGATGAAAAGTATCCCTCTCCCTCCCTTTTTACTGATGTAACACTGCTCACCTCAGAACATATAGGTGGTGTTCAGGCTTGCAGAGAGGGACAATCTTCAATTGGGAAAAACCTGCAAAACCTGTCAAGGGTGGCAGGGTTTTCATTGTTCTCACAGTAAGAAGATTGTCCCTTGCTGTGAGCTGTCTGGTCTTAAGACCAGATTCCACATCTGAGAGGAAGTGGCTTACACTAGGTAAAAGGGGAGGGAGGGGGATACTTTATCATTCAATTACTCTTGAACTACAACTCTGACAGTATTGAAATAACACTCTCCATGGCCCAAATACTATGAAAATTAATTTTATCTGCTTTTATTTTGAAATGTTACTATCCCTTTAACACTCAGAAGAAGAAGCTTAAATATGCAGTCCACCATCAGTGACCAGCCCTGTGGGAGCTGGGACTGACATATGAAGCTCCTATAGAGCCAGTGCTCTTTCTCAGCTGAAATCCCACAATTTTTCAGCTCTCTTAATGCTCACAGGCTCCATGTGGGCTTGAGAAGGTTGTTCCAGCTTCCTTAATGCCAGTTGCCAACCGTGGTCCTAAAATGGAGGCTCCATACCCTTAGTCTAAGGGAGCACAGCAGGACTGTCCATTTGACTTTGTAAGATAACCTCTGAGCTACCAGAGCAAGTTAATGGCAGTTCGGGTACATAGCCAACATTTGTTTAGGTTAGGTGAGATTGCTGTTACTTTAAGTCTTTGATCACTGTTGAATACTTCTCTTCAACCACTAATTTGCCTTGCAAACCTAATATTCTTTCAGAAACAAGAAATTCTGGACCTGTTTTCTTCTATTCTATATGAGTGTGTCACACAAGAGAATCCTGAGATGCTCCCTGCATACATTGCCATCGACCAGGTAAATCACATTCAATCTGCCAATCCTTGTTTTACTAAGAGCTGTCACTGACTGAGATGAATGAACGGCATTTCCTAATATTTAGGATGTGCACTAATTACAAAGTAGTGCTTGCTCTGAGTGTACCCATCCAGCTGAATACAGTAATATGCTAGTCCTTTCATTTGAGAGAGACTGATGGAGTAAAAATTATACCTTTATTGGCTGAGTGCCTATAGGACGTTTTCAAGAAAACGTAGGTCTCTTCTTCTGGCATAATAAAAAGAGACCTATTTTTTTTTTTAAAGCTTGCATCCTAGAAACACTCAGTTAGCCAATAAATGTATCATTTCTACTTTAACGGTCTCCTGCTTTTTCTATTACTAACACGGTAACATTCACCTTTAATTATAGAATCTCTGTGACCATCACTGCTTTTACTCCAGTCAATGAAATACGGAAACTTACTGTTAGGGATGAGTCTGCCATCTGCTAGATCTGGGTTTGTAACTGTGCTTTACAGAGCTCTGGAGTTTCTTGAAGTACAAAGTGGTCCCACAGGCAGGAGAAGAAGCTGGAGTCACAGTGTATGTGGTTCTGTGACTACCAGCAGACTTTTAAAAGTCAGTGGCTTTGTGTTTTATGCAAGATTCTTTTGTAAGAACCATTGATAACCTCCCCATAGAAGAAAAAAATAGTTATTACAATTGCCTGGTAACAGTTACCTGTTAAAGTTCAGCCTAATAATTTATTGTTAACATATTGATACTAACTGCTAAATACATTTTTATTGAGACTACTAGTAGGAAAGCCTGTATATACAGGCTCCACTGCTGCCCGGAGCCAGGAGAACAGACAGGCGGTGAGCCGTCCAGAGATCCCCGCTCCGGATCAGCGTGTTCGGCCAGTCCCTACTGCTCCTGACTGCATCTTTCCTGCAGTCTCTACTGCGCATGTGCGGTTTCGCACACAAGGAGCTTCGCAGGCTAGCGCTTTATGTTATTTAGATGTTAACCTCTTGGATGCTAGAGAGGTCAGCAGTGCTTTACTTCTCAGTACTTTGAAGTTATCTCCAGAATCTAAAAGGTTAAACTGTTTGTCAGGGTTCCACAGAGCTTCTGTGTTAAAGTAAAGGGTTCTAGTACAGCAAACAGTTAGAAAATTACCGTATTGATTGTCTGGGAACAATAAAAAAGACAAACAAGTAATAATAATCTTTTACTGAACCAACAAATAGCCCAGGGCAATTTAAAGGGATAGTAATGTTTCACAATAAAAGCATCTCTGATTAATCTTCTTAGTATTTGCGCCATGGAGAGTGTTATTTCAGTACTGTCTGAGTTGTAATTCAAGAGTAACTGAATGATAAATTATCCCCCTCTTGCCCCTTATACTGATGTAGCACTGCTCACCTCAGAGCAGTAAGACTGTCCGGATGTATCGCAGAGAGGGACAAACTTCAGTGAGCATAAGGAAAAACCTGTCAAGGGGGGCAGGGTTTTCCTTAAGCTCACAGTAAGAAGATCGTCCCTTGCTGTGATCTGTCTGATCAAGGGACCAGATTCCACATCTGAGGGGAGGTGGCTTACACTAGGTAAAAGGGGCTGGAGGGGGTTACTGCATCATTCAGTTACTCTTGAACTACATCTCTGACAGTATTGAAATAACACTCTCCATGGCTCAAATACTATGAAGATTAATTGGAGCTACAGTTTTTGCAAAACATTACTATCACTTTAACGATCTGAAACTTCGGGTATCCCACTCTTTGGCCCTTTAGGAGGACCTTTATGTCCTTTGCCTCTGGCCCTCCCCCTCCCTCTTCTCAGCCCCCGCCCGCATCCGCATATTTATATCACCTGTTCCTTACCTTGCTCGTATTGTGGGGGCCCCAATGTGACTGACCAGTCTTCTCTTTTTATTTTCTGTCCTAATTATTTTATGTTCCCTACACTTTTCCTGTACCTCTGCATGAATATCTTGTAGTCTGACTTTTATTTGTACACTTACCCCCTGTTTTGGTGATATTCTCCCAACACGCACATTAATCCGCTTACGAATTTGCTTCAAATGCATGGATGTGCCTTGCTGACAATCGCCATTTCATTTGTCATTTCTGTAAACTTTTATGTATAACTGTTACTGTCTTACCCTGCATATACTTGTTTTGTACTTGCATGTTTCTTAATAAAAACAAAACAAAAAAACAGTCCAGACCAGCGAACCTATCCTTGGGTTCCCTCCACAGTGCAGGTAATCAGGATCTTCTCACATGAGTATTGGTGAATTAATCAGTATCTGTCACCTTTATAAATCTTTTCAGCAGTGGGAGCCTCCATCTTGGAAACTTTTACATTATTATTCTTCCCTAATAATTATTCCACCTCTCTGGTGGAAACTAATGGGTCCTAGCTCCATATGAGAGCGTGCAGAGTGGTAATAGATCCAGGGGTGTCCATAGAAATTTTTCCAGGGGGGGTAAAGCCATAATATAACCCCCTGGCCCAGCCCATCCAGCCCCTTTGTTTATATGGAAGGGGTTATTGTAGGGACGCCCATGAATGGGTCCTAGCTCCATAAGAGAGTGCAGAGAGGTCATTTTCTTGACAATTATACAACTTTATCAGACATGTCAAAGAACAAAGCTTTTCTGAGATTAGATCCTCTAACAATTAACTCTGAGTGCCAGAGGGGAATGCAACGCATTACTTTGCGATGTGTTGCAGTCTCCTCTGGCACTCAAAGGGTTAAACCAAAATTCTCAAACTGATTGAAGAAAAAAAAAAAGCACAAGGAGTAGTCCGTTTAAATATATATTTAATGAGACTAAAAGCTGTATAGCTAACAGGTCACTTTTAACCCTTTGAGTGCCAGAGGAGTAAGCAACGCATTGCGTGCCCCTCTGGCACTTAAAGGGTTAAATTAATGGTAATTTGAGGCCTACTTTAATTTGTCCCTAATGATGCATAGTTTATGTAGTTTAATGAATATGTCCCTTAGAGCTGCACCTAAACTATATCCTCACGTCTTTTGTCATCTAACACCTTGAATGGGCTAGTTGGATGCAGTGGGAGTTGATGTCCAAGAAAAGCTGGAATACTGCTAGTTGCCTCCCCCCTCCAGCTCAGCTGGGAATTTGTTCTCTGGTCTCCATTTATTGTGATGCCTTGCAAGCGTTACTGAAGCTCATTACTGACAATCACCTGCAGGATTCGACTCTGATGATCAGGTCTTCGAAGAGTCAGTGCGTAGTGTAACACATTTAAGGTTCAATCCAATACGCTAAAGAGATTAAATTCTGGAGCAAGCCAATTGCAATAAAGGAGTCAAATTAAAATTCCTGTTTATTTTATTTAAACAGGGCTTTTAATCCCTTGAAAGCTATCAGTCTCTAGCTCATTGCGCAGCAATGCTTTGGCGACCTCTTGCTTTCTGCGACTTTACAGAATTGTACCACTTTAGCTTATTGAATTGTATCTTTAATGTATAAATGACCCATCATTTTTAACTCTGCTTTCTTTATAAGGCTGTGAGGCGATTAGAAAGGGGAGAAATATCAGAGACTTTTGAACTGTGGCAAATCAAGCTGGTCCTGGAGTTCTTCAGTTCCAGGAGTCTACAGGAACGGATGAAGAAGAATTCAAACCGAGGGTTGTTCATGAACTCAGAGTTCCTGCCAGTTATGAAGTGCACCATTGATAACGCATTGGATCAGTGGCTGCAAGGTAACAGTGATTTATGTACAAAGTTCAGGCTTGGTTTGGTCAAGATTACCACATAGTTCCAACAATGCCCAAAATTTCCAGGACCACTTTTGCCCTACTCATGACATTGTATCACTAAAGGTAGCTAATTAAGCATAGAAAATCTTTTACAACAGTCTTAGGGGCTATATAAAAAAAGACACCCATATATACAGCAACAGACCCACCCCCAGAGCCCACCTTTTTTGTGAGGGAGATTATACAGGCTCTTAATTATCTGGTATTGAAAGGCAATTATGGTGAAACGTACATCAGGATAATGGACATTTATGTTATTATATCCATGTTGATTGTTACTATCCACTCAATACCAGAGAATTATGAGCCCGTATGATTACTAGCCAAGTGGTGTCAATTACAAAATATTTTTTCTTGACTATACCACTTGTGCATAATTGCTCTTCTTATTGTGATCACTTTTTGAGGCTACTAATCTTTGAATTTGTACTTATGGGATTGTAATCCCTGATCATATCTAGAATATATTTGTATACACAATTACGGCTACTTTTTTACTTTGGCAACAATATATAATCTGTGTATGAGAATACACATTATATTATGGGCGCTCTCTTAAATAGAACTTAACGTCTCATTACAACGCATGGCTAATGGCGCGCTGGAAGCGAATTTGAAACTCTAGTGGATGTTCTGTTTAGCCTGGACTTTTGAATGGCTGCAGAGCACCAGTAGTTAATCACCCATTTTTGTGTTCATTTTCAATGTCTAGTATGAGTATTATAAGCAATCAACAATTGATTTGATGAGTAGAGTACTATCTATATACCTACGTCTCGGTGACTGCTGACGAATATGTACACCATACATTATTAGGTTTCAATATCTACCTGGCACTAAATCTATGCATGCAGGACCTGATAACGGAGTCTACAGTGATCTCTTCTGTTTTTTTACCTCTGACTGAGATTTTTAGGATTTAGCATACAAATCTATACTCCACTGATAATAACCATTCATGTTTTTAATTTGCCAGCTATTTTAATTATGATCAATAAAGGTTATATTTTATTTTTTTATTCTTCCCAATCAATATTGCTCTCATCATCAACTGTGTTATACCAACTCACAACGACTAAGGGTGGGTCTGGTGCTGTATATGTGTGTCTTTTTTTTTCTCTAGTCTTGTACAGCTAACCCAAGTACATTCCCTCTAGCCAATATAGCACCTCTTATACTTATCACAGAGTAGTGAGCTGTTATTTATTGTCCTGATTTGTCATAGGGGCCTTATGTACAAAAGAAAAGTGGGGCAGTTCTGTGGAAAACCTTCTACAACAGGCTTATGCCAATTGTTCTTAACCTTCCTTTGCTCAAGGCACCCCTAACATGCAATCTGGAATTTTGAGGACACCCCTAACATTTTTTAGGTCATTTGGCACGGGTGTAACGAACGGAACAAATGTTTATTATATAGTCATTCTTATATCCCTCCGTAATAATGGCAAAAAACAAGCAAAAAATGCCATAATTATGCATCTGAAAAGCAAACATTCACATTTTTGTCAGTCTTCATAGAAAATGTGTAATTCTAATCTGGTAACCAGGGCACAGCAAAGTGCTACTGTTGCCTGGTTGGGAACAACTGCCTTATGCACAAAAGAGGACCAGTTCTGTAGAAAACCTTATACATTAGGCCTATGCCTCATGCACAAAAGAAAAGAGGGGCAGTTCTGTGGAAAACCCAACTGCACCAGAGGGAATGAATAAATATTCCTATTGATTTCATTATCATACCTCCCAACTTTTCGAATTGCCTAAGAGGGACAATTGTGTTTTAGGGGGTGTGGCTGGGGGTGTGGTCGGTGGGCAGGGCATTAACAAGAATTTTTAGGCTGTTTTATGACCTATTGACACCTCCTTGTATTGCCTAATAAATGACTTATAACAAGACCAAAGTATTTTATTTACACGGAATAATTTATAAACACATATACTGATGTTTAAAGAAACAATAATGTGAGTTTTATTGCTGTGGAGCAGTGGGATACACTTATATACACACCACACAATCTGACCTCCTAAAAGCAGGGACATTAGGGTGGGAAAGAGGGACAGTGGGATTTGGGTCTAAAAGAGGGACTGTCCCTCCTAAAGAGGGACACTTGGGAGGTATGCATTATGGATTGTTTTGTGAAGACTTGCATTCAAGGCGCTAAAGCCTTTTTTAAATCAACAGGAATTTTTTTGTCCCCTATGATGTAGTTGGTGTAAACCAGAATTGCACCTTTTTTAAGATTAATGAATACGGTACTTGGAGCTGCACTTTTACAGGTGAATAGACATTGCCAGGGATGGAAACATATCAATGAGGTTCCCCAGTCAGAGAAAATAAGTTACTAGTCAGGACGTGAAAAGTTACTAGTCTACCCAATGTAGACCCCTTTAAGGACCAGATAAGGATTTGCATCAGTTTAATTTCTTACTCATCTGCTTGATTTTTTTTTTTTTTTTTTATACTGGCGTTTTCAGTTCATGTTAGGGTTAACCGTGATTTAAAAGTGTATTGGACGATTCTGAGAAGTCCACTGCCGTAGACTGGCACACAGAGGTCTACAGGCATTTTATTATTGGATGTCTGAAAATGGCTGAAGTTGTAGACCTCCAATTATCACATTTGCTTGAATTTTGCACCACATTTACATTTAGATTTATTTTATGTATATTTTCCTACTTAAGTGTTCTAATAAGTAAGTAAAAAGGCACTGTGCTTGCTACATAAGAAATCAGATAAGCAAAAATGTGTTAAATTGCTTGCCTGTTATTGCATAATCTGTTGTTGCGCCTGAGCACAATGGCCTACATGTTATGTCAGCGTGTCTTGTCACATTTGTCTTGCAGCTGGTGGGGATGTCTCCCTGCATTCTTATTTAGCAGGCCAACCAGTTGACGATCCTCAGCTATGTATGTTAGCATGTTTCTTGGTTTACCACTCAGTCCCAGCACCAAGGGAGCTTTCAGATGGAGGATTAGAAGGTAAATAAAAATGACTACTACATATGCTAAACTTCAATATTTTGTCAATTATCTTCGTCTAAATTCTAAACAGCTCAAAGGAGCCTTTCTCTGTCATCCAGTACAGGTTACTGGTAACTATGGGTAGGCGATCCGCCCCTTTAATTGTAGGCAGGAACAATTCTAGAATTGTATGCAGGGGGTTAAGCCTACCTTCCCAACTTGGCTGCAGCTAGCCAACCAGCTCCAGAAAGATTTGTTCCTTGGTGAAGACACAGCCAAGAGAACAGTTCTGCTATAGTTTTAGAAACTTTTTTATTTTTCTGTTAGAAATGGAATACCACCATTAGGCAGATTACTATAACTGACAATGCCCTTAGATGTGGCTAGCTCAGCATCCAGGTGATTTTTGTGGACCTTAAGCCCTGGGGAGAAAATCTTGCTACAAGTTCTTTCCTCAGGAGTTGCCCACCGAGGCTTCTTCTTAATAGATGGTAGTCTGAAGACAGAAAATCTGCAGGAAAGGTGAGCAACCCTTTGAGTGCTGCAGGTCCACATGTCCCACAGTGCCCCTCCGCATAGGGTTTTGCTTTGGAGGTCTTATTGCCCACTCCTGCACTCATTGAGTCTATCTGTATGTCTGTTTGGTGTTTTGGAGCAGTTTTATGTGGTACTTTAACTCTTTAGCTGCTGGTTTTGCATCTTTGGTGGGGGGGTTCTGACTCTTTTCCTACTGGTTCAGTGTTTTTTTTTATTATCCTAACATGTTCTAGTGATGTGTCATGCATTTTTATTTTTCTATGTCAATTTTGTAAAATTTGAGTTCCGCGCGATTTACCGCAGAGACGCCATTGCTCCATCCACTACTATGGGACTTTACAATTTGGGACATATCTCTGCAACCACTCCACCTAGCGACTTCAGAGATGGCTCATTTTACTTGACTGCCCTTGCTCTATCATCCGGTTCATGTTTCTAGTGTGTTGGGGGGCTCAGGGGGCGTTGGGCACTGTTGGGGTACTTTTTCTGGGAAAACTACATTTCCCATGAGCACTTGTTTCACGTGCTTGTTTCTGCTTGGCTCCCGCCGCGGCAGCCATTTTGGGCCATTTCCAGAACGAGTATCCTACACAGGGCTTGGAATCTCCTTCTCTCCTCTGCAGATTAACCCTTCGCCTGCCAGATAAGTATAGTTTAGTGATTTCTGGGGTGAATCTTTAATACTACACACTATACTTGGGTGACTTCTTATATTGTAAGTTTATTTGACAGTGTGAGAATGTCTGTACCATTGGAGCTTGGGGCTAGACCAAAGACTAAGGATGCTGGGGTCTTTGTATCCCACATTGCGCATTGCTCTTCCTATCATTCAGGGTTACCTAGAGAATTCTCAGGTCATTTATGCCCAGAATATTCTGAGGTCCCTGAGAGCGTCCCGGGGACCTCCAGTCATGCATTAGAGACAGTTTGGGTGCAAGAGTTCAAGGCTGCTACCAGGGATCTTAGGTCCACATTGCAACGCTTTCCATCCCAGTTACAGGGGGTCTTCCATTCCTGGCAGACCCCCTCCAGTGTCAAGTCTTCCCTGCCCAAACCTCAGGGAGTACCTGATGTGTCAGATTCCTCTGAAGAGGAACTGCTGGTGGATTCAGATGTTGAGGAATGTTCTGCTCTGCGCTCCTCTCAGTTTTTTGGGGATCCTTTTGAGGCTGATCCTGAGCCCTCTGCTGAGGGCTGTCTTGAATACTCTTAACATTCCCTTAGTTTAGTAGGTTCCTTCTGCCCCTTCTGATGTGTTTCAGGAGCCTAAAAAGCCCCTTACATGCTTTCCACCTAACCCCACTCTTGACCGCCTCGTGTCTGAAGAGTGGAAATCCCCGGACAGGAAACCTTCTGTGTCCAAAAAATTTGCCATGCTTTATCCCTTCTTTGAGGCAGCACTTGTGCAGTGGGTTCATCCTCTCCAGGCTATCTAAGTCCACTGCCTTGCCAGTTTCTGATGCATCTGATCTGAAGGACTGGACTGACAAGAAACTTGAGGTCTCCCTCAAGTCCATTTTTGACACTGCTGGTACTGCCATGCCACCAGCTTTCGCTGCAGCATGGGTGAACCGGGCTATTGGGGTCTGGACTGAACAGCTCACCCTGGCTGTCCGTCAGGGTTCTCCTACTTCGGATATGTTGCGCCTTCTTGCTAACGTTTCTGAGGCACAGCACTATGTTTCTGCTGCCTTATTTGATTCCATCCGTTTGGTGATCAGGGTGTCCACCATGTCTGTGGTTGCCAGGCGAGCGCTTTGGCTCAAGATCTGGTCTGCTGACACTGCCTCCAAGAAAACGTTGCTCTCTTTACCTTTTCAAGGTACTTCTTTGTTTGGGCCTGATCTTAAAGATCTGATCAGTGTGGCTACAGGGGGTAAGAGTACCATTCTACCCTTGGTTCCCAGGAAGAAAATGCCGCTTAAGTGTAACCAGTATTTTCGTTCCTTTCAGACTGAGACACGTCCGTCGAACCAGCCAGTTCCCTCAGCTCCGCTTACCTCCTCCAAGCCCATACAGAAATGGAAGCCTTATGTCTCCTCCAAGCCCAAGGCTTCTAAGCCTTCTTCGGCATGACTCACAGAACCTGGGTCCCCACTCTGCTGTGGATGGTCGTCTGCATCACTACCACAGCATCTGGGAGGATTCAGTGGTGGACCTGTGGGTTTTACAAGTGGTGATGAAAAGGTACAGGATCCCTTTTGTCTCTCTTCCTCCCTTTCGCTTCTTTCCTTCTCATATGCCTCATGGCGCTGCGAAACGCTGGCTGTTCAACAGCGCTATTCAGGCTCTTTTGGACAAGGATGTTCTAGAGCCGGTTCCAGTTCAGGACAGAGGTATGGGTTTTTACTCAAACCTCTTTGTGGTTTCCAAGAAGGACGGTGGTTGTCGTCCAATTTTGAATTAGAAGGATCTCAATTCCTTTGTGATCCGTACTCATTATCACCAGGAGTCTCTACGAATGGTGATTGCGGCTATGTCCCCGGGGGAATTCCTTGCATCTCTGAATCTTCAGGAAGCTTATTTACACATCACCATTCATCCAGAGAGCTGACAGTATCTCCAATTTGCCTGTGACCAAGGGCATTTTCAGTTTTCTGCTCTTCCCTTTGCTCTGACTACTGCTCCTCAAGTTTTCAACCTGTCCTGGGAGCCTTAGTGTCCGTCCTCCATCGGGATGGCATCAGAGTTACTCCATACATGGACGACTTGCTTCTGAAAGCCCCCTCTGCGGAACTTCTTCATCAGCAGGTTCAGCAATGCATTCATGCTTTCACCCATCATGGGTGGATCATCAACATGGATAAGTCAGACCTTGTCCCATCCCAGCGTCTGGTCTTCCTGGGCCTTCTCTTCGACACTCAAAAGAGCATGGTGTTTCTCACGGACGAGGTAGCTCACCAGATTGCCCACAGGGTTTCTGCGGTTCTGGATCAAGATCCATTTCCAGCCAAGAAGTTGTGCTCTCTAGTGGGAAAGTTCATCTCCACCATAGAAGAGGTCCCGTTTGGCATGACACACACCAGGGAACTCCAGAGATTTGTGATCCAGGTGTGCAAGGGTCAGCCGGACCTTCTGAAGATGTCAGTGTTCCTCCCTCTTCATGTGGAACTGAGTTTGTCCTGGTGGCTCGACCTCTCCAATCTGCTGAAAGGCAAGTCCTTCCTGGTATCCTTCTGGACCACGGTGACGACACATGCCAGCCTCTCTGGCTGGGGAGCAGTCCTGGGTCACCTGAGTGCTCAGGGTCAGTGGTCTCTGGAGGAATCTCTTTCCCATCAAGGTGTTGGAGCATCGGGCGATATTTCATGCCTTCGTCATTGCACATCTCAGCTGAAGGACTGTCTAGTCCGGGTAAATCAACAAGCAGGGCGGAACAAGAAGTCTTGCCGCTTGGTTATAGATTAAGGATATTTTGTCCTGGGCAGAAGAACATGTTCCTGCCATATCCGCAGTGCACATTCCTGGCGTAGACAACGTCATGGCAGACTTCCTTAGTCGACACACAGTGGACAACGGGGAGTGGGGACTGCACCCAGAGGTGTTCACCCTCATTGTTCAAAAGTGGGTCTTCCTTACATCGACCTGATGGCGACAAGGCACAACAGGAAGGTTCTGAGGTCCTGCTGTTGGTGGAGAGACCATCTAGCTCTGGCGATGGATGCAATGTCCATTTCTTGGTTATTTCCTCTGGCCTACATCTTTCCTCCCCTCCCAGTGTTGCACAGGGTGTTGTTCATCGGCTAGCTTTGACGGCTTGTAAATTGAATCCTCAATATTGAAGAAGAAGAAAGGCTTTTCTTCTGGTGCGGTGGCTACTATGCTCAGTGCCCACAAACCTGTTTCTTCCAAAATCTACCATCATGTCTGGTCGACTTTTCTGTCTTGGTGTGCTAATAAGGACCTGTCTCAGGAATTTGATCTGCCTATGGTCCTGGCCTTCTTGCAGGACGGTGTGGATAAGGGCCTCAGTTTGAGTTCCCTTAAGGTTCTCCGTTTTCTTTCAGAGGCACATTGCCATCCTTCCTGATGTCAATGTTTTCTTCCTTCTCATGCTCGTCCTGCCTTCAAGAATCCCGCTCCTCTGTGGGATCTTAACTTGGTTTTGGACGTTCTTCAGCGCCCTCCATTTTAATCCTTGGCTACTATTCCTCTATGCCTGCTGATGTGGAAAATGGCTTTTCACCTGGTGATCGTGTCTGTTCACTGAGTCACGGAGTTACATGCTCTGTCCTGTAAACCACCCTATTTGGTGTTTCACAATGACAAGGCGGTACTTCGCACTTCTCAGGAGTTTCTCCCCAAGGTGGTTTCAGAGTTCCACATCAATCTGGAGATTGTGGTACCTTATTTCTGCCCTGAGCCCACCTCTGACAAGGAGAGGGCTCTCCACTTGTTACACGTGGTGCATTGTCTCAAGTCTTATGCACATCGCACTGAGTGTATCAGGAAATCGGACGCGTTGTTCGTCATTCCTAAGGGTCCTAGGGCAGGAAGACCTGCATCCAAGGTGACTATTGCTTCTTGGATCAAGGCCACTATTCGTAAGGCTTACGAGCTGAAGAAGAAGCCTGTCCCTTTTCAGGGTCACGGCTCATTCTACAACATCTATTGGGGCTTCTTGGGCTTACAAGAATCAGGCCTCCGCTGATCAGTTGTGCAAGGCTGCCATTTGGTTGTCTGTGCACACCTTTTCAAAGCATTACCGTGTTGATGTGCTGGCATCGGCTGACGCCAGCTTTGGGAGGAAAATCTTGGAGGCAGTCTTGCCTGTCTAGGATTTTCTTCGGTTCTTGGTTTTTCCTTCACTTGAGCCCCCTTTGGCTCTAGTTCAGTGTGCTGTGTAACAGTTGGGATGTTGTTACCCCTGTTCCGTGTCCGTTGACACTTCAGTGTTGTTGGGCTATCTCTGGACTGATAGTTCATATCTGCTCTGGTGACTTTGGGGGCCTTGCACCTGGTCCTTGCCTTGCTTCCCGCCTCTGGGAAAATCAGTGGTTGGACATCCCAAAGTTACCAGTAACCTGTATTGGACAACAGAGAAAAGAGGATTTTAGTCTTACCTGTTAAATCCTTTTCTCTTAGTCCATACAGGTTACTGGTCTCCCACCCTGTAAAGAGACCATGCTTGGCTCTCCTGTGGCAGACCGTGGCGATCCTTCGGGGTCACACTCACAGGAGTCTTCTTTCCATTCCACTATCTAGTCAATAGTTAGTATCTCAAATCTTTCTCTAGCTGGTTGGCTAGCTGCAGCCAAGGTAGGCTCCACCCCCTGCATACAATTCTAGAATTGTTACTGCCGACAATTAAAGGAGCGGATCACCTACCCAAAGTTACCAGCAACCTGTATGGACTTACAGAAAAGGATTTAATAGGTAAGACTAAAATCCTCTATTTTTGGGGCCACACAGAGAAAAGCCACGCTTTTATTTATACAAAGTCTGCTTTAATTGGAACAGACTAAGTAAAACTCGATATTTGCCATAGAACCCTTTAAAGCGATAGTAATGCTTAATAAGGAAAAAAAATATGTTGTAGTGTTTATTCCACTGAGTAAAACAAGGTTATTCCCACTGCTGAAAGGTGTTTTATTTAAAAGTTATTACAGCTCAAGCATGTGCAGTATCACAGTGTCCTGAAATTGTACAGTGGTGCTGTTACTACACCATCCTATGGAGAATTATAGTCAACTGGCCAGAGCTGATGGTAGGATGGGGTAGTAACCGCACCACTGTTCAATTTCAGGCAGGAAGGAATATTACAGTTGCCAGTTTGAAACCATTTTTTTTTTTTTTTTTTTTTTTTTTTTTTTTTTTTTTTTTGGGGGGGACGGGGGACAATTTATTAGACAACATCTCTCGCATCCAAGAGTCTGTTAGGTATTTGTCTAAATGATACAATCTTTGTTTTTAACAATACAGAGCTTATACCCATGTTTTACTCAGTGGGATAAACACAACAACATATCTTTTTCCTTATTAGTCATTACTATCCCTTTAAAGGGTTCTATGGCAAATATCGTGTTTTACTTAGTCTGCTTCAATTAGAGCAGACTTTGTATAAATAAAAGCCTGGGTTTTCTCTGTGTAGGCCCAAAAAGGCTCCTTTCAGCTGTATGGAGGGGGTGTCATAAGACTGACCACTTCAGCTGGAACACAACCCAGCGTCTGTGGGTTTCAGCTAAAAACTCCTGTGTTACATGCAGTCCACATGTCTGGAACTTCAAGCCTGATACAGTGGGTGTATGAGGATCTGCACTGGGCAAGACAGGAAACTCTCCTGCTTGATGCACAGTGAGAGCACCGGGGTCTATTTTCAGTACCTAATATTGCTATCTAGTTAGTGAATGCAGCTATACCTTAATCTACAGGTCTGATCCTGGGGTAGCAGATCTGCTGATAGGACAACCATCTGATAATTGTTTAAATGCCTTATTTAACCACTTAGCTGTAAAATGTGTTATCACTTTGGTTGCTGTTCATAATACCCCCCTAACATGACCATTACAATTTACCCACATTTTACCCCATTTTTTTTATTGGAATTGAGCCCCAAATATACTTTTTTTTTTTTTTTTTTTTTTTTTTTTTTTTTTTCACAACCCCTCATGAGCACCATCCATGGAAAGAGAACACTGTTCCCTTTCCAATGATGCTGCTCGTACAGATAGGTGGTGGGAAGGCTGAGAGAGGGGTCCTGATTGTATCCCCCACTCAACACTTGATGATCTGATTTTTATTTGCCTCATACTTATTTATTCCATGTAATATGCGATAAACAAAAGCAGAAATACCATGATTGATAATATCACTGGGAACAGGAGAAGCTCCTCTTTCTAGCAATAATACCATCACAGTCTGGTGCAGGGGACTGCAGCCTACCCCACTTAATTTTCACTGTATCCAGTGGTACCACCATGTAGGTTTTCATGACTTGTGTATCATTAGAGAAGGTTACAAATATACCAGTTTTGTTTAGATGGAACACTGGGTAGCAGGTATACGGGCTCTGTTAAAGGGCAACCCCTGCCTCCCAATACTGCCTTCTTTTCTGCGATGATGTAGAAGGCTCCGTACCCTGTGACAACATGATTAGGATGTAACAAGTCCTCCAACAGGGGTCTAGATATTGATATGCAGGATTTTTCCTAAGTCCTACAGCCATTTTGTGGCTCAAATACATCTCCCCTCTCAGTGGTGGTCTGGAAGACCTCATTAGCAGTTTTAGGGGGTTATTCTGAGGATGCCTTTCAGGTATCCTTAGAAGCAAAGTAGTTAAATCAGTGGGAATTTGGGATATTTTTATTTGTTCACTATGATATGAATGGTTTACCTCAGAATTACTTCTTTCTTTTATTTAACTTATTCTTAAAGATATTGTAATATCTGCATATGAAGTTAAGGTTAATTTTTCTTTATAGTGTTTTATAACGAACTGTACCTTTGTAAATGTCCATAACGTATAATGAATAATCAACCTTAATTTTATATGCAGACATTACTATTTATTTAAGGCCCTTTATGCCCAATTACTAGTTTATAATGTAGATGGCCTCACTTGAACCTGGGCCACATATTTTTTTTCAGTAGGCTAACATGGGATTTTGTGGTGGGTCTAAAAGATTAAAAAAAAAAATTGCACAAAAGGCTTATGGGTCCTACACACAGTCCCCATGTAGTCCCCATGATAAATACAGCAAAAAGAGAAACTGGTGTCAATGATCTCAATCTCTTCTACTTATTGTGTAAAAGTTTTACATCAATTGGTAAAATCTACTGATCAAGTTAGGCTGAAGACAAAGTCATGGTGAAAACCTCATCAGGTTTGGGAGTTGACAGGCTAGCCTCCTTCAGGCATTCTTTTCAATGCTAGTCTCTTTATATCAATACTCGGAGGTGAGGGGACGAGGAACCAGAAAACATGAATTGTTTTTTTGTTTGTTTGTTTTTTTAATCCTGCTTTTAATTAACATTCTTGCTCAAATAATGTGTTGTTCATATATTTTTATTTATCTTACATCCTGTGTGGAACGCAGGAACCATATGTTAAAGTATCCATGTGCAGCAAGGCAGGGGACTTGTCTTAAAAGGCTCTTAGAGGCAGAAACTCAGTTCCAGCTTCACTTTACCCTACCAGTCTAATCCAGTTTCAAATTGACCTTTCTATGTCGTCTAATATAACTCTCAGGTACCATGGGGAGGTGACAACTCCTCCCAGTGGGCTGGAACAATTATATAGAAGGGCAGGGGTGGAGCCTCCCACTCCTCCATATCAGGCAACCTAGCTAGCCACCAGCCAGATAGACTTGTTCCACGGTCCTGGTAGATGGCTGAGAACAGTTCTGCTTAATTTTAATATTTTTATTATTTTATTGTTATATATATGGGGTATCCAGATTTCCCCATTAGGCGGATTTACCATTAGTGGCTTACCCTGGAGGATTGCCCAGTTATCAGGGGCTGTTTGTGGACCCTTGCAGCCCTGGGAGAGAATCATGCAACCCGTGTCTCTCTCTCCAAAAGGGGTCTCTCTGAGGCTCCATTTTCCAAGGAAGAAGACCTGCAAAAAAGGTGAGCAAACCTTTGAGTGCCATGGTCCACTTGTCCCACAGTTCCCCACCGCACAAGGGCTTCATTGGAGTACATTCTAACTCTTGCACTCGTGTTGGGTAATTTGTCTGTTCACTGGGTCTTTGAGCATGTTTGGCTGATTTTGTGGTATTTATCCCCTTCTCTGCTGTTTTCACTGGGTTCCAGGGCTTATGTTTCATTTTCCCTTTGGATTTATTAATTTGTATTGCTTTACATGTTTTATATGTGTTTTGGGAACTTTTAGTCACTTTCCAAAACGTTTCATTCATTTTTAATTTTTTTATTTATTTATTTTTTTTTTTTTTAAATACCGCGCCTTTAAGAACGCTTTACTGCATGTCCGCACTTGCTCCATTGACTTCTGTGGGACAGACTACAAAGTGAGAGACTAAAATTCCCTGAATGTCCATTTTGCAGACTTTTCTCTGATTGGCTGTGAGTTTGGTCGCCATTTTATTTCTCTCTTTGGGAGTATCCTACGCAGAGGCTTGGATTCCCTTACTTTCCTCCACAGGTTACCATTCCTCTGCCATATAAGTACTCTTTTGGGCTTTCCGAGGTGATTATTTTTTTAATCTGGGTGAAAGTATTTGGGTTCCCTCTTACTGTTCAGATACTTCTCCTGCTAGGATGTTGGATCCAAAGGGACATGGGACTAGACCTAAGGCTAAGGACTCAGGGGCATCTTTGACCCCCCTCACTTACTGTTCCTCATGTAAAATAGGGCTTCCTAGAGAGTACACTTATGCCCCCTCATGCACCTCTACCACTTCTCCCAGGGCCTGCAGCCTTGAACAAGAGCCACTTTGGGTTAAGGACTTAAAGGGATACTAATGTTTCAAAATTAAAGCAGCTCCAATTAATCTTCATAGTATTTGGGCCATGGAATGTATTATTTCAATACTGTCCGAGTTGTAGTTCAAGAGTAATTGAATGATAAAGTATCCCCCTCCTGCCCCTTTTACCTAGTGTAAGCCACCTCCTCTCAGATGTGGAATCAGCTCACAGCAAGCGACAATATTCTTACTGTGAGAACAATAAAAACCCTGCCCCCCTTGACAGGATTTTCCCTCATCTTAATTGAAGAATCTCCCTCTCTGCAAGCCATGTGGACACCACCTTTCTGTTCTAAGGTGAGCAGTGTTACATCAGTAAAAGGGTTGGGAGGGGGATACTTTATCATTCAGTTACTTTTGAACTACAACTCTCTCTATGGCCCAAATACTATGAAGATTAATTGGAGCTGCTTTTATTTTGAAACATTACTATCCCTTTAAAGTCCTGTTTGGCACAGTTTCCTCTTTCCCTACAGGGGGTCCTCCAGTCTTGGAAAACCCCACCTCGTTCAGATTTGTGGCCCCTAAGGCTCTTGGCATTCGTGACCTTTCTGATTCCTCTGAGAAGGATTCATTTGAGGTTGATTCTGAGGAAGGGGAGTGTGCAGAAGGGGCTTCTTCCCATACATATGGTGACCCTGAGCCCTCTGCAGAAGGTCTCATTATGGCAGTTTTGAGTACCCTACAGATTCCTACTAATCCTGTAGAGAGCCAGTCTTCTTCTGATGTCTTTCAAAAGAGCAAGAAATCCCTTACTATGTTCCCCCTAATCCCACTCTGGGCCAGGTTATACTGGATGAGTGGAAAACACCAGACAAGCATCTTTCTCTTTCCAAGAGGTTTTCTAAGTTGTATCCCTTCTCTGATAAAGCTTTGGCTCAGTGGGCTGTACCTTCTCAGATTGATTCCCCTATTTCTAGACTAGACTGTCTACTGCTTTACCTCTGGTTAATGCCACAGCATTAAGGCCTTGAGGCCTACCTTGGCTTCTGTCTGGGTTCACAGAGCCATTGTGTTTATACTGAGCAACTTACTGACGCTGACTCAAAGGTGCCCCTAAGAAGGCCCTTTTAGCCAACATGTCTGAGGCTCAGCACTATATTACTAATGCTTTGTTTGATGCTGTCAGGCTTGAGTCTAAGACTTCTGCCTCCATCAAATTGAGATCCACCAAACCTCCTTCGGCATGGCTCCCCGAACCCCGGTCCGCACCTACCTGTGGGTGGTCGCCTTCAGAATTTTTCAAGCATTTGGGCAGGCTCTTTTGCAGATCAGTGGGTATTACAGTGGTTTCAGGAGGCTACAGGATTCCCTTTGTATCCCTGCCCCCCTTCAGATTCTTCGTTTCAAAGGCCTCTCTAGGTCAAGAAAAGCTGCGTCTTTTCAATGGGGCAGTGTAGGCTCTCTTGGATAAGGGAGTCCTGGCTCCGGTTCTACCTCAAGATAGATGTTTTTTTTTTTTTTTTTTTTTTTTTTTTTTTTTTTTTTTTTTCAAACCTCTTTGTAGTTCCCAAGAAGGACTGTGGCAGTCGCCCTATCTTGGATCTCAAGGATCTCAACTCTTTTGTGGTCCATACTTATTACAAGATGGAGTCTTTGAGCTTTGTCATCATAGTGATGTGTCCTGGAGAATTTCTGTCCTCTCTCGATCTGCAGGTTGCTTAGCTGCATGTTCCAATTCATCTTGACAGTCAGAAGTACCTCAGGTTCACTTGCGCCTTGGGGAATTTCCAGTTCACCACTCTGCCCTTTGGGCTTACCACTGCTCCTCATGTGTTCACACGGGTCTTAGGAGCATTGATTGCCTACCTGCATACCAGGGGGATTCAGGTGACGCCTTACATTGATGACCTTCTGCTGAAGGCTCCTTCCAGGGACCTTCTGGACCACCGAGTCCAGGAATGTGCTCAGATTCTCCTCTGTCACGGGTGGATTCTGAATATGGACAAATCTGCTCCGGTTCCTTCTCAGGACCTGGTTTTACTAGGTCTCAGGTTTGACACCTGCCAGGGTATGGTCTTCCTGACAGTGAATTTTGTTCAGCAGATCATGTGTTGGGTGTCCCGGGCCTTGTAGTGGACCTCTCCCCTGGTGCACAAGTTCTCATCACTGAAGGGATGCTTGATATCCACCATGGAGGCTGTTCCGTACCCCATGGCTCGCACCAGGGAGCTCCAGAGGTTCACCATCCGGGCCTGCCTTGGAAATCTGGATCTATTGGACTGTCTGGTCTCTCTTGGTCAGGAAGTGAGACAGGTCCTCATTTGGTGGTTGGACAGATCCAACCTGGAGAAGGGGAAGCCCTTTGTTGTCCAGTATTGGACTCTGGTGACAACGGACACAAGCCTCTACAGCGGGAGCTGTCTTGGGTCACCTAGGGGTCCAGGGCCAATGTTCTGCAGAGTAGACCCTCCTGCCCATCAGTGTCTTGGAGCTCAGGGCGATTCTTCACGCTCTGGTGTCCTGGTCCTCTCCACTGAGGGGGTGTCCAGTCTGCATAGAATCGGACAACACCACAGCCATGGCGTACATCAACAAACATGGAGGCACAAGAAGCGCCTCTGCATGGACCGAGGTCTAGGCTATTTTAGCCTGGGCGGAAGAACACGTTCCTGCCATCTCTTCTGTGCACATCTCAGGTGTAGAAAACATCCTGGCAGACTTTCTCAGTCACCAGACTGTCGACCACGGGGAGTGGGAGCTCCATCTGGAAGTTTTCGACCTGCTGGTGCAGAGGTGGGGCTCCCTTGGATAGACCTGATGGCCACCAGGGACAACAGGAAGGTTCAGATATTTCGCTCTCGCTGGAGGGATCCTCTGGCGTTCGCAGTGGATGCTCTGTCGATTCCATGGCACTTTCATCTGGCCTACATTTTTCCTCCATTCCCTCTCATCCCCAGTGTGGTGGTCATTTTGATCACCCCCTATTGGACCAGGCAGCCTTGGTTCCCAGAACTAGTGGCCTTATCTGTTCCGGATCTGTTTCCTCTGCCACTGAGACCGGATCTCCTCCTTCAGTGTTACCTTTGGAGGGAGGAAGTGGAACGTCTGGCTTTGACAGTATGGCTGTTGAAGACCCCATCTTAAGGAGGAAAGGGTATTCTCCTGAGGTAGTCTCCACCATGATCCAGGCTAGGAGACCGGTTTCCTCCAAGGCCTATCGTAGGGTTTGGTCCATTTTCCATTCCTAGTGTGTGGATAGGGATATGTCCTCACAGGAGTTTGATCTCCTGGCAATCCTGTCTTTTTTGCAAGATGGTATGAACAAGGGTCTCAGCCTTCGTTCCGGGATGGTGCAGACCCCAGCTCTCTGTCTTCTACCAGAGATGCATAGCCATCTTGCCAGATGTCAGTCATTTTTCATGCTTTCCCTGCCTTTAAGGCTCCCACTCCCCAGTGGGACCTTAATCTGGTTTTGCAGCAGCCTCCTTTTGAGTCTTTGGCTACCATTCCTCTACTTATTCTGACGTGGAAGATGGCCTTCCTTTTGGCTGTGGTCTCTGTCTGCAGAGTGGCTGAATTGCAGAGTTTCTCCTGCAAACCGCCTTTCCTGGTGTTTCACAAGGATAAGGCTGTTTTGCATACCTCCCAGGAATTTCGTCCTAAGGTGGTCACTGAGTTCCACATCAACCAGGAGATTGTTATTCCTTCCTTTTGTCCTGACCCTAAATCTAACAAGGAGGGGGATCTCCACTTGTTGGATGTGGTACACTGCCTCAAGTTCTGTGTGCACTGTACTGAGTCTTTCCGTAACACTGTTTCTTTATTTGTCATCCCGGAGGGTCCCAGCTCTGGTCTGGCAGCATCCAAGGTGACTATTGCATCCTGGATTAAGTCTGCCATCTGCAAGGCTTATGAGCTCATAGGGAAACCTGCTCCCTTCAGCATTACAGCACACTCCCCCTGGTCTGTTGGGGCCTCATGGGCCTACAAGAATCAGGCCTCTGCTGAACAGCTGTGCAAGCTGGCCACTTGGACTTTTGTGCATGCCTTTGCCAAACACTACCATGTAGATGTTCTGGCTTCAGCGTAAGCCAGCTTTGACAGGAAGGTCCTAGAGGCAGTTGTACCTGTCTAGGACTTTATCTTTACTGTGCCTTATAGCTCTTTAACTGTTTGAGCCCTATTGGCTCTTGTTCCGGGGTGTTGTGTTATGTTATTCAGTGACACTTTGTTAGTTTGGGCTGTTCCATGTCCTTGATGGTCCATGGGAACTCTGGTATCATGAGGACCAAAGCTTGGTCCTTTCCTCCTTCTTCCCACCCTGGGAGCTCAATGTTTAGTATATCCCTATGGTAGCTGTAAGTTATATTGGACGACCGAGAAAAGCGGATTTTAGTCTTACCTGTTAAATCCTTTTCTCTTAGTCCATATAACTCACAGGTCTCCCACCCAGTGAAACGGACCATGCTGTGTCTCCTGAGGCTGGACGTGGGAGTTCTTTTGGGTTCATTGCTCCCAAGATTTTTCCCCTCTTCCTTCTTGCTATCCTAGTTAGTAGGCTTTTCACAAGTCTATCTGGGCAGGGGATAGCTAGGTAGCCCGATATGGAGGCGTGGGAGGCTCCACGTCTGCACTTATATAGAATTGTTCCAGCCCACTTGGAGAGCTGTCACCTCCCCATGGTACCTGTGAGTTATATGGACTAAGAGAGTTTGGGAGATTCCCTTTCCTCCTTCGCTTCTGTTTTCTTGGATATTTGCTATACTTGAAGACTGGATTAGGCTGGTGAGGTAAAGTGAAGCAGCAAGGGAGTCTTTGCCTCTGAGAGATTTTTAAGGCAAGAACAATGCCCTCCTGCAGGATGATATTTTAACCCATGGTCCCTGTATTCTACACGGACTAAGAGGATTTATTGGTAAATATACAAAAATCCCCTTTTCATGACAGGTAAATACTGCTGACAGAAAACTGCTGTACGTGCCCTTGCTGCCAATCATAATTCATCAGGTATAATTTCTAAATGTTTCATGCAAAATAGCGTGAGACTACATGGCACAGTCAGCACGTTGCCATGATTAAAAGGGCGACATGAGAATCTCACATTTCAGGACAGCGGGAGATTCTTAAGTCCCGCCTTCAAACATCACCTTTAAGTCCCTTTGCTGCTGATAAGGACTGGTCCTAATCGTGAGTTTACATGGGACATAGTTATTGATACAGGCCCTCTATGTATGCCTTGAGGCACCACGTCTTCTCTCAGGTACTGAAGTAAGTTACTCTGGCCTCTCTCTCCCCTTCAGTACCTTACTTCAGGACCTGAGAGAAGATGTGGTGTCTCAAGGCATACATAGAGGACCTGCATCAAAACGAAGTCCCATGTAAACAAGATAAGGTTACCAAGAAGCAACAGGCCCTTCCAGTTAAGACTCAAAGGTATGTGAATCAGCAATAGTAAGACCAAGGAAATTAATGGAAATGCCATGGCTGTGGCCAACATGAAAGAACATTGACTCAGGGGTCTCAAAGTCACCACTGGAATCCACAATAGAATACAGTTAGGAAAGACAAGGTTTCCAAGTCTTTGAGTAAGAGGTTAAAGAAGAGGAAGAAATGGCATTGCACCTCTCCATTTCACCAAAAGATCGAACCTTCCATCTCCACAAAGACAGATAGGGGAGGCTAGGTGATTGCAACAGCAAAGGAATAGTGGAACAAGCTTTTAGTAATAAATAATTTATAGGAGGGATAAGATTGGTAGGCAGAGAAATCAATTGATCCTGAATAAGGTGGAGAATACAGAAAACTGGGTCATATGTTGTATTCTTGAGACAATGATACAAGTTATTTCAACAAGTGATATTGTATTCTGTTGTATGGCTAAGGATGATGGGACATGATGACGTGCTGTCCTGTAATGCGAGATTCTCATGTCACCCTTTTAATCATGGCGACATGCTGACTGTGCCCTGTAGTAACACTCTATTTTGTATGCAGCATTTTAGAAGTGAACTTTTCATCAGTATTCTTTGACTGCCATGACATGAAATCAGATTGCATTTGTTTTTTGAGATGTTATATCTGTTTATTTTCCTTCCAGGGAGTGAAAGTTTTTCTGAGCTGCTGTTGAAATTCAGAGAAATGAATATGCCTGTTAGAGCGTTACTTAGGCTTGCACCTTTACTTCTGGGCAACCCACAAGCAATGGTCCTATAACCAATCAGGACACATCATCTTAGAGCAGCTACAACCAGAGACCATTCAGAAGTTACTAAACCAACACATGTCGCAATTTACTGTGAAGTCTCTCACTGGTTTCAGGCTTGTACTTTAAAGGCTACTGACTTATACAGTGTCCTTTTTATTTCAAATGAGGCCATATCTCTTAACCCTTTGAGTGCAAGAAGGGCGAGAACACCATCTGGTGCTCAAAGGGTTAAGATATAATGTGTTTCATTATTATGATAATTCAGCTCTTGCATTTGACTGGAATTATTGTCTAAGAGATGAAAAAATAGCTGAGTAATCTGCTCTGGAGAGTCGCAGTGAAGGAGTGTGAGAGGCCGAAGTGAGAAATTGTTTTACATGCAGTTATGTTTCCTTAGTCTTAAGTGCTCAGAAAGTATTTTTTAATATAATATTAACTGAATTGTAATGCCACAAGGTAAATGGATTTTGTACATAAAATTTTGTTAAAATAAAAGAAAAATATTAAATATGAATTTGAGTTGCTTTTATGCCTATTTTTTTAAATGGATCATCTTTACAAAGAGGTTTTTACTTGAGGTTTGTTATTTTCTGAAACTGTTTTATTAACCTTTCAATATGGGATACAAGGAGGAGGAGGATAGAGAAGTATATGGTGCAAATATAATAGGGGTCACAGTGGATAACGAAGGCAGAGAAAACCAGTTATGCAATATAAATGAATGCTAAGCAAGTCTTGTTACATTCCAGCTGTTGGTAAGTTGGAAACAGTGGTGGAACCCCACATAATAGGTAAAGAGAAAAGGGAAACTTTGTTGTACCAATAGAGCACAGTGTGTCCTGGCAGTAGGTAGCGAGGGTGGTTGATAGGGAAATAGGAAGAGAAAGAAGAAAAGGGGAGGGAGAGATGGGAGGAACAGATGGAGAAGGTTAAGTAGGGGGAAAGCAAACCAAACTAGTCAAAGGTAGTAGTACGTCTCAAACAGTTAAAATTGTGATACGCAAAATCATGTGATTAGTTCCCCCCCCACACACTAGGGGGGAAACGGGTACAAAGTAAGGGGGGTGAAGTTAGTTCTCTCATCCATCCTCATTGTGTACTGAAAACATTCATAACAGTTCTGTTGTTGGACAGTGGATAAGGAATATATGAATGGTTCCCAAGGCTACATAAATTCTCCCCTAGCAGCTCCCTGTCTACCCAGGTAATAGTCCAGTACAATTTAGTAAAGTGGAGCACTCTTGTTTTCCAATGGGCGAACAAGGGAGACGTTTGTAATAACCAATGGGTAAGTATGCACTTAATAGCTACCATGATGTGCAAGTCTAGCAAGATGGTTTGAGACTTGGTGAGAGGGAGAGTGGAATCCTATATACCCAATAGAAAGGTTGGGGTGGATGCCAGTAGGGGGATATGCAGATTGTATTTGATGTGTTTAAGAACCTTATAACAGCACGACTGGGTATGAAGCAGGAGAGGAGGGAATGGAGGAGAGAGGCCCACGGGTTATTGCATTTGGGGGAGTGGTTGTTAGAGGAGATGACTATGAGTTGGGCACGAGTAGGCAGCAGATAGTCTTTGTGCTGAAGTCTGTATGTGAGTTCGTGGCAGAAGGTGGTGGGGGAGCTGCAAAAGTGTCTAGAAAAGCTAGCATAAATGGTCAGATGTCATATTTGGAATGTCGGAGGCCCATTTCTGAATGTGAGTTGAATGTTCAAGATTGTGTACAGCCATTTAGATAATTTTATACATTCCTGAGACTTTAAGTTGTGTGTTGTTTAATTTGTGTGGCTGTCCATAGGATTATTGTGAAACTGGGGTTGTAAGAGAGAGAGAAGGATCTTTGAGTAGTTTTTAGCTTGAAGGTATACAAAAAAGTGGTTCAAGGGGAGATCTTATTGTTTTTTTCAATTCATCAAATGTGTGGATATGAAGGACAACCCTTCCACAACCACAGTTGGAATCTCAGATCCAGATCCCCACCCTGAAGCACAAGATTATCGGTTGAGGGTAAAAAGAGCTGTATATTAGTAGGCTTAGATTTTGCATAAGACTGCTTGGATCAAGGACACCATTCTCCAGGCCTATGTCCATAGCAGAAACCTGTGCTCTTTAGGGTGTGTGTGCTGGATCAAGGACATACAAGCTGTAGCGCTAGTGTAGGTGCCTTTCTTGTCGCTACTTCTAGAAACCCTTTTTCTCTGTTACTTTGTTTGGTGTGTGGGAGTCCCTTGACATCTGAGGTTCATACTTGTTTCTAGTTTGCATTCTGAGGGTTTTTCTCTCCCTCCCTGGAATCTTGGCGGATTAGCTTTAATTTATCTTGATGGTTCCAGTTCCACAATGGATGAAAGAACAAAGGGTATTTTTTTGTACTTACCGAAAAATCCTTTTCTCTTAGTCTTTGTGGAACACAGGACATCCCACCTGGAGAAAAATAGGTTATTTGAGTTTCGGACAGGAGGGTCTTTTGGGTTAGTTTTTAGTATTGTCCTTTACCCAGGTGCAATCTCTTTTAACTCACAACCAGCTGGTTGAAGAGCTGATACCAGAATGCAATAAAACATATAGGGCTCAATTCAATTGTGGCCGTTAAAACTTGGGTTAAGTCAGAAATGTCTAACGGACGTGAGCTATGTCTGATGTACGTCATATTTAATGCAAAGTCTACCAGAAAGGCTAATGAGCATAGGACCAATAAATTTGCATAGCTCAAAAACCTACATCAGCCAATCACAACACACCAAAGTATCGCATACATTCAAATATACCCCAAATAACCCACATACCTTGTTTGTGTTTCGAGTTTTTGCAAGCTAGAGAGCATGAC
Source organism: Rhinophrynus dorsalis (assembly GCA_037306005.1). Taxonomy (NCBI): domain Eukaryota; kingdom Metazoa; phylum Chordata; class Amphibia; order Anura; family Rhinophrynidae; genus Rhinophrynus; species Rhinophrynus dorsalis. The sequence goes on along the minus strand of CM074720.1, from coordinate 131,448,877 downwards.
CCAGGAGTGGAGGATATCAAATAGAGCAAGGAAGAGAGGAGATGACACTTGAGGTAGAAGGAGTTTTGAGCATAGAGATGGAGAGTGTTGGTACAACATCGTGATGCATAATACACTTTGGGCCATATGTTCAAGGAAGTAGCGAAACAGCTTTTGTCGTTTGTAATGACTTTTCAAAGTACAGTGTCGTTGGGATCATTAATATTTTCAGAGAGTGTTGGTTGTGATTGAAAATATGTCGTTTGTCCTGACTGAAATTGTCGTAAAAAATGTCTTAACAAACAACAAACATGTCTTTAAAAATATCTTAACTAACGACAAAAATGTCTTAACTAAAGACAAAAATTCTCACATTCAGAACACATTTCCTCCACTTTTTTCTTAATGTACAAATTTTGTCTTTTGAAAGACATAACAAATTTTCGCTTCCTCTATACGACATTGGAGAATAGTTTAGCCCCTCCCCTTTGTCCGTCAGTTCTGGAGTTGTGTCGTACACAACGGACATTACTAGTTTTTTGTCATATACTCTATAGAAAATATGTCCATGCATTCAATTACTTATTTTTTCATTCATATGACAATTTTTTGTCGTTATCCCTTTGAACATACAGTCCTTTGTCACATATTACATACATGCATATAAACACAAACATTGTGTTTTTGTTTTTGTTTTGTTTATAACACATCACAACACCTTCTGTGGACTAAAAAGATTCACTTGCCATGAAGTGGATGGCACACATGAGCTTTTGCAAACCGTAAAGGGCATGGTTGATGTGGTAAATGGGGTCGATGTCATCCTTAATCACCTCATACAGCTGGATTATGCTGTGGGACGTCAAGCTGTACCTGTCTCTGACCTAAAGGAAGGGAGGAAGGTGATCCATAGCCCTCGCACACCTTCGTCTCTGCTGTCGCTGCAGAAATAGTTCTGAAAACCTAACTTTAATTTCTCTCAGTCTCTCTCTGAATGGTCTCACTGTAAACCTGCCACCTCTGAGGATGGCGCAATGTCCTTTAAGATAGTGGTGGGGTGTTGGTGGGGTGTTGTCCAGATGAGGTCAATGCGATGGTGTGTGTGTATGTGTTTTCTAGGTAGGTGTTTGCTATTGTGTCTCTTGTTTGTGTGATTTGTCGTAATTGCTGTGTAGCTGTCAGGTGCGTGTGTGACGTTGTCAAGTGTAGGTCTGTTTCCATTGGCTGTTGATGTTGCCCAAGAGAGCTTGGTTTGCTGTGGGTTTGACAGGTGTGCATGTTGTATGTTAACACTTGTTGTGCTGGCTTGTGCTGGGATACTTTGTGCAGACATTGCATACTTCAAAGTTGTCCCTGTTTACTAGGGACACTTCACTCTTTGAGAGCCAAATCTCTGTGTCGCTCTAACCCACTCTGGTGTTCCTCTTTTTATGAGATCAGACTGTGTGGTGTGCATATTTCTGTATGACTTTGGTCCACAGCAATGTAGTTCAATTTAATGTTTGTTTAAACTTCAATATATGTTTTCAAACATTAGTCCATGTACAGAAAATACATTGGTCTTGTTCTATATCATTATTCGTTTACACAAAGAGGTGTCCATAGGCCATTAAAAAATGGTTTGTGACTTGACTGTAGGGCATTGGCATTGTTTTCTATTTTCTTTTGGCTTTGCAGGGTTAAATTTTGCCATGTGCTGTTTTGTACGAGTTGCTGTTTCTCTACTTTGTTTCATGCAACTGTGTTTTTGCTTATCCATTTTTGTGGCTAATGGCAAACAAAACTGGGTCTTAAATTTCTTCCATTATATTTATCAGTTTATTGTCCGTTAGCAGTACCGCACACGATTGAAAGGCTCTGAGGATTACTGTTTCATGGTCCTCTATGGGCAATATTATCATCCGTTGTGCTTCTGAAAATGCCATTAAATTGTTATACGGTCAGTAATGTCCCATAAAAAAGTTTTGTAGATGTTAAAAAAAATTAAACTATATGCTACAAATCCTATCTCTCAAACCACTATGGTTTGAGAGACGTTCACTTTCAAAGTTCCCCCTCTCCCTCCGCTTCTCCTGACATCAGCGCTGTGCTGATTGCAGGGGAATCCTGTCCAGGGACCAGTTGGCGGCTCTGCAGCAGAGTCGACGTTGTGTTATAGGAAAATAATTACTTAATTGGAAAGGTCTACAAAGAGTGTGCCTGATTTGCAAGCACACGTAGACCATTCCAATGAAGTAATTCTTTTCCTGTAACGCAACTTCGACTCTGCTTCAGATTTCGTGAATAACGTGATTTCGGCTCTGCTGAAGAGCCTCCTCAAATCGCACGACTTGAATCGCCTGCTGTTGGCTTTACAGTTGATATCATGAGTAGGGGAGGGAGGGGGGAACTTTGAAAGCGAATATCTCTCAAACCATAGCGGTTTGATAGACAGGATTTGTGGCATATAGTATATTTTTTTAACCTCTCCAAAACTAGAACCATTTTTATAGGACATTGCTATCCCTTTAAGACATCTTACTGACTCGCTTACCATGCTTACAAACCTGCTGTTGGCTGCTTTTTTTTTTTTTTTTTTTTTCTTCCCATCAGAGGTTATTGGATCAAGCCTGTGCAGCTTAATACTGAAAAAAATAAATATTGCTGAGTAAAACAAGGGTATCCCCACTAATGAGAGATGTTTTACTCAAACATTATTGCAGCTCATATACTTTGGGTACAGTACTTCCATGTCCTGAAATGTTATGGTGGTTCTTTTTCTACAGCAGCCTATGGACAGCTCTGGTCAGTTGACAATAAACCTCTATAGAATGCTGTAGCAACAGCACCACTCTAAGATTTCAGGCCATGGAAGTTTTCCACCCAAAAAATGCAAGTTTGAGCTCCAATAACTTTTGAATGAAACATGCCTCAGCAGTGGAGATACCCTTGGTTTACTTAGCAGGATAAAACCTATAATATATATTTTTTTTAAATTAAGCATGACTATTCATTTAAGAACCGCTAATAGGGCATGGTTTCAGGATACACTGTTGTAGCAAACTTTTCGTATCATATAGCTACAAATTTCTGTTCAGATATTGTATTGCATAGGTCTGGTTTGATGATCCAAAGAGGTTCATAACAGGCACATGAGTAAAGGCACAGAGTACAAGGGACAACTGGTTTAGTGTGAATACTGTGCCCCTAAATAGTCTCATAATATGCAAGTGAAGAGGAGCACATGATACAGTGGTAGCCTGATTAGGTGCATGGTATGCTATTCACTTTTTAGTGCTATTTTCACTTAGTCAACAGACTTGCATGAGCCCCCTTTTCTCCTGCTTTCAGCTGCCGATCCAGATATTGGCTGGTGTCTAGGTGGGTCAGCCATCCTTTGGAGCTCTTGATGATCATCACATCCTCCAAGATGACTTGTGTGAAAGGTCTGCAGGAAGCCCCATGGGCCACCATGCAGATGACCTAAGCTGCAACTGTGTTCCTGTGTGAGTGTGGAAAAGATGCAGCTTGCTTCACTTTGCTGCTTTTACCTGATGCAATAGTCTCCCGTGTGAAAGGCACCATAGTCCAGCATTGTACATTTTACGACAGGGGCCTTCAAATTCTGTGAAATGCATAAAGCAAGTAATCATGGAAAAAACTACAACCACACTTTCTACATCTGTGCCTTCTCTCAGATCAGCCAAATCAATCAGCTCCTCACTCATTGCTCATGTAGTGATATCCTAAGTAATTGGCCTTTCACTGTCGTCCAATACAGGTCACTGGTACTCTGGGAGGCGTAAGTCCCCTTTAATAGGCAGGAACAACTATGCAAATGATTTGCAAGGGGCGAAGCCTCCCCTCTTACTTAAGCCACCTTCTGGCCAGAGCCACTTAGATTGATTTGTTCCTGGAGTGCCTTGCACACCAGGTAGAGAACATCTATGCATCTTAGTGTTTTATTATTTTTTTATTCAAATATGGAATACCACCATTAGGAGGGTGACCATGTCTGTGAATTGCCCTCTTTAAAGTGGCTGGTGCAGCTTCCAGGGATTTTCTGTGGACCTTATGCCCTGAAGAGGGGACAGCTTGTGTTAAGCAGCTCCCCTACTGGGGAATTTACCTCTGGTTCTTTCCCACCTTATCATGGTCACCTGAAGACAGAAGTCCTGCAAGAAAGGTGAGTCACCCATTGAGTGCTGAAGGTCCACTTGTCCCCACAGTGTCCCTTTGATGGGCTTGTATTTGGGAGTTTCAATACACTCCAGCACTCATAGGGTGTTTTTATTGCATTATTACTGTTATTATGCAATTTCTGTGGTATTCTCTGGGTTTTGGAGCCTTTGATATTTGTTTACTCATGTTTCTTATGTGTTTCATACTTGTTTGGGCACTTTTTAATGTTTTCTCAAACTTTGTTAAAAATGGTGTTCCGCGCCTTTAAGCGCGGCTTTTTCCCGCTCAGACGCAAGGGCTCCTTTACTCTCTATGAGAATTCACAGTGTGGGACGTATCTCTGGAACCGCTTGTCACAGCAACTTCAGAGAGGGCTCATTTTAATGCTAGGCTCCTGCTCTATCATCCGGAATGTGTGTTATGTATGTGGGGTGTTCAGGGGGGCTTCGGGCACTGTTTGGGGTACTTGTAAGGGAAAACTACATTTCCCATGAGCGCCTGGTTCGCGCTCGTTTCTGATTGGCTATCATGACGGCCGCCATTTTGTGGTACTTTTCCTAAGCGAGTACACTACGCAGGGACCGAGCCTTCTCTCTCCTCAACAGATTAACCCTTCGCTGGCCAGATAAGTCCGAATTTAGACATTTCTGGGGTGAAACTTTAATCATTTACACTTCTTCTGGGTGATAGTGTTATTAGTGGGGTATATTGACGCTGTGAGCATGTCTACTTCACTGGAGTTAGGGGCTAGACCCAAGTCTAAGGAGGATGGGGGGTCTGCTACCCCCATGGCGTTTTGCTCCTCTTGCCACATTGGGCTGTCTACCGATAATGTGGGGGATCTATGCCCTAATTGTACTGGTCAAGATAGCAACCCTGGGCTTTCCAGCCACGCTATTGAGCCATCTTGGGTGAGGGAGTTTAAAGCTGCCACTAGGGATCTCAGATCCACGCTTCAACTCTTTCCCTCTCAGATACAGGGGGCTCTCCAGGTCTGGCAGACCCCCTCTACCATCAGGACCTCCCTGCCTAAGCCACAGGGAGCTCCTGATGTCACTGATTCTTCTGAAGAAGAACTCTTACAGGATTCTGATGCTGAGGAACGTACTGTTATTGAATCTAACAGGTCCATTGGGGACCCCTATGAGTGTGACCCTGAAGTCTCGGCTGAGGGTCTGATCAGAGCGGTTCTGAATACGCTCAACCTTCCTCTGACTCAGGAATCCACGTATGATCCTACTGATGTTTTTCAGAAAAAGCCATCTAAACCAGTTGTTTGTTTTCCAACTAACCCTACTCTTGCCCGTCTGGTCTCTGAGGCATGGAAGAATCCTGATAGATCTTCCTCTGTCTCTAAAAAGTTTGCTAAACTTTACCCCTTTCCTGAGGCTGAGTTGGCAAAATGGGTTCATCCTCCCAAGGTGGATGCTCCTGTTTCTAGACTATCCAAGTCTACCGCCTTGGCTGTCTCTGATGCCTCTGCCCTGCAGGATTGGACGGATAAAAAGCTAGAGCTTTCTCTTAAAGCTATTTTTGCCTCCATTGGCACTGCCATGCGCCCAACCTTTGCTGTGGCTTGGGTTAATAGAGCCATTGCGGCCTGGACTGAACGACTGACTGAAGCAGTTCGCCAGGATGCGCCAGTATCTGAACAGTTGAAGCTCCTTGCTAATATCACTGAAGCTCAGAACTATGTTGCTGACGCTGCTTTTGATGCTGTGCGCATGATGGCGAGGGCCTCCACTTCTTCTGTGGTGGCTAGACGCGCTCTTTGGCTGAAAATTTGGTCTGCTGATACAGCCTCCAAGAAAGCCTTGCTTTCCTTGCCCTTTCAGGGGAATTTGCTTTTTGGGTCTGAACTCAAAGAAATGATCAGTGAGGCTACTGGCGGTAAAAGTACTCTTCTACCCTCAGTCTTTAAGAAAAAGTTTCCAGCCAAACGCAATTGGTCCTTTCGTTCCTTTCAGACTGAGACACGCTCCTCGGCCCAGACGGGTCCTCCCGCTACGCGCTCCTCCTCCAAGCCCAAACAGTCCTGGAAGCCCAAAGTTGCCCCCAAGGCCAAGACCTCCAAGACTGCTTCGGCATGACTCGCCGAACCCGGGTCCGCATCCGGCTGTAGGCGGTCGTCTCCGCATCTTTCGCCGGACTTGGGAGGAGTCAGTGGCGGACCCATGGGTTCTTCAGGTGGTGTCAGAGGGATACAGGATCCCTTTCTCTTCCCTTCCTCCTTTTCGGTTCCATTTTACTCGTCCTTCTCAGGAACCCACAAAAAGGCGTCTATTCGACGACGCTATTCAGGATCTCTTGGACAAAGAGGTCCTGGAGGTGGTTCCTCAAGGGGACACAGGTTCAGGATTCTATTCCAACTTGTTTGTGGTAGCCAAAAAGGACGGAGGAGCTTGTCCCATTTTGGATCTCAAAGATCTCAATGCCTATGTGGTGACTTCCCACTTCCGCCAGGAATCTCTGCGTTCTGTGATTGCAGCAATGTCTCCAGGGGAGTTTCTCGCCTCCCTGGACCTTCAGGATGCTTATCTTCACATCCCTATTCATCCAGAGAGCAGGCGGTATCTCAGGATTGCCTGCCACAGGGGACACTTTCAGTTTGCAGCGCTCCCCTTTGGGCTGACTTCATCCCCTCAGGTCTTCCAGAGGGTGTTAGGCTCCTTGATAGCGGTGCTCCATCAGGATGGGATCAGAGTGACCCCCTACATGGACGATCTCCTACTGAAGGCCTCCTCAGCGGAGCTTCTCCGTCAGCAATTACAGAAGTGCATGCACACCCTGAACAGTCATGGCTGGATCCTGAATCTGGACAAGTCGGACTTGATTCCATCTCAGAGGCTTCTGTTCCTGGGTCTCCTGTTCGACACTCGCCAATGCATGGTGTTTCTTCCAGAGGACGTGGCTCACCAGATAGCCGTCAGAGTGGCTGGGATTCTGGACATGGACGAAATTCCAGTACCGAAGTTGTCGTCTTTAGTGGGGAAGTTCATTTCCACGATCGAAGCAGTCCCATTTGCCATGGCCCACTCCAGGGAACTTCAGAGATTTGTGATCCAGACGTGCAAGAATCATCCAGATCATCAACATCTGTCTGTTTCTCTTCCTCCTCATGTCGAGTCGAGTCTGCACTGGTGGTTAGATCTATCGCATCTCCTGAAAGGGAGATCCTTTCTAGTTCCTCATTGGACCACAGTCACAACGGATGCCAGCCTTCGGGGCTGGGGTGCAGTCTGGGGTCGCTTCAGTGCTCAGGGGAAATGGGGTCTGGAGGAATCCATGCTCTCCATCAATGTTCTGGAACTTCGAGCTGTCCGGCTTGCCCTGAAGCACTGGGAGAGTCAATTGACCGGTCTTCCGATCAGAGTGGAGTCCGACAACGCCACGGCGGTGGCTTACATCAACAGGCAAGGCGGCACAAGAAGCGGTTCAGCCTGGTGGGAGGTCAAGGATATTTTGTCTTGGGCAGAAGATCACGTGCCTGTCATCTCTGCAGTTCATATTCCAGGCGTGGACAAAGTCATGGCAGACTTCCTCAGTCGTCACACCGTCGACAGCGGAGAATGGGCTCTTCATCCAGAGGTGTTTCACATGCTCACTCAGCAGTGGGGGATGCCTGTGGTGGACCTGATGGCTACCAGACACAACAGGAAGGTTCCGGTGTTTTGCTCCCGGTTGAGGGACTCCCTGGCTCTAGCAGTGGATGCCTTGTCGATCCCTTGGGACTTCTCCCTGGCTTACATCTTCCCTCCTCTTCCTCTATTGATCAGAGTTATCCAGAAGTTGAAGAGGGAGCGTTGTCCTGTCATCCTGATTGCTCCAAACTGGCCTCGCCAGTCCTGGTATCCGGAGTTGATGGCCATGTCAGTGACGGATCCGATCCCGCTTCCTGCCCGTCCGGACCTACTTCTTCAGGGATATCTGTGGAAGGAGGATGTTCACTCTCTCCATTTGATGGCATGGCGGTTGAATCCTCGATTCTAGCAAAGAAAGGATTTTCTCCTTCTGTGGTGTCGACTATGCTCAGTGCTCGTAAGCCTGTGTCTTCCAAGATCTATCATCGCATATGGTCAACTTTTGTGACATGGTGCTCTGATAAGAAGTTATCCCTTGAATTCCATCTTCCCACTGTCCTGGCCTTCTTGCAGGACGGTGTGGATAAGGGGCTCAGTCTGAGTTCTTTCAAAGTTCAGACTTCTGCCTTGTCTGTGTTTTTCCAGGAAAGGATTGCTGTCCTTCCTGATGTGAAAGTTTTCTTCCAAGGTGTGACTCATGTTCGACCTGCCTTCAAGAGTCCTGCTCCCCAGTGGGACTTCAACTTGGTGCTGGGAGTTCTCCAGCGACCACCGTTTGAATCCTTGGCTTCCATTCCATTACGTCTCTTGACCTGGAAGATGGCCTTCCTTTTGGCTATTGTTTCAGTTCGCCGGGTAGCAGAGTTACAGGCCTTGTCTTGTAAACCTCCTTACCTGGCGTTCCACAAGGATAAGGCTGTGCTTCGCACTACCAAGGAATTCTTACCCAAGGTTGTGTCCGAGTTTCACATCAATCAGGAGATTGTGGTTCCCTCTTTCTGCCCTAATCCTTCATCTGACAAGGAAAGAGATCTCCATCTGTTGGATGTGGTGCGTTGCCTCAAGTTTTATGTTCATCGCACCGAGTCTATCAGGAAGTCTCTATTCGTCATTCCTGAGGGGCCTAGGGCAGGGAGACCGGCTTCCAAAGTTACCATTGCCTCTTGGATTAAGGCTACTATTCGTGAAGCCTACAAGTTGAGGAATAAGCATGTTCCCTTCCGGGTGACTGCCCATTCCACCAGATCTATTGGGGCCTCTTGGGCCTACAAGAATCAAGCTTCTGCTGATCAACTGTGCAGAGCGGCCACTTGGTCCTCTGTGCACACTTTTTCTAAGCACTATCGAGTTGATGTACTGGCTTCGGCTGATGCCAGTTTTGGAAGGAAGGTCCTGGAGGCAGTCTTGCCTGTGTAGGTCTTCCGCTCTGTGATCCTTAGTGCTTCCTTACTGTTGAGCCCGGTTGGCTCTGGTTTCGTGTGCTGTGTTAGTTCAGGGATTGTTCCCTTGGTTGGTGTCCGTTGACACTTACAGTTTGGGCTATGTTATTAACTGGGTCATAGCAGTTCTAGTGACTAGGGCCTCGCGTCTGGTCCTTGCCTTACTTCCCGCCTCTGGATCAGCTCAATGTTTGTACATCCCAGAGTACCAGTGACCTGTATTGGACGACAGTGAAAATAGGATTTTAGTCTTACCTGTTAAATCCTTTTCACTTAGTCCATACAGATCACTGGTCTCCCACCCTGTCAAGGGACCAGTCTTGGCTCTCCTGTGGCATCCAGTGGGAGACCGTTCGGGCATGCTCACAGGAGTCTTTCTTTTTGCTTACCTGAGGTCAGTTTTAGGGTCTCAAATCAATCTAAGTGGCTCTGGCCAGAAGGTGGCTTAAGTAAGAGGGGAGGCTCCGCCCCTTGCAAATCATTTGCATAGGTGTTCCTGCCTATTAAAGGGGACTTACGCCTCCCAGAGTACCAGTGACCTGTATGGACTAAGTGAAAAGGATTTAACAGGTAAGACTAAAATCCTATTTTAATGTGGATCTACCAAGACAAGTTTAACTTGTTATACAAAAAATAAATGTGTGTGCATCTTGTACTAGCCATGTTTCTGTAAAATATAGTTTTTGAGAAATTAACCTTTATTTTGTTTGCACTTTATGCTAATTCATGGCAGAGTATATTAATTACTAATGTTCAAAATAAAGTTTAGTTTATCAAAAACCATAGAACACACAAATGGATAGTAAAACCTGTAGGGCGTTTTTAATTCTCTTTAAAATTACATTCCTCTTAAGGCAACAAGTCCGTGTTAGGTTTTTTTGAGGACCAGAGCTGCCCATCATGCATTCTGTTCTGCTATGGAACCGATTCAAATTGTATTAGTCTGTTGTTACCAGCTTGATACTAAAAGAGTGAAATGGAGTAATTCTGGGGCAAACCACTGGCACCATTAGGAACAAATGCAAATTTCTACTGCTTTAAAGGGACAGAAATGTCTCATAAAAACTTGTTATAGTTTTGTAGAGGATGAAAATATAAGCTTAATGGCTCAAACCTTATCTCTCAAACTGCTATGGTTTTAGGGATATAAGCAATGAAAATTCATCCTCCCCTTCTCCTGACGTCAGCTCCTAGCTGACAGCAGGCGATCCCGAAATCGCAGTATTGCAAAAGAATTACTTAATTGGAAATGTCTACAAAATGTGCCTGGTTTGCAAGCACACTTTGTAGACCTTTTCAATTAAGTAATTATTTTGCAGTAACGCTATTTCGGCTCTGCTGCAGAGTTTCCTTGTGTCAGCCAACATGGATCTCCTGCTGTCAGCTCTACAGCTGACATCAGGAGAAGGGGAGGGAGGGGGGAACTTTCAATGCTTATATCTCTCAAATCATAGTGGTTTGAGAGATAAGGTTTGTGCCATTAAGCTTATTTTTTCATCCTCTGCAAAACTGTAACAAGTTTTTATGGGACATTACTAACATTTTAAATAAAGTTTTAACCTATTGTATGTGGAGAGGTCTCCAACACAATTCATGTATGAATGGTGCAGTTGGTTTGCCCAAGAAATACTTCCTGCTTGTTTTGTGTATATGGCCGTTATTATAGCTAAAGGAAAGTGTAACCTGTATCTCTTATTTTTACAGTTAAGCAGAACTATCCTCAAATTTAAATTGCCCCCAAATCCTTATTAACATAGCAATAAGTGTGTACATACTTTTATTATGCTGAATAAGTCCAGGATTAGTGAGAAATACAACTCTTTCAGCAAGCAACAGCGACAGGTGACTTGCTGTAGGCTCTCTGCGCCTGTGCCGTTAGTCCCTTCCAGTACCTTAAAGGGAAATTAAACCCCCCAAAAACTTTAAGCCAAATTATATGAATAATAAAAACATACTTAACGTCCTCATTCCCATCTCTCAAACAGTTATGGTTTTAGAGATGTAAGAAAATAAAGTCCTCCGTTCCCTCCCTCTTCTCATGCGTCCACTGTATAGCGGACGTCATGAGATCCTGCTTCCGGGACCAGACGGCGGCTCTTCAGGAGCGCTGTCATCTAGATATCGAAGTATAATTACTTCATTGGAATGGTCTACAATGTGTGCATGCAAGCCAGGCACACGTTGTAGACCATACCGATGTCAGCACTCCTGAAGAGCCGCCTACAGTCGGGTGACCAGATACTGCCTCTGACAGCTTTACAGCTCATCAGGCAGAAGGGGGAGGGAGCGGAGGTCTTTATTTTCTTACATCTCTCAAACCATAACGGTTTGAGAGATGGGAATGAGGGCGTTCAGTATGGTTTTTATTATTTCTATAATTTGGCTTAGTTTTTCGGGGGGTTTACTATCCCTTTAAGGTACAAATGAACTCCACTCTCCAATCCTGGAGGTGAACGGGAGAAATACCACTGGTTCAGCGGGCAACAGTGCAGACATCTTGCAGAAAAGGCATCTGCGAGTCTGCTCTGTTGCCCGCTGATACCTGCAGAACGAGTTGTATTTATCACTAATGCTGGACTTTTTCAGCATAATAAAAGTATGTATATGCGTATCTCTATGTTAATAAGGATTCAGGGGCAATTTAATTTTGATGATCCGCTTTATTATAAAAAGCAAGGTTAGGAGATGGATGAAAAGTGTAGTCAATAGTGGCTTATTTCTTTAAATTTTATTTAGACTTTTTTTTTGGGGGGGGGGGGTTAGCGAAAATACACAGAGGTTTGTTCCATTCAATAAGGAATTAAAAGAATGGAAGTGTTTCATCAATGAACTGGACAGGTGTAAGCATACTTCAGTAGTAATAGGCATAATAAGAACAAACATGTCATAAATGAGGAAGCCCTGGCATTATTGTGCTATTGTGAATGTTCATTCATGTCTGGTCTGCAACCACAACAGGCATTTTATGGATTCTTTTGTATTATAAATGTGTGATATGTGATACTTCCCTCTGTACATTTGCCTGTATTGAGAAAGATGCTTGGTTACTATTGACTCCAGATTAAACTCCCACGCACATCAAGTTGGCTTAGAAGAATAAGGTCTAACAAGTGTTCTGGTTGTCTACAGCAACCAGTGGGAGAAAGATTGTCCTGCCCAATTCCTACTAACCAGTTGCATATGGGTGAAGATTATTAGTTTATCCTAATATAAAGAAACAGTTGAAATTTAGTTTTTTGAATTGCCATGTAAAATATTAGAGTGAAACTGATTTCACTCACACTTTTTAATACTACTTTGAGTTATTTAGCATTAAAGGGATAGTAATGTTTCATAATAAAAGCAGCTCTAATTAATCACCATAGTATTTGGACTTTAGAGAGTGTTATTTCAATTCTGTCAGAGTTGTAGTTCAAGAGTAATTCAAAGACAAAATATCCCCCTCCCGCCCCTTTTACTGATGTAACACTGCTCAGCCAGAGCAGAAGGGAGTGTCCAGGTAGATTGCAGAGAGGGACAATGTTCAATTAAGATAAGGGAAAAAGCTGAAAAACCTGTCAAGGGTGGCAGGGCTTTCATTGTTCTCATAGAAAGAAGATTGTCCCCTGCTGTTATCTGTCTGGTCTATGGACCAGATTCCACATCTGAGAAGAGATGGCTTATACTAGGTAAAAGGGGTGGGAGGGGGAAACTTTGTCCTTCAATTACTCTTGAACCACAACTCTGACAGTACTGAAATAACACTCTCTATGGCTCAAATACTATGAAGATTAATTGGAACTGCTGTTTTTGTGAAACATTACTATCCCTTTAAATACCCCTGAGCCCTTTCTCTGAAAAGAGCTTGGACTCCCAAGAAGGAGGCTGACCTTGGCCATGGCAACCTGTTTGATATTCACTCACGCAGACTTTTGTCTTTGAGTAATTTTAATGTTTCCTGTGCACAGGATGCATTAAATCTACTCAAACAGAGACAGATGTCTGTATCTATTTATAAGACTGGGTGAGTTGCCATGGGAACAAGTCAAACAACCATTCAGCTGGTTCCATGGAGAACAGGATGCCATCAAGGAAAGGGCTGATATTAAATGCGGAATAACTCTTAACATATTGAATATTAAATATTGTGATTAACACCTTAAGGACTTGTTGTTTAACCCATTAAGTACCCTTGCTTGACAATGCGTTGTACACCTCCCTGGCCTTTAAGGGCTTAATGAAGAGCTGTTGAATAGAACAAGCTGATGCAAACAAAAGTAACGGACACTAAGAAGGGACCGCGTCGCCTTCCTCCGTCATTCCCGGGTCTCCTTCTCGATGCCGAACTGGCGCCTTCGGATGCACCGATTCTGGTCTGCAGACCGGCCGGCGGCTGTTCAGCAGAGCCAAGATTGAGATCTTTAAAAAAGAATTATATCACTGGAACGGTCTACAAGTGCAAACCAGGCACAATCTGTAGACCGTTCCAATCAATTAACTCTTTTTAAAGATCGTGATCCCTGCTCTGCTGAAGAGCCGCCGGCTGGTCTGAGGACCAGAATCCAAGTCTGTCAGCTAGATGGCACACTTGACTGAAAAAGCTAGGAAGAGGGAACTTTAGTTACAAATAGGTTTGAGAGATAAGACTTACATAGCTCTTAATATTTTAATAACCTACAATACTAAATAAACTTTAAATTAGGTATTACTATCCCTTTAATAGTGTTCCGATGAACAATGGAAACTCAAGACATATCTGGGTGCAGTTTATTCTTGGCTAATAAGAAATGAAACTATGTTTGCTGATCCAGGACTCAACTGGCTCTTTTATAGAACCAGATAATATTGTTATACAGACATGTCTGGGCAATAATGAAGAACACAGTGTAAATAATATTCTGTAGCCATACCATACTCTCAGTGGAACACAATGTGCAGTTTGTTTGGTCATCCCTGCTATGTTTGGAATTTTATTTATATTAAAACGTTACCAGGAAGTTAGTTTGAGACATCAGACCCAAATGCAAAGGCCTTATTCAGAATAGTAAATGAGTAGAATGGATTATCCAGTGAAACTGTATTTAAAGATTTTTTTTTTTTTTTCATGGCAAATATAACTGGATTGAAAATGTTGTTCCTACACGTTTATTTTTTTTATGATATCAAGATACTGTACATTTGATGTCTGTATATACTTATTTTTTTACTACTGAAAGACTTCAAAAAAGGGTTCATTTTCCCCCTTGGGTGCTAGAGGTGTTCAACTAGTTAAATGAGAATTACGCAAAACTGAAAAAACCTAGGAAATTAAAGGAAGTCAAATGCTAAAATATACCTGTATGAAAGGGCATGTAACATTAATATGTATTTACATGGAAAATCAGTCTCCGAGTCTGTGCAAGCCAAGAGGTGCTAAAGGATTACAGTAATGCTTGTTGATAATGTAGTACTGTTTTACTACAATTCCTGGCAGATGCTGAATTTAGAACTACATGTCCCAGCACAACTGAAAAACTCTTCTGTCACTTGATGCCTTATTCAGGAAGTTAAAGAGGAGCAATTCTGGTCAAACCAGTTGCACTGAAGAGGATGAATTAAAAACTCACACAATTTCCATTGATTTAAATGCCATTAATCCATTGAATACTAGAAAGGCCTCCAAAACATTGCTTTTTAAATACAGTGGATACCTGTCTAGCATTCAAAGGGTTAAAAGCCCAATTAATTCATTGAGAGTTCTCTATGATAGAGTTGGCTTGCCTCACAATTGCTCCTTTTCGGGTTTTGGAATAACACCTTTGGTTTTATTATTAAAATGTTATTCATATATAAAGACCAAACAAATTCTTTATTGTTCCACAATTGGGGGACCATGCCAGACACCATAAACTAGATGTGAGGTGTATACTGCAGTGCCATTGAAACTGATCTGTCCACACCCATAAATAAAAATGTTGGCCTGACCAGCACTGCTGAGACATTCTTCAAAATGTTACTTGAGGTAGTTGCCCTACTCTGTCTAGTTAGAAAGTTGATCCTGAAGAATAAAGAAAAAGGTTTCAGTAATCCAGATAACTAACCTTCACTTTCTATAGTTTGTCATTTTTTGATACAAATGGCCTTAGGCCCTATGTTCAAAAAATGTCCTCTTTGGACATTCTGACCTAAATTTAAATTTAAAGAATGGATTGTACAAAAGCATAAAATTGCTTTTGAAAATATGAGGATAATTGCACCATTTTGTCAGAAAATGGAGGAA
Organism: Rhinophrynus dorsalis; assembly: GCA_037306005.1. Taxonomy (NCBI): domain Eukaryota; kingdom Metazoa; phylum Chordata; class Amphibia; order Anura; family Rhinophrynidae; genus Rhinophrynus; species Rhinophrynus dorsalis. The sequence goes on along the minus strand of CM074720.1, from coordinate 131,433,479 downwards.
AAGAAACATTTGTACTATAAACATTTTGGGCTTTAATTACCAATAATTCTAAACGTACCAACTGAAACACCGGTTCTTACCTGTTAAATCCTTTTCTCTTTAGTCCATATTGAACACAGGTACCATGGGGTTTAGTCCCTCCTCCTGAAGGGCAAGGAACATCACAAATGGCAGAGTCTTTGGGGTGGAGAGTCCCTCCTCCTCCACAAGCTCAAACCCCCCCCCTTGCCCACTAACTCCCAGAATTCATATGACAGAAGCCACACAAACAAGAAGTAAGAGGGGAAGAAAAGAAGAAAATCTTCTGAGAGACTATAAGAAGACTCCTCTGCCCAGGAAAGCAATATCACAAAGGTCCCTTTCTCTGGGGGGGGAGACCTGTTTTCCATATGGACTAAAGAGAAAAGGATTTAACATATAATATAATAACACTAAAATCCTATTTTCCCTTATGTCCAATATGGAACACAGGTACCAGTGGTGAGAAAGGACCTCACACACATCCCCACGAGTTCCTAAGACTATGCGGTATCTGAATAACCCAAGCAACAAGTTACAGCGGACACAACAGGGCTCAAAAACTACTGAACTACAACAGGCAGAAAAAAGTGTGCAGGTACGTAGACAGGCAGAATTGCCTGCAGGACCTTCCGGCCCAAGCTGGCCTCAGCAGAGGCCAGGATGTTAACACAGTAGTGTTTGGTGAAAGTATACAAGAAGGACCAAGTCACTACCTTGCACAACTGTTCAGCGGAGGCCTGGTTCTTCTAGGCCCATGAAGCACCCACAGACCTGTTGGAGTGAGCGGTGATCTTAAAGTGAACCGGTTTCTACTGGATCTCATATGCCTGGTGTATTGTAACCTTGATCCAAGAAGCAATGGTGACATTAGGAGCAGCCCTACCAGCTCAGGGACCCTCCAGGATAACAAACACAGAATAAGCCTTGCAAAGTGCTTAGTACGGGGCACATAAAACATAAGGCAATGCACCACGTCAGGGATGTGCACAGACATTTTGGGGGGGCAGGGGCTCAAATGAAAAAAAGGGCACTTCTCATAATTATTTGTTTATTTTTTTGTTAAAAGGGCACGAGGGCACTTTGGACAAAAAGGGCAGGTGCTCAAGCCCCCCTTGGTGTCTGTGTGTGCACGTGCCTGCACCACGTCCAACAAATGGAGATCTCTCCTCCTTATCAGACGTATGGTCAGAACAAGATGAAGGTACAACAATCTACTGATGTGAAACTCAGAGACCACCAGAGAGGTATGAAGTACTACCTTATCCTGATGAAACACCAGGAAGGGAGGCTTACAAGACAGAGCTTGTAATGTAGTGACTCTCCACACCGAGACCACTGCCAAGAGGAAGACCATCTTGAGTGTCAATTGGTGCAAAAACATGGAAGCAAGAGACTCGAAAGGAGGCTTCTGCAATATACCCAGAACCAGGTTAAGGTACCACGGAGAAGTGGGATCTTTGAAGGAAGGGAAAGCATTAGCCAGCCCTTGAAGAAAGACCTTAACATCTGGAATGGTGCCAATGGAGAGCACCAATATCTGAACCTTAAGGGAGCTCAGCTCAAGCTGAGCCCTTTGTTCACACCATCTTGGAGAAAGGACAAAACCAATGGAAGGTCAAAGGCCTGCGGGGACAAGTTCTTGTCTGCACACCACTTATGAAAAAATAGACCACACCCTAAGGTATGCCTTGGAAGAGATCGGCTTCCAGGACAGATATGTCTTCTGCGGAAAACCCCTTCCACTTCAGGATATTTGCTTCAAAAGCCATGCCGTCAAAGCCAGTTTCTCCACATCCTCATGCCACAGGGGACCCTGGAACAAAAGATCCGGCCTGGGAGGGAGACAGATCAGATCCTGAACAGAGAGACTGACCAGGTCCGCAAACCATGCCCTCTTGGAACAATCAGAACAACTAAAGCCACATCCAATCTGACCTTCCAGATCACCCTGGGGATGAGAGGAATTGGAGGAAAGACATAGGAGAGGTGGAAGCTCCATGGGATTGACATTGCAAAGGCCAGGAACTGGTAATGAATGGAAATGAAAGCAAAGCATAGGTAGGGTTGGTTGTCTGGGTGAATCAGAACATGTAAGTACTCATCCTAAAGATCCAGAGAGGCCAGATATTCCCCCAACCACATACTTTTCGAGGCGTTTGAGGTCCAGAATTGGGAGGCAGCTTCCGTCTTCCTTTGGAACTGCAAACAGGTTGGAAGAGAAACCTGAAGAGCGCTCGGGGACTGGAACTGGCACCAGAACCTGTTTTTCCAGCAGGGAGTAAACTGCCTCCTGAAACAGCCTTACTTTATCTGGCTTTCAGAACCCTTGACATAAAGAACCAATATGAGAAACGAATTTGAAATCTATGCCCAGACTTCTCGAAAAAAGGCGGTGATGACCCCCTACAGGCAACAAAGGACCAGGATTCCTAGAGTCATGTGGAAGTGTGCTTGTCAGACTTAGCCTTTGGAGACAAGCATTTGGGTTGCCAGGCTTGTATTGATTTCTTGGCCAGGCATGCTTGAGAGGCTTGTGAGCTCTGCAGCCTCTGCTCCCCCCATTTGGCGGGGGGGAGACTAAAAAGACTCCTTCCTCGCCAGAAAGGGATGCTTGGTGGAGATCTGATGTAACAAGGTGCTCTTACCAACAATAGCGTCACTGATCTGTTTCAGCTCTGGCCCAAAAAGGGACTTCAAGGAGACCAATGACTTTTTAGAAGATTGGAGCAAATCTTGAGCCACAAGGTGCGGCACACAGGAACAGAAAAGGCATAGGCCTTAGCAGAAAATCTAGCGGCTCCAAAAATAGTCTCAGAAACATATGTATTGGCCTTCTTGATGTTAGCCATCAGAACCAATAAATCTTCTTTGGCCACATCAGAAACTTGCTCACCCCAAATTGCAACTGCCCTGTTAACCCCGGCCAAAGCAAAAATAGGCTTTAGTGCTGCACTTATGGCAGCAAAGGAGGCCTCTTAACTGATGACTCCTTGAGTCCTCCTGAATCTGCCAGTGAGAAGGTGGTGGTCTTTGCCAGCATTGAAATGGGGGGGGGGTCCATAGTGGGGGGGGCGGATAAATTATCCCTTGAAATGGGGGCAATCTGCTTAAAAGTAGGCATAGGCTTCCATGAAAGTAGTATCACTTGAACAAATGAAGGGATTTGGGCTAATGAAAACGGCAATGTTTGGATCCATGCTGGCTCTTTATTGGTGCTCGGGGGGCCCAGTGGTGTGGTAGGGGCCACTGTACATGAAGGGCATAGAGACCCTGAATACCCCCTAGGTAGCACCGTGTGGAAGAGAAACAATGTGTGAGGAGAGTAAGGATAGCCCCTGAGTCCTTTGCCTTGGATTTATCCCTATGCCCCTTAGAGTCCAACATACTTACCACTAACAGATGTCCCAAACACTTGTAAAAACACTAGAGAGTGTCCCCAGAATAATACAGCATCTTTAATAGACATGAAATACTTATCTGGCAAGCAAAGGGTTAATCTGGAGGAGAGTCAGCCTGTGCATAGGAAAGGCAAGAGAGAAGTAAGATGACCACTACAAAACTGTCAGCGAATCGGAAGAAAGCCTGCAAAACAGGCGTTCTGGGGACTGAATTCTACTCCATTACTTGTTGCCTAACAATGACTACAACTCCATTTGCAGATTGCCATGAGCCCCCCTGGACACTCAGAGACTGGACCGGATGACAAAAAGATAGAGTCCTCTCTCACTGTTATAGCTTAAACGGTTGCATAGGTATGCCCCATAGAAGTCAATGGAGCAAAGAGCTCCCGTTCTTAAAGGAGATGCAGCACTAAATTTCATCTAAAACTACACATTTGCCTAAAGACCCAAGTCCCCCTGGGAACAATGTTGGGGCGGGGGGTAAAAATGCTTAGATACAAGTAGTGGGAGAATGAAAATAGGCCCCCCCAAGAACGCTAACAAGGGGAATTGCTACAACAGCAGAGAAAGGGTTAATCCTATGAAATAAAGCAGCCACCTTCACGTCAAAGCCCCCTGACAAAAACATATAGAAAGGAAAGATACCCATAATGAAAGCCAGAGCCTACCAATGATCACATCAGCCCCTGTATGGAGAGACAACACAGTTTGGGCGTACCTGGGAAAATTTGGTTGTGGTTGGAGTCCTCTGGTGCCGCTGAGGGAACTACATGATGCAATTTGTGTCAAAAAGGGGTGGGGCTTACAAAACATAAAAACATTTTATGTAATAGACTGGAGTAGGAGGAGAAGCAGGCAGGGAGTGGGAGGAACACACTGGGAATGCACATGTGTGGGCAGAGTTCAGGGCTGGATTTACATCTCAGGAGCCTGTAGGCACAGAAAACTGAAGCCCCCCCCCATTGGCCATCTCCACTGGACACCTCCACAATGCTCCTAATCTCCACATTGCCCCCATCAGCTCCATATTGCTCCCATCATCTCCATATCCCATATTGCCCTCACATTGCCCCCCATCAGCTCCATATTGCCCCCATCATTTCCACATTGCCCCATCATCTCCATATACCATATTTCCCTCACATTGCCCCCATCATCTCCATATACCATATTGCCCTCACATTGCCCCCCCATCAGCTCCAACTTGCCCCCATCAGCTCCAACTTGCCCCCATCAGCTCCATATTGCACATTGCCCCCCCAGTGTCCGTTTCCTACCTCTTCCCTGGTGGTCCAGCGGCAGGAAAGGTCTGTGCCTCCTCCTTCTTCGGCACAGACCTGTAGCTGCTGGAGCTCCACGCGGTCTAATCTTCAGTAATGCAGAGCTCTGGGAGATGATGTCATCTCCCAGCATCTGTATTACTAAAGACCCGACGAAGGAGCACAGCAGCTAAGGTCTGTGCCGAAGAATTCACAGATCTGTCTTCACCATGTTGCAGCAGTGGGGGAGGCGTATAAAAAATACATGATCCCAATGACAGGCTCCCCTCTGTGGGGTGCACCTGTAGGCAGCTGCCTACTCTGCCTAATTATAAATCCAACCCTGGCAGAGTTACATTAGAAACTCCCCATATCCAGAGAATCAGACTCTGCTCAGGAGGCCCAGTAATTAGCTGCAGTAACCAGAGTCTCTGGGGCAAATCCAGAGAGTTCCCAGCTATGAGTATGTGTATGTGCATTTTTTTGCTGTGTCTGCATGCAATTGTATAGCTGTTCTGGGTTCATTGGTGTGTGGTCATATATTTAGGTGTACCTGTGTCTGGGTGGGTCAGTATGACTGTGTCTACGTGCTTCAGTACAGTGTTTGCGTGTGAAGGTGTGGCCAAGTCTGGGTTAATCACACCGATTATTGTATGTCAGTGGGTCAGTCTGTGAAAGTGTGGCTGAGTGCAGTGTGCATAGTTTGGTGTGCAACTGTAAGGCAAACAACAAGAAAAGTCAGCACATCAAATTCTAAGCATTCTTATATAATAATTCACTAGGATGTTTGTCACAATGCAGTCATGTGCAGTAGAGACTGCCTACATTTGGGCAGTCTCTACTGCGCATGATTGCATCACGTGAGTGAGGCGATGCAAGACTGCATTGCGTGGAGCAGTGAGATAGCGGCCTCTTAACCCTTTGAGTGCCAGAGGGGTACACAATGCATTCCAAAGCAATGCATTGCGTACCCCTCTGGCACTCATTGGGTTAACATTACCCGGACCTTGGCCCGTGTACACGGGCTTTTACACTAGTTACTATTAATTAACCACTGACAGATAACCTTCCCCAAAAAAAACACATTTAGTTATCTGTTTATGGTTCGAAGTATGTGTTATATGTCCACCACATCAAGGGACATCAGACTGGGCAAGTCTCTATCTGCTTCAAACCTGAAGTGAATACATATTCGGAATAATGCAAATAAAAGCAGTGATACTGTCTTACCTCTGATATGAGCAAACCCATGTGAAAGAAATGAGAAGCAGCTATACCTTCCCTACTGAAAAATACACAAACACCTGGTGAGCTCTATTTTAGATATCAATAGTGTTCCGTATAGTTACATCTATATGTGTTTAGCTAGGAGAGCAGCATTGATGTGACTTTGTGTGGCTAGGTATGGATTGGTGTGGTTGTTTCTGTCTAGGCTGAGACACTATGAAAACCAGTCAAGAAAACCACCACAAAGATATGGCAGGCTCATCAGAACACATAGTAGACCTATAAGTGAAGCACTCAGCTGGACAAAAATACAAGCAATGATCATTTATTAGGTAGTTCATACAAAGAAAATCCATCCATATAAAACAATAATACACAAACAACATATAAAGGAGACTAATTTGTGGAGATTTGCAGAGGTTGAGATGTTTGTGTGGGTTAGTGTGGCTGTTTGTTTACTTCTGTATGTATGTGCATCATTGTAGAGTAACTCCAAGGCTTGAAATTGGTTAGTCTGAGGTATTCTATAGGAAGACTAAAAAATATTTCACATTTACACTCTGTTCATTGTATGCCTGGGGGAAGAGATGTTCCATAATCATTGTCCATGCCTAGCGAAGGCTGCATTGGTTCCAAGATGTTCTCCAGCTATGCTGCAAGGAAGAAATGTTATCTCAGTAGAGTCCCTAATTGACAAAAGGAAAATCTCATCCATAAAGGCTTCATACTAAAGAAACCTACTATACATACCAGAGGCGTAACTAGAAGCCACTGGCCCCTGGTGCAAGAATTGCCTTAGCGCCGCCCCCCCACAACCACATTGGCCATCTTCACCGGCCACCTCCACATTGCCCCCATCTCCACATTGTCCTCCAATCCCCACACTGCCCCCAATCTCCACATTGACCCCCTCTCCACATTGTCCCCCAATCCCCACATTGCTCCCATCTTCACACTGCCTCCATATTGTCCCCCAATCTCCACAATGACCCCATCTCTGCATTGCCACCAATCTCCACAGTGCTCATCTACTACCTCCCTGGTGGTCCAGTGGCATGGCAGGAGAGGTCTGTGCCTCCTTCTGCACAGATCTCTATACAGGTTGAGCTCCTGAGCAGTCCTCTTTTCAGTAATGCAGGGCACTGGGAGATGATGCCATCTCCCATTGCTCTGCATTACTAGAGTGCCAGAGGGCGATCAGCTGCTAGAGGTCTGTGCCGAAGAAGGCACAGACCTCAGCGATGAGTATATGTTGCGTGCGGGGGTCAGGGAATTCGCAGGGGGCGGCCTGGCCCCTGGAGTGATGGGCCTGGTTGCAGGTGCGACCCCTATTGTTACGCCACTGATACACACCTATAATAGGCGGTATGTACAGCAGTTATTACCAGAACTTCAGAAAGGTTGTGTAATAATCTTATTGGGATCTGTTAGATTAACCCCTCAAGGATCAGCAGTCCAGGGAAGTTACCAACCCTTAAGGGACAGCTTTGATCCTTTCCGACGTGCCGGTACACGTGACCTGTTACATGTACAGGCGTGCCACTTTGGGGTCTGAGAGAGACCACTTTAGTCTTGGAGAGGTCAATTGTCGACCCCGTTTCTACTTACAGCGCTCCCGGAGAAGCAATGTAAGTAAAATGTACGTGATGAGATTGATGAGATATGACCGTCACCGGTCCTTAAGGCAAAAACCGTGTGACAGTTATAGCAAATCATATAGTCCTTAAGGGGTTAAGACCAGAGTAAAAGCAGTGATTTTGACCTTCAAAGCAAGTATGGGAAGAGACATAGAGGACATGGAAAATATACTACAGCTAAACTACAAATAGTTATATAAACAAAAGAAAAAAAAATAGACTAAGGCAAAAGGCAGAGCATTTAAATTAACCAAAAACAAGTGCAGAACAAGACTTGAGTTATCAGCCTCACAGAATATGAGCCAAGCAAAGAGGAGTTATCTGTACTTTCTAAAGGACTTTCCTTCTGCCCGACCAAACCTATGGATAAATTAGAACTCTGTAGTGATATGGAGTTCTTCAAAAAACTTGGACTCAAAGAATTTTTTCATGACAAAATGATGAATGATCCCAAACCACAGAACTAAATCCCCACTACAACCTACCTACAAAAAAAAATCCACATGGACCGTGCTGCCAGTGAGCAACCCCCTGCTGGACAGGTATAGAGAGAACTTCAGAAACAGTCACAACAAAACATAGTAATTAAACTGGCAGCAAAGGTGGCAGGGCAGTGATTATAAACACATCTGACTATATAGAAGAGGCACATAGGCAACTTTTGGATGAAAGATACCACAACAAACTACAAGAAGATCCCACAACAAACTACACAATAGAGCTTAAAAAAATCATGAAAGGTCTCCCTTCTAATACTAGAGACCACCTGGAGGCCCTCATTCTGCAAGGCCCAAGGGTGGGATGCTTCTATATGTTTCCTAAAATACATGAGGAAGGTAATCCTGGAAGGCTGATAATATCTGAAACAGGCACATTCACAGAAAATACCTCTAGCTGGGTAGAGAGTATTCTCAAACCATTTGCCAAAAAACACCCAGCTACATACAGGATCCAACCAATATCTTAAACATACGATCTGACTTTGGTTCCATCCCAAGGGAAACTATAAGTGCCACTATGGATTTGGAATCACTGTACACCAATGTTGCACATGGAGATGGCATTGCTGTCTGCAAAGCATGCCTAGAGCAAGAGGGCTTAGCCACAGAACCTGTAAAGCAGCAAGCACAGTGAATACTAAAGCACAATTACTTCACAATTGGGCAAAAACTATACATACAAAAGACTGGAGCTGCCATGGGGATGCAAAAGGCACCACAATACACCAACTTATTAATGGCAAAATTGGAGGAGGTTTTTGTCCACATGCCAAATAAAGCCCCTAGTCTACCTCTGCTATATAGATGATATCCTAGTCATTTGGACTGCCAGCAAAGATGACCTTTAATGAAAATTATAATGCCTTCTGTCCCACCATTAACCACAAACTCAGAAATTCACCCACACAAATTAACTTTCAGGATACTATAATCAGTATTAGTAACTCCATCCGTACATCCCTGTACCACAAACCAGCACACAGGTCTAATTATCTCATAAATCACAGTTTCCATCCCAAACACACACAAAATTCTATTGCTTATAGCCAGGCCTTAAGACAGAGCTTTCCAAACTGTGTGTCCCGACACGTTAGTGTGTCAGCTGCAGTGTGTAGGTGTGTCATGTGACCATAACGAGAATCCTCTGAGTCTATGTGAACTTGCATGCATTTTTACGCAGTAAAGGTGCCGATTCATATGGTGCAATAGTATATTCCCCTTCCGTTGTATCTGTGTATGCACACCGCGGTCGAGGGATCATACAGGTACTGCGCATGCGCAGTATGCATAATCTGGTCGAAACAGCTGATTCCACATCACTTCCGGTGATTTGGCCGCACCTGAAGTGACTCGTTTGAGAAATTCCATGGGTCCAGTTTTTGGATAGAACACCTTCTCGGCTGGTACTCGATCGCCACTTGATGATGACAAACTTAAAGACACTGAAATGTGGAAACTTAAAAATGCCTGATGATGAAATGCGAGTGTCTTTATCTAATATTCCACTGAATATTCAAAAACTGTGTTCATCCCATCAACCTCATACATGTCATTGAAATGGTAAGAAGTAGTTATTGGTGATATTCAAATGTTTAAAATTCTTACACATATTTACATATTGTTACTCATAAATGACAACAATCTTGGAAATTTATGTTATTATCTTACAAATCATATAATTTTTAAAAATGTAAGTGAAAGTGTAACGGAAGCTGAGAAGGGACCGCGTCGCCTTCCGCCGTCGTTCCCGGGTCTCTCCTTCTTGACGCCAGATAAGCGCCGTCGGATGCACCAGTTGAAGTATGGATGGTCACTGGAAACAGTCGCAGGATCGCTGGAAGCATGGAAGAGTCCACGTCGACGATTCAGGATACTTGACACAGATGGGTATCAGAGTGGACACTTTAGGCCATAAGCAATACAAGACTCCAGGACTCCTTGTTCACTCCAAACATAACTCACTTTATTGAGACAAACCACAGATATTTATACACAAATCTTTACATTGCAACTGATGGGTGAAACCAGATACAAAAGGGCGTGATCCAATCATAATACATCAGACAAAGGCCAGCAACAGATGGTCTTAACAGATACAATAACTCAGACATGATTACATTTCAGCTACAAAAGGGTTTGATTGAACAAAGACTTGAGGGCCGTGAATGGATTAACACACAGCAGGGGGTCTCAGGACAGTTCTCAATACAATGAATTGAGTGGCTAGAATATACATTCTCTTAACAATGGCCAGGGGTTGAATAATTAAGCAAAAGGCTTGGGGGTCTGCAATACATATTGAAAGTAAATATGCCCAAACTCAAATAATTAACCCTTTGCAGGGCAGAAGAGTTTGCAGCACACAAGCCTTGAATTGCGCTTTCCTCTGGCACAGCTGCCTATCCACATAAGTCTAGCCAAAGTCTCTTAGTCCAGGATAAGGGCTTGCGAGATCGTATGCCTGGGCACAAAGGAGTGTCCAAGAGTGTCCAATATCCATAATCCTTGGGCCCAGGGGTGAATAAATGCCATGCCCAGACAAGGCTCTAGTAACGGGTGGGATCCATTACAGAAAGGTTTTCATGAAATATGTTGTGTCCCCATATATTTCGCTATTACAATTTATGTATATGTCCTTATCTCTTATAAGGGGTTAGTTTATCCTCCAGCTTGCTAGTAAACCTGAATTAATGTGTCGCAAAATGATGCATGTCTAAAAAGTGTGTCACTAACATGGAAAGTTTGGAAATCTCTGCCTTAAGATATAACTGCATATGCTCTGAGACTTCTGAGCTAAACATCTAAAAATCTCAGGAGAGTTTTTATCAGTCATGGATATAGTGCCAAGGTCACTGACATCCAAATTCAGGGAGCCACTAATATATCCAGGCAAATCTCCTGGCATACAAACAACCACAGGAAGAGAACAGAGTGCTATTATTAGTCACCTACCACCCACAGCTTGAAGTACTGTGCAAAATCTAAAAAGAGCTCTGAATGATGCTATATACTGATGGCAGATTAAAAAGAATATTCCCAAGACCTCTGTTCCTGTCCTATAAACAGCCCCCCAACCTGAAACAACTGGTGGTGAAGAGCCCCCTTAAAGGGATAGTAATGTTTCATAATAAAAACAGCTCTAATTAATCATCATACTATTTGGACTTTGGAGAGTGTTATTTCAATTCTGTCAGAGTTATAGTTCAAGAGTAATTCAATGACAAAGTACCCCCCTCCCGCCCCTTTTACTGATGTAACACTGTTCAGCCAGAGCAGAAGAGAGGTGCCCAGGTAGACTGCAGGGAGTGACAATGTTCAATTAAGATAAGGGAAAAACCTGAAAAACTTGTCAAGGGGGACAGGGCTTTCATTGTTCACATAGGAAGAAGACTGTCCCCTGCTGTTATCTGTCTGGTCTATGGACCATAAAGGTTTGAGAAATAAGACTTATATCGTTCTCCATGTTTTTTTAATGCCTACAAAATAAAATAAAGATAAAACAAAGTATTACTATCCCTTTAAGAAGGCAACAGGAATATGATACTTCTCTCTGTCTACAAAAGACATCTAGCATCTGTGCATACATATTTACCACAGATAACTTGCCCATACAACATTCTGACTGAAACCACAATATCAAGGGCAAATTCTCCTGTGTCTCATCTAATGTTGTTTACCTCATAATGTGTGTGAAATGTCCCCAGACATGACTATATGTAGGTGAGACTAGACAACCCCTAAGAAAAAAGATGACATCTCATAGGTCCAGTGTGAACAAAAGAGCTAATGTGACCCACGTATCATAGATCACAAGGGCATTTCAAACTATATATTACATTCTTGCTCTCACAAGTATTTAACTTTTTAAGAGGAATTTTAGTTAGATGGATGTATCACTCTATCCCCTTTAAAGGGTCAGTAATGCCCTTTATAACTTTATTTAATATTGTAGAGGTTACAAAAATAAAGCATTTGGAGAAAATGCCATCTCTCAGACCCTTAAGGTTTGAGAGATATTCACTGCTAAATTTCCCTTTTCCTGTGGTCAGCTGTAAAGCTGACAGCAGGAGATTCGAGTCGGCCAACTCGAGGAAGCTCTTCAGCAGAGCTGAAATTGCGTTATTTAAAAAGAACTGCTTCATTGGAACAGTCTAAAAAGTGTGCTTGCAAACCAGTCACACTTTGTAGACCTTTCCAATTAAGTAATTCTTTTTAAATAATGTGAGAGCCACCAACTGATCCCCGGACCCAAGTGGTACAAATTGGATTTTATTTACTATTTTTTTTCGGGAGGTGGCCAACATTATATCTCTGCTCTGTTTTTCTATAGACTCTCTGTCCTTAAAGGGATAGTAATGTTTCATAATAAAAGCAGCTATAATTAGTCCTCATAGTATTTGGACTTTGGAGAGTGTTATTTCAGTTCAGTTAGAGTTGTAGTTCAAGAGTAATTCAATGACAAAGGATCTCCCTCCCACCCTTTTACTGATGTAACACTGGGAGGTGCCCATGTAGATTGCAGAGAGGGACAAACTTCACTTAACCCTTTGAGTGCCAGAGGGGTACGGAATGCATTGCTTTCCGTACCCCTCTGGCACTCAAAGGGTTAAGATAAGGGAAAAACCTGAAAAACTTGTCAAGGGGGGCAGGGCTTTTATTGTTCTCATAGGAAGAATATTGTCCCCTGCTGTTATCTGTCTGGTCTAGCAACCAGATTCCACATCTGAGAAGAGATGGCTTACACTAGGTAAAAGGGGTGGGAGGGGGAAACTTTATCCTTTAATTACTCTTGAACCACAACTCTGACAGTACTGATATAACACTCTCCATGGCCCAAATACTATGAAGATTAATTGGAGCTGCTGTTTTTGTGAAACATTACTATCCCTTTAAAGGGATAGTAATGGATTAAGTTAAGTAAACTGAATATTGTAGCTATTAAAAAATAAAATAATTGAGGCCATTCTAATCTCTCAAACCTTTATGCATGCACACTTTGTAGACTGTTCCAATGAAGTATTTATTTTTAGATCTCACTATTTCGGCTCTGCTGAAGAGCCACAGGATGGTCCAGGAACCAGGATCTCCTGCTGTAAGATCGGGCGTGATGTCTGTGAAAGGGGAGTCAGGGGGGAACTTTATAATCGTATATCTCTCAAACCATACAGGTCTGAGAGATCGGAATGGCCTCAATTATTTTATCTTTTTAATAGCTACAATATTCAGCTTACATACATTGATCTATTACTATCCCTTTAAGCAGTTTAGATTTTATACTTCTGATGTTGAGAAATATGGAAAAAGATCCCTGGAAATGATTAATAAATTCAGCGACAGAGGTTATATAAAATCTAACCTGCTTAAGAGCAGAGAGTCTGTAGGATGGGGAAATGGGTAAAGGGGAGATTAATATGAAAAAAGAGGCAACCACCTTAAACATGAATTCTTGGCTTGTATGAAACTGGAAAAATAGTCGGTTTTGTTGTTATGCAATAAAAATGGGCAGCCTCATCTCAGGAGCGCTATCATAGCTATTTATATTGTCCGTAATAAAATGTTAATAGCCATCAATAGCCAGGATACTAAAGGTGTGGGTAGGGCAATAACATATTATCTATTTATTGACTTTGCTCTAATGGCATGAACAAGGCCGGATTTCCTAGAGCTTTAAATTTTGAGGGACACCATGTGGTTGTGCTTGCCACACCTTCATTCTGAATTGTGGGTGTGGCCAGGGCAATCTCAATGTCCCTATACCAGTTTTATACCTTTACAAGCTATTATTTAACCTCTTGAATGCTAGGGAGATCTCCAACTTATTACAAAGCAATGCATTGGAGATCTGTGTATCAGCCAAGGGATAAAACTTTTTTTTTTCTTTGCTTGATACAGGCAATGGGTATTTTCTGTGCCAGGAAACAGTGGATGGGAGTTGGGGTCCTGTGAATAGTGGGGGGATGGGTGGAGCTAATGGCGTCTATAGTGCCTTTCCTAAGAGAAACTGGATGTAAATCCAGCTCCGGGCATGAAAGTTGATGGATCTAAAACAGAACTATAGTTCCATATTTTACTTTTAAATTGTATGTTAACCAGCCTTTGTACCTTGTTGCATTTTGTATGCAATGGCTAGGTTCACAAGGGATGTCATGACAACACTGTATTATGGCACCCATGAAGCCACCCACATTTATTAATCTCCAATGTAACACTGCTCTAAGGTCCCAAAAATAGATCAGCTTGCTGCCTATGGGTATGTTCACTTGGGTCACTGTCACCTCACATGTTGGAGTCACAACCTACAATGCTACATTTTTACTGTGTTCCCCGTGGATCACAGTGAAAGTGCATCAGAGATTATCTGCATGGAAGCCTATGGTGTCACCATACAGATCATTCAAACAAGTGATTGTATCAATGCAGTGCTCAATGCAATGATCCACTCAATGGAAGCCAACATGGGCATCAGTCAGTTATGTTTGGATGTTGCAGAAGTGTCCTGCCCATCAGCCTCACTTCTGGCAAAATCCTCCCTCTCTCCAGTGAGGGGATCACCAGAGGAACACAAGTACACCTGACATAATGAACACAGGCCGCTTTACTGGCACTACAACACAATCTTGTCAAGTTTGCTATGGACATCTAGCCTTAAAGGGACATTATTACCTAAAACTGAAAAGGGTTCATATTCCTTTAAATATCATGCAGTCCTAACAGCTTTTTCAAAAATTATATTTGGAATGAGGGTCATAAACATGCTTTTCACATGACAATGTAACAATGGGAGCAGACATGATGATTATGTTGATTAAAGGGGTCCTACCACCTTACAATATGTTTAGATAATTTAAAGGTAACTAAAAACGGCATTATTTTGTAACATAAGTATTTTTGTGAATGTACCCTTTATTTGTTGTGGCACAGTGCTGCATTTTATACTAATTCGTTAATATGCTAGGCCAATAGCACACACAGCTATGAATGTATCTATGCAGAATCCACACAATGGGACATTTCTAATAGCACAGTGAGCAGTAAGTTTTTACTACTTTGCATAATGTGCCACCAAAACATAAAGGCTAATTTCTCAAACTACCGTAAAATCTCAGGTATAATACGCACTTGTGTATAATACGCAGGTGCATATCATGCCTAAGATTTAGGGGAAAACAAGAATGCCTATGTATAATACACACCCTTGTTTTCCCCTTTACTAAAAAGGTTTTGCAGGCTGGTAGATCCCTTCCCTCCCTCCCCGGAGCTATCCGTTGCTAAAATAAGACTTACTAGGTTAAAAGTAAGTCCCCGTTAAAGTCTTCATCATTTGAAGAGCAGCCAAAATAAAAGCTACCGGTGTGTAAAGCATAAGTGCAGGCAGCATGCGTCCATTCACCGCCCGCTTCCTTCAATGGCTTTCAGGTCCTTCCGCCTCCAACCAATGGCTTGTGAGGTCCTCACAGGGCATTGGCTGGAGGCAGAAGGACCTGAAAGCCATTGAAGGAAGCGGGCAGCGAATGGAAGCATGCTGTCTGCACTTATGCTTTACACACCAGTAGCTTTTATTTTGGCCGCTCTTCAAAAGATGAAGACTTCAACGGGGACTTACTTTTAACATTTTATTATGTCGTCAGTACTCACATTGGCCCTACCAGCTGTTTTACCACAAACCTTTAAGTCTGGCCCTTAGACATTTTATTATGTCGGTCAGTACTCACTTTGGCCCTACCGGCTGTTTTATAGCAAACCTTTTAATTTGCCCTAAGTGCTTTAGTGTTTGGGTGAGGGGCCTACAGAAAACATAGTAGGAAAGGACGTGAAACAAATTGGAATTGAAGTGTGACAATTTGAAATGGGCAGGTAGGACTGACTAGAGAGCCCACCCTAAATGAGCTGAAAAGGGAAATTTGTGAGGTGGGAGGAGTTAATAGTATCAAACAACAGTAAATGCAAGGAAGCTAGGGAGTATATAAAGGGTCCTGGCCCCTCCCACAAGGACAGACTCAGCCCTGCCAACAAATGAATGAAAAAAGAGGGTATATGGAACAGGGGAGAACATATAACATCATTAACCCACTGAGTGCCAGAGAGGTATGCAATGCATTGCTCTGTAATGAGTTTCATACCCATCTGGCACTCAAAGGGTTAAAAAGGCAAATTTAATAATAGGCTTTAAAGGCATAGTAATGTTTCATAATAAAAGCAGCTCTAAATAATCATTATAGTATTTTGGCCTTGGTGAGTGTTATTTCAGTACTGTCAGAGTTGTCGTTCAAGAGTAATTGAATGATAAAGTATCCCCTCCTGCCCCTTTTACTGATATAACACTGTTCACCTAAGAGCAGCAGGGAGTGTCCAGGTAGACTGCAGAGAGGGACAATCTTCAATTAAGATAAGGGAAAAAGATGAAAAACCTGTCAAGGGGGGCAGAGTTTTCATTGTTCTCACAGTACAATATTGACCCTTGATGTGAGCTGTCTGGTCTATGGACTGGATTCCTCATCTGAGGAGTGGGTGTTTACACTAGGTAAAAGGGGCAGGAGGGGGAAACTTTATTGTTCAATTACTCTTGAACTACAACTCTTGCAGTATTATAATAACACTCTCTATGGCTCAATTGCTATGAAGATTAATTGGAGCTGCTGTTTTTGTGAAACACTACTATCACTTTAAGGGTCTTATGCAAAAAGAAAGGGATGTATAATTCTGGAGTAGACCAAATGCATTAGAGGGGATAAACAGTAATCTCCATTAGTTTTAATGGGGCAAATAACCCCTTGAATGCTAGAAGGATCTCCAGTGCATTGCATATGAATGCATTGAGGCCCCGTTAAAATGTATAGGAATTTAGGGCATTTAAATTTGTCACCTCTGGTCTAGATGATATGCTCCAGAATTGCACGTTCAATAGTGTTTACAGATGCTGGCTTGCAACACCATGTCATTTAACCCTTTAAGTGTCAGAGAGGTATCCAACACATTGCAACACGATGCATTGCGTATCCCTCTGGCACTCAAAGGGTTAAATTTATATTACCCCCATGCCCATTTAATTTTAGGTGTTAATACAATAGTATTCATTTATTCCATCAAGGAATGGAGACTTTTTCATGCTTTTCTTTGAATGTTATGTCATGTTGTTTCCAATAAGAATGTAATACAGTTGTGTTCCTGGCTGCCACATAATCACTTTGGACTTTAAACTTCTGAATTCCCACAATCAGTTACTGTACTGTAGCTGTGAGAATTGCACAAGTATAATACACGGTATACTGTGATCAAAGTGGAATCCAAGACTTTAGCTCAATCCGCTTCTTAGCCTTTGATGGGTAAAGTCAACATTTAAGATGATTATTTGCCAGTGTGACCACAAGAGCAAACAGACCGAACAAAGCTTAAATGTAGGTCGTGGGAACTACTGCTTTTAACATGTTATTATGTTTTTTAAGCAACTACTGTGTCACTGAAAGCAAGATATTGTCCACAGAGTGATTGCATGCTCTTAGACATGATGCCTGTTAATTGTGGCTGTAGCCATATTTTGCAAGATGCTTACTGTGTGTCTTAAAGGGCAATTACCATGTTTTTTACCATCTGTAAAAGGCCCGGGCTGCAGGTGCAGACCCAAGAATGGATCATATCAGCTGTTCTGACCACCCTCAACTGGAACATAACCCAACTCTGAACCATAAAGTTTGCTGATTCCCCAAAGACACAGTGTGTCCCCCCATCGGTTGGCTGGAGATCACACTGTACTAGTGGTTGAATCAGTAGGTCTGCTCTGTGAGTCCGGCTTTTAGTTCCCTGTTGGCCCTCTGGGTCTCACACTGCAGTGGTGGCTTCATTGGCAAGTCTGCCCAGTGATAGTTGTTCTTTAAAGGAACACTAATCCTAAACTTGCAGTTATGATGTGTGTGTGTGTGTGTGTATGTATACATAGACACCAGTTGGAGTTAATTTATTGAGATTAGTACTCACTACTCGGAGTCAAAGGGATATTATCTTATCTCGTCTCTTTTACAGACAATACACCGCTATCACTTGAGACCCCATCAAGTTTGCTTTGGTAATGGGGGTAGGAATGGCTGTCTTTCACAAAGCATATATAAAATTAGATTTTTGCCTCAAAAAAACAAAACAAAACAAAAAAAAACATTTTAGAGATGCTAACATGAAGAACAAGGTATTTAAGTGTAAATAAAATAAGATCATTTTAGGTGTTGATGTTCCTTTAATAGATACCATTGTGGTCATAGTGCAGGATGGGTAATCTTTAGCTCTTGAATGCAGATGTTGGATGAACAGGAACCTCTGTATAAAAACATGAATACTGTCAAATGCCATTAGATATATTCCTCCATGCTCATTGTCTAAACATGAGATAACATGATATTGTATTCCTCACATACCAATGGACAGATTCTGTGCAGGACAGACAGTAGAATCCCATTCTGTTAGAGAAACAAATGCAACATGTGAAAGCGTGCTGAGAGGAAAAAAAGAAATGGCTCGCTAACCTCTCTGTAAAATCAATCAACTTTTATTCTTCAATTAAAAACACACAGGTCATACCATATAAAAATCTTACACATTTCACATCTCTTGCACAAACTTAAAGGGATAGTAATACTTCGTTTTATCTCTATTTTATTTTGTAGGCGTTAAAAAAACATGAAGAACGATATAAGTCTTATCTCTCAAACCTTTATGGTTTAAGAGATATTCACAAGCAAAGTATCCCCCCCCCCCGTTCAGCCAGATCAGAAGGGAGGTGCCCAGGTAGACTGCAGAGAGGGACAATCTTCAATTAAGATTAGGGAAAAAGCTGAAAAATTTGTCAAGAGGTGCAGAGCTTTCATTGTTCTGATAGGAAGAAGATTGTCCCCTTCTGTTATCTGTCTGGTCTTACAACCAGATTCACATCTGAGAAGAGATGGCTTACGCTAGGAAAAAGGGACGGGAGGGGAAACTTTGCTTGTGAATATCTCTTAAACCATAAAGGTTTGAGAGATAAGACTTATATCGTTCTTCATGTTTTTTTAATGCCTACAAAATAAAATAAAGATAAAACGAAGTATTACTATCCCTTTAATCACCTACAGCTCTCATCATCTTCAGACAGTCTTTAGCTATCCTATATAATTAGGGTGACCACACGTCCCGGAATGCCTGAGACTGTCCCTTATTGGGGGTCTGTGTCCCGCGTCACCCCCCACCGGGACAGCAAAGAGTCCTGGAATGGAGAACACGCACCAGTCCAGCCAGCCAATGAAATTTATTTGCTATATGGTCCTCACTGGCTGGTTGAGTCAGACAATGAGGACCATTTAGTAAAATACATTTCATTGGCTGGCTGGACTGGTGTGTGGGAGACAGCTGGGATGGAGCAGGAATGCTGGCGCTGAAGTGAGACCCGTGGCTGAGGCTCCCACCGGCTTTGATCATCTTTCTGAGGCTGACACAGAGTAAGATTTCCCACTGGGAACTCTTACTCTGTGTCAGCCTCAGAAAGATGGTCAGCGCTGGCGGGAGCTTCAGCCACGGGATTAGGGTAACCACATGTCCCGGAATGGAAATGTGGTCACCCTATATATAATAATTTGCTAAAACGTGTGTAACTACACAGTCATGCACAGTAGAGACTGCCCACGCCGCGGCGGATACAGAGTTCGGAGAGTACAGCTCTGTATCAGCCTCGGCGCGGGCAGTCTCTACTGCGCATGACTGCCCCACAACCGGCTGGAAGTGGCACTGTGGTCCGTGTAACGGGCTCTTCAACTAGTTGTTGTATATAACTCCCATTCTCTGTCACTATAAGAAATGTTTAGTTAGATTTACACAGATATAAAATCTGTCTGCATGCTTTACGAGCCATTTTCTGTAAAATAAAGCCATTTGGAGAAATGAACCTTTATATTTTGGCGGTGTCCCCCCCATTCCCCTGAAATCTAATTAGCTACAGTATGTTCAAGGTTAAACATATCGCTCAGTGTGTTATTAGCAATGGCCTCACTGTGTGGGCTCTGTCTGGATTTGTGAATGGCACAGTGTCTGTATAAAATTGTAGAATAAGCGGTAACAAAAAAAATATCCCCACAGATTCTGTATAATCACATGCCTGCATTATTTGTTTAAGATCTCTGGAATAAAACATTCAGAGAGCAGGGTGGGCCAGGGTTCATCCCATTCCAATGGGTTTAACAGTTCATATTGGCTTAGATTTGGCCCAGCAGATGTTGCTGGAAGCAGCTTTAATGTAGACCAGCTGAAGCAGATGGAGGAGAGAGATGGAACAGAGCATCGGAAAAGAAAAGTAACTCTGCAAGATCCCAAGGCCAAAGCCAGGAAGGAGAGTCCCTTCAAGAGGAGGTGGGGGGAGGAGTAAGGAGTTCTGCTGAGCAGATATCAGGTTGACAAAAAAGTAAAGCCCTGAATGCCCTGTAGGTTGGAGACATAAGGGCAGACACAGCTTAAAGGGATAGTAATACTTTAATATTACTAATCCCCATAGTGTAGCTCTTTAAAAAATAATTCAATTGCTCCCAGGTTCCTCTCTCAAACCTTTATGGTTTGAGAGATAACCGTAAGCAAAGTTCCCCCCCTTCCTCCCCCTTCCTTGAAGTCAACGTTGTACCTGACTGCAGGGATATCCGGTTTTATTTTTCATCAGGCGGCTCTGCAGCAGAGCCGCGATCGAGTTAGTAAAAAAAAAAATTATTTAACTAAAACGGTCTTCTACGCGTGCTTGCAACCCAAGTACATGTAGAAGATCATTTCAGTGAAATAATTCTTTTTCACTAATGAGATCTCGGCTCAGCTGCAGAGCCGCCTGATGAAAAATAAAACCAGATATCCCTGCAGTCAGGTACAACGCTGATTTCAGGGAAGGGGGAGGGAGGGTGGAACTCTGCTTACAGTTATCTATCAAACCATAAATGTTTGAGAGATGAACCTGGGAGCAATTGAATTCTTTTTTAAAGAGCTACACTGTGGGGATTAGTAATATTAAAGTATTACTATCCCTTTAACTGTTCTCTAAAAGTGAGGGCTGAAGACTTTCAGTTGCTAGGTATTTATTGTTTTCCTTAGTTTATATTATTGGGCTGAATAAAATCAATTTACATTTATCCTGGTGGTTGCAGACCTTTTTTTATGCAAAATATACTGAGGTTGTGATGGGGATGGCAATCTATAGGATCATATCCTACCCAAGGTGCAATATTTTGAGTCCACTAGCATCATACACAAAGAAATATTGTGAAGCACATCATACTGATGATGCCCAAATGACAGTTCAGATACAAAGTGCCAGGAAATTCCTATATGAACAAGAGAAGCAGCTAATCACAGACTTTGTTTTGCAACCCCTAGCACAAAAATGTCTTCCAGGGATGTAAATAGCGTCTACTAGGCCTTGGGCCAGTGTTCTCCTTTAGATGACTGCACCCTCTGTAGTTGTACCCCTGAACTTGGAGTACAGAAGAAGAGAGAGAATGAAGGAGGAACTAAGGGAGGGGTGAAGAGAAAGGAAGAGAGGGAGAATAACAGAAAAGGAAGTGAAAGGGAGTAAAAGGTGAAGGAATAACCAGGTGTGAATAGAAGATGGATGATGCTGGAGTGAGGGAGGAAAGGTGAAAGAAGGGAGATAATAAAAGAAGACAGGAAGAATAGGAAGGGAAGAAAGAATAAACAGAGATGTATGAAGAAGATGTGGGGTGAGCTGGAGAGAAGGAAAGATTAAGCTGGAAGATGAAAGAAGGATTGCAGAGAGGGATAATCTTCAATTAGTATAAGGGAAAAACCTGTCAAGGGGGCAGGGTTTTCATTGTTCTCACAGTAAGAAGATTGTTCCTTGCTGTGAGCTGTCTGGTCTCAAGACCATACCTGGGAACTCCTTGGTTGGGGCTACCCGGAGGAGAGCCGTCCAGTGCTGATGATGGCGATTCACGCCATAAAAGGGGCGGGACTTAATCACTAGTGGGGGCGGGACTTCTAAAATGAAAAAAAATAGCTTGAATGGACTGGAGAAGGAGGAGAAGAGGGCAGGGAGTGGGAGAAACAGGGTAGGACTGAGCACAAGTGGGCAGAGTTTCCGGAGAATCTGCCCCATAGACCCAGTAATTCAGTGTCAAAACCGGAGTCTCCGGGGCAAAAGCAGAGAGTCCCAGCTATGCTCAAGACCAGATTCCACATCTGGGGGGAGGTGGCTTACACTAGGTAACAGGTGGAGAATCAGTGGCTGACTACCTTTGACATACAAGTGGATCAAATGTACTAAGGACCAAAACTAACACAGAACCACAGTGCCTGAGTGTGAGTCCGCACTATTTTGTATTTGAACCCCATGAGTATTCTAGATGTGTAAAATGCATTACTTTTCATTGTATTGTTGGCCTCTTTTCTTTTACCCTTTGCGTGCCAGAGAGATGCTCAACACATTGCTTTGCAATGCATTCAACACCTCTCTGGCACTCAAATTGTTAAGGGGTTAAGGGCCAAATTTACAACAATGAGCATTAACTATTGTGCATTTGGGGTCTCTAATTGATCCACTGTTTTGGTGCATATGGAAGATGTTCATTTGCAATAGTTACTATTACAGTGTTAATTCATTTTAATTGTGAGAAGGGTATCATATTTTTAACCCTTTTTGTGTATGATTCCTTGATATGAATAAGTGTAAAAACTTGTTGAGTGGATAACTTTGCTAGTGTATTTTTAACCCCTTGGAGAATGCAGTCAGACAAGAGAAATATCCCCTTCTTGCCAATGCCATGAAGGGTTACCATAGCTATTCAGCTGGTTGGGTGCTGTTTGGTTGTCCAGAGACAACTCATTCTGAATGAAGGAGATAACGTCAATGAAAGGGACAGGAAGTGTTTTACAGGAAGTGACTGAATCAGCCACTCTCTAAAATCTTATGCTATGTGTTGAAAAAGGAAAACATGAGGAATTACTATCCCTTTAAATAGAAGAAGAGGACATTAGATCTCTTTTTATTGACTAGCATAGTGCCTTTGTGCATGTGTGCGCTTGTGTGAGTTTGTATGTATGTATGTTTATGGACATGTTTGAGGTCCTGTTAGCTGTCTACCTCTATGATCATGGTATCCAGTAATAAATAATTTTTTGTGAACCAGTCAATGCAGTACTTATTCACAGAGGCCATTACAATTTTCTACCCAGACTAAGATAAGGTTTACTAGTTGGAGATACTACTGTCCTTTACGAGAAATACATCTCCATACCTCCCAAGTGTCCCTCTTTAGGAGGGACAGTCCCTCTTTTAGACTCAAATCCCTCTGTCCCTCTTTCCCACCCTGATGTCCCTCTTTTTAGGAGATCAGATTGTGGGATGTGTATATAATTGTATCATATTACTCTACAGCAGTGGTTCTCAACCTTTCTAGTGCCGCGACCCTTTGATAAAATTTCCCAAGTTGTGGCGACCCCTAGCAGTAAAATTATTTTCGTTGGTCCTTCATCGCTGTACTTTTGCTACTGTTATGAATCGAAATATAAATATCTGATTGTTTTAGGCGACCCCTGGCAAATCGTCAATCGACCCCCGAAGGGGTCCCGACCCACAGGTAGAGAACCACTGCTCTACAGCAATAAAACTCACACTAATGTTTGTTTAAATGTCAGTATATGTGTTTATAGATTAGTCTGTATAAATAAAATACTTCAGTCTTGTTATAAGTCATTTATTAAGTTACACATGGAGGTGTCAATAGGTCATTAAATAGCCTAAAAATTTTTGGTAACGCGCCACCCACCAGCCATGCCCCCAGCAACACCCCCTAAAACACAAGTGTCCCTCTTTGGCAATTTGAAATGTTGGGAGGTTTGCATCTCTAATACAGAGTGAAAACAGTTAAGAAATGCATGAGACATCTTTGTTAAGGATTCAATATAAAATCTAAACCAAGGAGTTTCCTTATTCAATAGCAAATGTCAGAGAAATAATGTTGTGTAGTGACTGATTGTAACCTTTCAGTTTATGCAAAAAATTCAGGGAATCTAATAGAGGAAACTCTTTGTGTGTGTGTATGTGTGTGTGTATATGTATGTGTGTATGTATGTGTGTGTATGTATGTGTGTGCATATGTATATATATGTCTTTCTGTACGTGCCCAAGTGTCTCTCTCCCATTCAATATAGTTTATAAAGTTGGGACCGAAAGAATTCATTGATTGATCAGTTATCTTCTTCCCTATTCATTTTCAAATGGATGGTTTTCTTTCAATTATTTGCACACCTATCTGGCACTCAAAGGGTTAACCCCTTAAGGAAGCACGGCAGGCAGTTAAGCACCATAGGGTTGTTGTTTTTTTTTCACTAATGGATTCCGGGCTCCCCAAACGGCATGCAGCCATGCAGGGAGCCCTGAATTCCATGACGTGCCAGGACCTTCACTAGTCTTTAAGTGCAGGACAGCCGTAATGGTCCTGGTCCTTAAGGGGATAAACAAGGAGATGTGTTATTATGTACTCTGGAATAGATTGCATTTTCTGTATGTACTTTATTAAATCTCAATAAAGCTCTATTGAAAAAAAAACAAGGAAATGTCTGATGTATATATATTTTTTTTTTTGCAATGATGCTTTCCTAGTTCCACTCTGCACTAAGGTGTGATAGGAAGGGGATAAAGCAGAGATGACTTCTTCATAAGGTCACTTCTAAAGTTCATATGTTATTCTATGGAGCCAATGCAAGATTTCTTCAGCTTTGCAGATCTTAGTGCGTAGGCCTATAGAATAACATAGGAACTGGAGAAGTGATATCAGTGTAGAAGTTATATCCGCTTTATTGCCTCTTTATCATTCTTTAGTGTATAACCCCCCTGGTATTTTACACACTGAAAAGAACACAAATACATTCTAATATTAAACCCCCACTTACCTTACTCTGTGAGGAAAATCCTAACAGCTGGTTTGAATACATTCTGCATGGATTGGTTTCCTAAACTATTACAGTGTATCTTGTTTAAAGGGATAGTAATGACAGAAAAAAGTATTAGCTATATGGTAGATACAATTAAAAGAGATTACTTGCACTTACTCGTATCTCTCAAACGGTTATGGTTTTAGAGATATAGGAAAATAAAGTTCTCTGCTCCCTCCCCTTTCTTGACGAGCTGTAAAGCTGTCAGAAGAAGATTCTGGTCACTTGACCAGAAGAGGCTCTTCAGCAGCTCCGATATAACGATATCTAAAGATAAACACTTCACTGGAATAGTCTACAACATGTGCTTGCAAACCAGGCACACGCTGTAGACCATTCCGATTAAGTACTTCTTTTTAGGTATCACTATGTCGGTGCTGCTGAAGAGACGCAGTCTGATCCAGGAACCAGAATCTGCTTCTGACAGCTTTACAGCTTGTCAAGCAGAAAGGGGAGGGAGCGAGAACTTTCTTTTCCTATATCTCTCAAACCATAATGGTTTGAGAGATACGAATAAGTGCAGGTACTCTCTTTTAATTGTATCTACCATATAACTAATACTTTTTTTCTGACATTACTATCCCTTTAAGGAAGTGAATATGATATATTTTATGGCTGGATGCCAGGATACCACCTCTTCACACTGAAGACTTCCAAGAAGGAAGGTAGACTTCATTAGGAGTTTGGGGTCCTGATATCTGGCAGCAAAGAATCATGTCCGCCTCTACTGTCATGATATCCAGTAATAATTAAAGATTAATTTTTGGGAACCATTCCATCTAGTGCTGATTCACAGAGGCCATTACAAGTTTCCACCCAGATTAAGGTAAGTGGAGGCTTACTAACTGGAGGTATTACTGTCCTTTAAGATAAATACATCTCCAATACAGAATGAAAACTGCAGTGAAATGCATGAGACATCTGTTTGTATGATTCAAGATAAAATCTAAACCTTGTGAAGAGTTTCCTTATTTAATAGCAAGTGCCAGAGAAATAATCTTGTAATGTCCGATTGTAACCTTTCAGTTTCTGCAAAACAGAAAGGCAGGGGATCAAAGTGAGGAAATCCTGGAGACTTAGAGCATGCAGTGGATGTGCACTTATCCTTAACTTCATAGAGCAGGCACAGTCAACTATTGCACCTCCATCTGTTAGGTGGTTGGGGATGATGGAAGTTGTAGTCCTCAATGGATGGAGGTCTACCAATTGACCACTTCTTCCATAGGAAAACACAAAAACAAAGAAGTGTAATAAGCGCTCACCAAAACTGAACAAACATTAGCCTGGATCTGATTGCTGTTGATAATTTTATCAAGGGTTTTATTTCAAATTTCTCCATAGGCTTCCATGGGATTCTGTTGAATAAAACCAGTGATAACAATTATCAACTACAGTGTAATTCCAGCCTTCTCATTTGCAGGGCAGGTCTATGGCCGGAATGCTGCTTTGTCCAGTGTTTCTTCCAGGGGACCTGTGGGGAATGTTGTGGAGGCATGCACATGACAGAGCAATCCAGGGCTGCACAAGATGGTTCCTCTGTGACTGGATCGGAGTCTGCTTCCACTCATGTGAGAGAGGGAGGCTGCGGGGTCTGCACTTGTAACCCAGGTCTCTTTTGCTGCTGCACGTCTGTGATCACGGTTCCTGTTCCCAGGCAGGCACAGTTTTTTGGGTATTTGTTTCTGGGCAGGTTTTGTCACTGTTTGTCTAGAGGCCTTTCATATGTTGCCCTACCCCAACTTTTGCCCTCCCACCATTGGCTCCTGCTACTCTGGGTGTGATGGCATGCTTCTGGTAGCACTCTATATGGGGGTTGTCTTTCTACAGGTTGTGAAGAGGTTTTCTACCCCTGCAGATCAAGATGGGCATCCACTATAACTAGCTGTAGGGATGCCAATTCTCACTGAGTTTACACAGGCTGTGCCATCCTCTCCACCATTCTTGGCTGGAGGTATAGGGATTGTTCCTGGATCCTGGGTGGTTCCTTGTTGGGGTCCTCTGGGAATGGATTTCTGGGGGTGGTGGTCTTTAGACACTTTGCTTGTGACTTTAGCTTAGCTGCTTCAGGTTGTTCAATGGGGTATAGGCGTCTCTTCCACACTGGGTGAGACAGCAGCCAGGTTTTGGGCACCTCTATTTTCTTCCTTGGGTGGGTCCCTCTGTCCTCAGGTGGGCAGGTCTTCATTGGGGTCCTCTTTGTTAGGTTCATCCCTCTCCCCACTGGTATCTGAGGCAGGAGTTTTGGAGTTGTTGCCACTTTGCAGTTGAGGCTCTTGGGCATTGGGACTAATCCTGCCATTATGGGGCTTCAGTATCTAGTGGAAGTGCGGTGGCAGAGTCATTGGCTCAGATTTCAGTTTTGGATGTTTCCATGGTATCTGGATCCCCTCCTTCCACGTTGGGTTGTCCTCTGGTAGTTCTTGTAGGTGCTCCTGGGGCCTCATACACTATGGCTTATGTGTTGTTGAAAACCTCTGTGCTTGCAACTCAAAATAGAGGTCAAGGAGAAGTTCTGGTGTTTGGAGTTCATTGAAATCTGTTCTCTCCTTCCCTTGGAGGATGCTCCCCCAGAGAAGCATGAGAAGGTTGACGACAAGAAGGAATAAAAGGAGAAGAAGTGGTGTCATCAGATCCCTAACATTTTTGGCAACTGGATTTGTGCTTTCTCTATTTTGAGTTTGATTAGGGAGCATTCACCACAAAAATGTGCTTCATTGTTCTGCTACCAGGACATCATTTGGAATGCGTGCTGCATTTACAGTGGTTTTGCCTGGTAGCATTATGAGGAATGGTTCCACCAGCGCATGGTGGTTCGCCGACTATGTATTGGGACCAGATGGACATAGGTCTTTGGTTGTCCATCATGACACATCGATTCAGGGGCCCTGACTTCCTTTCAGACCTTGGCTGGGATTTGGGGCTCCCTACTATTGCAGCAGCCTCTTGTAAGACAGGGCATTGCTGTTAATATAATAAGGTTTCTACAAATTTAGGCAAAGCTGCAATTACAAACATGAATGTTTCAAATGCAGGGATAGCCACCTTTTCTTGAAATGTTTTTGTGGAGAAAATTGGGCAACAAGCCTGCTGAAGTGGGGGAAAAGGGGAGTGAAGTTGATGTCAGATTTCCCTGGGTTGGTGGCTAAGGAGGATGACAGGTACTTGTCTTGCTCCCCTGTTTCCTAATCTTTGGGTTTCCCTGTTGGGTGTTGTGCCCAAGAAAGAGCCAGAAAAGTACTTATTAATTCATCATTTGTTCTAACCTTTTAGGGAAATATTAAATGATGACATTGACCAGAAGCTTAGCAAAGTCTCCTATTACTCTTTTTATTAGGTCATTCTTGTGGTTCACTGGGATGGCAGGGGAGAGAAGAGAAGAGGGAGACTGGTTTTGACTTCTTGCGTAAAGGTCCTGGTAACCTGTTTGTGCATGCTCTCCTTTTGCATACACTTCAATGGATTTTGGATACTTTTGGGGTCCATTTGGCTCCATAAAAGACAGATGGTCTACCTACATGCCTTTATTTCCTCAGCATTTAGCTGGTTTTGGTTGCTGCCCTGCCCACTCCTGTGAAAATCTCTGCAAGGACTTCACCCGCCTCCACACTACACACACCTCCTCCCTCTGTACCCTCCCTCCCCTTGGCCACATTTCCTTCCCCTGGCCACTCCTGCCACAAAGACTTTGCCTACCCTTTTGTTTCCTGTTCACAAAAATAAACATGGACAACTAACTCCACGCAACACATATATTAAGTCTAAGAACACACTACACTTTATATACCATTTCTCTCCTGTATGCAGCCCAAAAAACTCAATCAATGCTGTGAGCCACTGTCTGCTGATATAGATCAAAGAAGTCAGAGATGCTCAACTAGGCTCATGAGCTTGCAAAAGCTCACTGGGACTGTGTCCTCGCACCCAGGGTGCAATCTCTTTTAGCTCACATGTCATACACAGAGAAAAAATATTCTGAAGCATATCATACAGGTCCTACCAAAATGCCAGACAATTCCTCTCTGAACAAGGGAAAAAAGCTAACCACAGACGTATGATTCAGCCTTGTTAGGCCTCGTCAGTGAGGTTCAGCTGATCCCTCTAGGCACTTGTGAGCAAGGGGTCCAAGTCTGGATTCCCTATTACCCTTAGGGTGACTTACCCTAAGAGCAACTTGCATATAGATAGAAGAAATAAGAGATGCTCAACTAGGCTCACAAGCTTACAAGGGTATGCAAAAGCTCACTACAACTGTGTCCTCACCCCCAGGGTGCAATGTCTTTTAGCTCACAAATGACATACACAGAGAAAAAAATATTTTGAAGCATATCATATAGGTCCTACCAAAATGACAGTCCAGCCACAAAATGCCAGACAATTAAGCAAGGGAAAAAGCTAACCCCAGACGTACATTTTGGCCTTGTTGGGCCTTGTCGGTGAGGTGCAGCTGATCCCTCTAGGCACTTGTGAGCAAGGGGTCCATGTCTGGATTTCCCCATTACACTTTGGGTGAATAACCCTAAGAGCAACTTGCATATAGATAGAAGAAGTAAGAGATGCTCATCTAGGCTCATGAGCTTGCAAGGGTATGCAAAAGCTCACTGGGACACTGTCCTCATGCCTAGTGTGCAATCTCTTTTAGTTCACAAATGCCATACACAGAGAGAGAATATTCCGAAGCATATTATCCAAGTCCTGCCAAAATGACAGTCCAGCCACAAAATGCCAGACAATTCTTCTCTGCACAAAGGAAAAAGCTAACCCCAGACATACGGTTCTGCCATTGGCTAGTTAAGGTTGGTCATCAGTAGCCATATCTGGGAACTCTCCAGTTCTCTCCGGAGACTCTGGGTTTTGCAGTTAGTTACCAGGTCTCTGGGAACAGAGACTAATTCTCCAGCGGGGATGAGTTTCTCACATTTTCTACCTACTTCTCCTCCTTCCCACCCTGCTCCTCCCACTTACCACATACTTCTCTGTTTTCCCACCCTGTTCTGCCCACTTCCCACCCACTTTATAACACAAGGTTGTTAAGTTCCACCCCAATCATGATTAAGCCCCACCCTTTTGTGACATAACTTGTTTAATTTGCATCTCCCAGTTTCACCATATGAGCCCTCTCTTGGGGCTCAAGAAGACAACGTTCCCATGTAAGTTTAAGAGTCAACTGACTAGCTGGTTTAGTTACATGAATAAAAAGAACTATTGAATTGGCTTATGAGCCAAATGTGGTATGCCTGACACCACTGTCTGCCCTTTTTTTAATAGTAATGTTTCAAAATAAATACAGCTCAGATTATTCTTTATATTTTTTGGGCCATGTAGAGCAGTATTATCATTCTCTACAATATGTAGTTCCAGAGTAATTGAATCATAAAGTGTCCCCCTCCCACCCCTTTTACCTATGTAAAACTGCACAGCAAGACTGTCCAGATGGACTGCAGCAAGGTACAATCTTCTGTTAGCATAAGGAAAAACATGCCCTCCCCCTTCAATGGGGGCAGTGTTTTCCTTATACTCACTGCCAGAAGAATGTCCCTTGCTGTGAGCTGTCCAGTCAAGCAGGCACGTACACACATAGACACCAAGGGGCGCTTGAGCACCTGCCCTTTTTGTCCAAAGTGCCCTTGTGCCCTTTTAACAAAAAAAAAGTTGCTTCGCCACCCACACTAACCCCCCCCCCACACCATCCAGTGAGGTCTGTGCCTCCTTCAGGACAGACCTGTAGATGCTGCGCTCCCTCGTCGGCTCTTTAGTATTACAGAGTGCTGGGACATGACATCATCTCCCAGCGCTCTGCATGAAGAGAAGGCAGCGCGGGAGCTCCAGCAGCTACAGGTCTGTGCCAAAGGAGGCACATACAGACCTCTCCTGCTGTTGGACCACCGGGGAAGACGTAAGAAATGGACACTGTGGGACAATGTGGAAATGATGGGGCAATATGGATCTGATGGGGGGCAAGATGGAGATGATGGCAATGTAGAGATGATGGGGCAATGTATGTGAGGGTAAGCTGGAGCTGATGGCAATATGGAGCTGATGGGGGCAATATGGAGATGATGGAGGCAATGTAGAGCTGATAGGGGCAATACGGAGCTGACGGGACAATGTAAGGGCAATATGGAGATGATGGGGGCAATGTGGAGATTAGGAGCATTGTGGAGGTGTCCAGTAGAGATGGCCAATGGGGGGGTACTTCAGATTTCTGTGCCTACAGGCTCCTGAGATGGAAATTCTTTTCTTTTTTTAAATATATATTTTGAATACATAATTATGAGAAGTTCCCTTTTTTATTTGAGCCCCTGCCCCCCAAAATGTCTGTGCACGTCCCTGTGGTCAAGCCAGATTCCAAATCTGAGGGGAGGCGGCTTTCAATAGTTAAAAGGTGTGGGAGGGGGACACTTTATTATTCATTTAGTCTGGAACTATCGTTGAGAATGATAATACCGCTCTACATTGCCCAAATACTACAAATAATAATAATAATTACTGCTGTGTAATAGACACCCTGCAGCTCAGAAGAAAAGTCCAGTCTCTTAAATACCAATATTTTCATTGATTTGATCAAAATTGATCATTGACTAGCACTAAGGTCATAAATGCACTTTAGCACAATAAAGTTAATTAAACAACGCTTCCTTTACTTCATTTCCTTTAATAAAACATAAATGTGGTCCTCACACACACACATGGATTTCTGATCAAGTGACCCATGGCTGGAAAAACATGGACGCTCCTTTGCTACAGAGAAGGAATTCTGGAGCAAACCACCTACACAATTGGGGTAAATATACACTTTCTCCAAACTCTTATTTATTTGAATGGGGAGTAATGCATTGGAGACCTCTCAAGCACTCAATGGGTTAACTGTCCTATTTAAATAATTTGAAATGTTGATTGGTTCCAGAATTCCTTCTCTTTAGGTTCCTGGAGCCCTTGGTATATTTTTATATAACCTTAAGATGAATTGATTGCGTGCCCTAAACAGTAGTATGTGGAATTAACCTCTTGCATGCCAAAGTGGGCTACAATGCATTGCTTGCTTTATCTTTAGCTATCACTTACTGCAATTAAAAATATCCTTACAACTACTGTGATTTTGACAAGTAAGCTATTGTGATAATAAAGGGATAGTAATGCAAATTACAAACTCTCACAAACACTGAAATAACTGAAGCAATTAACATTTTATAAGGGAGAGAATTCTTGTACCACTCAGCCACACTTCATAGTGGGACGTGGATTTTATTGCAGACTACAAAACTATGCTTCTACTAAAGTCTAAAGATTAGTTTAGGGGGAGGCTGGTGATAAAATTATCATCTCAGTGGAATCCAAGTAATCAAGAACTTGCATTTCCCACTGCCAGTTAAAGGGATAGTAATACTTCGTTTTATCTTTATTTTATTTTGTAGGCATTAAAAAAGCATGAAGAACGATTTAAGTCTTTTCTCTCAAACCTTTATGGTTTGAGAGATATTCACAAGCAAAGTTTCCCCTCCCGCCCCTTTTACCTAGTGTAAGCCATCTCTTCTCAGATGTGGAATCCAGTCCATAGACCAGACAGATAACAGCAGGGGACAATTTTCTTCCTATGAGAACAATGAAAGCCCTGCCCCCCTTGACAAGTTGTTCAGGTTTTTCCCTTATCTTAATTGAAGACTGTCCCTCTCTGCAGTCTACCTGGGCACCTCCCTTCTGCTCTGGCTGAGCAGT
Source organism: Rhinophrynus dorsalis (assembly GCA_037306005.1). Lineage (NCBI taxonomy): Eukaryota > Metazoa > Chordata > Amphibia > Anura > Rhinophrynidae > Rhinophrynus > Rhinophrynus dorsalis. The sequence goes on along the minus strand of CM074720.1, from coordinate 131,400,780 downwards.
GTTATATCAGTAAAAGGGGCGGGAGGGGGAATTACTCTTGTACTACAACTCTGACAGATTTGAAATAACACTCTCCAAAGTCCAAATACTATGATGATTAATTAGAGCTGCTTTTATTATGAAACATTACTATCCCTTTAAATATTATAAATAAAGAGTAGATAAACATCTGAACATTTCCCCAGAAAACATAATTTTATGTTACAGCTAAAATTAGATCATTATTTTTACAACAATGGCAGTACAGGAAGGAAATCAGACTTAGGAGTTTAACAACGCCTGTGGAATTTCTGTGGAAGCTTGTAGAACCATAACTAATTAGAGGTATACAATTACTCTTAAGTGGACGCTGTCTCCCAAAATTTAATTGGGGTTATATACACTTTAAAATAATGTACTCCAAGCAAGCATCCGAGGAAACAAATTTAGTTTTAAGTATACCCTGTGGTGTTGTCCATTCATTCGTGCAGGGCTCCCTGATGATATTAACATAAATGTCTGAGAAGAAGACAGGTAGAATTTGGTACCAAATTAGCAGTAAAAAAAGAAAAGCAGGAAATTGATAGAGTAAAAGTGATACCTTTATTGGTTAAAAGGATAGTAATGTTTCATAATAGAAGCAGTTCTAATTAATCATCATAGTATTTGGACTTTGGAGAGTGTTATTTCAATTCTGTCAGAGTTGTAGTAGAAGAGTAATTCAATGACAAAGTATCCTCCTCTCGCCCCTTTTACTGATGTAGCACTGCTCAGCCAGATCAGAAGGGAGGTGTCCAGGTAGATTGCGCAGCGGGACAATCTTCAATTAAGATAAGGGAAAAAGCTGAAAAACTTGTCAAGGGGGCAGGGCATTCATTGTTCTCATAGGAAGAAGATTGTTCCCTTCTGTTATCTGTCTGGTCTATGGACTGGATTCCACATCTGAAAAGAGATGGCTTACACTAGGTAAAAGGGGCAGGAGGGGAAACTTTGCTTTTGAATATCTCTCTAACCATAAAGGTTTGAGAGATAAGACTTATATCGTTCTTCATGTTTTTTTAATGCCTACAAAATAAAGATAAATGAAGTATTACTATCCCTTTAACTGGCAGTGGGAAATGCAAGTTCTTGATTACTTGGATTCCACTGAGATGATGATTTTATCCCCAGCCTCCCCCTAAACTAATCTTTAGACTTTAGTAGAAGCATAGTTTTGTAGTCTGCAATAAAATCCACATCCCACTATGAAGTGTGGCTGAGTGGTACAAGAATTCTCTCCCTTATAAAATGTTAGTTGCTCCAGTTATTTCAGTGGTTTGAGAGTTTGTAATTTGCATGCAAAAGTGGCCAAGTATATTGAATTTCTGGGTTAAAATGTGTTTATTGTTTAGAATTGTGGGATAAATTCCTTGTCATAGTTCAGGTCATAATTCAGAGAGTTGAACTTTGTCATCAGCATATACTTCTAGATCTTTCGGTCTCTCTGCATCTGAATGTTTCCCATCAATGCAGTACATTAAATGATCTGCAGGAGAATTTTCCACTGGTGTTGTGGTTTTGGTGTGAATGTTGTAGGGGCAACTTACCTGTGATACATATGTGTGTGCTAAGGTGCCACATCTCTTTTTTAGGCATGGAGATGTACCGTTTTCTGTTACATTATTTAGGTAATTCTTTACCAACAGTTGTTTCAAGCTGGAGGGATGTTTCTAGGTGAGGAGTAGATTCTCCTGCAGATCATCTAATGTTGTCTAACCTCATCATGGTTGTGAAATATCCCAACCCAGGATTATATTTAGGTAAGACAAGTCAAATTCTAAGAAAATGTAAGAATTTGCATAGGTTCAGTGTGAACAAGAAAAAAGATACACCTGTGTGGAAATATTTTTGCAAAACTGAGCACAGTGTCATAGTGTCACGGTTCCCAGGAATAAACCAGGAGTCAGTATGGCAAAGTAAAACAATCTTTTATCAGAATAACAGTAATGCATGTAAACAGATAACACACAGAGGGTGATCAAAGAGGCAAGCACTGTATCAGAAATAGCAGTCCGCCAATAGATCCACCACACTGTCCGAGACTAGGCCTCAGTCCACTGGAGCCTATAGGTAATTCTAAATGCCCAAAGACTAGCACTGTCTCAGCCTGCAGTCAGTCTAGGAGTCTGTTAGAGCCCCAGGTCCACTCTAGGATGGGTGTCTGTGGAGTGGGGACCAACACATGGAGGAAACAGACAGAGCCCCCTAGTCAACACCAGAGTGTTGTGCTGTATTATACAACAGAGCAAGGGCAACTGAGTCAGGACTCAGTCTGCCCTTTAAATCCCTCCTCAGCAAGTAGGTAGAAGGAGCAGCTCAGAGGGAGGAAGTAGGTAGGAGGAGACTACAGGAAGCAAACGCATAAAACAGAGGCCTGCTGCATGCTTGAAGCCTCGCGCCTGCAGATGACGCTGAAACCAAGGTAAGCTGTAACAGTACCCCCCCCAAAGGCCCCCCTCCGTGGAGCTGGCCAGGGTTTGTCAAGGAAGCGAGCATGAAACCTGCATACCAATAGAGGAGTGTGGTCATCACTGGCAGGTATCCAGGAGTGCTCCTAGACTAGACTAGAAACAAATATTGTGACCAGTACCCATCGAGAACAAACAAGATAAAGTGTATTGTTCTAAGGCATGGTGGCCTTTCAATGGTGCTACAAGTCATCTTTTTCAATCCCATGTGCCATTGCAGAGAGGAAATTTCCATATAAACATCAGACTGCTCCTATCACGGTGCCCGTGATTTTTGCCTGCCTGTTGGTTCCAGTCCTGTTTCCCATGGCTGATTTTGCAGGCATTGCCGTTGACACCTTCCTCTTGTCTCTATGCTGCGAGCGTGCGTCTTTGACATTGCGCTCGCTATTTTGTAGCATTCTGAACTATTGGCTGATTGAGCCCTGCCCTCATTTGTGGCCTTATAGTCTGCCTGTGAACTGAGCTTAGATGCCTTTTCGTGGTGTATCAGTGCGTAACACTTATGTTGCTCTCGTTTGACCCGAACTTGGCGTCCATGTATTCTCTGGCTCGATCCCTGGCTTTGTCTGACTATCCGCTCCAGTATTTGACCAGTGGCTCTGTCTATCTGATTTGTGTGTGACCCTGGCTTGTCCAACTACCCGTTCCGATCTGACTTTGGCTGTGGCCGACTACCCAATCCGGTATCTGACTGTGGCTTGTCTGACGCTCTGTGCCTACTCCCGTTCCTATCTGACTACCACTTGTCACTATTGGCCTCCGTGGCCTCGCTCCATCAGTGTAGCACGACAGTTACCTCCCTGGTATTGTTGCACGTTGCCTTCCACTCTGCTGCCTCTGCTCCGTGCTTACCCCGGTATTATCTGACTTTGTCAATATCTGCCTCCGAGGCCTTTTGCTCCATACAGCCTAGTGCAACATTTACCTCTCTGGTATTGTTGCCTGAGGCTAAAGGAGCATTGTAGTTGTCACTCTTCAGGGACCGCCTGGTACTCTTGCTCCAAGCCCTCCCAGGCTTGTACTAGTCTGAGGTGTCTTCTACTGGTGTACCCAGTTACGCTATTGGGCCTGGACTCCTGGCGCACCAGGTTTCCGCTTACTCTGCTTGTTAGAATCAAGTCTGGTTCTATATTCTGCATTACTTTGGCTATCAGTGGTCCGGGTGCAGTTCAGTGTCAGATTCTGGGTTATGGACTGCGCACTGTCCTCACGCTTGTTCCTATCAAGGTTGAGCAAGTGCTTTGCTCTTGCATATTTATTTTAAATAAACTGGTTAAAGTCATCTGTACCTATGTTGTGTGTTTCATTTACCTAAGCCGCCCATGACAGCTCCTGCGCACAGGCAGCCCGGCTCTGAAAATGTCAGGCAAATCTTCTATGCACGCAAGAAACAGCACCTGCACAGATGTACAGTAATGTGAAAAAGTGTTAGGCAGGTGTGAAAAAATGCTGAAAGAATGGTTTAAAAAATAGACATGTTAATAATTTATATTTATCAATTAACAAAATGTATAGTGAGTGAACAGAAGAAAAATCTAAATTAAATCAATACTTAGCGTGACCACCCTTTGCCTTCAAAACAGCATCAATTCTCCTAGGCACACTTGCACACAGTCTTTTAAGGAACTTAGCAGGTAGGTTGTTACAAACATCTTGGAGAACTAACCACAGTTCTTCTGTGGATTTAGGCAGCCTAAATTGCTTCTCTCTTCATTTAATACCAGACAGACTCGATGTTGAGATCAGGGCTCTGTGGGGGCCATACCATCACTTCCAGGACTCCTTGTTCTTCTTTACGCTGAAGAGAGTACTTAATTGCTTTAGCTGTATGTTTGGGGTGGTTGTCATGCTGCACAATACATTTGAAGCCAATTAGATGCCTCCCTGATGGTATTGCATGATTGAGAAGTATCTGCCTGTACTTCTCAGCATTGAGGATACCATTAATTCTGAACAAATCCCCAACTCCATTTGCAGACATGCAGCCCCAAACTTGCAAGGAACCTCCACCATGCTTCACTGTTGCCTGCAGACATCCATTCTTGTACCACTCTCCATCCTTCAGCAAACAAACTGCCTTCTGCTACAGCCAAATATTTAAAATTTTGACTCATCAGTCCAGAGCACCTGCTGCCATTTTTCTTCACCCCAGTTCTGTGTTTTCATGCATACACAGGCATGGTAAGGCTTTCTGTCCGCAAGTCTTCCATGAAGACCATTTCTGACCAGACTTTTTGGACAGTAGATGCGTGTACCAGGATCCCACTGTTTTCTGCCAATTCTGAGCTGATGACACTGCTGGACATCTTCCGATTGTGAAGGGAAGTAAGCATGATGTGTCTTTCATCTGCTGCACTAACTCTCCTTGGCCAACCACTGCGTCTATGTTCCTCAACATTGCCTGTTGCTTTGTGCTTCTTCAAAAGAGCTTGGACAACACATCTGGAAACCCCTATCTGCCTTGAAATATCTGCCTGGGAGAGACCTTGCTGATGCAGTATAACTAACTTCTTGTGTTCTGTTGCTGTGCTCTGTCTTGCCATGGTGTATGACTTTTGACATTAAACTGTCTTCAGCAACCTCACCTTGTTAGATGAGTTTGGCTGTTCATCACCCAGTTTTGTTCCTCCTACTCAGCTGTTTCTGTTTCAGTTAATGATTGTGTTTCAACCAACATATTAATGATCATTAGCACCTGTTTAATCATACATCTGTCTATATGCCTACAAAATCCCTGACATTGTGCACGTGTACCTAGAAGAATTGATTTGGTGGTCACACCAAATATTGATTTGATTTAGATTTTTCTTCTGTTCACTCACTATGCATTTTGTTTTTGATGAGTATAAACTATTAACATGTCTATTTGTGAAAGCATTCTTACTTTACAGCAATTTTCCACACCTGCTTAAGACTTTTGCATAGTACTGTACATTTCTGCTTATGTGGGCCATATTTCTGTGATGCACCTGATTCCCTCTAGGCACATGGAGAGAAAAGGCCAATGCCTGGGACAACCTTATCACATAGGGAAACTAGAAACAAATGAATTAATCAATATGTTTATTTATATAGCGCCACAAGTGTACGCAGCTCTTTACAATTTAAGGGTTTAGACGAGACACAAGTGCTTTGCAAAGTGAAACACTGGAATTGAGGTCACTGCCCGAAAGCTTACAATCTATGTGGTAATGGGAGACATACAGAGTACATAAGGGTCAAGTGCTGAATACAGTGCTAGAGTTCTAACAAATATTATTACAATGACCCATTGAGATCATACACTGTGGTTGTGCTATTTCTCTCCTGCAGAGAGGATCTGCCTTGTATTTCAATGTTGTACTGCTTGTGGGCAGGACCAGTCTGATATGGATATGGAAATTTCACCTCTGAAATGGCAAATGAGAGTAAAAAAACATTGCAACACCGTTGAGAGGCCACGCTTTATCTTGTTTGTTCTCTAAGGGTGCTTGTCACAATATTTGTTTCTATGTCTCTCTATGTGAGAAGGGCATCTCAGGCATGGGCCCTTGCTCACCATGTTCCTAGAGGGAATCAGCTGCACCACCCAGATGACACCCACATAGGATGAAATGTACGTTAAGTGATCATACTGTGTCTCTTGTGCAGAGATGATTTGCCTAACAATAAATGTCAAGCAAATCCTTTCTGCATGAAAGAAACAGCACAATCACAGATGTATGTTTTGGCTCAGAGCTGGACTGTCTGAAGGCAGGACCAGTCTGATTTGGACATGGAAATTTCCTCTTTGCAAGGGCACATGGGAGTGAAAAATGTGAGTTGTAGGGCAGTTGAAAGGACACTATGCCTCAAAACAAGACACCTTATCTTGTTATTTCTCAATGGGTGCTCGTCACAATATTTGTTTCACAGTATCCGAGATCTCAGGATCACTGTGCTGATGGGAAACTTTCAGACAGAGAGAGACAGAAAGATCTGTGAGTATAAGCTAATTACCAGGTTTAGCACTCTGAACTGAACCTTGACCCATGCCAAGAAATGTATCTCATTATTATTTAATAATAAACATATTTAACCCACAAATTCCATATATATATGTCCATTTTTGCCCACAAATTACAAACTCTCAAAAACACACTGGAGAAATTAACACTGCATAAGGGAGAGAATTCTTGTACCCCTTGGCCACACTTCATATTAGGAGGTGGATTTTAATAGCAGGCTACAAAAAGATGCCTCTACTGACGTCTAAAGAGTAATGTACACAGAGACTGGTGATAAGATTCTCGCCTTCAGTGGACTTCTAAACGATTCAAGAATTTGCATTTCTAGTATCAAGAATGTATGTAATTATCATCTGAACAATCAAATATCAAAAAATCTATATATATATATATATATATATATATATATATATATATATATATATAGTATTCAGTTTTCAATCTATAACATCCCTGACAAAGAGACCTAAGTTGTCTTGAAAGCTTGCACTCTAAAGTTACTCGTTTAGCCAATAAAGGTATCACTTTTACTTAACCAGTCTCCTGAATAGAAGATGAGAGGGTACAAATTACATACTTGCACAAAAAAGAGTAAATAATCTATGCTTCTGGTCTAGACAACTATTGCATTCAACATATGTATTAGAACAGCGTTTCTCAACCGGGGTGCCGCAGGATTTTATATTAATGTATTATTTTGAACTGAAGCACCCACTGATGCTTTCTATGGCTGGGGTATCCATCAGGGCTCTGTGGGCCTGGAAACTGGAGCAGCAAAGGAGACACAGAGCTCACTGCAGAATGTAGACATGTATGTCAGATTTATGGAAACCATGGAGGTGCATCCTGATTGGCCTGGTGGATGAAGGAGGAATCCACTGAGATAGGATGACACATTTCCACCTGTTGTTTTTTCCATTTTGGCAAGCCCCTGTCAGATGTACACACACCAGAGAAGGATAGTGTGAGCTGTACTAATTCCAGCTGCCTGCATTACTAAGAGGACCGCAGCACCCAGCATTACAACCATTTGCCAACTTGTGATTTCTTCAGGGCTGTATATTGGTAAAATAAATATATGCAAATTTCCCTCATCTTTTAATTGCCTTTTGCACCCCCTCTCTCAAATGGACAATGAACAACAGTGTTTCCTTCAAATGCCTCTGAGGGCATATTGGTGGACCAGTGCCACTATCATGTGATGTCCCAGAGGTGTACACCTGTGTCCCCCTGGAGGGTCAAAGGGGTATATTTGGTCACCGCAGGGGCTCATATGATGCTTCAATGTACAACTCTGGGGCATCAGAGGTATTTTATGGGGACATTGGGCTAGCAATGTGCAACTCAAGGACGTCAGTTGGGCACCACTGGTTAACAGGGTTGATATGGCACGGGCTAAACGTGATGCAAGCACGTTTTTTTTCAGTGTCAACTATTTTACTATATGGACTTATAACTAATAAAAAAAAAAACATAACAATGAACTGTTCACTGTTTTCATTGCTCCACCATTGAGGATCAATAAAATGTATTGATTCAAAGGGTTAGTAATGTCTTATATAAATAAAAAGTATTATTATATATATTCAAAAACTAAATCCATTGATGCCAGTTCAATATCTCAAACCTTTATGGTTTGAGAGATATATGATGATAAATTCCCCCCCCTCACTCCCCTTTCCCTGACATCAGCCTCTAGCTGACAGAAGGAGATTCGTGTCAGCCGACTTGAGCCGGCTCTTCAGCAGAGCCGAAATACTGCAACGTAAAAAGAAATACTTCACTGGAACGATATACAAAGTGTGCCTGGTTTGCAAGCACACTTTGTAGACCGTTCCAGTGAAGTATTTCTTTTTACATTGTGGTAATTCAGCTCTGCTAAAGAGCCGCCTGCTGGTCCCGGGACCAGGATCTTTTGCTGTCAGCTAGAGGCTGACATCAGGGAAAGGGGAGGGAGGGGGGTGTTTATCACTGTATATCTCTCAAATCATAAAGGTCTGAGAGATCGGACTTCCATCAATGGATTTAGTTTTTGAATATCTACAATTAACATAGTTAACATAGTAAATTAGGTTGAATAAAGACACAGATCCATCAAGTTCAACCTTCACCTCCTACCCCAGTGACATGAGAACTGTATAGCTTTCCTGCTACCAAGTAAGTTAGTCTTTATCAAATCTTCCTGATCTTCCTACTAAAAAATAGTATAACTCTGTATGTTCCGTTTTGAAAGAAATGTATCTAATCTTCTCTTTAATGTATCCATTGTATTGCCATAACCACCTCCTTGGGCAAGGAATTCCACAATTTAACAGACCTTACTGTAAAAAAATATCTTCCTCTGCTGAAATCTAAACCTCCTTTCCTCTAATCTCAAGGGGTGTCCTCTGGTCACCAGATCAGGCCTTGTAATAAATAGCTCACCTCAGAGATCCTTGTATTGACCTCTCATATACTTGTACAATGTGATAAGGTCTCCTCTTAGTTGTCTTTTCTCTAGAGTAAATAAACCTAGTTTGTCTAGTCGTTCCTCATATGTCAAGTCCTCCATTCCCTTAATTAATTCTGTTGCTCTTCGCTGTACCCTCTCTAGTTCTAGTATATCCTTTTTCAGAATTGACGCCCAAAACTGCACTGCATTGGCAAAATAATGTTATCCACTTTTGCTTCAGTACCTTGTTTTATGCAAGACAGGATTCTGTTTGCCTTTGCTACTGCTGTTTGACACTGGTCACTGTTTCCAAGTTTGTAGTTGACAAGGATACCCAGGTCTTTCTCTAGCAATGAGTTCCCTAAAATGATTCCATTAAGTTCATAAGTAGCTTTGGGATTATTTCCTCCCAAATGCATGACTTTAACCTTCCCCACATTAAACTTCATATTCCATTTGTTTGCCAAATCTGACATTGTATGTAAATCCCTCTGTAGAGAGAAAATATCCTGTTCTGAATTAATTACCTTGCATAATTTAGTGTCATCTGCAAATATTGATATTTTGCTTTCTATATCTATTTCCAGATCATTTATAAACATGTTAAAAAGCAGCGGATCTAATACTTAACCCTGAGGTACTCCACTCTCCACTTTAACTGTATTGGAGAATTATCTATTTACAACCACACACTGTTCCCTATCCTTCAACCAGTTTTGTATCCAATTGCAAAGGTTATCTCCTAGCCCCAATTTCCTTATATTATACCCCAGCCTTCTGTGTGGCACTGTATCAAATGCCATTGCAAAGTCTAGAAATACTACGTCAACTGCCTTGCCATTATCAAGGTTTCTGCTTACTTCCTCATAGAAGCTGAAAAGATTAGTTTGCCATGATCTACTCTTCATAAAACCAAGTTGATTAGTGCTAATGATCTTGTTGTTGTGTTGTAATCCTGAATATAGACCCTTATTATCCCTTCTAGCAGTTTTCCCACTACAGAGGTCAAACTCACAGGTCTATAATTCCTAGGTTCTGTTTTAGCTCCCTTCTTAAACAGAGGCACTACGTTGGCTCTTCGCCAATCCTGTGGCACTAAGCCTGTGGTGAGAGAATCTTTAAATATAAGGGTTTTTCTAACACTGCACTAAGTTCCTGAAGAACCCTTGGATGTATATCATCAGGACCCGGTGCTTTGTCAGTCTTAATTTTGTTCAGTCTATCCACGACATCTTCTTGAGTTAACCCAATATCTGATAATTGTATTGCTTTATTAGTTACTTCTACAATTCCTTGCTCCCTTGTATATACTGATGCAAAGAAAGTGTTTAGAACATATGCCTTTTCCTTATCCTCACTAATTAACTCACTCATCTCATTTTTGAATGGTCTAATGCACTCCTTCTTAAGTTTTTTGCCATTTATATATTTGAAAAACTTTTTTGGATTAGTCTTGCTTTCCCTTGCAATTCAAGTTTCATTATCTATTTTTACTACCTTAATTGCCTTTTTGCAATCTTTGTTGCATTCCCTGTATTTTAATAAAGATTGTTCAGTTCCTTCAGACTTAAATAATTTGAATGCTTTTTTTTCCTTGCCATTTCCTCCTTTACATGTGCAGTTAACCACACTGGCTGTGACTTACTTCTTTTGCATTTGTTCCCCATTGGTATATACTGTTGGGTACATTTCTGCAACCTAAATTTGAATTCTGACCATTTTTCCTAAGTATTTTTGCCTTTAAATAAAGTATCCCAGTCTATGTGTTGCATTGAAGCCCTTAATAATTTGAAGTTAGCTTTTTTAAAATGAAGAGTTTTGGTTGAACTTATACAGTTTTGCTTTGTCAGACTAATCTCAAATGTAACCATGTTGTGATCACTGTTTCCCAGATGTTCTCTTACCTTAATATTGGATACAATTTCTTGTCGGCACTTTCACCATTTGTGACATGTAGTTTTCTCGAAGCAAGCTCACAAACTTGCTTTCCTTAGCACTCCTAGCAATGATACTGTGTATTTAAATTTGACATTACTCACCCTTTAAATTGGGCTTTTAACCCATTGACGCTAGAGAGGTCTCCATGCAATTGCTTTGCAATGTCTTGTAGACCTCTCTAGCATTCAGTGGTTTAAATCAATGGCAGTATTTTTACTTGTCCCCTATAATGCAGTTGGTTTGTACCAGAATTACTGCAGTTCTTTTTAGCACATAAGTTAATGTATCACAGAGTAATGATTGCTGAAGGAGAAGAGAGCCCTCATAGAATCTAGTGAAGAGCTTCCAAGGCCAACACTAAGGGCCTTATGTTCAAAAGAAAAGCAGAGAAATTCAAGAAGAAATTCAAGGTCAAACCAACTGCTCTCAGGGCTGGATTTACATCTCTGGAGCCTGTAGGCACAGATATCTGAAGCGTCCCCCCCCCCCCCGGCCATCTCCACAATGCTCCAAATCTCCATATTGCCCTCACATTGCCCCCCATCAGCTCCACATTGCCCTCATATTGCCCCATCATCTCAACATTGCCCCATTCAACTCCATATTGCCCTCACATTGCCCCCCATCAGCTGCACATTGACCCCATCAGCTCCACATTGACCCCATCAACTCCACATTGCCCTTATATTTCCCCATCATCTCAACATTGCCCTCACATTGCCCCCCATCAGTTCCACATTAACCCTATCAGCTCCACATTGCCTTCACAATGCCCCCCTTCGGCTCCAACTTGCCCCCACCATCTCCATGTTGCCCTCACATTGCCTCCCTCCCATTGTCCGTTTCCTACCTCCCTGGCAGGAGATCTGTTGTCTGTGCCTCCTTTGGCACAGTCAGTCCTGTAGTTGTTGAAGCTCCCGCGCGGTCTCCTATTCAGGAATGCAGAGCTCTGGGAGATGACATCATCTCCCAGCTCTGCATTCCTACAGAGCCGACGAGGGAGCTCAGCACTTACAGGACTGTGCCAAAGGAGGCACAGACCTGTCATGCCAGGGAGGTAGGAAATAGACAACGGGGGGTGCAATGTGAGGGCAACATGGAGTGGGCGCCAGCACAGCCAGCGAGGTGGCTTTTTTTTTTTTTTTTTTTAAAGAATTAAAAAAAAAAAAATTCCATTGGCAGACGCCCCTAGGTGGTGTGCGCCTGTAGGCAGGCGCCTACTTTGCCTTATGGCAAATCTGGCCCTGACAGCTCTATAGGACAGAACTAAAAATTCCCATAGATTTAAATGGGAATTTTAATCCCTTGAATGCTAGACAGGTCTCCAATGCATTTCTACACAATGCATTGGAGACCTGTCTAGCATTCAAGGGCTTAAATGCCCATTTAAATCAAAGGGTGTTTGTTTGGTAAATTTTTTGTTCTCCCCTGTAGCGTAAATGATTTGACCCAGAATTCCTCCACTTTTTCTTTTGAACATAGAGCCATACGAGTCTATAGATCCTATACAAGCAAACCCATCAAGGTTGTGGCTGTGAGCCACAAACTTCCTGAGTGTGTTTACTAGCAAAATGTTGCAGATTTGTGAAGTCTTGTCACAATAAGTGCAAAAAAAATGGCACCTGGGTCAAGAACAGCACAAATAAAATGTTGCCTTCTTAAAACAGAGTCTAGCATTATGCAGTCTAAGGGGTGGTGACGTCTCCACTTTATCACTTGTCCATTTCTTATGTTATTCTGTGGAGCCTATGCACTAAGATTTTTTCAACTTTGGTATCTTAGTGAATAGGCTCCATAGAATAACACAGGAACTGGAGAAGTGATATCACTGGAGAAGTATGTATAAACTATATCATTACCCTAAACCTAACCCTAACCCAAAACTACATGTACTGAATATTAGTAATATAGTTTAATAACCCTAACCCAAAACTATGTGTAAACTATATTACTACCGTAAACCTAACCATAATCCTAAACTGCATGTAAAGTATATTACTACCCTAAACCTAACCCTAACCCAAAACTATGTGGACTAAGTGTTAGTAATATAGTTTACTAATCCTAACTCTAACCCTAACCCTCTCATAACTTGTACACAATGCACCACAGGAGGTTACTACACTGGGGAAACAGAACAGACACTGAGGAAAAGAATGAACCTTAATCGCCACCCAATAAACAGAAAAAGGCTGACACACCAGTTGACCAACATTTTTGTGGTCCAAATCATAGTCTACAAAATATGAAAGTCACCATACTCAGAGGAAACCTTAGAACACAAAGGCAAAGAAAATCTGGGAATTTAAATGAATGGTTCTATTTGACACATTAAAAACAGGACTGAACCTGGGGATGGGCTTCCTGTCTCATTATAATAGACTAGTTGAAGAGCCCATGTACACGGGCCACATTGCCACCCAGCAACGGCCACAGTCATACGCACTACAGACTGTTGCGCCGCAGATGATATGGAGCAGGGCACTCCAAATTCAGACCGTATTCCTCTCTGCGCACCGACGGTCTGAATTCAGAGCCCCACTCCGTTAAGAGCCGTGGAGCAGGCAGTCTGTAGTGCGCATGACTGCAGTGCGTGCAGCCGTCTCTACTACGCATGACGGCTTCTGACAAACGCACATTTCGCTAATTATTATCTAGGATAGAAAATCTTGGTATAAAGATTGTATAGAGACAGATCTTTCCAACTCACAGACCTCTGTGTTAAAGCGGAACTTTATCAGATTAATAATGAGCCCCATATCATAATTACATTAGCGATATGCATAGACGTAGTTGTATTTTCAAGAATTATTGCTGCATTAAAGAAAAATAGAACTTTTTAGGCAGACAATGCAGTGGGGAACAGGGCAGACATCTTGCAGAGATGGCATCTCTGAGTCTGCGCTGTCCGTCCCCTTCAGATCCACGATTAGGGAGTTGAATGTCTGGTTACCTTAAAGGGATAGTAATACTTCGTTTTAACTTTATTTTATTTTGTAGGCATTAAAAAAACATGAAGAACGATATAAGTCCGTTATCTCTCAAACCTTTATGGTTTAAGAGATATTCACAAGCAAAGTTTCTCCTCCCACCCCTTTTACCTAGTGTAAGCCATCTCTTCTCAGATGTGAATCTGGTTGTAAGACCAGACATATAACAGCAGGGGACAATCTTCTTTATATGAAAACAATGAAAGCCCTGCCCCCCTTGACAAGCTTTTCAGGTTTTTCCCTTAATTGAAGATTGTCCCTCTCTGCAGTCTACCTAGGCACCTCCCTTCTGCTCTAGATGAACAGTGTTACATCAGTAAAAGGGGCGGGAGGGGGACACTTTGTCTTTGAATTACTCCTGAACTACAACTCTGACAGAACTGAAATAACATTCTCCAAAGTCCAAATACTATGATGATTAATTAGAGCTGCTTTTATTATGAAACATTACTATCCCTTTAAGACACCGGAAGGGACTGACCAGGCAGGCTCAGAGAGCACCTACAGCAAGATCCCTGCAAGAGCCTGTCTGCTTAAAAAGCTCTATTTTTCTCTAATGCAGCAATTATTATTGAAAATACAACTACATCTCTGCATTTCGCTAATGTATTTATGATTTGGGGATCAATATTAATCTGATGAAACTTCTGCTTTAATGAACATTTCCTTGTTCCCAGGACTTTGATCTAACCCTATGCATATCATTTCATATCTATATAGACTGTATGTTTACTAAGTTCATTGACCCCCACTGTCTACTCATATATTGTGTTTAAAATGTATGTTGTACTCTGTAAATATAAATACAGTGTTTTTAGTTTAGTTTATTTGTTAACGCATGCCTGATGAAGGGGCCTTAGTGTCCTGAAGGATTGCACTTTCTATGTCATCAGTTAGCCATCAAAAGGTATCACCCTTATATCACTCTTGTGAGTTTTTTTGCAACACTGAATCCTATCTAATATAGTTTACTAACCCTATCCCTAACCTAACCCTAACCCAAAACTACATGTATTAAGTGTTAATAATATACTTTACTAACCCTAACTGTAACCCAAGCCTAACCTAACCCACAGCTACGTGTAATCTTATTAACACTGAGGCAGCATAATATTGGACACTTTTTTTTTAAAAGGTGACATTAAAAAATAAGCAAAATTTTAAATGCATCATTTTGATACATACATTTTAAAGGTGCAACAGTTCTTTTGATGCTCACCATTTACTACTTGTCATTGCAATATGATTCCCCTGGTTATGTTTCATTCCACTGCTAGAAGAGTCAGTTTTCTGCCCCCCCCTCCACACCAAACGACTGACAGGAGCAGTCTTCTACCATAGGAGCAGACTTAAAGGGATAGTAATACTTATAAATTACTAATCCCCATATTGTAGACATGCTAAAATGAAATGTATTGCCCCCAGTGTCATCTCTCAAACCTTTATGGTTTGAGAGGTAATAGCTCGCAAAGCTCCCCCCTCCTTCCACTTTTCCTGAAGTCAGCGTTGTAGCTGACTGCAGGGGAAGCCTGTCATACGACAGTCAGGCAGCTCTGCAGCTGAGCCGACATTGCGTTAATAAAAAATAATGGTTTGCATGCACACGTAGAAAACCATTTCAGTGAAAGATTTAATTTTTTACTAACGCAATCTTGGCTCTGCTGCAGAGCCGCCTGCACATAAGACCGGATATCCCTGCAGTCAGCTACAACGCTGACTTCAGGGAAGAGGGAACTTTGTGAGCTATTATCTCTCAAACCATAAGGGTTTGAGAGATGACACTGGGGGCAATACACTTCTTTTTAGCATGCCTACAATATGGGGATTTGTAAGTATTACTATCCCTTTAAAGGTATAGTAATACTTAATATGTAAAAAATATATATTGTATGCAGAGGCGTAACTAGAAGCCACCGAGCCCTGGTGCAAAAATTGCCATGGTCCCCCCCCATTGCCCCCAATCGCCACAATTGCCTCCACATTGCCCCCAAATTCCACAATTGCCTCCACATTGCCCCAATTGCCACGACTGCCTCCACATTGCCCCCAATCGCCACAATTGCCTCTACATTGCCTCTATTTACACCCCCCCATGTCCATCTCCTACCTCCCTGGTAGTCCAGTGGTGTGGCAGGAGAGGTCTGTGCCTCCTTCTACACAGACCTCAAAAGCTGGAGCTCCAGCGCTCTGCATTACTACTAGAGTACCGAAGAGGGAGCGCTCAGTTGCTAGAGGTCTGTGCCGAAAAAAGCCAAGACCTCAGCTGTTTGCTGCGGGCACCATGCAGGGGGGTCGCAGGGGGCAGCTGGGTCCCTGGAGTGGTGGGTGCCATCGCAGATGCAACCCCCTATTGTTTCGCCATTGAATGTACAGTTTATTCTCCTGAGTAAAACAAGGGTACTCCTACTGTTGAGAGGAGTGTTATTCAAAAGTTATTACAGCTCAAACTTGAATTTTTTTCAGTATCACAGTGCCCTAAAATTTACAGTGACACTTTTGCTACACCATCCTGTGAACAGCTCTGGCCAGTTGACCATAAATCTCCATAGGATGGTGTAGCAACAGCACCACTGTACAATTTCAGGCCACTATGATACCTACGATACCTATACCTATGATACCACCTAAAAAATTAAGTTTGAGCTGTAATATCTTTGGAATAAAACACCTTTCAGCAGTGGGAGTACCCTTGTTTTTTATTCAGGGGGATAAACCCTACAACATATTTTTTACATTTGAAGCATTACTATCCCTTTAATTAAACAATCCTTCTTTAAAGTTTATACTGTAAAAGATCTTAAAGGCATAATGGAAAAAAGAGAAAAATATCAGTGTATTTTTCCTGATAAAACACTTTCTAAATAAAATAAATATATATTGCATAACAAAGCTATAAAGCTATTTTTTGCTACAAAAATGTTTAATCTCAGCATATTTTGGCATTTCCCTTTAAGCTGAAGGGAGGAAAAACAGTTTATCACTGTGATGAGTAAACAATTTCTTACTGCTATCATTTAACCCATTGGTTGCTACAGATAGCTCCTTTTTAACCCTTTTGAGTGCCAGATGGCCACGCAACGCATTGCAAAGCAACGCGTTGCGTACCCCCTGTCATTCGAAGGATTAAAGGCAATTAAACACGTCCTCTGGCATTCGAATGGTTTATTGCATAAAACTTAACCCTTTGAGCTCCAGAGTGCTATCCAACACATTGATTTTGCAATGCATCGGATAACCCGCTGGTACTCAAAAGGTTAACCCTTGCATTGCGCATCCCTCTGGTCCTCAGATAGTTAATACTAATCCCTTGCCCTTCAAAAAGTGATTTTCACTCTCAGTACGGAAATCATGGTACCAGATCTTTGATCCATAAAACGGGGATTTCTCATCTACGTTTCCATAAACAGGCCAGGACTTTCAGTGTGAGTGTAACACTCTGGGGAGTACCAGCCTCCCCATAGCGTGCGTTCACTCTCCCATATCCCCAGTACACATACTTGCAGGGCGCGGGAGCGAGCAGAGGTGGGTGTGAGGGCGCGCACACGTGTGACAGCTCCAGGCTCCATGGGTGACAGCTTAATGCTGTAGCCACCAAGTTGATCTCCCTCTGTGCAGCCAGATCCATATAAAGAAAATTAATGACACTAAAATAACTTTAGTCTGCAACGCAACGGAGGGCAGAGGGAATATAATTTATGGAACAATAATGCAAAAAAAAAAGAAAGAAAATGGAAGAAAATGCTTAAGTTTAGAAAGACTGACATCTGACAGTGCTGCAGATACAGACAGACAGAGGTCACCTGAGCAGGTAAGTGCAAGAGTCCAGATGAATTGGCTGAGTGCATAGAAGTCCAGCATAGAAGTTAAAAATACGCTATTGTTTTACTTACATAACCCATTCACTGACAGAAGTGCGTTGCATTCTCAGTCACTTTTTAACACTTTGAGTGACAGTGAGGTAGCCAACAACTTAACGGGTTAAGGCAGCCGTGGGTAACACGTGGCCCTCCAGCTGTTATTAGACTAGAAACACCAACACTCATAGCCGGATAAGGATGATGTGAGTTGCAATTCAACAACAGCTGGAGAGCCACACGTTTCCCACCCTGCAGTGGAGGACTCTGCTGAATGCAGTACATTGCTGCCCCAAATGCAAGTGCTTGGATGATATGCATTTCAGTCAGACAGATGTACTATATAAAGTGGTGCAAACGAAGTGCACACAGGGAATAAATAAAAAAAAAAAAAAAACCCAAAAACTCCAGTTGATTTAAGTTGGCTTTTAACCCATTGAATGCTCCATTTAAATCAATGCAAATGTTAGTTCATCCCCTATGGGGAATTTGGTTTGCTCCAGAATTACACCACTTTTACTTTGTATTCCGTCCTCACTGCGTAATATCTGTAACATTTTTATGTGTATATATATTTATATTTATTTAATCCACCTCGTCATCAGCATCACATTATTAGATAACTAAATATAATGTGCAAATATAATAGCATGATTTTGGATATCTGTACTTGGACCACAAGTCACCATATGCTACTTTAAACCTTTAAGGACCAGAGTGGTATGGACCTCTCTGGTGCTTAAACGGTTAAATATATAACTACACTTACTGGGAAGCTGCTGGTTTTCCAGTAGATCCTAATTAACCCTTTGCGTGCCAGAGGGGTACGCAACGCATTGCAAAGCAATGCGTTGCGTACCCCTCTTGCATGCAGAGGGTTAAGAATTTCACTGCTGGAGTGGTAGTTCCTTGTGTAGCACTCAAAGGGTTAATGGACCTAGTGCACAGTTTGTGCAGGGAATTATCAGTATAGACTTAGTGGAAATGTTACTGTAGTTCTTACTACCTAAACACTTGTTTGACATCTCAGTAGAATAGGGCACTTTTTAATGGCAATCCATCATTTTGGTTAGAAATTTGAAGTCAGACTCTGAACTTTAACTTCCTATCCGGTTCTAATAAAAAAACATGCTAGTGATAGTTTTACTGCCTCATTTAACCCTTCAGGAGCCTTATACACAAACAGAAAGAGGTGGCATTCTGCAGTAAACCAACTGCACCAATAGATTTACACATGGCCTTTAACCACTTGAACCGTTGAAAACCTCTCTAGCATTCAAGAGGTTAAAAGCCCACTTAAATCATTTTGAATTTGGGGGATTGTGAGTTGTCCTTTATGTGCCACAGAATTGCTTCTCTTTTCAGCATAGAACCCAAAGTGTCAGTAGGGTGGCACGTGAAGGGTTAACAAAAAAAGAACTGGTTTTCTGGGTCTATAGTCACAATTATTTTAAGGGAGGAGTAGAAAATATCATTATGAGTCACAGTGTATGTATAAACTATTTTGCAGATGAATAAAATACACTTTTTATTCATTGATAGGATTAATAGTTTCCATTAGTTTTTGTGTTTTATTGTAGCTTATACAGTCTTAATAGTAGGTATCTGACTGAGACTTCATTCAAAGCAAACTAGCTTATGTATGTATATATATGTATAAAGCAATGTTCTCACATGTACACCACAGAGAATAACACTTTCCATTGACTTAAACTGGGTTTTTAACCATTTGAACGCTAAAGAAGTCTCCATGCATTGCTCTGCAACACATTGGAGATTTTGATAGCATTCTAGGGGATAAACTCCCTTTTTGAATGAGTGGGGCCAATATACCACATTGATTCCAGGCTTTGGAATTGGCGTTCTGTCCCTGCGCCTGCCTAATGTTAATTTACTAAGCTATGTACTTCTGAAATCCTCCCCTTAATGTGGCTTGCGTCAAGCAGATGACAAATGGGCAATCTGTGGGCATTTCCAGGATAGTCCTTGCTCAGACCAATGTACTAAGCTAGGCGTAGAGGTAATGGCATTTCCCTGCCCATGTTATGGGGATTGGCGTGCAGGACTTGCTGGCATTAAACTCACACACTGGTGGAGTCTGTCTGCTGGTATGCACTACAGTGATCTTTAGCTGTAGTGTATACCCACGTGTGCAAGCACTTACATTAGAGACTAACTCCAGTGTGGCTGTACTGGTGATTTTATACATTCACCCCAGAGGGAATTTTTATTTGGTTACTATTCTGTTGTTGGTTTGAGCTAAATTTGCTCCATTTTTTATTTTATACATATGCACCAAGGTGTTTTACAGTAATTGTGCTGGTGCTGACATAAAAGAAACATGCATAATACACAGAGGCTTATGTACTAAGTTGAAACGAGGTGGAGATAAACTGCAGTGTGGTAAAAAGATGATTTCTCCAGTGAGATAAACTCTTCAGTTCTTATGTTATTCTATGAAGCTCTCCAGCTCAAGAGACCTTAGTGGAAAAACTGCATAGAATAACATAGGAATTGGGGAGTTTATCACACTGGAGATGTTATCTTCTCTTGATCACACCTTAGTGCATCTTCCTTTAATTCTAGGGCAATCCAGTTACACCATAGGGGACAAACAAGAATACATATTGATTTAGATGGGGTTTTAACCCCCCGAATGCTAGAGGCCTGCAATGCATTGCTTTGCCTCTCTAGTATTTAAGGAGTTAAAATACTCATTTGAAACAAATGGACATTTTCCAAGTTTTCCTCATGCAATGCAGTTGGCGTTCCACAGAATTTCTCCAGTTGCACTACTTAGTAGATCAGTAAGTGAAGACTGCAGGGGGAAGTTCATGTAAAAAAAATTGCTGTTTCACACACAGAAAACTATGCAAGAGGAAGTGTATTTGCGGTACATCACTGACTCTTACTCAAAAAAAAAAGCTTCCTGTTTCTTTTTAAAGACTGACTCTGAATTTCAAATAAAGCTGAAGGGATAATGATGGTTCAATCAAAAGGTGTGCAGCTACTGACGTGGTTAGGTCTCAGCCTATCGGCTTTCACATCTTGGCACTGGCGCCACTTGCAAACTTGCTTGTAGAAGTATTACCCACATGGAACAAGATTTTTCAGAACTGCTTTTCTTAGAGGGTATGTACTAGAGTTAGAGTAGTTCTGAGGTAAATAGGGGACAAATAAACATTCCTCAGTTGCCCATTGATTTCATTTGGGCTTTTAACCCCTTCAGTGCTAGAAAAGTCACTAACACAGGCTCATGTAGTAAGCAAAAAGTGGTTCAATTCTGATACAAAGTGTCCCATAAAGAATAAATGATTAATAAATTGCCCATTCATTTAAAAGTTGACTTTAACCCCATGAATGCCACTCATCTGTTTTGGACACCTCTCTAGTCCTCCAGGGGTTAAAAGTCCCATTTAGTTCAATGGGGAAATTTTATTTGTTCTAGTGCAGTAGGTCTGCCCCAGAACTGCTACTTTTTATACAATCTTTTTACTGCTAGAGGTTTTTGACCAATCTGGAAGGAAATAGGTTAACTGTCATATTTGCTTCCCAAAGATACAAACTATACCAGGTAAATTTTGACTACTTTTTTTTTCCTTCTTCAGCAAAATGCTTTATTGATTATAATTTTCAATAAAGATTTTGAAAGGAACTTTATTTAAATTATTAAGCTCTTTTAAACTTGTTGGATGCTATAGACGCCTCTAGTATCCAAGGGTTAATTTTACTCTATGTAGAGGTTAAGGAGAGGATTTTCTTAAAGGGGCAGAAAAGAGCTGCATGTTGATAATATATGAGAACCATTCTTATGAATATGTCTCTTTTAACATAGCTCACAACATTTCTGATGCCCAAAGGTGGACACTGTATTGCCTTAGGCAGTTTTGCTGGGGAAGAGACAGGCTGACAGGGCTTTATCAAGAATTTTTAAATTGCTTTGTGACCTATGACCATGACAGCTCTTTATGTAACTGAATAAATAATTTAGACCATTATCAAAGACTAATTTATAAACATTTATACTGATGTTTTATTGTTTTGGGGACAATGTGATGCATTTATCTACGCATTTCATATTCTTATCTCCTTAAAATAGGGGAAAGAGGGACAGTGGGATATAGGTCTCAGAGTGGGACTGCCCATCCTAAGAGGGGCACTTGGGAGGTATGATTTTAATAAAATGTCACCCATAGAAAATGGGAAAAATGGGGGATTGGGCTGTGCAGACAGTTGTTGAACACCCAGTATTATGAGAAACAAGGAAGCAGACCCCTCCCAAGTCTAAACAATGTTTATAGAATAACATTCAATGAATAATAACACCAATAACCTTGAACAGTTTACTGGCAGTTCACTTAAGTCCTTGGAGAGATTGTGATTACTCCAAACGTATTATGTGGAATATTATTTTGAGACTGTGAAATGATCCTTCATGAAGGCCTCTGGCTTGGTACAGGACAACACACCTAATATTTAAAGGGATAGTAATACTTCATTTTAACTTTATTTTATTTTGTAGGTATTAAAAAAACATGAAGAATGATATAAGTCTTATCTCTCAAACCTTTATGGTTTATGAGATATTCACAAGCAAAGTTTCCCCCTCCCGCCCCTTTTACCTACTGTAAGTAATCTCTTCTCAGGTGTAGAATGCAGTCCATAGACTGGACAGATAACAGAAGGGGACACTCTTATTCCTATGAAAACAATGAAATCCCTGCCCCCCTTGACAAGCTTTTCATCTTTATCCCTTATCTTAATTGAAGATTGTCCCTCTCTGCAGTCTACCTGGGCACCTCCCTTCTGCTCTAGCTGAACAGTGTGACATCAGTAAAAGGGGCGGGAGGGGGACACTTTGTCATTGAATTACTCTGGAACTACAACTCTGACAGAATTGAAAGAACACTCTCCAAAGTCCAAATACTATGATGATTAATTAGAGCTGTTTTTATTATGAAACATTACTATCCCTTTAAAGCAGCAGTAAACGTTTTAAAAGATGATGATGATGATGAGTAAAGCAAGGGTACTTCCATAGCTGGGAGATTCTTCATTCAAAAGGTATTAATGCTTAAACTTGCCCTTTTACTTTATATTAAACTGTAATTTTCTAACGTGTTCACCAGGTGGTGATATTCCTATGGTTTACCATGGAGTGCTGCAGAGAGTGACTCAGTTTCTCTCATAGAGTGCATGACATGAGCATCGTCAAGTCCATCCATCCCTTCTCTCCCCCCTTCTTATACTGCCCATACCTTCCCCCAAAGAGAATACTCACACACCTTGGATGGGTGGAAAAGGCCACAGAATTTTATTATGAACATATAACAAAATATTAACAATTAACTTTTGTTAACAATTATAATACAAATAAATAACCATTCCCCCAAATACCTAGTGCTTGCTAGTACACTGTCATCCTGCCTATCCCCGTCTAACACATCCGTGCATCTTGAAATAAAACTTGACTGAGGGCCATGCCACCATCCACCCTAGCTATTTGAATGTGGCAAGTCGTTACCCAACAGCATTACACCACGTTCCTAAGACCACGCCTAAGACCATGATCCTGTCACATTAACACCAAGCCCATGCTTTGTTCCATCAAGCACTCTGCCAAGCTGTGACATAAAAACTGACCAACTGGCCACCTCCGGGCCCACCATACCAACCCTGGCACACCACCTCTGGGCCCACCATGCCAACCCTGGCACACCACCTCCAGCCCTACCCTTGCCTACCATGAGGCAAAGGCACCCAGACCTAAAAGGGGCAGGCGGTGAACTCCTTACCATGATCTGTTCACTTGAGAATGGCTGCGGGACCTCAATTCCCTTCAGCCAGTATACCTGAGAGTGCCAATTCCTGTTCTGACACGCTCCATCAGGCCCCCTCTGCTGGCTGCGCCTGCTATGGGAGTCCCTTTCTAAAATGAAAATACCTTTTTGACACCAGCTTCTGCTAACAGTCTTATTTGACCCTTTGAGTGCCGGAGGGGTATCCAATGCATTGCAAAACAATGCAATGGATACGCCTCTGGCACTCAAAGTGTTAAAAATTAAACCATCTACCATTAGTGGGATTAACCTTGTTTTACTCAGAAGGAAAGCCTTGTAACATATATTTTTTTCATTAAAAACATTAATGCTTCTTTAACCCCTTAGATGCTAGAGAGGATGCATTGAAATATGCTGAGACCTCTCTCTGTCATCCAAAGGTTTAAAAGATGAGATCAGCTCATTTATATTTTTCAGCATGGAATTCTAGAAGAAAGCTTGGGTGTTTTGATGCTGTTAAATGCCTTTTTGGAGTTCTCAGTTCACTGCATGTATGCAGCTAGTAGGCTTCTGATTGGACAAAGGTTCATGTACTAAGAGGAGCTGGTACAATGCTGGAGAAAATTAGCTTCACCATAGTCAATTAATAAACATTACCAAAGTTCCAGCTGATGAAAATGAGTATTTTAACTCCTTGAATGTTAGAGAGGCCTCCAACACAAGACCTTGCTAGCATTCTGGGAACCGAAGCCCTCATTTAAATCAATCAGAATTTTTATTTGACCTTCATGCATAGATGCAAACCTTCTGGTCCCTGGCCTCTGGATCAACACACAGGGTTGGGTGCCCAATATATGCAATTCATGTGATAATATGGGCAGGGCTTAACTGGGGTGGGCAGGGTTGGAGGGTTGAGAGGCATGGTTTGCACTGAAATGGACGGGGAAGTGGTCACACTTAAACAGGAGTCGGTGCAACAAGTGAGCATGTTTTTGGAGTTACCACTGAACAATTTGAGCCGGAGAATCAGCCTCTTTCCCTGGAGACTAGGAAATTCAATGTGAAATCTGGCTCTGGACCAATCTGTAGAATTCACAGTTATGCCCCTATAGTACAAGGTCTGTGATCCATTTGCTTAGAGTATTGTTGCATGGGTATCTATGTAGCCACAACCAAGTTGTTGGGTCTGTTTGCTTACAACTGTTTGGTGTCCATCCCCCAGAAACATGAGTTATGCTATGATGAGCATGTCTCATCTTTAACCCGTACCACTCTGTCATTCAAAGGGCTAAAGCAGGGTACTTATGAAAATGAATACTGCAAGGTTCATTTGGTACTAGGAAAGCCATGTTGACTCTTCTGATGGACTGACAAGAAAAACATGGGACCTGGGAGCAAAGCCTGCATTTACTGTGGTCTTTTGGTCCCCAGAGCGGCTTATGAGTAGCACAACCATGGTGGAGATGAACAAAAGTGTGATAAGAAGGTGATAACGTGGAAAAGACTTCTCCGGTGATATCACTTCTACAACTACTATGTCATTCTGTGGAGCTAATGCACTAAGATTTCTCAAACTTTGGAGATCTTAGTGCATAGGCTCCATAGAATAACATAAGAGGTGGAGAAGTGATATCACTGGAGAAGTCTTCTCCACTATCACCTTCCTATCGAGTCTTGGTGTATAACCCTCCCAGCAGATCTCTTTGCAGGACGCCTATAAAAAAATCACTCAGAACAGTTGGACTGGTTCCTGTGCAGTCCTGTAGAATGGACATTTTCTAAGCTTCTTGTATTAAAATGGAGATATGGTCAACTTACCTATGGGGCCGTAGTATTGAAAGAAACATGGTAGACTGTTCAATTACAATCTGCACTGTAATTTCCATTCTCTGAGGGACAGCAAGGGATGTCAGCTAATTATATGTTGCTGGCATCATCTGTGCAGAACATGTACCGCAGTGATGCCAGAGTTCAATTCTCAAGGGAGTGAGTACAGATAGGTTAGTCAATATGAATGAGCAACTGCTTATCTCAGCTGTTTTAATCAGAGATATCCTTAACCCTCTGAGTTCCAGAAAGGACACCTCTTCTCTAGTGATTGCTGTGTCTAATCCCAGCTATATTGCAATGCTGACAGTTGTAATGGTTTCTGTGCAGATTTTCTACACCCCAGGCATTAACCTGGTCAAAGATAAGCAAGTACATTTTTTTGCACATAGGAAGGGAAATAAATACTACCCACAATGCAATTTAAGAAACATAAACAGCTGGATCTAGTTGCAGTTGATCATTTTATCTCTGGTTTTATCCGTAAATGTGTGATAAAATAAGTGATACAATGTATAACCTGCAATGTAATTTAAGCCTAAGTAAATTTAAATCCAGCTTTTCCCCACACTCTTAGGATATTCCTTAATAACATTGTTGCTTATTCCCATAATCCTCTTTTCATGATCCCTTCAAGGGAAATTATATTTATAGAAATAAAGGGTTTTAGTTTGGTTAACCCTTTAATTGTTAGAGACATCTCCAATGCATATGCTTTGGAGACACCTTTAGCAGCCAAGGGGCTAACAGAAAGACTTGCTTAGGTATGTTTCCTTCATACAGGTATAGCTAGTTTTTTCCTTGGAATTCTGTTGTGGTAATAGCCATACCTGGCCCACTGAGGGGACTACTCTAGTGCTGATGGGGGATATAATTGCTGCGAATCAAGGCAAAAAAGGGGGCATGGTTTACCAGTGAATGGGGGCGGGGCTTTCTCATGGCATCATAAAAGAGGGAGAAACTGGATGGGGAAGGAGGAAAAGTGGGAGGAACTGGGTGGGAAAGAGCAGAAGTGGACAGAATTTAAAAGAAAACTCCCCACATCCGGAGAATCAGCCTCTGCCCCGGAGAACTGTTAATTCAATCTCAAAACCAGAGTCTCCAGAGCAAATCCAGAGAGTTCCCAGCTATGTCTATAGCTGGGCATGCAATTTCACAATCTGATCTCCTTCTTCTTATATCCTTATGTTGATTAAAAGTGAATCTTTTTTGTTGTTTTTTTTCTGACTGTTCATGCCAATTGTCTTTTGTGAGGAATTGTGAACTAAATGCAGATGTCAAACATAAATGTCTAAATACAGTCAACTGCAGATGTAATATATATAAAAAAAAGTATAACAGCAGTCTTAACTTATTCCAATCAATTAAATACTTTCTACAGCTATAAAATGACAATTCTTGGGGGGAAATTTACCAATCCAAGAGCAATTTGGAGTGTGTATGAAGACATAAAATCAATTGCTTTAGTGCATACCAGCTGACAGACCCCTCAGTTGTTAAGATTTAACCCCTTGGGGATCAGAGGGGTGTACAAAAGCATTTCTCCAAAAATTATTGTACACCCTTCTTGTCCTCAAGGGGTTAATGTAGGCAAGCCCTAAATGGACACGTCTCACTCCTGTTTCCTCTGCTCCTTGTTAATATATGGCAGGAAAGAAGGAGTGTGGGCCGTACTCCGTGAAACACTCATTCATTCCCACACTGCCCTCTGTTGGCACAGCAGTGTAAAGAGGACAATGTTTATTATAGACAGCGTAGTCAATAAGCTTTGAGCAGGTAAACCACACAAAAATCAGTTATAGCTCAGATTTTAACATGGAATTGTATTACTATGTCTACCTTTCTGTGTTACAAAATTGTTGCCTTTTCTACCATGGTAAATAAGGAACATGATGGTGGCACTATCATTTAACCATCTGAGTTCCAGAGGAGTGTTGACTAGTGATGAGCGAGCACCCCAATGCTCGGGTGTTCGGGGTGCTCTGACCGAGCACCCCCTGAGGCTCGAGTGCTCGGCCGAGCACCCGAGCCCCATTGAAGTCAATGGGAGGACTCGAGCATTACACCAGGCACCCCCTGCTCTGATGAGGGGAGGGTGCCTGGTCCATAGGAAAAGGGCAGAAAAAGATGGAAACACTACAGAAATGGTTCAGGGACAGCATAGGGAGGATGTCTGGATGCATCTTGGACTCCAACATCGCTGCTGGGAACGATCTTTCGCCCGTAGTACGCCATTTTTACAGACTGACCGTAAAACACACAAAAAGGAAAATAAAAACGACTTTAGGCGAAAAATTGTTACCAAACAATATTTGCTGTATATTTACTTGTATATCATCTGCAAATTCTCCCAAAAATTTCCTTGATTTTCAGAACTGAGGCCATGATTAAGAGGGAAACGTGCACAGAGGCAAATTCTCCCAAAAATTTCCTTGATTTTCAGAACTG
Source organism: Rhinophrynus dorsalis (assembly GCA_037306005.1). Taxonomy (NCBI): domain Eukaryota; kingdom Metazoa; phylum Chordata; class Amphibia; order Anura; family Rhinophrynidae; genus Rhinophrynus; species Rhinophrynus dorsalis. Next base: position 131,373,037 of record CM074720.1, on the reverse strand, counting down.
AGGCCATGATTAAGAGGGAAACGTGCACAGAGGCAAATTCTCCCAAAAATTTCCTTGATTTTATTGAACTGAGGCCATGATTAAGAGGGAAACGTGCGCTGAGCTGACCATCTAAAACATTATGGGTGAGGGTCTGCTGCAGAGCTGACCATCCTAAACATTATATGCGAAGGCCCGCTAGTGAGCTGACGCTATAAAACATTATATGAGAGGGCCCGCTAGAGAGCTGACCCAATAAAACATTATATGAGAAGGCCCGCTGGTGAGCTGACCTATATAAAAATTGGCAAACAGGGCCCGCTGGTGAGCTGACCCTATATAAAAATTATATCACAGGGCCCGCTGGTGAGCTGGCCCTATATAAAAATTATATCACAGGGCCCGCTGGTGAGCTGGCCCTATATAAAAATTATAGTACAGGGCATATGGAAGAGGAGGAGGAGGATGAGAAGATTAAGAGTCAACCATATACCCGTTTTTTGGGTGGAAGGGGTGAATGGGAATACAGAGTATTCCCATCATTGTAAATAACATATATAAAGTGAGTTTATGTTCCCCCGGGGCTTTCCTCCAGTGGAGTGGAGAAGTCAGGGGAAATCCAGGCCTTGTTCATTTTTATAAGTGTCAACCTATCAGCATTGTCGGTGGAAAGGCGGATACGCTTATCTGTTATGATGCCACCAGCAGCACTAAATACCCGCTCAGACAGAACGCTGGCGGCAGGGCAGGCCAGCACCTCCAAGGCGTAGAGTGCCAGTTCATACCACGTGTCCAGCTTGGACACCCAGTAGTTGTAAGGCACAGAGGGATCATTGAGGACGCTGACACGGTCTGCTACGTACTCCTTCACCATCTTCCAAAACTTTTCCCTCCTTGTGACACTAGGCTGCGCATCAGGGTGAGGGTGCTGGCGGGGTGTCATGAAGGTGTCCCACGCCTTGGAGAGTGTTGCCCTGCCTTTCTCGGAACTGCTGTGTGCTCCCCTTTTCTCCCCTTCTCGGTTGGCCAAGGTAGCACGTACTCTGCCGCCAGCGTTGTCAGATGGAAAATTTTGGAGCAATTTTTCGACAAGAACCTTCTGGTATTGCACCATTTTGCTTGTCCTCTCCACCGGAGGAATGAGAGATGAGAAATTCTCTTTGTAGCGGGGGTCCAGAAGGGTGAACACCCAGTAATCCGTGTTGTTTAAAATGCGTATAACGCGTGGGTCACGGGAAAGGCAGCCTAACATAAAGTCAGCCATGTGTGCCAGAGTACCAACAGTCAAGATTTCGCTGTCCTCACCAGGAGGATGACTCTCAATCTCCTCATCCTCTTCCTCCTCTTCTGCCCACCCACGCTGAAGAGATGGAACTAAAGTTCCATGGCTACCCTCTGTAGCGGAGGCAACCGTGTCTTCCTCCTCCTCCTCCTCCTCCTCCTCCGCCTCCTCCAATTGTCGCTGAGAAGACGAAGTGAGGGTGCTCTGGCTATCACCTTGTGTAAGCTCTTCCTCCCCCATTTCCACCTCTTCCACATGCAAAGCGTCGGTTTTAATTGTGAGCAGCGAGCGTTTCAGTAGACACAGAAGTGGGATGGTTACACTGATAATAGCGTTATCGCCGCTCACCATCTGTGTCGATTCCTCAAAATTGCGTAAAACCTCGCAGAGGTCTGACATCCATTCCCACTCCTCACTTCTGATTACAGGAAGTTGAACGGAGAGGCGACGACCGTGTAACAGCTGGTACTCCACTACTGCCCTCTGCTGCTCACAAAGCCGGGCCAACATGTGGAAGGTGGAGTTCCAGCGCGTGCTCACGTCACACAGCAGCCGGTGAGCTGGCAATTGTAAGCGCTGCTGCAGCTTCAACAGGCCGGCCGAAGCTGTAGATGACTTACGGAAATGTGCACACACGCGGCGCACCTTGGTCAAGAGATCATGCACATTGGGGTAGGTTTTTAGAAATCGTTGCACCACTAAATTAAATACATGCGCTAGGCATGGTACGTGTGTGAGCTTGCCGAGCTCCAAAGCCGCCACCAAGTTACGCCCATTATCACACACAACCATGCCTGGTTGCAGGTTGAGTGGCGAGAGCCACTGCTCGGTCTGGTGACTAATCCCCTGCAACAGCTCTGAGGCCGTGTGCTGTTTGTCCCCAAGGCAGATCAGCTTCAGCACGGCCTGTTGACGCTTCCCCACTGCAGTGCTACACTGCTTCCAGCTACTGGCTGATGGGGGAGTGGCGCTGCGTGTAGAGAATTCGGAGGTGGAAACGGAGGAGGAGGAGCCAATAACGTAGGTGCTGGTGGAAACCCTGATGGAGGTAGGGCCCGCAATCCTCGGCGTGGGTAGCACCCGTGCCATCCCAGGGTCCGAGTCGCTCCCAGCCTCCACGACATTCACCCAGTGTGCCGTCAGGGAAATGTAGCATCCCTGGCCACAAGCACTTGTCCATGTGTCAGTCGTTAAGTGGACCTTCCCAGTAACTGCGTTGGTCAGGGCACGGGTGATGTTACGGGACACATGGTGGTGTAATGCGGGGATGGCACACCGGGAAAAGTAGTGGCGGCTGGGGACCGCGTACCGAGGGACAGCTGCTGCCATCAGGCTGCGGAAGGACTCAGTGTCCACAAGCCTAAATGGCAGCATTTCGATGGCCAGTAATTTGGAAAGGTGTGAGGTTAGTGCTATGGCCTGTGGGTGGGTGGCTGGGTACTTTCTCTTGCGCTCAAATGCCTGGGGTAACGACATTTGGACGCTGTGCTGGGACAGGGAAGTGGATGTGGTCGCTGATGGTGCTTCAGATGGTACAGGTGCAGGGCGGGAGGTATGCGGGCCTGCGCCTTCGACAGGCGATTGGCCGGCACCGAAAACAGGGGAAGAGGAGGCAGTGGTGTGGCCTGCAGACACAGATGGGCGATCCAGGCGTTCCTCCCACTTACTACGGTGCTTGGATGCCATGTGTCGGATCATGCTGGTGGTGGTGAGGTTTCTAGTGTTCATGCCTCGGCTCATTCTGGTGTGGCACAGGTTGCAAACTACAATTCTTTTGTCGTCCGCACTTTCCTTAAAAAAACGCCATACCGCGGAACACCTACCCCTTGGCAAGGTAGATTTACGCAAGGGGGTGCTCCGTGGAACATTTGCGGGCCGGTTTGGTGCGGTCCGCCTTCTTTCTGTAGCCACACCACTGCCTCTTCCAGCCTGTTGCGGTGCTGCAGATGGCTCACCCTCAGGACTGCTGACATCGCTCGGCTCTACACCTTCCCAGGTGGGGTCAGTCACCTCATCGTCCACCAAGTCCTCCTCCACTTCCTCACTCTGATCATCCTCCTCAAGTCTTGATCCCACCACATACTCAGTCATTGACAACTGTATAACATTCTCCTCAACAAGGTCTTGAGACGGAAATAGTGGTTGATTTAATGGCAACTGTGTCTCATCATCATCATCATCATCCACTACTTCCTTTGACCTTAAATGCCGTTCACATCTGTCATCTTCTTGTGATTGGGTAGCCTCTAGAGGTTGTGAATCAGGGCACAAGATGTCATGTTCCTCTGCAAGCGTGCTTGGAGAGAGGGTCAAATGAAGGATTGGTGATGAGACGAGCTCCTCACTATATCCCAGTGTGGGATCACTTCTTTGACCAGACCGTGTATGGTGGGAGGAAGGATGATCAGAGTGAGGATTATTTTGACCAGACTCTTGGCTACTGAGAGTGGACTTGGTGGAAGACAGGGTGGTGCTTAACCGACTGGAAGCAGTATCAGCTGTCATCCAACCGACCACCTGTTCGCAGTGGTCGGACCTCGAGAGTGATGTCCTGCGACGCCCTGTAAAATTAGACATGAAGCTAGGTATGGTGGATGTCTTTCTTTCTTGTGCTCTGGCACCAGGCACAGTTTCTCCGCGTCCTGACCCGCGCCCTGAACTTTCAGGATCACGTCCACTTCCCCGTCCCTTTTTACCCGCCTTCTTCATCTTACACAGAATATGTGACTTTAATATTTGAGTTTGAAAACTTAACAGTATTTCTTACTATTCTGCAACTGTTCAGAGTACACAGAATAGGCTGCTAAACGGCGGTGATACACACTGAATGGAATATGTGACTTTGATATTTGAGTTTGAAAACTTAACACTATTTCTTACTATTCTGCAACTCTGCAGAGTACACAGAATAGGCTGCTAAACGGCGGTGATACACACTGAATGGAATATGTGACTTTAATATTTGAGTTTGAAAACTTAACAGTATTTCTTATTATTCTGCAACTGTGCAGAGTACACAGAATAGGCTGCTAAACGGCGGTGAAACACACTGAATGGAATATGTGACTTTAATATTTGAGTTTGAAAACTTAACAGTATTTCTTACTATTCTGCAACTGTTCAGAGTACACAGAATAGGCTGCTAAACGGCGGTGATACACACTGAATGGAATATGTGACTTTGATATTTGAGTTTGAAAACTTAACACTATTTCTTACTATTCTGCAACTGTTCAGAGTACACAGAATAGGCTGCTAAACGGCGGTGATACACACTGAATGGAATATGTGACTTTGATATTTGAGTTTGAAAACTTAACACTATTTCTTACTATTCTGCAACTCTGCAGAGTACACAGAATAGGCTGCTAAACGGCGGTGATACACACTGAATGGAATATGTGACTTTAATATTTGAGTTTGAAAACTTAACAGTATTTCTTATTATTCTGCAACTGTGCAGAGTACACAGAATAGGCTGCTAAACGGCGGTGAAACACACTGAATGGAATATGTGACTTTAATATTTGAGTTTGAAAACTTAACAGTATTTCTTACTATTCTGCAACTCTGCAGAGTACACAGAATAGGCTGCTAAACGGCGGTGATACACACTGAATGGAATATGTGACTTTAATATTTGAGTTTGAAAACTTAACAGTATTTCTTACTATTCTGCAACTCTGCAGAGTACACAGAATAGGCTGCTAAACGGCGGTGATACACACTGAATGGAATATGTGACTTTGATATTTGAGTTTGAAAACTTAACACTATTTCTTACTATTCTGCAACTCTGCAGAGTACACAGAATAGGCTGCTAAACGGCGGTGATACACACTGAATGGAATATGTGACTTTAATATTTGAGTTTGAAAACTTAACAGTATTTCTTATTATTCTGCAACTGTGCAGAGTACACAGAATAGGCTGCTAAATGGCGGTGAAACACACTGAATGGAATATGTGACTTTAATATTTGAGTTTGAAAACTTAACAGTATTTCTTACTATTCTGCAACTGTGCAGAGTACACAGAATAGGCTGCTAAACGGCGGTGAAACACACTGAATGGAATATGTGACTTTAATATTTGAGTTTGAAAACTTAACAGTATTTCTTACTATTCTGCAACTGTGCAGAGTACACAGAATAGGCTGCTAAACGGCGGTGAAACACACTGAATGGAATATGTGACTTTAATATTTGAGTTTGAAAACTTAACAGTATTTCTTACTATTCTGCAACTGTGCAGAGTACACAGAATAGGCTGCTAAACGGCGGTGATACACACTGAATGGAATATGTGACTTTGATATTTGAGTTTGAAAACTTAACACTATTTCTTACTATTCTGCAACTCTGCAGAGTACACAGAATGTGCTGCTAAACTGCGGCGAAGCACACTGAATGGAATATGTGACTTTAATATTTGAGTTTGAAAACTTAACAGTATTTCTTCCTATTCTGCAACTCTGCACAGTACACAGAATGTGCTGCTAAACTGCGGTGAAACACACTGAATGGAATATGTGACTTTAATATTTGAGTTTGAAAACTTAACAGTATTTCTTCCTATTCTGCAACTCTGCACAGTACACAGAATGTGCTGCTAAACTGCGGCGAAGCACACTGAATGGAATATGTGACTTTGATATTTTAGTTTGAAGACTTAACAGTATTTCTTCCTATTCTGCAACTCTGCACAGTACACAGAATGTGCTGCTAAACTGCGGTGACGCACACTGAATGGAATATGTGACTTTGATATTTTAGTTTGAAGACTTAACAGAATGTGCTGTAATCTGCAACTTTGCACACTAAACAGAATGTGCTCTAATCTGCAACTTTGCACACTAAACAGAATGTGCTCTAATCTGCAACTGTGCACACTAAACAGAATGTGCTCTAATCTGCAACTTTTCACACTAAACAGAATATTTTTTTTTTTTTTTTTTTTGTTTTTTTCCCCCCACACAAAATAACCTGCTGCCCCCACACACAGTAGTCCTAAAAAGGACTTTTGGTTCTTTTTTTTCACAATTTTTTTTTTTTCCTCCCTACACTGCCTTTCCCTTCCTATCCTCAGCTCTCCCTGGCTCAGACTGAGCCGAACTCGATGGTCAGGTGCTATACAGCACCCGACCACGGGTTCTGGCCAGCCAATCAGTGTAATGCCAGCAGCCAACATGGCTGCTGGCATTACACCGATGTCAGAGCCTCCCTGCACGTTTATTGGCTGCGCAGCAGCCGCAAAACGTGCGGGGAGGAGACCCGAACATGGCGGGCGAGCACATGCGGTACTCGTACGAGTACCGCCATGTGCCGAGCAGAGCGATGCTCGAGCCGATCCGAGCATCGGCCGAGCATGCTCGCTCAACACTAGTGTTGACCACACTACTGCACAATGTATTTTATACCCTTCTGCTCTAAAAGTGTTAATCCTGAACCATAGCCTCAGTATTGGTCATGAGCACATCCCACAGCATCTCATGTGCTTTGTATTCCTTATGTTCATGTCCAGTGTTTTTAAGGCCTATTCTGTTTGGCAGGAGCATATTGCTTTATGCCAGTGATTCACCATGTCTGTTTTTTTTATCTAACAGATAATCTCTGAGGTAAATATTGACCTGGCCTTTGTTTGCTTTCAAAGTAATGTTTTATATATTTTAATGAAGGAACTTCCCACATCACAGAGCTGTAAACATATGTTTCCTTATAACTTCAATATTCCTATCCTGTGAGCATGATTCATCTCAGCCTAAACATGTAACCTACTGTATATGCTATGTACTGCATATTACTGAAATGTAACCCATTGAGTGCCAGATACCTCCTCTGGAGCGCAAACGGATAAACATACTAGTATAGCAAAATATGTCAGTCTTCGGCTCTGTTCACATGGTGACAGATGACTTTACAATAGAGTTATTAATGCCGCACCACATGCACACTTATGAGACACATTGTGTCAGAATCAAATGGTACTGGTCACCTCATATTACACATGTTAAAGCAGCATGCTGACATAGATGCCCTTGCATATTGGGCACATCCAGTTTTCAGCATGCCAGATCTGCATTGAAAATAGGCACTAGAAGTTGCAGTGCTGCTTGCAACCTCCAGTGACTTGCTGACCCATGGAGATATCAGCAAATAATATATGGCTGAAGTCCACCATACCTGGTATCCTTCAAGCTCAAGGAGATGGGCGTGACCAAATTATGTGATTTGCTTCATAATGTAGGCAGGGCTTCATCAAAGTGGGCAGGGCTGGGAGGTGGAAAACTAGAGTTTTCCTCGAAATGGGCAGGACTGTGGCTGGGAGTCAGTGGAGTTATTAGAGAACTCAGCAAACTGAAGAATCGCCCTTTGTCCTCAGACAACCAGTATTTATGTCTGAAAACTGGAATCTTTGGGACAGTTCCGTAGAGTTCCCAATTATTATGTTCACATGGACCAGCTTTGTGATAAGTCTCTGCCACACCTCGGTGTGAGAGGTGTGCCAGTGAAACTTGGGTCATTAGAAGTAAATAAGTAAACATGGGTGGCTTGGCACACACTAAAATGGTGAGCAGCCAAGCCGTCCCATGTAATCATAGCCATAGTCTTAAAATTTCTAGACCAGAGGTAGGCAGCCTTTGGCTTGTCAGCTTTTGGGGGCTACAGCTCCAATTATCAACAAGCAGCATCTTGTCTACACTATCAGACTATCATTGGTTTTGATTTGCACATTTGTGGTTTTCTGATTATTAAATGTAATATCAGCTAAACAAGCTATGTCATTATCAGCAGAAATTGAGCTTGCTTACTGCTGCAGTATCCAGCACTAGATGACCACAACTTCAGGGATATTAACCCTCTGAGCATACTCCTGTGCATATCCCTCTGATGCTCAAAGTGTTAAATAAACAATAACACCTCATATTAATAAACCTCAACTTACCTTAATGTGGGCAGATAAATAAGCACGGACACTAAGAATCTATTGTGAATGTATTGGCCCTTGAGATTGAATCATTAATTAGTACCAGTTATTGGGCCCAGAAAGACATATATGATTCTTACTGCAGGACTCTAAAATTCCAAACTCCTCCCACTGAAATAATCTTTGGAAGCCTTAACTTTGAGGAGTTTGCAGTCTCTGAGTCCTGCAACAAAAGATCAGGGCTCACTCCTTGGACATGACATCCAGAGGTAATTAAAGTTTAAGTTTGGAGAATCAGGACTGATTCATAGTGCCATACCAGGGAACTTGCTCATCTTGAGCTCCCAGACAGGGGTCATATGCTGCTGACAAGAGGAAGTCAATAATGCGATATACGTCATAAAGGATGGAAGCTTACATGGATGGGCGGGGCTTATAAAGTAGGCAGGAAGTGGTCAGAACAGGGTGGGATGGAGGAGAAGTGGGTGGTAGCGGGAGGGAATAATCAGCCTCTGTCCCCGGAAACCGATAATTCAGTCTGAAAACCAAAGTTTCCTGGGCAAGTCTGGAGAGTTCCCAGGTATGCATAGTGGCCATTAGGCTAAGTGGGGTATTATTGTTGTAGGGAATTCCATTTATACCATAATAGAGGTGTTAAGGGACACAAGGGACACAATCAGGACAGGGATTCAGGATATTTTTGATTAAGTAAAAGTGTGTTGTTAGCCATTGATGTTGATTTAATAAGAAGGAATGGAACAATGTACGACAGGGGACAATAGCTGGTATATCCTGGTTATGCTTCAGTTCTTCACAGTATACCAGCCACATTGTGTTTAAACCACCTAGGCTCAAAGCTGGACAGTCTTACATTTTAACCTGTTTGCAGCCGTTTCAGACAGGTTTGGATGTCTCTGGCTTATCTACTGTTCAGAGGCGTAACTAGAAGCCTCCGGGCCCTGGTGCAAGAAGTGCCATGGGCCCCCCACCACCACCACATTGGCCCCCCTAAACCACACTAACCCCCTCTACAGTGCCCCTCAATCTTCAAAATGCCCCCCATCTCTTACCTCCCTGGAGCTCCCGCTCTATCCTCTTAGTAATGCAGAGCGCTGGGAGATGATGTCATCTGCATTACTAGAGCACCGGAGGGAGATTGCAGGCGCCAGGCGGAGGGGTCACAGGGGGCGGCCAGGCCCCTGGAGTGATGGGCCCGGTCGCAGGTGCAACCCCTATAGTTACGCCACTGCTACTGTTTACTATAATAAATCTGTGTCTCTAAAGTAGATGGCACTTGTATCCTGCTGGTTCACTTTACAATTGTTATTTTATTATTATTTTTTAGAGCTGTGCTAACATAAACCTGTATTGCTTATGTATGGGTCAGAGCACAGAACTGGAGGAGAGTTCAAGGGATAGTAACACTTAAAAGCAATAATCAAATGGGAAAAAGGGCATTATCATGGCTATACAAGTTTACCTAATTGCCAACCTGATATATCGCTAAGTTTTAATCTGTATTTTTTATATAATTTTTTATAAATGCATACTGCTTTGGAAATTTACATTATTCAAAATCTGCCGTGCACTTACTTCAGGACAGACTGCGTTTACACCTCTGCACTGCAGTTTGTCCATCTTCTTCTGTTCCTCCTCAACTATTGTCGCTTTTCAACCAGCTCTCATGGAGAAATCCTCCGTCACTGTAGGAGGTTGGAACGTGACAATAGTTGAGGAGGAACAGAAGAAGATTGACAGGCTGCGGTACAGAGCTGTAACTGGAAGTAAGTGCATGGCAGATTTTTAATAATGTAAATGTCCAAAAGAGTATGCATTTTAAAAAACCAAACCACCAATTAAAGCTCAGAGATATATCAGGATGGCAATTAGGTAAACTTGTATAGGGGTGATAATTCCTTTTAAAACAGAACTATCATCTTCATAATATTGTCCTCCCAATACATTACTAATATAGCGATAGGCAAAGGCATACTTGTATTATTCTGAATAAGACCGCGTTACTGAAGTAATCCATCTTCTTTTGCAGCCACCGGCAGACAACAGCGCAGACATCTTAGAGGGAAGTTGCCTCTGAGTCTGCTGTGTCTGTCCTGTACGCTGTCCAGACTGGCGGTGACGTTCGTTGGTTACCTTAAGGTAACGGAAGTTGCTGTCTGTGCAGGCGCACAGAGCGTCTCTTGTATGCTCTGTGCTCTGGATGCCTGCAGAAGAAGATGGTTATCTTCAAGAAAACTGACCTATTCAACATAATACAAGTATGCCTTTGCCTATTGCTATATTAATAATGTATTGGGGAACAATATTATGAAGATGATCGTTCCGCTTTAAGTAACTTGCATGGGTGGCTTATTTGAGCAAATTATGACAAATAAGACTGGTTAAAGCTGGAAAAAAAAAGGTATAGAAAGTAATCCAGATTAAAGATTTTCAGATATGGTTTAAGATTTCTTATATGTGGTAACATTTTCCCTTTAACTGCTTCCCTTATTATTTAACGTGTATTATCTTGATGACTGTGCAGGGAGAGTGCATTGAGAAACATTGACTAACCTAACAAAGTTTCTGTTTGACATCCCCTTTCTCTGTCTGGGACACATGTAAAAAAATCTGTGAACAATTCATGATACTTGTGAACCATTGCTGGGAAAATTGTCCTGTGTAGAAGGCTTGACTGGGTTGTTGTAACAGATCCAGTCTTCTACAGGGATCCAATCCAATTGTTTCTAATTCAACCTGAAATTTGCAGGATTGCAATGGGTAAGTAAATGGGGTTCTCTGTTATCAGTGCCTCACAAGTGAAATTACTCAGACTGTTAGATATAACCTGGCTTCCCTTCTTACTCCTGGTAATTGAGTGCATTGGTTCCCAGCAATAATATTATATAAACTGACCTAAATATGAACTCCATGACTAGCTGTTATGGGGTTCAAATTTAAAGGGACAGGGGGTAGACTGTTGTTGACAGTCTGCATGCCTTATAAAAAAATAAAGTGTTAACATTATTAGATAAATACATACATGTTAAAAAAAATAAGCAACTTATAAAAAAATAAAGTTTTTGACTATTTAACCTGCCAGTACTTCCTGGTTGAAAGTGGCATTTTGGAGGGAGAGTGGAGTGTTAGTATCTGGCACCCTAGAATGTGCCCGATAGGAGTGTCTAATCTGCATAAAATGAAAAATAAAGCTAAATATCTTATAAATATAGGGAGTTTGAAAGCTCTTTCAAAGTCACGCAAGTCATTATACAGAGTTGGTTCCATTTTAAGGGATCGAGCGGGTAGCTAACATGAAAATAAAACATAAAAAAAAGTAGTTTTTTACTACTTAGATATTGCCACTCCAACCATTGGGGGGTGGTAGAATTATGCATTTACAGCACTAATTTTAAAGTTCCATCCCTGGTTATCTTTGCCCACCTCTTACAAAAACAGAAACTGCCAGTGGCAGCCTTTTTCCTATTGGCCGTGAAGATAAGCCTGACATCAAGCTTATGATAGTACAATAGTACTTGGAGAAACAAGCATTAATGCCCATGCAGTCTTTAACCTTAACAATGGCCTCATTCTAGAATTAAAGAATAGTGGTGGGAAAATAATACTTCCTGGCTAACAAATCCAGCAGTCTGCCCACCCTACCTCAATGCTCAGATGTCATAGTCCTGTTTGGTATAGTGTAAGATCAGATTTCCCTATTTAAAGAAAGTGCCAAGGACCTTTGCGCCTTGGTCCATTTAGTCCTGGTAGCAGAAGTTCAGTTTAACAGGAACTCAACTTCATTTCAGGATCCATCAGACTCCAGAGAGCATCTTTGACTACTACTGTCCTTATTAAGTCCTATTGTTTTACCTATCAAATAACCTCTATCAACTACCTTAGCAGCATCCCAGACCAAGGTCAAGGAGGAGACACCCTGCTGTCCAAAATAGCATGACATGTAAATAGAGAGAGTCCTGACTATGTCTGGATTGAAAAGGTAGAAGAAGTCACCAAGATTCATGAGTCTGTGGGAAACAAAGATAATCGCTAACAGCAGGGTGTGACTGTAGAGAGCCATGGTCAAATAAGGGCATTGTTGAACCAATGTGATTAATTCCAGAGATAAAAGGTCATATCCAGTCTTAAAGGGATAATAATATTTCACAAAAACAGTATCTCCAATTAATCTTCATAGTATTTGAGCCATAGAGAGTGTTATTTCAATACTGTCTGAGTTGTAGAATAATTGAATGATAAAGTTCCCCCCTCCCACCCCTTTTACCTAGTGTAAGCCACCTCCCCTCAGATGTGGAATCTGGTCCACAGACCAGACAGCTCACAGTAAGGGGTAATCTTCTTACTGTGAGAACAATGAAAGTCCTGCCCCCTTGACAGGTTTTTCAGATTGTCCCTCTCTGAGATCCACCTGTACAGTCTTGCTGCTCAGAGGTGAGCAGTGTTACCGCCAATTGAACTGCGCTGCAGAATTAGTTGGCGCTGTATAAATAAAGAATAATAATAATCAGTAAAAGGGCTGGGAGGGGGATACTTTATCATTCAATTACTCTTGAACTACAAATCTGACAGTACTGAAATAACACTCTCCATGGCCCAAATACTATGAAAGTTAATTGGAGCTGCTTTTATTATGAAACATTACTATCCCTTCAACAGTTTATTGTGCATTTATGAGTAACAACAAAAAAATATATTTGTGGGATGTAAATTATGCCAAACCTCCCTTATATTGGGAGTGGCCATGATATCCCCTAAAGTCTGCCTCAAGAGGTTGTGGAGAAGGCATGAAATGTATCTATTTTATCAAACAAACTATGTTGAAATCACCCAGTCACACTATAGGTATATTAGTGTGGATTCCAGCAAAAACACAGCATTCCCTAAGAACCTGAGTATCAGAAGGGGTAGGATGTACACATTTAAAAGATTGTGTTCCCTGATGTAATCTGTAATGCAGAAATACATTATCTGTTTATCTTAGGGTGACCACATTTCCATTCTGCCATTCCGGGACATGTGGTCACCCTAGTCCCGCGGCTGAGGCTCCCGCCAGCGCTGACCATCTTTCTAAGTCTGACACAGAGTAAGGGTTCCCAGTGGGAACTCTTACTCTGTGTCCACCTCAGAAAGATGGTCAGCGCCGGCGGGAGCCTCAGCCGCGGGTCTCGCTTGCAGAACCAGCATATCTGCTCCATCCCAGCTGTCTCCAACGCACCAGTCCAGCCAGCCAATGAAATGCATTTGCTATATGGTCTTCATTGGCTGGCTGGACTGGTGCTTGTTGCTCCATTCCGGGACTCTTTGTTGTCCTGGTGGGGGGTGACCCGAAACGTGGGACACAGACCCCCAATAAGGGACAGTCCCAGGCATTCAATACTCAATATATCATCAAAACATAAAGGTTAATTTCTCAGATATTACTTAAATTACAGGAAAATGGCTAATACAATACATAGACAATGCTTAATTACCTGTAAAACAAACCAAGCATCTTAACCCTAATGAGTTGCACGCTCCTATAGCATGCAAAGAGTTAAACCTCTCTGTGCTGACAGATATCTTTTTTAACTTCCATATTGCATGATGAAACCTAGTTTTGCAGAGTGGGAAAGGGTGGAACCTTGAGTTTTTTCACCCGCTGCAAAGTTTTATGAATCAATAGCAATTTCAAACACTTCAGCTTTCACTACTGACCACAGAAACTACACTGGGACTGACACGGAGGAGGTAGCTGTGTGCATTATACCACTTCTTCTACACCAAATAATGCAAAAGTCTAATTCATAAAAACATACATAGACATGAAAAGATCCATATTTTAAACTTTTCAATGCTAGAGGTGTCCACAAATGTACTGCAAAGCAAGAATTCTACCATCAAAGGGTAAAATTACATAGGAATGTATTGCCTATGCCCTAAGATATTAACATTTTGAGTGCCAGAGGGGTACGGAATGCATTGCTTTGCAATGCATTCCGTACCCCTCTGGCACTCAGAGGGTTAACGTAAAGGGAGCCTATTCTGCAGCAAACTAACTGAACATTAGAGATCAAGTAAAACTTCACATTGATTTAAATAGGGGTTTTAACCCCTTTAATGCTAGAGATGCATTGGTGACCTCGCTAGCATTCAAGGGATTAAAAATCAAGGGGTGTTATCTGAATATCTATTTCTCCCCTTTGGCATAGTTGAGTCGCCCCAGAATCATGAGGCCCATGGACGTTTGTTTTTTTCTATAAACTCTGAAACAGAACAACAAATATAATTTAACCCTTTAATGCGTTGCACACCCCTCTTAAAGGGTTAAACAATCTATAGGTCATATCCTTATTTTATTTTTTATTGTCTTTACTTATTGGTGCCTGGACTTTTATCATTAGCTAGACTGATTCAATATAGTAATTTGCCATAGCAGTAATTTTCGTTGGTAATTTGCCCTACAGAAAAGCCTTAGTTTTATATTGTGTGGTTGTACCTCTGCCCTAAGGCTGTATGGGTTATCCCTCCTATTTCCAGTAAGTGCAACGGTGTGTTCATTTTGTAATACACAGGAAGTGGTTGCCCATAAAACCCATATTGATCATTTGTATCACTGCAGTAATACAGCTCATGTAAATCAAGAGGAATCAAACCCCACCTTTCTTTGAACTACACTTTGGCTTGCTTCCTCTTTAGAAAGAGTTTAGCTGGAGAAGTTAGTAGTCGGAATGGTTATGACTGTTGTACTAAAGAGGAAATGTCGCTATGTAACATTTTTATGATTTTGAAAGGACTTTCAAAATCACATACATTTATGTTAGCCATGTTTTAGTTCAACCATTCAACCAATATTTTTTATATATTTACATATAGTTACACAATAGCACAGTTCATCAAGTTCAGGCTTTGCCCCAGTATATCCCTGAAAATGAGAACTACCTAATCCTTCCCAATGCCAAGATGGGTGTTACTCTATTTACCGTGTTTCCATTTTAATCTGCTGATACATAGTATAATCATGCATGTCTCCTTCAGCTAGAAGTGTATCTAATCTTCTCTTAAATATATCCATTGTATCTGTCATTACCTTACTGTAAATTACCCATTCCCCTGCTGAAATTGAAATCTCCTTTCCTTTAATCTTAAGGGGTGGCTGCATTCTATAAAAGAAGTCTATAAAGCTCAGAATATGTAGCTTCCAGTTGCAATCATGTAGTAATTGCCCAGAGCCATTGGTACTAGGGATGGGCGAAAAGTCCTGTTCTGTTTTGCGGGAAATGTTGTAACAAACATGTGCTTTTCCCTTGAGAAGTTTCGCCTGTAAAAAAAACTCATACTATATACTATATGCACACTCAATGCAGTGTGGAGTGTTTTTTGGAGAAAAGGAGAGTGGCAGGAGATAAAGAAAGAGAGAGAGAAAAATAAATTCATTTAAAACAATTATTAAAATAAAATAAAGTGGTTTCTGGTTCATAGTGCTGGATGACACTATGATCACCACCTCTGATTAAAAAGGGAAGCTGGATGGACCCCGAAGTTAGTTACACAGAGGTGGGGGAATTCATTAGCAGGGGCACCACCAGTGCTAATGGGACTGGGAGCTCACATTCCCCTGACCCAGTGATGCCCTGTCCCCAACATAGTCCTTTGGGATCTGGGGGAAATTTTGAAGAAGGCAGAACTGGGTAGCTGTGTGAGCAGAACAAGTCACCTGCCCATGCCTACTGCTACCAGGGGGCCTTCTTCTTCTGAGAAGGAGGAGATGTGTGACAGTAGGGGACCATCAGCCACATTGCCGTGCTCAAGCAGGATGGTGGTTGGTAGAGGTGCTGTGACTAACTGTATGCACCATAATGCTTCTGCTGAGGTGGAAGGGGTAGTCAGCAAGACCAGCAGTCAAGAGAGCCCAAATACTGTACTACTGACTCTGTGATTCCCATTCCCCTGGCATTGTCACTCTGGGGAATTATTATGAAGAAAGCAGAACTGGCTAGCAGTATATTCAGCAGCACACACGTCAGCTGCGTGGGATTCTGCTGCTGCTGCCAGTATGCCTTCTGTGCTTCAGGAGGCATCTCAGTGAGAAGGTGTTTAGGTGTGAGCCTGCTTTCCCCCTGCTGACATGCTTTTTACACAGACAACAGATAGCAACATTTTTAAATTTTGGATAGTGAGTGAAGTATCTCCATACTGTGGATTTCATACACTGTGGATTTCCTGAGAGGCTGCTACTGCTATTGGGGCTAAATGTTGCAGGAATTGTACTACTAGGTGTCAAAGGTGCTGCACTTCAAAGAGCCATCTAGCAGTAGTAGGTTTAGATGCTTATATTCTCTTTGATGGACCTAGAAAGTTGACACTAGGAGGAAGTCTTTTGAAAAGTGCAAGTCCACTGTATGTGTAACAGCAAGCATATGAATGTTCTATTCTCCCACTTTTCCAGGACAAGGAAATAACAATGCAGTACAGATATATTGGCTTCGATGGAAAGCAGATTAAACCTTGTTTGGAAATTCCAGAGGTATGTCAATCATGACCAAATTCCACTTAGTTAACAGGTAAGGAGTAGCTTGAATAGAAAATGCTTGTAGTTCTGCAGCTCACCTGGCAGGGGTAAGTGTTACTGGTAGGACCATTTTAAAGAACGGTATTTTCAAAGTACAGGAATCCAGAGGTTAAAAGGACTCCTTCGGCAAGGCTTCAGCACAAGATCGACAAGACAAGGTGGAAAAGAAGTAATCTTCTGAAGTCATAAACAAGAGGTAGATTAAAATAATCTTTTCACCTAGGGTCACTCAAAAGCTTCCCAATACACTACCTGGACTTTGGGCGTGCTGGGACTTAAAACTTTAGAGAAACAGAGAGAAAATCCATGTGCTTTGGAATAGATGGAGACAATGGATCAATACTGTGACCTATAAAGTAGAAGAAAAATTGTTTCCACATACATTTGTAAGCAGAATACATACTTTTGTTCTGAAACTGCAGGAGCACATTAATAACATTAGTGAACAATCCTTGAGATCTTAAGAAGTGGGCTTCAGGAACCATGCTGGTTGTGAATCACTGGACAACTGTGTGTGACAAATCATTCCTTTTTTGATGATAGGATGGTTTGATGACAGCCTTCAGAATGAGTAACCACTTCCTCCTCAACCAGCATGGTACTATGAAGGTTACAGTGTGACTGAAGGTCAGCCAGGGGAGGGCTGGCAACTTGTGGCCCGGAGGGCAAATACGATCAAGTGGCCCATTTCTACTATTATTTGAGCCCAATGTCCCAGCCCACACCCTTTTGTTAATTTTAAAAGTGGCATTAATATCATGAAGTAAAGCAATACCACGTAGCTCACAGTAGAACTGGGCTACACTACTATTACTAGAGAGAATATAATTTAAGCAAAGTTACACTAGTAATACTATAGAGCTTACAAGGGAAATACATTATATTACTAGTGTAACTTCATTTGTGTAGTTCTGTTTCAGTTGGAAGCGCTGTGGTATGATTAGTATAACTTGACTTATAGCAACAAGATGGAGATTAAGTGTGGCAGTAGCCCACTGGCCCAGACATATGGCTGGCCCAGGGGGCAATTGCCCCCCAGGCCAGCCCTCCCCTGAGGTCAGCCCATGTTGGTGCTAGCCATATATGATAAAGAAAACATAGAAAATAACTACAGTTATAGACGAATCCCTCACCACAAATTTGCCCATTGTATTATTGAAGTGTAGCCATACATAATTATTTGGTGCCCATGTGGACAGGCCATTCATTTGAGTTTAAGATGAGCATTTTGCACCAATCCCGCTGTTTTTATTAGTACATAATGTGAAACATTACACAAAGAGCTGAGCTAAGAATGAGAGGTCATCCATTAACACTAGAGGAAAGGCTCTTTTGACTAAAACAAAGACAGGGATTTTTTACAGTAAGGTTGGTAAAGCTATTGAATTCTTTGCCTCATTATGTTGTACTTGCAGATACTGTAACTGCTTTAAAAAAAAAAAGCAATGGATGTCTGTCTAGCACAGAACAATATTAAGAAGTGTGACAGATGGTTGTTGATCCAGGGAACTATCTGACTGCCATTTGGAGTCAGGAAGGAATGTTTTAGCCCACTTAGGGCTAAATTGGAAATGGCTCCAAGTTGTTGTTTTTTTTGTTTTTGCCGTCCTCTAGATCAACAGGGGGTGTGTTGTCAGGGGCTGAACTTGATGGACACGTCTTTTTTCAGCCTCATCAACACAAAGAAATGGCACATCCAAAATTGCACATACACTGCCCATTCATTGTCATAAATATCCATTAGGGTTGCACCGATACCGATACTGGTATCGGTATCGGTGCCGATACCAGCATTTGCGCGAGTACTTGTACTCGCGCAAATGCGGCCGATGCCAGCACCGATACCCTGTGTCAGGGTCGGTGCTGCAGAGAGGGAGCCCGGGGAGCTGCTCACAATGCTCCCCGGTTACCTCTCTCACTCTACAGCGTCGGAGCATTGCCGCGGGTTACCATGGCAATGCTCCGACGCTGACCTCTACCGGGGCTCGCGAGAGAACAGCGAGCACCCGGCAGAGGAGAGTAAAGGAGGCAGGATGGGGCAGGGGGTGGTGAAAGAGGCAGACAGTGGGGTGAAGAGGGAGAAAGAGGCAAAGGGAGGGGGGGATCAGGAGACCAAAGGAGGGGGGCCAAGAAGAGGCAAAAGGGTGAGTCAAGGAGGAGTGGGAGGAAGGGGGCTCAAGGGGGTAGAATGAAGCAAAAGGTGGGAGAAAGAGTAAAAAAGGGAGAGTCAAGAGGTGGTGTGTGTGTGTGTGTGTATATATATATATATATATATATATATATATATATATATATATAAATAATACACATAATATTTTTCAAGTACTCACCAATACAAATTACCAATACTTTTTTTTTGCGGTCATTTGCCAGTTTTCCAAGTACCTAAAACATGTAGGTACTTAGAAAACTGGCAAATGACCGCAAAAAAAAGGTATCGGTAATTGGTATCGGTGAGTACTTGAAAAAAGTATCGGTACTTGTACTCGGTCTTAAAAATTTGGTATCGGTGCATCTCTAATATCCATTATATGCACAGGCAGCAGTGTACATAGGCATTACTCAGGATCATAGCATAAAAACATTTCACTGCACATTTATACCCAAAATCTGATATGTACTTTCCCCTTACAATCTGCCTTC
The DNA here is from genome assembly GCA_037306005.1 of Rhinophrynus dorsalis. NCBI lineage: Eukaryota > Metazoa > Chordata > Amphibia > Anura > Rhinophrynidae > Rhinophrynus > Rhinophrynus dorsalis. The sequence goes on along the minus strand of CM074720.1, from coordinate 131,353,640 downwards.
CAGCATTGTTCCTCTGTTCATCACCACTTCTATGTTTTGTTTTTTTTTTTGGAGCTTTTTACTTTCTTAAAGCAACCCATGGGCTTATTTGAGCATAGTTTAAGAACCACCGCTATAGCACAATACCTCCAGTGTTTCATCTGCTATTTACTGGTAGACAAGGTGGATTTCCTGTGCAGCCACTTTATAATAATAATAGTAACTAGTATTTATATAGCACCATTCTCCCAGTGGGACTCAAAAGCACTTTTATCGCTCTTGGAATTAACCAAATCAGCAGCTGAATAATAGATGTTATTATTACCTAATCAATGGTACTCATTTATCGACCTTGGATGGATGAAGGGCTGAGTTGACTATGCTGGGAATCAAACCTGCAACCTTGTCATCTGAATAGGCTCTGCAGTCAGGGAAGTTACCACTTAGCTATCTCACCAATAATGTTCCAGTAATTCTTAACGCAGCTTGATTTGTTAAAGTTAATTTTATCCTAGCTGCGAGATTCAGCTAGCTTTCATTTCTAGTCTTCCCATTATCATGACTTTGACATATCTGGTAGCAGGACTCTTAGTCATCATAAAAATCAATACTTCATAAAAGAGACTCATCAGGAAGCATGGGAACATTACAAACAGGGTAAGATGTTCAGACAGCGGTGGTAACTGAAATTGTGTCTAATCAGACAAAAAAATTTCTTACTCCGTCCACCAGTTCTTGGACCTGTTTCCGTCATTTTTTGCATCCAATTCCGCCATCTCTGTCAAAGGGAAAAAGCCTTCTTATAAGTGGATATGGTCTAATCTACCATCATAATGTAAGGTATTTTATGAAAAAAATATTTGTTTCAACGTCACTTTTTTGTGTGATTAATGTCATTGTTTCTCGACAAAATAAAAATGGTCTATACTTGGAGAAGACAAGTTAAAGGGAATGTATCACCTAAACAAAAGTTTGGTTTAATCTCTTTATTTTACCCATTCTAACAATGCAGTGTGGTTGTTTTTTTAAAAAAACACGATAGAAATGCAGCTTCAGAGTTTACTTTTTCCCTCTTGACATCTTCTCCTCATTCTGATCGGAACCATCGTGCCGATGAGAATACAGGAGAGATCCTCCTTCCCGCTGGTCTGTCAGTAAGTTGGAGCACTCTCATTTGCAGAGATCAATATCTAGCCAATGAGAATGCTCCAGCTTTCTGACAGGCCAGTGGGGAGAAGGATCTCTCCTGTATTCTCATCGGCACATTGGTGCTAATCATAATGAGGAGAAGACGTCAAGAGGGAAAAAGTAAACTCTGAAACTGCATTTCTATTGCGTTTTTTAAAAAACAACCACACAGCATTGTTAGATAAAATAAAGAGATTAAGACAAACTTTTGTTTAGGTGATATATCCCCTTTAAAGTATTATTAGCAGGAGTGAAAAGCAATATGTCGTCTCAAAGACAAAAATGTCTTTCATTCTTTGGAAATCTTCATTTCAAAGACAAAATCAAAGACATTTTTTAACATCAGAATTTTTTAGGGCAATGTTCATCAAGATCTTGTTACCTTCATTTTTAATTATTTAATTCGTTTTCAAACATGACAGGTTTACTTATGAAATTATTGTCCTTCTTTTCCCACAACCTGTCATGTTGGTGACAATACCATCCTCCACCCTCCACCAAAACTTGTAATCTGAAGATTATTTCCCCAAAGTCAAGGATTCAATTAATTGTCCATTTTTATACTTTAGTTCAAGTAAAATATGTTACCTTTCAACTAAAGCTGAAACAATAAAAATGTTCAGTCTTCCAAGCTACACTATTAAAGCGGAACTACCACCCGGCACAGTCTTTAGCTTCACTAAGTCCCCATCTGGCGACTATCTGCTTAGTAGCTCTAGTCGCCAGAATAATTACCTTATTTAATAGATTTCTGCTGTCTTCCATGGGTGACAGGCAGGACGGAGCGCAGACATCTTGCCATTGTGATGTCTGCATTCCTGCGCTGTCAGGCGCGCAAATGTCACAATGGCAAGATGTCCGAGCCCCTTCCTGCCTGTCACCCATGGAAGAGAGCAGAAATCTATTAAATAAGGTAATTATTCTGGCGACTAGGGCTACTAAGCAGCTAGTTGCCAGATGGAGACTTAGTGAAGCTAAAGATTGTGTCGGGTGGTAGTTCCTCTTTAAATGCTTTGAAGCACAATCCTTTCCCAGGAAGGTGTCATCCTCTACTAGATCCTGTTCAACTTGAGCATTAAGAAGAGGGCATTGTGGAATGGATTCTTGATTCCAGATGGTACCTTAGCAAAATACAGTGTCCTACCCAATGGCAAGCTTACAGGTTAGAATATAATTAATTCCATCAAATTCCACCAAAAGATATCCTAAGTATGTGAGTGATGTCAGGAGTTGAAGCTCAGTATCAGTTTGCTATGCTCTCATTGATGCTGGATATCTCTAGTTCAGTTCTGAGAAATCCTATAGTGTAGCAAAACCTTCTGACTTCAATCGGAATATCTTTGCATTGGGCCCACTTCCTGTACATACGAGAATCATTGCAGTATATCAAGATCTCAATGGATTTAGTGCCGGGGCATGACTGATTTCCAAAAATACACCAGTGTCAAATAGATTTTCTACATACTATTGCCATTATGAAAAAGAAAACTGCACTACAGTTCTAATGAAACAATATTATATAATTTGAAATATTTTTCTTCAACTGCACACTACCAAAACAGAAAGTATGAAGTTATCCTATTTTTATAAATATTTTCTTTCTGATGACTCACATTGAGGTTTGGAAAGGAGATTAACATTTTATTGCCATTTGGCAAGGTCTGCAAAGCTGGCTAAGACAATTTCATTTATATAAGCATACCGTATTGCAAGCAGAGTTGTTATGTACACAGCAAAGCTGCATAAAATGAAGAATGCTTTCAGGCCAAGCCCTTCCAGTTGCTAGGACATCACATGCTTAACATTCCTATCTTTGCCCCCTACAACCGTATCAGAAGTCAGGCTGTAAATATGATTGTTGTGCCAGTAGGTTGGATCAGATACATTCCTATCATGTATGGTAATTCCTGTGTTCTGATTCCTTGAAAGAGACAAGTGTTTTACTGAAAACTGACTTCCCTGTCATACTTATATATGGCTTCAGGTAAATTTGATTGACAGCTTCAAAGATGAATGACTTTGCTGGAGTTTCATTGATCACGTTTGGTCTAATAAAATGCTGTTTTAGTTTTTAATAATCCCTATTCCACTGATTTGTAGGAACTGAATAGCATGTAATAGACTATATTTTATGTTCATTTCTAATTAAAGGAGCAGTAAAGCATTAACAGTAAAATATGATAATCAGGAGAGTGTATTCAAATATATGTAAACTAGTTGAAGAGCCCGTTACACGGGCCACAGTGCCTCTGCCACCCGGTCGCGGGGCGTTATTTCCAGTATAGTGTTGAGAAGAAGCTGCCATAGAAGAGCTCTGGCTTCAAATTGCCCGTGCACAAAGTATATTATGAAACAAATGAAAGGGATAGTAACCCCCCAAAAAACTGTTCGGGAATTGATAGGAATAATAAAAAACATGTAATGCCCTGATTCCCATCTCTCAAACCGTTATGATTTCAGAGATGTAAGAAAATAAAGACCTCCGCTCCCACCCCCTTCTCATGCATCCGCTGTATAGCGGACGTCATGAGATCCTGCTTCTGGGACCAGGCGGCGACTCTTCAGGAGCACTGTCATCTAGATATCTAACTATGATTACTTCATTGGACTGGTCTACAATGTGTGCTTGCAAGCCAGGCACACGTTGTAGACCATACAGATGAAGTAATTATAGTTACATATCGTGATGTCAGCACTCCTGAAGAGCCGCCTAAAGTCGGTCGACCGGATTCAGCCTCAGACAGCTTTACAGCTCATCAGGCAGAAAGGGGAGGGAGCGGAGGACTTTATTTTCTTATTTCTCTCAAACCATAACGGTTTGAGAGATGGGAATAAGGGCATTACATGTTTTTTTATTATTCCTATCAATTCGCGAACAGTTTTTTTGGGAGTTTACTAACCCTTGAAGAGATCTTTCATGGTTGTGCACTATTATGATTGTTTGTTTGTTTCATGTCAGTAGTTTTGCACTTCATGTCAGAACTAATCCAAGTTCACTGACAAATATGGGTCTCTGGAAAGACATGGATTTTCTGATTGATAGTGCCTTCCCATTCCCTGTCCTTAAGGGCACTCACATATACCAAAGCCAGTTTAAAGTTATCAAACTAGTGGTTTAATAAACCTTTTCATGAACACAGTCACAGTGGATGAGTGAATATAGAGTTGCATTGTGGTCTAATATTCTCTCATCCACCTTGACACCACATACTGCCCACAATGTTTGCTATGTAAGTTGTCTTGACAATGCATTCAGAATAATATGTAAGCAGGCATTTACTCAAGAGCTATCAAGGAAGCTTACAAGCCTTGGACATGTTATGAGGCACTCTATCAGGTCTGTGTTTGGTCCTTAGTTATTATGGAGGATAAATGCTTCAGCCAATCAGAGAGCAGATTTCAACCATTGGACCTTTCTCTAGCTCACCTGAGAGCTTGATACCTGACTGGAGTGGCTAAAGCAAGTTACTGGTAGCCATGAGCAGGTACAGGTAGCTCTTGATCTACTCATTGGAGATGCCTGGGATTGAGAGTGTGATATAAAGAGAGAAAGAGCAAGATAAGAAAAAATATAGATCATACTTAAAGGGATAGTAATATTTCATTATAAAAGCAGCTCTAATTAATCATTGTAGTATTTAGACTTTGGAGAGTGTTATTTCAATTCTGTCAGAGTTGTAGTTCAAGAGTAATTCAATGACAAAGTATCCCTCTCCCGTCCCTTTTACTGATGTAACACTGCTCAGCCAGAGCAGGAGGGAGGTGTCCAGGTAGATTGCAGAGAGGGATAATCTTCAATTAAGATAAGGGAGAAACCTGAAAAACTTGTCAAGGGGGGCAGGGCTTTCATTGTTCTCATATGAAGAAGATTGTCCCCTGCTGTTATCTGTCTGGTCTATGGACTGCATTCCACATCTGAGAAGAGATGGCTTATACAAGGTAAAAGGGGCGGGTGGGGAAACTTTGCTTGTGACTATCTCTCAAACCATAAAGGTTTGAGAGATAAGACTTATATCATTCTTCGTGTTTTTTTTTGATGCCTACAAAATAAAATAAAGATAACATGAAGTATTACTATCCCTTTAAGAGAAAAAATGAGAAAGAAAGGATGATCATCCATATGTAATGTAAAGGAAACATTGAAAGTGAAGGATAGCTAGAGTGATAATGATTAATAGGTGCATCCACCCATACTTCCCTCTGTATCATTTCTCCTTTTGTTGTGTTTTCTAAATTATCACGGTCTGTTTCTACCTCACTGTATATTTTCTCAATCACTACCAATTATAGGCTCCTCAAACCGGGTTGGCCAATTTTTTGACCCTTTGAGATCCAATGTTCCATCTAAGCCAGGGCAGTTATCCTATAGTTCTCCAACTGTTTTGAACTACAAATTCTATTATCCTCAGCCGACCACGGGTGAAGCAATGCACTGGAAACCTATTTAAATAGATTAACATTTTTATTTCTCTTCCCTGGTGCAGTTGGTTTGCCCCAGAATTCTGTTCTTCAGCCTCATTAAGGCAGTTCTACTGGTCATAGTGGTGCATTTCATACCCCTCTGGCAATCAAAATGTTAATGGGATGTTTGGATATGTTGGGTATATTTTATGGTGTACTTGATTTTCTCCAGAATTGGCCCATGTTCTTAATACAGCAGCCTTACCATGTTATGTGAAACTAAATATGACATTCTAATATACAACGGGTATTGCATTTTAATCAGTCAGCTGGGAAACAATCACCTGATGTCAAGATATAAAAAGGCAGGTTTACTTACCGTCAGTCCTCTATTGTAGTATGATACTGTCACCTGTCTGAACAATGTAGGAGAACTTGTTTGGGGAGGTCTGCTGAACATCAGTCACTCTGTCTCCCTCTTTCTTTCTCTCATACTTTCCTTTACTCTTCTGCCCTCTTTCTCTCTTCCCTTCCCCCATCATTCTCCTTCTGGCATCCCCAGCTATCTCTCCATCCTTCTCATTCCCTCCTTCTCTCTCCCCTGCTTCTGGTTCCATTCCTTCCTTCCTCTTTCCATTGTTCCTGGTCCTATTTATCCTTTTGACCCACCGGCCTCTTCTCTCTCTGTTTAATGCTCTACCCCCATCTCTGTGTCCAGTGCTTTGGCCTCCTCTCTCTGTTCCATACTCCAGCCCCCCCCCAACTGATGGTCTCTCGCTCTCTCTCTATATCATCCTCAAGTGCTTCCTTTTTTTTCTATCCTATCTACTCTTGTTGTCCCTTGCTCCCACACTCCTGACTCCTCTATCTTTCACTCTCCTCATGTTCCTTTCTCTTCCTGTCCCTTCATTCCAATTCTCCCACATGATTCATTCTGGATTGATTTCGATGGATCCAAAACTTTCTCCAGGTGTTCCACAGTGATCCACAAAACTAATCACTGACATTTTGTTCATCCATACATGGTACCTCAGGGGTTCCTGAAGAAGTTTAAGTGGTTCCACCGAACAAATGGTTGACAGGGGAGTGAGATTGGAATGGCATATGTTGGTAGAACAGCACTGGGCTGTCTTTTTGTTTGGTGGCAACCTTTATAGTAAAGATGGATTGTACCTTAGTAGAAGAGTGGTTGCTGTGTTAGGGGATAAGTGGTTGGAGAGTTGGAGGAGGCTTTAAACTAAGAAGGGAAAAGGTGAAACAACATATATTGGGGTAAACAGTGTAAAAGAGATCTGGGATTAGAAAAAGGACATGGGGTGGAGAGGGGGAGGGCTACTTCACATGATAGAGACCTGCCTATGTTACAGCCTGATAAAAAACAAATAAATAATATTTAGAAGAATGTACATCTACAGAATGGCAGTAACGAAGCGTATGTTTGCAAATAGTATACACCAAAAAAACCCTGTTGAAAACAGGTGTCAGACAGGTAGCCAACTCATTGCGTTGCAATGCTTTGACTACCTCTCTGGCATTCAAAAAATTAAATAGTCTGGTGTAATGGATTGTGCTCATATGGTTAGTATACTTCTATGGGCTATACTGATTAACCACTTAGGTGCTTGTATTGGACATCTGCCTGGCTTACACTGGGTTAAAGCAGTACTGTGAATTACTTTAGTTTTAGAGATCTGGAGGGAGATTCACTAAGCGGTGATAAAGTGGTGATGACTTCTCCAGTGATATCACTTCTCCAGTTCCTATGTTATTCTATAGAGCCTATTCACTAAGATCTCCGAAGCTTAAGAAATATTAGTTCATAGGCTCCATAGAATAACATAGGAATTGGAGAAGTGATAAACTGGAGAAGTCATCTCCACTTAATCATCTGTTTATCATTGCTTAGTGAATCTCCCCCTGGGCTCCTAGAGTGCTGATTAAGCTGAATGCAGTTGCCGGATATTAACCCTATGAGTGCCAGAGGGGTATCCAACGCATTGTTTGTTTGATACCACTCTGGCACTCAAAGGGTTAAACCAGAAACCTATCACCTGTAATTGGAAATAACCTAACATGGTTAAATAAACCGATCTGTCACGAAAAAAAGTGTAATAACAGCAAGTCTGACAGATCAGCAGACCCGGGAACATGTACAAAAACATAACTCTGCTGTACAATACTCTAGAGAGTGAACATTATCAAGTTTGTACATTTTAGCTCCTTCATACAGTTGATATTGGCCCAATGCTGGGAAATAATACTGAGTAACAATTAGGAAATGATCTGTCATTGGATCACGTCTGGAAAATAAAAGTAAATTAAAGAAGAGGCTCAGTGGTCTCACCCTCACCTGTGACTGCTCAAAATTAAATTGCTGCAGCTGCTGCTGCCCCAGTGCCCCGCCGCTGGCTGTCCATCATCCACTTCCTCCTCTGGGTGCGGCTGTGGCTCCTGTGGCAGCTGGTGCGTACACAGTGAGTTACGTTGCATCTGACATCACCAGCTAAAGCCGCCACCGGGTGAATCATCGGGCACAACTAGAGTGCTCCATCTTGGCACTTATTCATTCGGGATCTGTTCATTCAGGCTGCCCGAATGAATAGAACCCGAATGAAAAAACGCTGTGAGGGGACAGGAGCACTTATGAGGAGGTGAAGAAAATTGGGGGGGCACAATGGAATGTAGGGGGGGGGCTGGCCCCCTCCCCCCCCCACCGGTGACGCCACTGCTTCGCAATGCATTGGATACCCCCCTGACACTCAAAGAGTTAATGTTGTTCTAATCCTGTTGTTCATACTCCACATCAGCACTCATTCATAAATTATAAGATGTTTCATAAATAATTTATTTACACAGCATTGCTCTGAATAGGCCTCCTGACAAATGACAGTTATTAAACTAAAGAAGTGTATGGGTAATTATACTGATGGGAATATATCTTTGTGGTAAAAAGGAACTAATCATAAAAAGGTAATTAAGGTTTATTTACTTTGGTGTGAACAGAACACCATAAAATAGATGTTGTTAGTTCTCCTGTCTGTTGGTTTGCAGAAATATATGTGCTGCAATCAGGTAACTGGATTATTAGGTCCTCAGTACACAAGAATTTTGATTCTATGGAGCCAGGACCCTCTCTTGGTGGGATACAGTACATGTATAGTGCAAAATGCATTGAGGCTGATGCACTAAGAAGGGTTATGCATGAAGGCTGGACCCTCTTGTGGTGGGATACAGTACATGTATAGTTTAAAATGGACTGAGGCTGATGCACTAAGAAGGGTTATGCATGAAAGCTGGACCCTCTCGTGGTGGAATATAGTACATGTATAGTGCAAAATGCATTGAGGCTGATGCATTAAGAAAGGTTATGCATGAAGGCTGGACCCTCTCATGGTGGGATACATTACATGTATAGTGCAAAATGCATTGAGGCTGATGCACTAAGAAGGGTTATGCATGAAGGCTGGACCTTGTCGTGGTGGGATACAGTACATGTATAGTGTAAAATGCATTGAGGCTTATGCACTAAGACGGGTTATGCATGAAGGCTGGACCCTCTCGTGGTGGGATACAGTACATGTATAGTGCAAAATGAATTGAGGCTTATGCACTAAGAAGGGTTATGCATGAATGTTGGACCCTCTCGTGGTGGGATACAGTACATATATAGTGCAAAATGCATTGAGACTGATGCATTAAGAAGGGTTATGCATGAAGGCTGGAGTAGTCCACTACTGGAAAGCTGTTTTGTGATTATGGGAGTTGTAGTTTCCAACAGCTGATGGTCTAACAATTTACTACCCTTGTAGTAACATGTGATAAAAGGTGATAGAGAAGTCATAGCTTCTCCTGTGTGATAAACTCTCCGATTTCTATGTTGCTGTATGGAGACTGTTCAGTATGGTGTCTTGAACTTGATAGATGGTAGTGCATAGGCTCCATAGAATAACATAGGAATTGGAGAGTTTATCACACCTTATCATCTCTTTATTACATCTTCGTGCATACTACCCACTGGCTTAATTCTGGAATAAACAGATAGCACCACAGGAGACAAATATAGTTTTTCCCAACACCAGTACAGTAATTAAAGGAATAGTAATGTCTGTTAGAAAAGTAATTCGCCGAGTTTTCTTTTTATTAAAAGTAACAGATTGCTCTATGTAGAAGTTTACTTGTTTGTAGTTCAAAAGTTATGAAGTGGAGAAAGATCCCCCGCCCTCCCCTTCTGTCCACATCACGCTGAAGCTGCAGTTTGGTCCGGATGGATGCAGTGAGGGACAAACTTCAGTAAGCAAAGGGAAATCCTGCCCTCCTTTGTCAAGGGCAGGGTTTTCCTTATACTTACTTACTGAAGTTTCTTCCTCGCTGCATCTGTCTGCTCCCACAACCAAATTCCAGATTCAGCATGATGTGGACAGAAGGGGTTAAAATGCCAGGTTCTTGTGATGTTAAAGAATGAGACAAAGATAAATCATGTCAGAACTTTTTCCACCTTTATTGTGACCTATAACATGAACAATTCAATTGCAAAACAAACTGAAATTGTTTTTTTTATAAAAAATAAAAAACTCACAATAACCTGGTTTCATAGGTGTGAACACCCTCTTATAACTGGGGATGTGGCTGTGTTAACCAATCACATTCAATCTCATGTTACATAGAAGTCATTAGACACCTGCCATCATTTAAAGTGACTCTGATTAATCACAAAAAAAGTTCAGCCGTTCTAGCAAGATTTTCCCAACATTTGCAGAGAGCTTCCAAAGCATCAGAGGGATCTCAATGTTGAAAGATATCAGTCAGGAGAAGAGTACAAAAGAATTTGCAAAGCATTAGATATACCATGGAACACAGTGAAGACAGTCATTATCAAGTGGAGAAAATACGGCACAACGGAGACATTACCAAGAACTGGACATCCCTCCAAAATTGATGAGAAGACGAGAAGAAAACTAGTCAGGGAGGCTTCCAAGAGGCTACAGCTAGTCACCATTCAAAAGCATCACGTTTTAGTGCCCTAGTTCTATTACAGAGGAAAAATTCCCACTAAAAAAGAGACATCCAGTTGTAAAATGACAGGCACGAGAAATACCAGCTAACCACAGACATACATTTTGGCGTTGCTTGGATCTCATTAGTGAGATATAGCTGGTTTCCACCGGCACTGAGAGCAAGGGGTCCATGTCTGTATTACATTTTACACTTAGGGTTTTCTGGATCATGGTAAAAATAATTGAGAGGCTGTAAGTACAAATTAAAGCAAGCACTGCCCATTCTACAGCTAGTCACCACTCAAAAGCATCTGGTTTTAGCTCCCTAGTGCCATGAGGAGAGATTTCTACATACATAATTACACTAATCCTGCCTAAAATGACACTACAGGTTCAAAAGAACAGGCAAATCCCTTCTGGAAATACCAGCTAATCCCAGATGTGCATTTTGGCCTAGTTTGGCTCTCATCAGTGAGGTGAAATTGGTTTCACTAAGCATTCCTTTCAGTCATAGGGAGACTCCTAAGAGTATTCAAAACACATGCCAAAATGTGAGAGGATGAACAAAAGGTACAATGGCTTGTTCTACATCCTGTCATCACTAAGTAGCATCCCATTTTAGCTCTCTAGTGGTATTACAAAGGAGAAATTTCCACGTACATATTAGGCTTTTTCCACCCAAATGGGCAGTCCAGTTTCAAAACGACTGGCAAGTCCCCTCTGAACCGCAACACTAGCTAACCCCAGATGTATGTTTTGGCCTTTTTGGGCCTCATCAGTGAGGTACAGCTGGTTTCTTTAGGCACTGAGAGAAAGGGGGCCCTGTCTGGATTACACTTCAATCTTAGGGAGTCCCCCCTAAGAGTATTCAAAAATCATACTAAAATGTGAGAGGCTCTGAGGACAAACAAAAGCAAGGTAACTTGTTCTACAGCTAGTCACCACTCAGAAGCATCACGTTTTGGCCATTTTTATGCCATTACACAGGAAAAATGTCTACAAAAATATTGTAATCCTGCCAAAAAGGGCTCTCTGGTTCCAAAAGGACAAACAAGTCTCCTCTGCACAGGAAGCACCAGCTAACCCCAATTGTACATTTCAGCCTTGCTTGGACCTCATTGGTGAGATTTGGCTGTTTTTTCTAGGTGCTGAGAGCAAGGGGTCCATGTCTGAATTACCCTTTACCATTAGGAAGACTCACTAAGGGTTTTGAAAAACATGCCTACAACACACAAGAAGCTCTGTGGATGAATAAAAGCAAGTACTGCCCATTTTACATCGAGTTACCACTCAAAAGCATCACATTTTAGCCATTACAGAGAAGAAATTCTTACATACATACAAGACTAATCCCACCCAAAAGGACAGTCCAGTTTCAAAAGGATGGGCACATCCCCTCTGTACAGGAAATGCCAGCTAACCTCAGACTTACATCTTGGACTTGCTTTGGCCTATCGGTGCTTTTCAGTGGTGGTGAGCTGTAAAACAATCAGTGCCTGTTTTAAGCTCACCACCACTGAAAAGCACTACATTGTATTTCTCTAGTATTATTACAGAGTCAAAAGTTTCCCACAGTTATTAGACTAATCTTAGTCTAAAGGGCAGTTCAGGTCTAAAATGACAGGTAACAGTTCACAACAAGAGAAATACCAGCTTGTCCCAGGAGTATCTTTCAACATTGTTTGAGCCTCATCAACGATGTGCAGCTGGTTTCTCCAGGAACCGAGAGCAAGGGGTCCACATCTGGATTGCCCTTAGTGAGACACCCTAAGGTTTTTAAAAATATGCCAAAATATGTGAGAAAAACAAATGCAAGTACTGCCAGTTCTATGGCTAGTCACCACTGAAAAACATCATATTTTAGTTGCCTATTACAGAGAAATTTTCACATATGTTTTAGACCAATCCCACACAAATGGGCACAAGAGAGTTGTTTCTCAGAATCTCCCACACACTTTGGTATGTTTTTTCTACTATTATGGGGTCTCTGTAGGAGGGAAGGATAATCCAGATGTGGACCTCTTGTGCTCAGTGCCTAGGGAAATCAGTTGTTTCTCACTGATGATGCCAAAAACAGCTGGGGTTAGCTGGTGTTTCTCATGTAGACTGTTCTTGTTCATCATTTGAAGTTGACTGCCCTTTTGGGTGGGATTAGCCTAATATGTTCTTAGAAATTCTTCTTATATAATAGCCCTAGAGAGCTAAATGTTATGCTTTTGAGTAGTAACTAGCTGAAGAACAAGCAGCATGTTCTTTTGTTTGTCTTCAGAGCCTCTCACACACTTGTATTTCTCCTCTCTAATGGCACTAGAGAACTAAAACATGTTTTTGAGCAGTGAATACCTGTAGAACAAGCAATATGTTCTTTAATTTGTCCTACGAGCCTCTCACATACTTTGGTATATTTTTTTAATACACTTTGGGTGTCTTTCCATGGGTGAAGGGTAATCCACACTCAGTGACTAGAGAAACCAGCTACACTTCACTGATGAAGCTGGAATGTGTGTCTAAAGTTAGCTGGTGGTTTCCTTGCAGGTTTTACTTGCCTTTCATTTTGTAACTGGACTGCCCTTTTGAGTGGGATTAGTCTAATATGTTTGTGGAAAATTTATACTCTTCAGATCTAGAACTGGTTTTGGCCTGGAACCCATTTCTCTAAATTCTTTGATTCCAACTTCATTTTGATTATTTTGTATGCTGAATGTCAGCTAATTAGGCTTTGAACTTTAGTATCCATGATCTACAGCACAAAGCACACATTTGTATCCCTGGGCATGTCCAATATCCTCATTTAATCTGGGTAAGGGAATTATTGCTGATCTGGAAAGTGAACTGTAAGGAGTAGTTCTTCTTTTTGTACCATGTGTGGAGACCATAAACCACTGCAGGGGTTTCAGCAGAATATAAAGTAAAATGCCTTCTTGGGTGATGGATTTTCTTTGCTTTGAAGTTAGTTGGAGACCTCTCACCCATCACTATTATCCAAATGGTTAAATAATAACTCTATCTGTTTTGCCCTTCTTCTAAAAGTGAGGATTCAAGCATTTAAGGGCTTCACAAAATTTTACATGAAATGAACTACATAGAATGTGATCTGGTCATACCATTGATTCACACAGTACTAAGCATTATACCAAGAACAGTTTGACAAAATCCTAAGTTTCCATACCAGTCTTCATTAATTGCTGAATTTCCACACCTGACTTCACTAGGGTGACCACATTTCCCTTCTGCCATTCCGGGACGTGGTCACCCTATTGCCTTACCTTGAGTCCCTGGTGGTCTAGCGGCGTGTCAAGAGGGAGCTCTGTGCCTCCTCCGGCACAGAGCTGAAGCTCCCGCGCGCTGTGCTCAGTAATGCAGAGCGCTGGGAGATGATGTCATCTCCCAGCGCTCTGTATTACTAGAGCGCTTACCTCCAGGAGATCAGGTAAGCTGCATTGCCGCCCTGGATGTCAGCCTGCAAGCGGCGTCCATGATGTGACACACCGCTTGCAGGCTGACATTCAGGGCGGCTTGGCTTCATTCCGGGACACTTCATTGTCCCGGTTGAAGGGGACCCGGGACGCGGGACATGTCCCTGAAATAAGGGACAGTCCCGGACGTTCCGGGACCCGTGGTCACCCTAGACTTCACACATTGATCAAGTTATATTGATAATTTTGCAGAGAAAACTCCAAAAGGTTCTGAACTGTGCTGTGTAAAAGGAAGCGTTTCTCGTGGACTGTGGGGAGACCATTGCACTTATGTGCCATGGGAACCTGCCTGGATTCCCTGAAGAGAGGTCACCTCTTGATGAAAGTAATAAATGCTGACTGGACCCTGAGTCAAGTGTGTTTAGGGGGACACGATTGAAGGTTGGCCTTAGACTGGAATGGTAGTAGGAGAATGACTAACATATGTAAAATGTGTATGCTATATACCTCTACAGCTTAGAGCATGTGTGAGCAACCTGCAGGCCTCAAACAGTTGTTGGACTACAATTATCATCATCATGAGATGGCTACTGCCCAGCTCAGGATAATGAGATTTATATTCCAACAACAGCTTGTCAATGCAGAGGGACGTTGACTAAGTGGTTCATAAAGTGGGGTAGGGCCTTTTTTTCTTGCTGTCAATGATAGAGGTGTAAAGTGTTCCTCCATAGACAGGACCAGACTTAATAAACAGACCCTTATGTTTCTATGTAGAGCTAATTCAACTGAAATATGAAATGTTTCTCTGGATAACGTGAGAGTTAAGTCATTATGAATATCTTGATTAAGAGTAAAACTGAACAAGTCGTTAGGATGGTAGAGTAGGAAAATAATTGGTCTTCCATATGGAATACATTAACTAGAATTTGCAGCCTTCCACTACCAGACAGCAAACCTGTTTATAGAAGCAGATTGCATGTAAACATGGAATTGCAGATCAGTGATCAGAAGAAGGTTGTTCACTTGGCTGCGATGGAAAATGACAAACAAGGCTGAAGCTTTGATCTTTGAACTCATTTAGCGAACTAGAGGAGTCTAGATTATAATAACCCACTTCCAGTGCATTGGGACTTCAGGTGTTGGGAGACCTCTCTAACACGCAATTTTCCTTTGGATCCCAAGGGATGTTAAAGGAATATGAATCCTTAATGCAATATGAAAGAATATATTGTAAGAGACAAATATGTGACCAGACTAAGGTAGAATTTAATATACTTTATCCTTTAGAGCTCCCAAGGGGTACGTAATGCATTGCTTTGCAATGCGTTATGTACCCCTCTGGCACTTACAGGGTTAAAGGCAATCATAAAACACAAATTGCAATGTGCTGTTCCTGAGAAAAACAGATATTATTACAGCTGAAGCCTTTTTGATTTTTTGTAAATCAATATTCTCTTTTTAAATCATCACCACTAGGTTACACTGCTGATATTGCCTTCTATTGAGAATGACAGCCAATAGCCAAAAGCTTTCCAAAGACGGCAAAAAAAAAATTAAAAAATGTTTTCCAAGTCTGGTTTTCGCTGTAATAACATTACAATGAAGCATCGTTGAGCATTGGGGGTATTCTTGTTCTACTCAGCAAGAAAAGACATACATTGGCCATAAACAATACTATTCCTTTAAATCTGATGTGTTTTTTTATTAGATTGAGAAGAAGCAATTTAAATTTAAAGTGCGCAGGCTTCACTTTATCACTTCTTTATCACCGATTAGTGAATCTCCCCCATTGTATCTGTCCATACTGGGTAAAACAAGGAAACCTTGCTGTTTTTTTATATTAAGTTATTAGCTACAGCACCACCTGGTGTCCAGACAGTTTTCTTTTTTTCTTTTGTTTTATTTCTTTTTGCAATCAATGGGAGAGGTGAGCCTTAGGCTACAGATTTCAATAGCATGTTATAGTAATAGCACCACCATTTTGTGACACTTTGAACTGATATTATGTTTGAAGGAATCATCTCCATTCACTGGGTTTACACTTGTTTGCTTTTTCATTAAAAAAAAAAATACTGATTCTTAGAACATGGATCTCACATTGCATGGATTTGTGGCATGCCATCAAGCTGATGTCATTCATGGTTGTATCATTTCCAGAACATAGATAATTAATATAAGATTTATGTGAATCCATGTTTATTCACACTTTTTGTTTAGAAATAACATTATGGGAATAGACAAGTGAGGCTGATGTACTACGATAGGGTTGCCAGAATTCCTATAAAAGAGGACACATGGAAAATGTCTGCTGCATGGATACATGGGAACCATTGTAACCTATTAATTAACCATTGACATACTTGGGAACTTTTCCAGGAAGGGGGAGTCCTGTGGTGCAGCTGGGAGTGATAAATGACACTATTCACGTCAAAAAGGGGGCAGGGTTTAATCACAAACGGGGGGCAGGGATTCATAAACATGGAGAAAGTAGGCTGAATAGGCTGGGGAAGGAGGAGAAGTAGGCGAGGAGTGGGAGGAACACATTGGGAAGGAACAGAAGTAGACAGAGCTTTATTAAAAACTCACCATATCTGGAGTATCAGCCTCTGCCCCGGAGACCCGGTAATCAGCAGCAAAAAACGGAGTCTCCAGTGTAAATCCGGAGAATTCCCAGCTACGATAATTGGGGCCCTGCAGAAGTCATTTTTCATACATGTCCTCTTTTAAAACAATGAGCTGATAACCCTAATAATGAAAGGTGGCAGAGATATGGCGTAAAGCAACTGCACCATGGGGAACAAATAGGTATTCCCATTGATTCAATTGAGGAGTTGAACCCATTGAATGCTAGAGGTCTTGAATGTATTGAAAAACATTCAAATGGTTGAAATTCCCATTTAAATAAGCTTGAAGTTTGTGAGCGTTTGTCTGCCCCCGCTTGTGCAACTGGATTGGTCCATAATTGCACCACTTAGTATATCAACTTCATTGTTACTAATTTCATGCTGAAAGTTATTAATTTTAGTCAGCTGAAAAATGTTATAATGCAGTGGCAATCAGTACAAGGTTTCTTTTGTTTATCAATGAAAAACAAGAGGGTACGATAGCTTTTATACAATACTTATACATTTCCGTGCACCATCAAAGGCCCTTGTTTGTCGCATATGAGTTAAAACTCATTTATAAGCTGTGCTCTGTTCGCAAGCATTAACCCCTTGGCAGTTAAGGACCACTGGGCATTTTTTTTTCACTACCGGATTCAGGGCTCCACGAACAGCGTTCAGCTGCACGGGGAGCCCTGAATTCCATGACTTGTCAGGACCGAGCGGGGAGCCCTGAATTCCATGATGTGTCAGGACCGAGCGGGGAGCCCTGAATTCCATGACTTGTCAGGACCGAGCAGGGAGCCCTGAATTCCATGATGTGTCAGGACCGAGCGGGGAGCCCTGAATTCCATGACTTGTCAGGACCGAGCAGGGAGCCCTGAATTCCATGACATGTCAGGACCGAGCGGGGAGCCCTGAATTTCATGACTTGTCAGGACCGAGCGGGGAGCCCTGAATCCCATGATGTGTCAGGACCGAGCAGGGAGCCCTGAACTCCATGACGTATCAGGACCGAGCAGGGAGCTCTGAATTCCATGACATGTTAGGACCGAGCAGGGAGCCCTGAATTCCATGACGTATCAGGACCGAGCAGGGAGCCCTGAATCCCATGATGTGTCAGGACCAGTGCTTAAGTGCAGGTCCTGGCATGTCATTGGTCCTTAAGGGTCTAGTGAAAATTATTCAACATTGTTAACGATTTGAGTGCCAGAGGGGTGTGCAACGCATTGCAGAGCAACAAGTTGCATACCCTTCTGACATTCACAGGGTTAAACACACTCACTATAGCATGATAAAAAGGTGATAACATGGAGATGACTTCTCCAGAGATATCAGTTCTCCATTTCCTATGTTGTTCTATAGAGCCTATGCACTAAGATCTCCAAAACGGGAGAAATCTTAGTGTAAAGGTTACATAGAATAACATAGGAATTGGAGAACTGATATCACTGGAGAAGTCATCTCCACTTTATCACCTCTTTATCAACCTTGGTGAATCAACCCCAAGGTGTCTTATTTCTCTTACGTGAGGTAAATAAGATGTTTGGAAGAAAATGCCACAATGTCTCCTAAAGGAAAAATAATTAGCACAAGTTCACACAGGCTTATTATTCCTAGTATAATGTAATAAACATGTGCATTGCTATCAGTCATTTTAATACCTGCACAATTTGCAAGGTATTTTGTGAAACAAGAGAGAATTGGAGAGGCGTTCAGGGCTTGCCGCATTAAGGCCTTACCAGAGTTTGTTTACAGTATTCACTAGAGCATTCATATACTTTACTGTAGGGGTGGTCAATCTTTTAAAGGGATAGTAATACTTAAAATGTAAAAAAAAATATGTTGTAGGGTTTATCCCCCTGAGTAAAACAAGACTACTCCCACTGCTGAAAGGTGTTTCATTCAAAAGTTATTAATTTTCAAAGCTGAATTTTTTAGGTGCAATATCACAGTGGCCTGAAATTGTACAGTGGCGCTGTTGCTACACGATCCTATGGACAGCTCTGGTCCCGGGACCATAAATCTCCATAGGATGGTGTAGCAACAGCGCCACTGTACAATTTCAGGCCACTGTGATATTGCACCTAAAAAAATCAACTTTGAAAATTAATAACTTTTGAATGAAACACCTTTCAGCAGTGGGAGTAGTCTTGTTTTACTCAGGGGGATAAACCCTACAACATATTTTTTTTTACATTTTAAGTATTACTATTCCTTTAAGAGAGAGCCCCCATTTTAATTTTCTAAAATGTTTCCCCTCCCTTCCCTGGATATATACAAACATATACCTTACACATATTTTTAGGGCTGTCTGTATAAGCTATCAGATTGTAAGTTCACCTAGCCAGTCCTTTAGGGACCTCGTAAGGGGGCCAGCCCCACAGATTACTCACCATTCCTCTAGTATATATTCCAAAGAGTAGGCATAGGAGTAGGGAGGCTACGTCACACAAGGAAAATGAGCTACCCTGGCTGATATATACTAACCCCTCCCACCATGGTTCTTCAAAGGAAAACTGTAATGCATCGTTTAATTCATGCCATCCAGCAAGAATGGTTGAGAAGCATCATCTGCATTCCATATGTAACCACAAGAAGAGGAATTAGCACTGTGAAGTTTTGATGTGTCGCAAATATGATTTTCTTTAAACTATACATATTTCATATCAACAATGTGGGGTCTTCAACTGATTACATTTAAATAACATGCGGATTATTATCAGTAAACAGACATTTCCTATATTGCTGTGGTTAATGTTTAACCACTGGAAAAGTTATATTACATGACAAAAATGTTATGAGTAATATGTGTATTAAGTACAGGTCACAATATACAATGTTTCAGGGGGTTTTGACTTCTATTTGTCACAAAGAGAGGTTAACATCCCACAGAAACACTGTATATTGTGACCTAAACTAAACTTTCATGGGTGCCCATATAATTTTTTCCATGTGTGGGCAAAACCATAATCAAGATAAGTTCTAAAGTCTATGTCAGTAGTTATGCGCTGGCCTTGAGCAAGTGCCCCCTCTTGCCCCCCCCCACGGACACCCATGGGTACTTCCCCTGACTGCATCCATGTTCACTTCTCTTTCCATGACAATCAGGGTGTTTCTGCAGCACCGGGCAAATATTGTGGCTGTTAACACCTTGAGAGTCAAAAGGTTGCTCAGTGAATTGTGAAACAATATGTTGCATACTTCTCAATTGCTCAAGGGGTTAAGCATCAGAGAGTGCTCTGATAAAAACTACTGATACTGAGTAAAATGTGCTCTAGCCACACCTTGTGGTGGGGATAGTAGATGACTATCTACAGGGTGTACACAGAGCAATTCATTTTCTGTATTCATTTCTTTATTAAAAAGACAAATATTCACAAAATGACATGGAGGGTGATAGTAAGCAGAACTGTAAAAATTATGGGGCAATAGAAGTACACAATGGAGGACAAATACATATCTCCATTGATTTAAATAGGGATGTTAATAATTGAATACTACTAGAGAGGCCTCTAATGCATGCGATGGAGACCTCTCCACCATTCAGTGGGTGAAAACACCCATTTATCAGTAGGTATTTGGCCTCAGTGGTGCAGGCGGTTTACTCCAAAATTGTTCCAGTTCTTAGTATGTCAACCTATTCCACTTTACTGCTGAAATAATTGCACCTCCTTTTAATTGAACCCTTTGATTGCCATATAAGTATCTAACGCATTTTGTTGCAATGCATTGGATATCTCTCTGGCACTCTAAAGGTTAAAACAAATAATTGTATTTGTTTAAGAAACTTTATGTTTCTTTTCATGTTAAATTCAATTTAGAGCATCCTAGCTGGGCTCACAAAGTGACATTTTGTAATGTAACATAGCATTAAGGCTGGTTTGATCCTATGCTTCAAGTACTTTAAGCATCAAAAAGTCTGCATTGTGAGCACTTCACCAAAAGCAATTAATTCAGCTAAAGGGGCAGGAAAATTGGGGACACATTAGAACTGTGCTGACAGGAAATCTGGTCACACATTACATTAGTGTTGGAGGGAAATCTGGCTACCGATCAGATTATTGCTGATGGGAAATCAGCATCCATCACATTAGTCTTGGTGGTAAATTTGGACATCCGTCAGATCAGTGCTGGTGGGAAATTTGGACATCCACCAGATCAGTGCTGGTGGGATATCTGGGCCTCCATGAGATTAGTGCTGCTGGGAAATCTGGGCCTCCATCAGATCATTGCTGGTGGGAAATCTGAGCTCCATTAGATCAGTGCTGGTGGGAAATCTGGACATCAATCAGATCAGTACTGGTGAGATATCTGGATATCCATCAGATCAGTGCTGGTGAGATATCTGGATATCCATCAGATCAGTGCTGGTGAGAAATCTGGACCTCCATCAGATCAGTACTGGTGAGAAATCTGGGCCTCCTTCAGATCAGTACGGGTGAGAAATCTGGACATCAATCAGATCAGTACTGGTGAGAAATCTGGACATCCATCAGATCAGTGCTGGTGGGATATCTGGGTGTCCATGAGATTACTGGCCCATCCAAAAGCAGCAGATATGATAGCTGCATCTACTGTCAATGCAGGGAGAAAATCACATTTATTTTTGCAGTTCCCTTAAAAATATAATGCAATGAAACAAAGTGATTGCGATGGGAAGTGCATTGGATGTGCTGTCAGTGTTTCTCATCCTCCTCAGTGTCAAATACCACTCCAAGGTTAACTCTTTGTGCCAGAGGGCTGTGAAATGCATTACAAGACAATGCTTTGTGAACCCCTCTTGCACTCAAAGGGCTATTAGCCTCATTTGAATCAATCAGAATGTTTGTCTTTCCTTGTGATACATATAGTTAATTTGCCCTAAACAGGGGCAGTCTAGGAATAAAAATCAGCCCTTGATAAAATGGAATGCCAGCCCAACATGTCCCCCTAATGCCCACCCCTAATTCCCTCCTAATGCTCCCCCATGTCCTAGTAGGCTTCTTCTTACATCCTCTCATGTCCCATTCTCCCCCACAACACCCACCCATGTTCTATCAAGCTCCCTCTAACACACACCCAGTGTAACTTTTATTTTTCACCCATACCCAATAAGAGATTTCTCCACCCCACCCCCACTACAGACCAGAATAAGACTTATCCACCTCTTCCTATAATAAGATTCCCTCATTCTTCCCCCACCTAGCATACTTAAAATTAGACAACTGCCCCTCCATATGTAGAATGAGACCCTCCCCCATGGCTTCCCCCCACATAGCTAAAATTAGATCCCCACCCCAGCCACATACCTAAAATGAGCTCCCGATCTTTCATATCTACAATAAGACTCCCTGTCCCTTCTGCATACCTGCAATGAGACCCCCATCCCTCTCCACATACCTAAAATGAGACACCCATTCTCCCATACCTAAACTAAGGCTCCAAAGTCCCTCCTACTTAAAATTAGACCTATATCACCCCATATCTAAAATGAGACCTCTATGCCTCCTCTGCATACCTAAAATGAGACCTCTAACACCTAACTAATCTACCTACCCATCCTTGCAGAATAAAATATACCAGTTCTTCCAAAAATGAGACCCTACTGCATTTGCTTGTCTTTTTGCAGGGAGATGGACTTTTTGAACTGGTGGGCTATCAGTTTGGGAGGTTAGGGTAGAAGACATCTGATGCTCCTTTATGGTCCTGCTTTGTGTCAAAAAGTGAGTCACTTGAAAACAGCACTGTGCACTGGATGTGATGTCACATCCAGCACACTGCCATCAATGAGTCACTCCTTCCCAAAGTGTAGGACCATGAGGGAGTGCCGGTGAAGAGTTCTATGCTGACAGCAGCACAGATCTCTTTTTTCCCTCATGAGGCAGGTGGCCAGAGCAGCATGAAAGAGGTTAATGGTGGCAAGACAAGCACCAGGACATGAAACCGATCTGGAAATTTCCCTTTGCACCAGCAGACCAGTCTGGCACTGGCTCTAGAGCTGCTCTAGTTCTTAGTACATCAGCCTGACACATTTGTGTAATGGCTGAAACAAACTGGTAATAAACTGTGATAAGAAGAAAATGAAGACGCATGTAGGCAAATATGTGGATGGCTAAACAAGCAGATGGAAAAGAAGTAATGGGATTATGCGGGCATGAGAAACAAACATGGATTGTATGAGAGAAAGAGGAAGATAATAATTATGAAGTGACAGATAAGATAAATGATAAGGGGGGTGGGGCGAGCTATCTCTGAGGCTGGACGTGTTTTTATGAGCTCCATGGTAGAACAGCTAAAATTTATTATTCAAGAGACCTTTTTCAGGTTTTCTACAACTTGTTTTATAAGAGAACTAACCTAGAGTTGTTTTATAGTTTTCCCTATGCTAAGAGTTTTAATTACGGGATACAGTAGCTGCTCTGACCAAATTACTTGATTCGGGCCTTCTACTCCTACAACGATACAGTTGGCAATTATGGAACCCGTAGCGACGAATCCTTTGTCTCTCAAGAGGAAAGATATCGCTCACCCCTCGACTAAAGATGAATTTGTGACTCTGGTGGACAAAATTCGGCTGATAATTCAAGCAGAGGTTGCCACCCTGCGTGATGCTGTAGTGTGGCATGTGCCTTGCTCTCCGCCCTTGCTGCCGGAAATGATGCCCACGACTCGTGAATGAGCAGCAGAGCTGGTAATTCTGCTTTCCACTGGCGAGCTCATGGAAGACCATGTGGATTATAACATTGTGCCTGCTGGAAAGAGCTGGAAGAATACCTACCGTGCTAGCAGTTTGCCTCCGTCTGTGGTCGCATTACAGTTGAAGGTCACTCTTGAGGAATCACGTTGTGGAAATATGCAGCGGAAGGAGATGCCTGTCTTGCTGCTTTTTACTTTAGAGGTTTTCATGATTGGAAAGATTGACTCTCCTTGGGATCCTAGAATTTTTGGCCTGTTGGATGACCGGAGGCCCCTTGTGGTCTCCCACTGCTCCATCTTCTTGTTCTGGATTCAGGACAGTGCCGAGAGCTGGTGGTGTCTTCCTCTGTTTGTTGCAGCAGAACCGTTGTAGTTGACTTCTCCTGCTCCGTATGGCTCTGGTGCCTAGGACTTTTGCCTGATCGATGGACTTTCCCCTCCGAATTTAGAGCTGGACTCTCCCCTGGACGCTCTGTATTTGCTGGACGGTCGTGGGCTGTCCCCCTAGGGCCCGGGGGGGGGTCGGCCTGCAAATTCCACCATTTTTCATTTTTCACGAGTCGCTGGTAATTTTGATCTATTTTATGGGGCTTGATCTGGGGAGTGGGCTATATTGCAGGGCTGGGGATGGTTAGTTGCTGTTACAGCGGTCGGGTAAAGATGTTAATTTTGCAAATGTTAAACCTACTATTTAATATCAACTCAGGGCCTGATGTTATTTCTGCACCTATCCGAATCATCACTGTGTGCATTTCAACTCCACCTATGATAGTTTTATGTTATATTTCAGGTATACCTGGAGTTCTGGTTATTATGTGCATCTGGTCCAATTATATTTGTCCTTACTTCACTATCCCCCCCTCCCGAGACCCCATCATGGACCACTGTGTGTTAATTCAACTGGGTGCTGGGTTTAGACCCATGTCACTGTTCACGCTATGCTGTTCTTTATCATCTTTCCCTTTTTCCTCCTTTCTCTCTATGAGGACTTTGTCCAGTAACTTTCATTGCTTTCTCTTTGCTTTTCTCACCTGATACTCCCTTCTTTCTGTCTTGGGCTGTCTCTGATTTTCTATCCTTTTATACAGCTGGCTTTTGCTACTTAAATTTTTTCAATACCTGTCTACAGTTATAGAGCTTATTTGATGATGCTGTTTTAGCTATATTATTGCCTGTGCAGTTTAGTAATTAATGCTTGATTAATATCCATTGTATGTTACAATAGAAGTCAATTTGTGTATCTTACGCATCTGTCCACTTTTTCCTTTCCTCCTGCAATCCTTACAGCTTCTCTTTGCTCCTCTTATTTTCTTACTTATTATGTAATTATCTTCTACTCCTTTCTTTTCGATTGACTGATATTTTAGTACTATATGGCCTATTTAGCACGCCTCTAGACAGACTGCTTATCTGATGATGATATTTTTGTTTGCTTCATGTCTGTATAGTATGGTAATTAATGTTACGTTCATCATTTCCTGTGTGTGATGCTTGTATATCTTATGCATCAAACCTGTTTGTGTTTATTATGTCAAGCTTCAATAAAGCATTGAAAAATGAAAAAAAAAAAAAAAAAGATAACAAAACAAATGTGAAAGGTTATACAAAAAAGAGAAATAAATGTTTGCCCAATGATAAATATTACCATCCAGTTCGCCTTAAAGTAAAGGAAAAGCTACAATGAGATTATATATCACAAACGGACTATCACAAACACTTATTGTCACTAATAGCAGTGAACCATATTCACCATGGAGCACTTAAGGAAAGAAATGTAAAACTAATTAATGTGAAAATAAAATAACACCTCCCCTCAAATTGACACCTGATATTATTAACCCTTTTAGTGCCAGTGAGCAGGGTCGGATTTCCCAATAGACAAAGTAGGCAACTGCCTGCAGCACTAAATTTTGATGGGCACCTGAGCTGCCCTGACCACACCCACATTATGAATTATGTCACATCCACATTCCGAATTGTGGGTGTGGTCACAGCAATCTCAAAGACCCCATTACACTTACAGTGCCTTGTCTAGGGGCACATGTCCTGCCAGCGAGATGTTTAAAGAGTTACCCTACAATGCATTACATGCCTTTCTGGCAGTCAGAGGGTTAAGGTAGGCATTTTTTTTAACCCTTTGGTTCAAAGCGTCAGAGAATTCCGAGGGACTAAGCCTTTGAGTGCCAGAGGAGTACGCATCGCATTGCAAAGCAATGCATTGTGCACCCCTCTGGCACTCAAAGGGTTAATGAAATCCCAAATATCTTTATTTAGACCCTCAAAATTCTTGTGAATGTGTTGACTCTCATGAAACAAATATGCACAAAGAAAGTGGAGTAAGTATTCACTATCCCCAAATTGCCATTGATTTAAATGCTGCAGAGGTCTGTACAATGAGCTGGAGACTTCTAGCTTTCAAGTGGTTAAAAACTCCATTTAAACTAATTGTATTGGTTATCTCCTACAGTTCTTGCCATTTTGCATGAAAACTGGTACAGAAAACACTGACTAAAAAGTACACAGAAAAAAAGTTTCTGTCATTTTTCACAAGAAAAAAATGTAGTTTTACACAAAAAACATTTTTTATACAAAAATTTCCCACAGGCTAACACTGAATTCATGTTTAGCCAGGATCTGAAGGAAAATTCACACATTTCTCTCCAACAATGTGGAAAAAACAGTAAACAGTCATTGTGGTAACTTAAAAAAACCTCACTTACTGAAGCATGTACTAAGAAGTGGCAAAGTTCTAGGGTAAACCGACTGCACCATAAGGGACAAATAAAATTCTTGTAGACTTAAATTAGGCCTTTAAAGCGGAACTAACACCGCTAAGAAACTTTGTTTGTAATAATTCCCTATCTGGTGACTAGCTGCTTAGTAGCACTAGTCGCCAGAATTATTACCTCTTTATGGAGAAATATGCAGTCATCCTCGGCTGACAGGCAGGACGGAGTGCGGACTTATTGCCCTAGTGACGTCCACGCGCCTGCGCTGTCAGTCCCTTCCGGAGCCGAATGGTTCCTAACAACGCCTTCTACAGCCGTCTGGGACTGACAGAGAAGGCGCGCGGACGTCACTAGGGCAAGATGTCCGCTCTCCGTCCTACCTGTCAGCTGAGGATGACTGCATATTTCTGCATAAAGAGGTAATAATTCTGGAGACTAGCGCTACTAAGCAGCTAGTCGCCAGATAGGGAATTATTACAAAGTTTCTTAGCGGTGTTAGTTCCGCTTTAACTCTTTGAATACTAGATATCTCGCCAGTGCATTGCTTCGATGAACTTGATGGGGACTGTAGAATGTTTATTCGTGCCCTATGGTAGAGTTGGTTTACTCCAGAATCACTCCAGGAAGGAGGGTGGGGTTATGCACTAAGGTGTGATAAAGAGGTGATAAAGTGGAGATGATTTCTCCAGTGAAATCACTTGTCACTTCCTATGTTAATTTATGGAGCCTATGTACTAAGATCTTTCCAGCTTTGGAGATCTTAGTGCACAGGCTCCATAGGATAACATAGGAACTGGAGAAGCAATATCACTGGAGAAGTCCTCTCCGCTTTTTCACCTCTTTATCGCGCCTTAGTGCATATCCCCCCTTCCCAAGTTCTTCTTAGTACATCAGCGTCATTATGTTGCAAAACACTTCTGGGAGTTAAAGGGTTATGATATGAATGACTCAGTGGAATTGTAAAGAACATCTAATGGCTAGTTGTGGCAAAACAGAAAATAATTATAACGGAATGTACTTTGATTACAGAAGATGATTATAGTGGAGCTCTGTTGTACAAATTATATTGTGCAAAAAAATTATAGACCTCAAAAATGAATGTAGTAGTGTAAAATAGATGGCATAATCCAACATTGCCATCTAGTGGTGGGAAGTTGCATACATGAACAGAAAGAAGAAACAATACACATTATCCAGTATGATAATTACATGTCCTGGCTGCAGGAGGTGCAAAGCACCAGATAACTTGAGGGCCAATACTAAATGCTGACTATAGAAAATGTTTAGGATTTTTAGTACTTTTGCAGTAAATTGGGGTTCAGTAATTATTTTACACTGGGTCAGCCACTGATTATCACGGTGCCCGTGATTGGCGCTGTTCAGTGTCAGTCACTTACTGAGTATCATGATTGGCTGTCTGTGATTAGCCCCCCTCACACAGCCTTTTTACACCCAGGCTGAGCACTTCCAGGTTGCCCTTTCGTGGTGTTTCTGACTCCACTCTGCCTGACCTGCTTGTCAGGCTTCTGGGCCTGTTCCTGCTGTACTTGCTGATCCTGTGTTCCAGTGTTCCTGTATGCTAGTGTTCCTGTGTTCCAGACTTCCAGTGTTCCTGTGTTCCAGCACCTCGCGGGTTAATCTTACTGTGTTCCTGAATCTCTGGCTCCAGCCGTCGCTCTGGCGACATTGTTCTTCTCGCTGCTGATCATACTTTGTTGGTTTGCTCCACTAAACCTGGTTGCGATATACATTGTTGGTCTTAGCGTGTGGACGCTGGTTTACTCCACTAAATCTGGTTGCAATATACATTGTTGGTCTCAGCGTGCGGACGCTGGTTTACTCCACTAAACCTGGTTGCGATATACATTGTTGGTCTTAGCGTGTGGACGCTGGTTTACTCCACTAAATCTGGTTGCAATATACATTGTTGGTCTCAGCGTGCGGACGCTGGTTTACTCCACTAACCTGGTTGCAATATCCATTGTTGGTCTCAGCGTGCGGACGCTGGGTCACTCCACTAAGCCTGGTTGCGATATACATTGTTGGTCCCAGCGTGTGGACGCTGGTTTACTCCACTAAACTGGTTGCGAGATACATTATTAGCTCCAGCGTGCAGACGCTGGTTTGCTCCACTAAACCTGGTTGCGATATACGTTGTTGGTCCCAGCATGCGGACGCTGGTTTACTCCATTAAACCTGGTTGCGATATACATTCTTGGTAGAACCTTGACGATAGAACCTTGACGATACCATCCTGTAGGTTGCCTCACCCGGTATTGGCAGGGCTGGTAGAGCCTACTCCAGTACTCCTTTGGGCTGCCCTGCCCGGTATTGGTAAGGCCGGTAGAACCTTGTAATTCATCATCTTTAAGGTTGCCTTACCCTGTATTGGCAGGGCCGGTAGAGCCTACATTCAGCATTCCGTGGGGGCTGCCTTGCCCGGTATTGGTAAGGCCGGTAGAACCGGTATATGTCATCTCACGGTTGCCTTACCCAGTATAGGCAAGGCCGGTAGAGCCTGTCATTAAAACTGTCACTTGGGTTGCCTTGCCCGGTATTTAGGCAAGGCCGGTAGAACCTATTATATGTTATATTACTGTTGTATTGTTATGTATGTTTACCCTACGGGGACTGCCTTTAACTTTTAATAAAGTTAAGTTATTTTACCAAACCTTAAGTCTGAGAGTCTTCAAATCCGTGACAGTACGAAAGGGCCATGACCTCAGACACTAAGAGTGACGGTAACGCACAGAATATCCATTGGAGGATGGATATGCACGAGCAACGTTTGGATCAGCTAGCGGTTGCTATCCAAACTATTCTTGAACGCACGGTACCTGCGGATAAGTCCGGTGCTAACCCGGTGGTCTCGCCAATTCCGACACCGGAGAATGAGTCTAAGCCCTCAGGGGCCGCAGTCAAAGGGTTAACGGCTTCTGCACCCTTGCCGCTGAGATATGACGGGGACCCTCAATTATGCAGAGGGTTTATTAATCAACTTGAAATATTTGTGGAATTGACGGCACACGCATTTCCTAGTGATCGCAGCAAGGTTGGGTTCATGATATCCCTGCTGACTGGCAGAGCATTGGCCTGGGCCAACCCACTTTGGGAAAACGCTAAACCTTGCACAAAGAATTTCTGTGATTTTGTGCAATCCTTTCGGAGAGTATTTGAGCCTCCTGGTAGAACTACCTCTGCTGCTAAACGTCTCATGGAGACACAACAGGGCAGGCGCACGGTTGGCGATTATGCCATTGAATTCCGCACCTTGGCAGCAGAGATAGGGTGGAATAATGAGGCCCTGTTGGCAGCCTTTGCTCAAGGATTGAGTGACCAGATTAAAGATGAGATTGCAGCAAAAGAGTTACCTACTGACCTAGACGATTATATCGAATACGTGAATCTAATTGACTCCAGAATACGTGAAAGATTAACCGCCAGAGAGCAACGAGTAC
The DNA here is from genome assembly GCA_037306005.1 of Rhinophrynus dorsalis. NCBI lineage: Eukaryota > Metazoa > Chordata > Amphibia > Anura > Rhinophrynidae > Rhinophrynus > Rhinophrynus dorsalis. The sequence goes on along the minus strand of CM074720.1, from coordinate 131,324,194 downwards.
GGTTAAAGAATAATGGGTCCAGTAACATATTTTGCCCACCCAACCCTCCCGCTGCATCCAAACCTAGTGAACCTATTTCGGAACCAAGTGAACCTATGCAGGTGGGTTTCACTAGGTTAACTAAGGAGCAGAGAAGGTATCGCAAGACACAAGGATTATGTCTGTACTGCGGTAAAAATGGTCACCTGTTAAGATCTTGTCCGGTACGTCCGGGGAAACGAACACACCTAGGGTACCTTGGGGGACAGGCCCTAGGTGGTGTCCAATCGTCCCCATTGTTGGACACACTTAAACCCACCATACAGGTGGTATTGTCATGGGCATAACCTCAACCGAGCATAACGCTCGGTTGAGGTTTTGGCCTTGGTTGATTCTGGTGCAGCTGGGTATTTTATGGACAATACCTTTGCTGAATTGCATGGGGTACCACGGATTCAGAGAGAAACCCCTCTTGCTAATTAAGCAATTGATGGCAGACCTTAGGAACCTGCCCAAGTTACTTTTGAAACAATGCCCTTGGTCTCACGTCTCTATCGACTTTATGGGAGAATTGCCCAGGTCTAGAGGGTACTTCTTCATATTGATGGTGGTAGACAGGTTCTCTAAAATGGCACACTTCGTACCCCTTCGTGGCCTTCCTTCGGCCAAGGAACTGGCAATGGTATTCGCTCGAGAAGTATTTCGGTTACATGGAGTACCCAGGGTGCTGGTGTCTGACAGGGGGAGCCAGTTTGTGTCCAGATTCTGGAGGGCATTTTGCGAACAGATGGGCATACAGCTATCATTTTCCTCGGCATATCATCCCCAGACTAACGGGGCCGCTGAGAGGGCCAATCAAGGATTGGAACAGTTTCTGCGATGTTTTGTGACTGACCATCATGATAATTGGGCCGACTTGTTGCCTTGGGCAGAGTTCACCAGGAACTGCGCAGTTAATTCTTCCTCCGGGAGCTCTCCGTTTTTGATCAATTATGGGTTCCAACCCTGTCTGCTCCCGGATTCCTTTCAATCACAGCAGATTCCAGCTCTGGATGAGCATATAGAGCAACTCCGTTCCACATGGGCACAAGTTCAGAGGGCATTGGGCCAGTCTTTTCAGCGACATCAGCGTCATGCCAATCGCAGAAGGCTTGCAGTGGTTTCCTTCCGAGTCGGGGATAGAGTATGGCTGTCCTCCAAGAATCTAAAGCTCAAGGTCCCATCTAATAAGCTGGCACCTCAGTTCATTGGTCCGTACAAGATCATTCGCAAAATTAACCCTGTTTCCTATGCCTTGGAATTACCTGCTTCTATGCGCATTCATAATGTATTCCATGTGTCTCTCCTTAAACCTCTGGTTTGTAACCGTTATACTACCACACCTGTGAGGCCAGGTCCTGTTGAAGTCGAGGGGCAGGAGGAGTATGAAGTACAAAACATTATTGATTCCTGCAGAGGTAGAGGAGGGGTACAGTATCTGGTGCATTGGAAAGGTTATGGTCCTGAGGATCGTTCCTGGGTAGACAGTAAGGACCTTCATGCACCCAAGTTATTACGAATATTTCATGCCAAATACCCTCAGAAGCCTAGACCCTACTCTGGGAGAGGGGGTCTTTGAAAGGGGGGTACTATCACGGTGCCCGTGATTGGTGCTGTTCAGTGTCAGTGTCAGTATCATTATTGGCTGTCTGTGATTAGCCTCTTCACACAGCCTTTTTAAACCCAGGCTGAGCACTTCCAGGTTGCCCTTTCGTGGTGTTTCTGACTCCACTCTGCCTGACCTGCTTGTCAGGCTTCTGGGCCTGTTCCTGTTGTACTTGCTGATCCTGTGTTCCTGTATGCTAGTGTTCCTGTGTTCCAGTGTTCCAGCACCTCGCGGGTTAATCTTACTGTGTTCCTGAATCTCCGGCTCCAGCCGTCGCTCTGGCGACATTGTTCTTCTCGCTGCTGATCATACTTTGTTGGTTTACTCCACTAAACCTGGTTGCGATATACATTGTTGGTCCCAGCATGCGGACTCTGGTTTACTCCACTAAATCTGGTTGCAATATACATTGTTGGTCTCAGCGTGCGGACGCTGGTTTACTCCACTAACCTGGTTGCAATATCCATTGTTGGTCTCAGCGTGCGGACGCTGGGTTACTCCACTAAACCTGGTTGCGATATACATTGTTGGTCCCAGCGTGCGGACGCTGGTTTACTCCACTAAACCTGGTTGCGATATACATTGTTGGTTCCAGCGTGCGGTCTCTGGTTTGCTCCATTAAACCTGGTGGCGCTATTACCATTAGTCCCAACGTGCGGACGTTGGGTTGCTCCTGAACATCCAGTACTGTGGTCAGTCGCTGTCCACTTCCTTGCAGTTGTCTGAGTATCCCTGGCAATAGACTCCTGCTGAGTCTATACTTATGCTCTGTGCTGTCTTAGTCACCTGACAGCTGGTCTACTCGCTCAGGTTGCCCTGCCCGGTATTGGTGAGGCCGGTAGAACCTTGAGGATACCATCCTGTAGGTTGCCTCACCCGGTATTGGCAGGGCCGGTAGAGCCTACTCCAGTACTCCTTTGGGCTGCCCTGCCCGGTATTGGTAATGCCGGTCGAACCTTGTAATTCACCATCTTTAAAGGGATAGTAATACTTAAAAATAATTTTATTTTATATTGTAGCCCTTAAAAAAACATGAAAAATGATATAAGTCTTATCTCCCAAACCTTTATGGTTTGGAAGATATTCACTTGTAAAATGTAGCAAAATTCTCTTTTCCTGGCTGTTTCAGCCAAGTCTGCCATCTAGTGGACAGATTTGGAATTTGGTCCACAGAGCAACCGGCAGCTCTTTAGCAGTGCCGAGATCACGATCTTTGAAAAGAATGGCTTAACTGGAACTATCTACAAAGTGTGCCTGGCTTGAAAGCACACTTTGTAGACAATTCCAATTAAGAAATTCTTTTTAAAGATCATGATCTCAGCACTTCTTGAGAAGCATGGCCGGTCAAGCGACCGGATTCCAAATCTGAGGGGTGGAGCAATGACATCACTCCTGGGGAAACTTTACTTCTGAATATCTCCCAAACCATAAAGGTTTGGGAGATAAGACTTATATCATTTTTCATGTTTTTTTAAGGGCTACAAAATAAAATCAACTTATTTTCAAGTATTACTATCCATTTAAGGTTGCCTTACCTGGTATTGGCAGGGCTGGTAGAGCCTACATTCAGCATTCCGTGGGGGCTGCCTTGCCCGGTATTGGTAAGGCCAGTAGAACCGGTATATGTCATCTCACGGTTGCCTTACCCGATATAGGCAAGGCCGGTAGAGCCTGTCATTAAAACTGTCACTTGGGTTGCCTTGCCCGGTATTTAGGCAAGGCCGGTAGAACCTATTATATGTTATATTACTGTTGTATTGTTATGTATGTTTACCCTACGGGGACTGCCTTTAACTTTTAATAAAGTTAAGTTATTTTACCAAACCTTAAGTCTGAGAGTCTTCAAATACGTGACACTGATACATTTATTGGGGAAACTAGTTAAAGCATAAGTAACACTTCCTAATAATAGCCCCCCACACACACACACACACGCACACTTACCTTACTATGGTCAGAAAAAGCCAATGGCCCTGATGAATCACACACCTTTTTTCAAGCGATAATATCTTCAGTAAGACCTGGGGGTCATGTACACAGAGGCGGACATGACTTTTTCTAGCAGAACTACAGGATTTCCGTCTCTGTTGATTGCACTGGTAACCCCTTAATGATGGTGTGATCCGGGAGCGGGCAGCCCTAGAGAAAAATGGTACTTTTTTACTGTAGTGAATTCTGGGATCGCAGATCAATTTGCAGCCATCCCAGAATTCCATGACGTGCCAGGACCTTCACCTGTCCTTAATGTATGGACCAGCATGATGGTCCTGGAACGTCATACCTTGTTATTATTAAATATTAAAGGTTAATATATACCAATGAAAAAAGTTAAACTGTAAACTAGTCCAACTTTGGTGAACGCAGGGAAACCCTCCATGTATTTGTGGTGAAGCTTTGGGAACAACACCCGCAAAAGCAATGACAAAGCCAGGGTAGGTTTATACTTTTTTAACTATGATATCTTTCATTATTTCAGAATTTATAGATATGAAACTTCATATACAAACACTAACATTATTTCCCATATTGTGTGCTCAGTATATGTCACCACTGTTATCCAAGATGCTTTAAGATGTATTAATTGCTTTGAATGGAATCATTATGACCGATAGCAGCATAAAAAAGCTTACAAATGATCAATATTTATTCATACAGCACTATCACCAGAGCTGTTTTTTATATCCAAAAAAGATGACAGACACTTTCAATAGTTCTTGCAATTCTCATTCCATTCAAAGCAATTAATACATCTTAAAGCACCTTCAAAAGGCATCTGCAGTTGGGCCATGAGCAGACACTTCCTATCTATCCACAACTGCAGTAGCTGAGTAGCCAAGAGGAAAGAGAATAAGGTGAACATGACCTTTGAGACCCTTTGTGACAGCTGAAGGTGACTGATTAGGTTAGTAGGACCACTAAACTGCCAAGCCCCATCTCAGTCACATCCCTTGATACCTTGGGTATAGGGTTGCCAAAAGTAGCCAAAGCGGTACCTCTCTAGCACTCAAAGAATGAAATTATTTCACATATAAAAGGTACATAGTGCAAGGCCACATGCAAAACACTGTAGCCCTAGAGCAGGGCTGGGGTAAATACAAAAAGAAAACAGAAAAAAAACACAAAGGCTGCACTTTAAAGGGATAGTAATACTTGGAAATAATTGTATTTTATATTGTAGTCCTTAAAAAAACATGAAAATGATATAAGTCTTATCTCCCAAACCTTTATGGTTTGGGAGATATTCACAAGCAAAGTTTCCCCCTGAGTGACATCACTGTTCTAGCTCTCAGATTTGGAATCTGTCCACTAGATGGCAGACTTGGCTGAAACAGCCAGGAAAAGGAAACTAAACTTTATCTTTCTTGATAAGACTTATATCATTTTTAATGTTTTTTTAAGGGCTACAATATAAAATAAAATTACTTTCAAGTATGGGTATCCCATTAAAGAAATGGGACTGTTCTATAACAGAAAATATATACTTGAATGTTACATCAGGGAAGAAGGAAAAGAAAAATGATATATACACATCTAAAAGTTAAGTGCTACAATTCTCTATAGTTGGCTTGTGTACCAATAAACATACAAAGACTAAAACAATTATACCCTCTAAGAAGGCATATAAAGAAGAGTGGTAGATGATAATTAAATTATCTTAACAAAATATGAATAATGTAGAACAATATTTATTATCAAAGTTAGGGAAACAAGATAATATATACTGAACACTTCATATGGAAGTTACAACTTCACTAAAAATGCCAAAAATAATATATTAGTGATCACTAAAATAAAATAGTCAAAAGTCTAGGCAACTGGAATAATACACAAGCTGGTGGGTAGCCAGCCTTACCACGAGTGTGTCAGTTCCACTCCCGGCTATCTGCAGATGTTCCCTGAGGAAGTGTCCTTGCCGACACAAAATGCGTTGGAAAGCACATCTGAACACTGTATTTCATGTGACTTTTAAAAAGAGTCTATATTTATTGTAAAAGATACACTACAGAATATATTGGAAGCCATCTATGCACCACTACCCGCTACCCTTATGATATTGTGTTTGGGATTGTACTGTTCCAGGAGCCTTGATAAAGGCAGCTAGCTACATTTGGATACAGTCTTCATATATACTTCTGCCTGCTCTAACAACATACAGCTAGCCTCCGAGGATTGTAAGAGCCAACAGTTGGGAGAACACCCTAATATTGTGCACATAGGATCCAAGGTGACTGCCCACCAATACAACCCATACCCTCGACCTGTGGACCATCTGCAGATAGCAGGGAGTGGAACTGACACACTCATGGTAAGGTTGGTTACCTACCAGCTTGTGTATTATTCCTGTTAACTAGACTCTTGACTATTTTATTTTAGTGATCACTAATATATTATTTTTTAGCCATTTTTAGGAACATTGCAACTTCCATATACAGTTAAGTCAGGAAATATTTGGACTCTGACACAAGTTTTGTTATTTCGGCTGTTTACCAAAGTAAGTTCAAGTTACAGTTAAATAATTAATATGGGCTTAATGTGCAGCCTCTCAGCTTTAATTTGAGGGTATTAAAATCCAAATTGGAGGAAGGGTGTAGGAATTACAACTCTTTAATATGTAGCCCCCTCTTTTTCAAAAGACCAAAAGTAATTGGACTCAAAAGCTGTTTCATGGACAGGTGTGGGCTATTCCTTTGTTATTTCTTCATCAATTAAGCAGGTAAAAGGGCTGGAGTTGATTCCAGGTGTGGCATTCACATTTGGAAGCTGTTGCTGTGAACCCGCAACATGCGGTCAAAGGAGCTCTCAATGTAACAGGCCATACTTAGGCTGCAAAAAAAAAAATCCATCAAAGAGATAGCAGGAACATTAGGAATGGCCAAATCAACAGTTTGGTACATTCTGAGAAAATAAAGAACGCACTGGTGAGCTCTGCAACACAAAAAGGCCTGGATGTCCAAGGAAGACAACAGTGGTAGATGATCGTAGGATCCTTTCCATGGTAAAAAAAAACCCCCTTCACAACATCCAGCCAAGTAAAGAACACTCTCCAGGAAGTAGGCATATCATTATCCAAGTCTACCATAAAGAGAAGACTTCAAGAGAGCAAGTACAGAGGGCTCATCACAAGGTGCTAACCATTCATAAGTCTCAAGAATAGAAAGGCCAGATTAGACTTTGCCAAAAACATCTAAAAAAAAAGCCAGGCCAGTTCTGGAACAACATTCTTTGGACAGATGAAACTAAGATCAACCTGTACCAATGATGGGAAGAAAAAACTATGGGGAAGGCTTGGAACGGCTCATGATCCAAAGCATACCATATCATCTGTAAAACACGGTGGAGGCAGTGTGATGTCATGGACATGCATGGCTTCCAGTGGCACTGGGTCACTAGTGTTTAATGATGGCAAGACAGAAGCAGCCGGATGAATTCTGAAGTGTATAGGGATATATTGTCTGCTCAGATTCAGCCAAATTCAGCAAAATTGTTTGGACGGCGCTTCACTTTACAGATGGACAATGACCCAAAACATACTGTGAAAGCAACCCAGGAGTTTTTTTAATGCAAAGAAGTGGAATATTCTGCAATGGCCAAGTCAAGCACCTGATCAAGCATGCATTTCACTTGCACTTAAGGCAGAAAGACCCACAAACAACAACTGAAGACAGCTGCAGTAAAGGCCTGGCAAAGCATCAGAAGGGAGGAAAGTCAGCGTTTGGTGATGTCCATGCATTTCAGACTTCAAGCAGTCATTGCCAAAGTATTAAAAATGAACATTTTATTTATGATTGTGTTAATTTGTCCAATTACATTTGAGCCCCTGAAATAAGGGGACTGTGTATGAAAATGTTTGCAATTCCTATGATATTTTTTGTTAAACGCCTTGAATTAAAGCTGAAAGACTGCACTTCAATTGCATCTTGGTTGTTTCATTTCATATCCATTGTGGTGGCGTACAGAGACAAAATTATGAAAATTGTGTCAGTGTCCAAATATTTCCGGACCTAACTTTACAGAGTTCAGTATATTTTATCTTGTTTCTTTGTGTGAAGTTATAAAGGTGGGCGTAAAATCTTAATATCTGTCAAGCTACTGCAGAGTTATGCTCTTACCTAAATATGGTCAGGCTCATTAGGCAAAACTGACTGGCACCGTGTTCACGCGTTATAAATCATTCTGTTAAACAAGTGCACAACCTAGTGTTGAAAAAAATTATATAAATGATAGGGTAATACAATATTTGTTTTTTTCTGGTAGAATTATTTATAATGCATTTTTTCTAGTGGATTTTTTTTAAATGTATTATTTTTCCTTTAGAGATTACTTGTAATGTTTATTTCTTGCTGATTTATTGTTGAAATTATTTTAAAATGTGTGTTTCATGGTTGAATTGTTTAGAATTAGAATTTTTACGTGGGACTGTTTATAATAAGTATTTTTGTTTATAATGTGTTTTTTTGTGGTGTAGTTGTTCAAAATTAGTTTTTTTTCTGGTGTTTATAATAAGTTTTTTGGTATTAAATAAGTATCATGAGGAACTTTTGGGGAGTTATTTTATGAGTAATAATTATTCCCTTGTAGTTTATAGTTATTTTTTTTTGGGTGGGTCTGTTTATAATCAGGATTTTCTTCTGTGTAAGAAAATCCTATTATTGGGATTATTTGTAATAGCTTTTTTATGGTAACATTTTTTATAATTTTTTTTGTTGACATGGTTTATAGAGAATATTTCTTGTGGGTACCTAAACTGAGGGTTTTTTTGGTGAGATGGCTTTTAATATTTTTTTGTGGTAAATGTATATAAAGATTTTGTTATGAGGATTTTTAATGTTTTATTTCGGTGGGATTATAATGAAGTTTGTTTTGGTGGGATTCTTTATAAGTAGGTTAGACAGGCTGCTTAAAATTATTTTTGTATCTGTGACGTTGTTTAACGTAAGGGTTTTTGTGGGGTTGTTTAAAACATGTTGTTTTTTCTGGCAGAATTGATTTCAGAATGTTTTTGCCATTGTTTATACATACAAATATTAGCATGGCATTGCCCATGCGAGACTTGGAACTGTGAAAGAGGGGGAGGCAGAATGGGGAAAGGGAAGGTTGAAGCTTGAGGGGAAGAGATGTAGTGGCTAAGGGGGGTGGGTGGCAGCGAGAGGAGAAGAGCAGGAGTGGTGAAATGGAGGGCAGGAGGGAAAGGAGAGCACAAGAGCTAGAGTGGCGAAAAGGGATGGTGACAAGGAGAGAAGAAGAAGCCAGAGTAGCAAAAGGGAGGGTGGGAGGTAGAGGAGCCGGAGTGGACACAGGGCTGTGAAACAGGACGGACAGCTATGTGACCGAAATTAATAACAGAGTGGCCAAATTCCTAAAATGATTTGGACAGATTTGGGCAAGGGGGTGTCACTGTGTAATGGAAAGGACGGGTATGTGAACAGAGTAAACAACAGAGTAGCCATATTCCTACAATTATTTGGCTTGGATTGGGGTGGGTCCACCACCCTGCCCAATCCTGTCCAAGTCATTGCCCAGGGGAGGGGCCGACAGACACAAAGGAACATTTTTCCTTTCATATACAGATTATATTTTTCTATTGGAGTAATCACTATAAAGTAATGCAGATCTACGTTCGTTTCTTTTTGAAATTATAATTATGTTTTTTCATTTGATTTTTTTCTAATCAGTTATTTTCTGATAGGATTGTCTATATATTCTTTTCAAAGGATTATTTATAATGAGCATTTTAGAAGGAAATGGTGTAACAATAACTTCTACAAAACACCAATGTCAAAATGTACATCTTGTTGATACATTTTGAACCAGCTGTATTGTTCAAAAAGATAGTTTTTGATTACTGTGTTTTGTGGCACATTTGTGAATGGGTCTTGTTTTCTCAATCCATGTATCAATAACTCCTTTTTTTTTTTTTTTTTTTTAATGATCCATTTTAATGATTGCTAAAATGATCAGCTGTATCTAGGCTACTGTTATTAATACATGTATTTAAAATTATATTTATAAAATCAATTAAAACTGACATTAGGTATGAGCTCTGTTGACAGATTTTGTACAACCCGAGATTCTGTACCTTGTATCAACAGATATAAACTGGCCTATCAGACATAGTCAGAATAACTTTTAATTGTTTCACTGTTTAGATCTTAAAGTGACAGTAATGTTTCACAATAAAAGCAGCTCCGATTAATCTTCATAGTATTTGGGCCATGGAGAGTGTTATTTCAATACTGTCAGAGTTGTAGTACAAGAGTAATTGAATGATGACGTATCCCCTCCTGCCCCTTTTACTGATGTATCACTACTCACCTCAGAGAAGCATATCACGGTGCCAGTGATTATTGCCTGCCTGGTATGGGTGCCTGCCCTGTTCCCTCTGGTGTTCGGACAGCGGCGTTGCCGGCCGCTGCCGCCTGTCTGTTGGCCTCTCTGTCGCAGACAAGCATCATTGACGTTGCGCTCGTTGTTTTGTAGCCTTCGGCACTAATTGGCAGATTGTGTCCTGCCTTTTCCTTTGGCTTTACATAAGGCCTGAACACTGGTCTTAGTTTCCCTTTTGTGGTGTACCTGTGCGTGACTACCCACTCTGTGAGTTCTGTGGCTCTGGCTGACTACCTGATCCGGTTTTGACCCGTGGCTCTGTCTGACTAACCGCTCCATTCTTGATCCTGGTACTGTCTGACTCTCCATTTTGTCTCAACAGACTTTTGCTGGCTCTCTCTTCATAAGCCTATGAGCAAACTTTACCTCCCTGGTATTGTTGTGGCTGCCTTCCGCTCAGTAGCTCAGGGTTAGTCTCACCTCAGGTATTGCTCCTAGCAGTCTCGCTCTGTGCATCCTTGACTAGCTATACCTCCGAGGCTATTACCTGTCTGTGACCCCGGTAACGCTCCAGTAGCCTGATCTCTCCAGGTATTACTATAGCAGTCTTGCTCTGTGCATCCTTGACTTGCTATATATCCGAAGCTATTACCTGTCTGTACCCCGGTCTCGCTTCTGTAGCCTGATCCCTAGCTCTCTAGGTTTCTGCACACTCGCTCTGTAGAATCATAGGCGAGATTCTACTGCCTTTGCTGCCTTGGCAATCCGTGGTTGCAGGTTGTGCTCAGTGTCAACTCCTGGCAAGTGGACTGTGCACTGTCCTCACACCTGTTCCTGGAAAGGTTGGGGAAGTGTTTTGCTCCTGTATATTGATCTTAATTTATTGGTTAAATTCACCTGTACCTGTGTTGTGTGATTCTTTATCCTAAATGTACCGTGAAACAGCAAGACTGTCCAGATTAATTGCAGAGAGGGACAACCTTCAATTAGAACAAGGGAAAAACCTGTCAAGGGGGCAGGGTTTTCATTATTATCACAGTAAGAAGATTGTCCCTTGCAATTCCTATGATATTTTTGTTAAACGCCTTGAATTAAAGCTGAAAGACTGCACTTCAATTGCATCTTGGTTGTTTTATTTCATATCCATTGTGGTGGCGTACAGAGCCAAAATTATGAAAATTGTGTCAGTGTCCAAATATTTCCGGACCTAACTTTACAGAGTTCAGTATATTTTATCTTGTTTCTCTGTGTGAAGTTATAAAGGTGGGCGTAAAAGCTTAATATCTGTCAAGCTACTGCAGAGTTAAGCTCTTACCTAAATATAGTCAAGCTCATTAGGCAGACCTGACTGGCATCGTGGTCACACGTTAAAAATCATTCTGTGAAACAAGTGCACCACCTAGTGTTGAAAAAAATTATATAAATGATAGGGTAATACAAGGTTTGTTTTTTTCTGGTGGAATTATTTATAATGTATTTTTTCTAGTGGATTTTTTTTAAATGTATTATTTTTCCTTTATAGATTATTTATAATGTTTATTTCTTGCTGATTTATTATTGTAATTATTTTAAAATGTGTTTGTCATGGTTGAATTGTTAGAATTAGAATTTTTACATGGGACTGTTTATAATAAGTATTTTTGATTATAATGTGTTTTTTTGTGGAGCAGTTGTTCAAAATTAGTTTTTTTTCTGGTAAGTGTTTATAATAAGTTTTTTGGTATTAACCCCTTAAGGACCGTTGATGGTCCTGGTACGTCATGGCTGGATTTGACTTAAGGACCAATGACGTCTCAGGACCGCCATGGCTTAAATGATAGCAGCGTGCCTCCTTGCACGCTGCTATATTAATGCCAGGCTGAGACTGAGCACTCCGAGACTGGGGCGTTCAGTCTCAGCCCTTCTTGCTTGTGCCAGTTCATGTGATCGCCATAGCAGCGATCACATGTACCGGCATAGTGACAGACAGAGGCAGCATGCTGTCTGTGCGTGTCTCGTCTGCCTCTGTCTCCCTTGCTATCAAAGTAAGGGAGACAGACGTAGACAGGAGACACCTAGTGGTGAAAGAAAATACAGCAGCTGGGGGTATTAACCCCTTCACTGCTGGTTCCAGAGGCTTGCTAAATGCAGGTCAATTTCTGACCTGCAATGATACTTTTTTTTTTTTTTTTTTTTTTTTAAACACAACACACTTTTTTTTTTTTTTTTTTTACAAAAATATTTTATTTAAAAAAAAAATAATCTAATTAAACAATTTTGGAAGTGTGATTGTTGTGGAGCTATGTAATACACTTATACACACCGCCAAATGTCAGGGATAAAAAAGTGTCAAAATAGGGTTGGAAAAAGGGACATGGGGATTTTCACCCAAGGGGGGGGGACAGTGGCCACTTTAAACTGTACATTTTGTAGGTATGACTGACCGGTCATACCTTTCATGCAGTCGCCATAAAAACTTAACCCTTTGTGCCCAATTGATTCCAAGAGAAAAAACAAAAATGGTGGGTTTTTTTACCTTTTTTTTTTACCTTTTTTTTAATTTTAATAAAGTGAATGGTGGGTTATCCAATGAAAGCCCTATTTGTGCTAAAAAAAACAATAAAAAAAATATGGGGGTGGGATAAAAGACTTAGAGGGAAAACACTGTTGAACAAAGACATAGTCAAAAAAAGGTCAGAATTGCTCCTGTCCTTAAGTGAAATCCACCTCAGATTTTCCCGGTCCTTAAGGGGTTATATAATGTATCATGAGGAACTTTTGGGGAGTTATTTTATGAGTAATAATTATTCCTTTGTAGTTTATAGTTATTTTTTTCGGGTGGGTCTGTTTATAATCAGTATTTTCTTCTGTGGAAGAAAATCCTGTTATTGGGATTATTTGTAATAGTTTTTTATGGTAACATTTTTTATAATTTTTGTTGTTGACATGGTTTATAGAGAGTATTTCTTGTGGGTACCTAAATTGATTTTTAAAGGCTACCCTAGCATTCAATGGTTTAAATGACCTATTTAAATCTATGTAGACTTTTACTTATCACCTATCATGCACCACTACCTCTTTAGCACATGATCATGTGTATACTTTTTCTTATAATGTACACTATCCTCTGGATTCCTGTTGTTTCCATTTAGGAGGGGGAAATATATCACATTTTAGCTCATTATTTAGAAATATTGACCCAAATGGGGTCCTATTAGGACGTGCTGGAAGCTGCAATGCACCTTAAAGCAACACACTCAGAAATAAGCTCTCCTTATGAGCTGTGATTGGGATATTTTATGGATTGTTTATCTCATTTTGGTCTCCCTTCAACAAACAATTTCATTTGCGCTATCAAGTTTTATCTGATGAAAAAGAATGAAGGAAATTACTGCTCGGAGTTGTGGGATTGTTTATAAACAAGAAAAGAGGGGAAATTCAGGGAAAAACCAACTGCACCATAGGGGACGAATAAAAATGACCAGTGAATTAAATGGGTATTTTAACCTCTTGAATGCTAGAATGGCCTCCAGTGCATTGCGGGACAATGTGTTCAGAAACCCTTTCAGCCATATTTTATTTGCTGCCTGTAGTGCAGTTGGTGTTATCTAGGATTGTTCCTCTTTATGTTACACTATTGTAACTGTAAGCAATTGTTATCAGCCTGGCTTATTTGAACCACTGTGTGTATGTATTCATTAAAGAGATAGACATGTTTCAAAATAAAAGAGGCTCCAATTAATCTTCCTAGTATTTGGGCCATGGAGTGTGTTATTTCAATACTGTCAGAGCTGTAGTTCAAGAGTAATTCAATGATAAAATATCCACCTCCCACCTCTTTTACCTAGTGTAAGCCCCCACTCCTCAGATGTGGAATCTGGTCCACAGACCAGACAGCCCACAACAAGGGACAATCTTCTTACTGTAAGAACAATGAAGGCCCTGCCCCCCCTTGACAGGTTTTTTCAAGTTTTTCCCTTATGCTAATTGAACATTGTCCCTCACTGCAAGCCATCTGAACACCACCTTTCTGTTCTGAGGTGAGCAGTGTTACATCAGTAAAAGGTGTGGGAGGGGGATACTTTATCATTCAATTACTCTTGAACTACAGCTCTGACAGTATTGAAATAACACTCTCCATGGCCCAAATACTATGAAGATTAGTTGGAGCTGCTTTTATCTTGAAACATTACTATCCCTTTAATTTATATCATACTATTGGGTTCACAGCATTTTACATAGTTTATCAGTTGTGCACCGCAGGAAATAAATACAAGCACACTACTGAAAATACTGAAAAAAATGAATACAAGTGTTGTACAAGAAAACAAAACAAGGTGCTTCCTGCCCCAAAGAGCTTACAGTCTATTTAGATATAATGGGTAACAAACAAAAACAATAGGTATCAATATAAATGCAGATTTCACTGCTGTTGTAGGAGGGATCTGAAAGTGTGAAAACTGGGTGACAGATATATATTGAGGGATAGGAAGTTCTAGAGATAAGACACAGCATAGGAAAGTGGTTGTAGTCATGATAAAGCAGAGGTTATAAAGGACAAGGAAAGAAGTCATGCCCCAGCAGAGCATAGAGAAACAATAGGAATAAAGGAGGGGAACAATGAAGCAACAGAGTTAATTGAATGGCTTTGTAGGATAGCAGAAGTTTGTATTTGATATGGAATTTGATAGAATGCCAGCAGGAAGAAGTGGATACTGAGTGAGGAGATAATGTAATGATCTGTACAGCGGCATTTTGACCAGACCATAGAGAGGTGGGGAGGCCTGTGAGGAGCAGGTTGCAGTAGTCAAGGTGAGAGAGGATGAGAGTCTGAATATCCATTTTGGTTAAGGTGTGGCAGAGAAATTGCCAATTTAGTAATGTTCAGAAAAGAAAGTGATAAGTAGCGGCTGCAGTCAATATGTGATAAGAAAAATTAAGAAGGGAGTGTTTTATCACCATTATACAGTGGGCATGGGGATTGTGGAATTGTTGATGGGAAAGGGCTTCTTTGGGGTTCACTTAGGTAGTAGAATGAGCAGCTCAGACATGAAACAATTTGCTACATTTGAATATACTAAACCAGAGGGACAGGGGTCAGTATCCTTTGGCTTTCCAGATGTTGTTAGTCTACAAATCTCATCATCTTTGGATGGCTATACCTATACATTTTTATTCACTCTTTTAGTGCACATTTTCAAGGTCAATTTACATGTGATTGTTTGTCCTCTGTGAACCTGTCATAATTTTTTTTTCTGGGAAATCAATTTTATAACCTAAAAGCAACAATAAGAAGTTCTACCATGTATATCAAGGGCTGCACAGATCTGTATAAACTAGTGAATGTTATAATTATCGGAAAAATCACAATAATCAGAGTATGCAAATAAGAAATCTTTATTAAAACAAGACAAAAGAAAAAATATGTCCCATCCAATGTATCTATTCTTTAAATAAAATGACCTACTGGGCACATCTCTAGGGGCTTATATCCATGTGACGCTGTCCCCAGACCAAAGAAAAAACACCCTAAGTTTGGCACACCTACACTTACTCCACCAATTACAGTGTCACCCCAACATTAATGACAACTGAACTGGATCAGTGTCCAATATACACCGTCCTATCATGGGTCCCACCCCCAAAATACGTATCCATAAAATGTGTTCCCTAAATACACACAAATTAGTCTCTGAATCACCAATTTCTAGAGGAACCTAGAGTGCAGATCATGGATTCACTGTCTACTATTTTATACAGATCAGTGCAAATCTTGATATATATAGTAGGATTGTGTATAGGACTTTTCCTTAAGTGAGAAGAAGGTGATATCGATAGCAGCAGTGCAGGTCTGCCATACATATTATTTTTATAATTGCTCCTTATCCCTTATAGTATTGTTACTTCCCCTACAACCTCATGTTAGCAATAGAAATTCCTCACTTTTATAATACTTTTGGTTTAGTAAATTGCGTTCTGAAATTTCTAGTTACACACAGCTGTCACTCAAGTTGCAGACTCTAACTGTAGTATATTGGTGTACTCTTATTGGTTAATTCTCTGCATGTCTCACTTTTACCACAACTGATGTTGTAATGAGGAGTAACTGAGCCCTACAAGGTAGAGAACATTAATCTGTCTATATTCTGTTATCTTTGTTCAACACATCTGAGTTGTGGGGGAAGAGGCAGGGCCGGATTTACATCTCAGGAGCCTGTAGGCACAGAACTGTGAAGTGCCCCCCCCCCCCCCGATTTGCCAACTCCACTGGACACCTCCAAAATGCTCATCAGCTCCATATTGCCCCCCCATCAGCTCTATATTGCCCCTCACCTTGCCTATCAGCTCCAACTTGCCCCCCATCATCTCCATATTGCCCCTCACATTGCCCCCATCATCTCCATATTGCCCACATCAGCTCCAACTTGCCCCCCATCATCTCCATATTGCCCCTCACTTTGCCACCATCATCTCAAAATTGCCCCTCACATTGCCCCATCATCTCCATATCCCCACACATTGCCCCCAACCCCATCAGCTCCAACTTGCCCCCCATCATCTCCATATTGCCCCTCACTTTGCCCCATCATCTCAAAATTGCACCTCACATTGCCCCATCATCTCCATATCACCTCACATTGCCCCCAACCCCATCAGTTCCAACTTGCCCCCCATCATCTCCATATTGCCCCTCACTTTGCCCCCATCATCTCAAAATTGCCCCTCACATTGCCCCATCATCTCCATATCCCCTCACATTGCCCCCAACCCCATCAGCTCCAATTTGCCCCCACCATCTCCATATTGCCCTCCATACGCTCCAATTTGCCCCCCATTAGCTCCACATTGCCCCCACCATCTCCATGTTGCCCTCACATTGCCCCCCTTCGACTCCAACTTGCCCCCACCATCTCCATGTTGCCCTGACTTAGTCCGTTTCCTACCCCCCCACCGTTGTCCGTTTCCTACCTCCCTGGTAGGAGATCTGTCATCTGTGCCTCCTTTGGCACAGTCCTGTAGCTGATGGAGCTCCCGTGCGGTCTCCTATTCAGGAATGCAGAGCGGTGGGAGATGATGTCATCTCCCAGCGCTCTGCATTCCTAAAGATGCGACAAGGGAGCTCACCACCTACAGGACTGTGCCAAGGAGGCACAGACCTGTCCTGTCGGGGAGGTAGGAAATAGGGAACGGGGGGGGGGGGCAGCGCCAGCGAGGTGGCTACTTTTTTTTTTTTTTTTAATTAAAAAAAAAAAAATCCCAATGGCAGGCACCCCTCGGTGGCATGCGCCTGTAGGCAGGTGCCTACTTTGCCTAACGGCAAATCCGGCCCTGGGAAGAGGTATGCCATTCTGTGTAATGCTCCAACCAGAGTGCAGTTGTGTAAAATGGTGACTCAAGCTTTGATGTAGATGTAGCTCTCTTTGAGAGGGAATTATACCTATAATATCCATAAGTTATACCACTGTAGTGAGTTATACCAGCTGTACCTAAGCAGCATTGCTGTTCAATGTAACAATTATATTAAGCTTTCTTTTACCCAAAGTTTATTTTACATGCATTTGCTGTTCATAACCATTATTTTGCAATTGCAAATTTCAAATTTCTAGCTTATGTTTTAACAATATTCACAAAAATGGGGTCCTGTCAGGACATACTGGAAGCTGCAACACACCTTACAAAAATACACTTAAAAAATATATTAAAGCTTATTATGAGGTGTAATTAGGGAATTTTATGGATTGTTTATTTTATTCTGATTGGCCTTCAACAAACAATATTTCCACTAGCAGGTTTTATCTGATGGGAAAGAATGAAGGAAATGACTACATTCTTAGGAGGTGGAGGGATTGTTTTTAGACATCTAATATAATAATGGATACCACTGTGCATGCAATTATCTCAGAAAAAAACACTGTTGACAACATGATACTTAATTTATCATTCTCCACCAAGAGCCTCAGAAATATGGACGTCTTAAACAAAATGGAGGATGCTTATCAAAGTTTCTTGGAACAAAACTAGCAAGACAATTTGTAGTGAGAAGAAATTAAAACTGAGTGGGGGTTGTATCTGACACTCAAGAGGTTAACCCGTTCAGTGCCAGAGGGGTACGCAATGCATTGGTTAACCCTTTGAGTGCCAGAGGGTTACGCAATGCATGGCATACACCTCTCGCACTCAAAGGGTTAAACATGATTCATTTGTTCTTTTGTTTTGTGCTTAGGTCCTTAAATGTTTAAAAAAATGTATGCACTAAGCTCTGAAAAGGGGTTCCCATATGCAAACCTGAGTAGGAAATTCTATATCCCATTTTGCGTTTCACATTAGGTCAGTGAGGACGGATATGCAATGAAAGTGCTCTGGTCCTGGTGCAAACCAAATGCTCCATCAGGAACAAATAATAAATCCTACTGATTTAAATGGGGCTTTTAACCTCTTCAACACGAGAGCAGTGTGTTAGAGATATGTATCATTTAAGGGGTTAAAGAGACAGTCAACCTCCAAACCGACTTTACATATTACGCCTATACACACACACACATGAAAAATCCGAGAGTGCAGTTCAGTTTTGATTTATGTACCTACAACAGTGCAGAAATCTGGCACCGGGTGTTGTCACAGAGTTTCAAAGGGAGTGCATTCCTATAAAGGGAAGGTGGGAGAGAAAAACAGGCCAAAGCATGGAGAGCAAAAAAGGAGAATGTTGCAAATGTGATAGTTGTAGGTAAAAGAGGGCAAAGCATGGACACCAGAGAAAGTGGACATGGTGGAATGGAGAATGGAGATGGGGAAAAAGGCATAATGGGAGGTAGTGCAAAGAGGGGAGATGGCAATCGTGACGGCAGATACAGGAGAAAGCAGAGTGAATTCAAGTGAGTCCAGACGAGAGAAGAAGATAATGGGAGGGAAGGTGGACAGAGGAAAAGGTGATAATGGGAGCCAGGAGAGAAGGTAGCACAGGGGAGGGGGTGAGAGTGTAGACAGAAGTCTTTGAATAGTATTATTATTATTATTATTCTTTATATATATCGCGCCAACTAATTCCGCAGCGCTGTACAATTGGGGAATAGACATACAGAGGTATTAAATAGTACAATCAGATGTGTAGAACAGGAGGATCAGAGGGCCCTGCTCGTGAGAGCTTACAGTCTAGAGGAAGGTAGGTTTGATACAGAAGGAGTAAGTGCTATTGTGTTTAAGTGCCTCCTGCCACATGAACTGCCAGTCAGTGGGTGGGAGTGAGAAGTGCCATTGAGTGCAGTAGTCCGTGCAAGGGGTGAATCTTGGTGATGATGTTTATGGAGGCAGTTGATAGGCCTCCCTGAAGAGGTGAGTCTTCAGTGAGCGTCTGAAGATTTGAAGGCTGGGGGAGAGTCTGATTGGGCGGGGGAGGGAATTCCACAGCTCAGGTGCAGCACGGGAGAAGTCCTGTAGGCGGGAGTGGGAGGATGTGATAAGAGCTGTGGAGAGCAGAAGGTCATGTGCAGAGCGAAGATGGCGGGCGGGAGTATATTTGGAAATGAGAGATGAAATATAGGGGGGTGCAGTGTTAGTGAGGGCTCTATAAGCTAGCACCAGAGTTTTGAATTTTACTCTGTATGCTAACGGGAGCCAGTGTAGGGACTGACAGAGGGGTGTGGTGTTAGAGAAGCGATGAGTGAGGTAGATTAGTCTTGCAGCAGAGTTCATTATGGACTGTAGCGGGGTTAGTCGGGTGAGAGGCAGGCCAATTAGTAAAGAGTTACAGTAGTCAAGACGGGACATGATGAGTGTTTGGATTAGAATTTTGGTAGTGTCTTCTGTGAGAAAGGGTCGGATTCTAGAGATGTTGCGGAGGTGGAGGCGGCATGAGTTGGAGATTGACTGGATGTGAGGAATGAAGGATAGGGCAGAGTCAAATGTGACCCCCAGGCAGCGTGCTGTAGGGGTTGGTGTGATGGAAGTGTTGTTAACGGTGAGGGTAATGTTTGGGATAAGGCTGGTTGTAGATGGAGGGAAGAGAATTAGTTCAGTTTTGCTAAGGTTAAGTTTGAGTTGATGGGAGGACATCCAGGAAGACACAGCAGACAGACAGTCAGACACTCTGGACAGGAGGGAAGGAGAGAGGTCTGGGGAGGAAAGATATATTTGGGTGTCATCAGCATAGAGATGATGGTGAAACCCAAAGGAGTTTATTAGTTTTCCAAGGGAAGCAGTGTAGATTGAGAAGAGCAAGGGTCCCAGTAGTGATCCTTGGGGCACACCAACAGACAGTGGGAGGGGTGGGGAAGTGGAGCCGGAGTATGAAACACTGAAGGAGCGGTTGCAGAGATAAGATGAAAACCAGGAGAGTGCAGTGTCGCAGAGGCCTAGGGAGTGGAGGGCTTGGAGGAGGAGTGGGTGATCGACTGTGTCAAATGCGGCTGACAGGTCCAAAAGAATGAGTAGGGAGTAGTGGCCTTTAGACTTGGCTGAGAGCAAGTCATTGGCCACTTTAGTGAGGGCAGTCTCAGTGGAGTGATGAGGGCGGAATCCGGATTGCAAGGGATCTAGCAGGGAATGGGAGCAGAGGAATTTAGTGAGCCGGTTATATGCAAGGCGCTCGAGAAGCTTGGAGGCAAACGGGAGTAGGGAAATTGGCCGGTAATTTGACAATGAGTTTGGGTCCAGGGAGGGTTTTTTTAGAATGAGAGTGATTAGTGCATGTTTGAAACAGGATGGGAAGGTGCCGGTTGACAAGGAGAGGTTGAATAAGTGAGTAAGGATTGGAGTTAGTAGAGGGGAGAGTTCTTGGGTGAGCTGAGATGGGATTGGGTCGAGAGGGCATGTGGTTAGGTTGGAGCGAGTGAGGAGAAGGGAGACTTCATCCTCAGTGACAGGTGGGAAGGAGCTTAGTGTCTATGTGGGAGAGGCGACAGGGCTGGGCTGGCTGGGTGGGGGTGGTAGTGATGAAATGTCATGTCTGATAGATTCAATCTTGTTCTTGAAGTGGTTGGCGAGATCTTGGGCAGAGAAGTTAGTGGAAGGTGTCTGTGTTGGTGGGTTTAGAAGAGATGTGAAGGTTGAGAAAAGGCGTTTGGGGTTGGAGGAAAGATTAGAAATTAGAGAGGAGAAGAATGACTGTTTAGCCAGGGAGAGGGCAGAGCTATACGAACGGAGAATGAATTTGTAGTGTGTGAAGTCGGCTGTGGAGCGCGATTTCCTCCAGTGCCTTTCAGCAGTGCGTGAGCACCTTTGGAGGTATCGCGTTAGTCTTGTGTGCCAGGGTTGTAGTGGGGTTGTGCGTGGGTGGCGTGGAGTTGCAAGTGCAGCGATGTCAAGGGCTGAAGTGAGAGTGCTGTTGTAGAGAGCAGTAGTTTTGTCTGGGCAAGTAAGTGTGAGGATGGGGTTGAGGATAGGCTGAAGGGAGGTGGAAAATTGTTGCTTATCAAGAGAATGTAGATTTCTCCGCATGCGCTTGATTGTGGCGGGGGTGATGGGTTTGCGTGGTATGATGAGGTTACCGGTGAGGAGGTGGTGGTCAGAGAGGGGAAAGGGGACATTAGAGAAGTTGGAGACCGAGCAGAGGTTAGTGAAGATCAAGTCGAGGGAGTGACCATCACTGTGTGTGGGAGAGCTGGTCCACTGCGATAAGCCTAAGGAGGTTGTTAAGGAGAGGAGTTTGAGGGCAGGGGGGGTGTTGTGATTATCTATAGGGATGTTGAAGTCAGGGATCTGATGTATGTGAGTCGAACAGTGGAAGGTGTATGTGAGTGGATGTGGAAGGTGAATGTGAGTCGAACAGTGGAAGGTGAATGTGAGGTGATGTGGAGGCGAATGGGGAGGCGATGTGGAGGCGAAGGGGAATGTGGGGCGATGTGTTGAAGGTGAGTGTGAGTGAATCAGACGAAGGTGATGGAGGATGTAGAGTGAGGAGATGAAGAGGGGATTTTGAGTCAATCAGGCAAAGTTGAGAGAGGTTGTAGAGTGAGGAGGTGTGTATAGTGTTGGAGGCTTAAAGGGGCAGTAATGTTTCATAATCAAAGCAGCTCCAATTAATCATCATAGTATTTGGGCCTTGGAGAGTGTTATTTCAATTATGTCAGAGTTGTAGCTGAAGAGTAATTCAATGACAAAGTGTCCCCCTCTCACCCCTTTTACTGATGTAACACTGTTCAGCCAGATCAGAAGGGAGGTGCCCAGGTAGATTGCACAGAAGGACAATCTTCAGTTAAGATAAGGGAAAAACCTGAAAAACTTGTCAAGGGGGGCAGGGCTTTCATTGTTCTCATAGGAAGAAGATTGTCCCCTGCTGTTATCTGTCTGGTCTATGGACTGCATTCCACATCTGAGAAGAGATGGCTTACACTAGGTAAAAGGAGCGGGAGGGGAAACTTTGCTTGTGAATATCTCTCAAACCATAAAGGTTTGAGAGATAAGACTTATATTGTTCTTCATGTTTTTTTTACGCCTACAAAATAAAATAAAGATAAAATGAAGTATTACTATCCCTTTAAAAGATCCATTTAAATCAATGGTGACTTGGGAAAAATGTATTTCTCCCTAAGGGGCAGTTGATTTGCTTCAGAATTATTTTTATTTTCTTCTGAACGTAGGACCCTCAGGGCCTTTTATGCAAAAGAAGATTGGAGTTATTCTATCTAAATACACCAGAGGTGACAAATACAAATTGCCAGAATTCCTGTGAATTCAGATATGTTTTTTAATTCCTTGAATGCTAAAGAGACCTTTATAGCATTCAACAGCTAAAACTTTATTTAAATCATCAAGAAACCTGGGAATTTGTATTTGGTCCAGAAAAGTTCCACTATTCTTTTAAACAGAGCTTCTGTAGCATATATATATAAAATACATGGTTAGCTCACTGTTTTCCATTGGGCATCTCTTTGAAAGGTGGATGAAGCTCTCTCCTAAGGGAGATCTATCACTGTGCAGGACAATTTTCCCACACACCGGGCTCAAGGAAAACACTGCCAGCTATCTTTAGTCATACTGGTTTATGTGTGAGCAGTGCATGGGGAAGGTCTAAGCCATCTGGTTAGTGTTAATTCAGATAATTACGTTGACTTTCAGACAGACAAAGAGATTGCTGACCGGCAGTTTTCACAGAGAGGCTGCAGGTGGCTGACAGTTTTTGTCTTTATCAAAAGTGTCATGATGTACCACTAATAAGCCATGACTCACAAGTGCTTAGGTCACTTGTGGTTTTATTTCATACTTTTGCAGTGAATATTCACCAAGAAAAAACAGGTGTGTTATATAAACATGATCGTATATGCGCAGAATCGATAGTAAGAAAATAACCACACTGGAATAAAACAGGCCAAAGGGAAAATAACTGGTCTTTATTCCTGTGGTAAAATTCCTCAAAGTCTGAGATCTGCTTTTCATGCATGAAAGAGGTTTGGGCCTTATTTACCAAACTAAAAATTCTGGAGCACACCAGCTGTACCATAGACTGGAAATTAAACTTCCCAATTATTTGAATGGGGCTTTTAACCCCTTAAATGCTAGACAGAGATTTCTAACGTATTGCAAAGTGTTGAATAATTCTATATCTTTCAAGGGTTTAAAAGGTCCGTTTAACCCCTTGAGTGCCAGAGAGGTATCCAACGCATTTCAATGAAAGGCATTGGATTCCTCTCTGGCACGCAAATGCTTAAATTAATGGAAATTTGCAACTTTTTTTTCAACAATATTGTGAAGTCAGTTTATGCTAGAATTGTACCTCTTTAGCTTGATAACTAAGGCCTAGATTACATTGCATTTGATATGTGTTATCAGTGGATTTAGCTAACAGATTTCCTGTGAAGTCTGGGGAGAAGTCTGTAGACAAATCCTTTGCTAAAGTTAGCAAGTGCAATATAATCCAGGTCTTTGTTACATACTTACAAAGACAGAAGTATGATCAATAAAAAATACAATTACTTGTTTTTTTCACCAGTGGGTTTAATGGCAAGTGTATTAACCTTTTGAGTACCAGAGATAGAGCCAACACATGACATTGCAATGCACTGAATAATTTCTATTGCTGAAATGGTTAAGGGGAAGTTAAAAAACAAAAACAAAAAAAAACAAGTTACTGCAATTACCTTAAAGGAGCAGTAAACTTTTTTTTATTTAAACACACATTTTATAGATCATTTCCTCCTGAATAAAACAAGGTCACTCCCACTGCTGTCAGATGTTTTATTAAAAAATGATAGCAGTTTAACCCCTTAGGGACCCTTGACGTACCAGGACCATCACGGTCCTTGAACTACTCAAGGACCGATGACGGTCATGGTACGTCACGTACTTTTTACTTACAGCGCTCTACCGGGAGCGCTGTAAGTAAAAATAGGGCATGAAATAGACCGCTCCAAGATCGGAGCGATCTCTATCAGGCCCCATAGTGACGCGCCGATACACGTGACAGGTCACGTGTACCGGCGCGTCAAAGTGCCCCTATGCGGTCGTTATGGGATGGAAATGTCCCATAACCTCCGGTCCTTAAGGGGTTAAATAATCAGGAAGTGAATTTACTGTGTTTACTTCCTGATAGTTCTAACTGACAGGAAGTGACAGGCAGTTTCTATCACATTCTATGGAGACCTATATGTCTCTGACTTTTCTGACTTTCCTGTTCATTAGAATCTAACAGGAAATCTAATTAGAATTTGACCACTAGAAGGCACTGCTAATGTAAAAAAACATGGGTTTAAACTGTAATAACTCTGGAAATATGAATCTCTCGACAGTGGGAGTACCCTTATTTTACTCAAAAGGAAAATCCCTACAAGATATATTTTTTCATAAAAAAAGTTTACTGCTCCTTTAAACTTTTGATTGCTTCACAATGTATTGGAAGCCTCTTTAGCATCTAAGGGGTTAATAAAATTACATGTTTTATGTTTGATAAACAGTTCATTCTCTTTCTTCTTACTTTTCTTGTGAATTTTTTGAGGCTGCTTATTTTGTGGGGAAATTGGCTGATACGGGCCCTCTGCAGATTTACATCTTACACTTATTTTCTAAATTCCATTATTGAAAAGGGGTGTGCTTGTGTGTCTGTGGGGGAGAGAGGGGGTTAACACATGGAGATGTTATTTTAAAGGGACATTGATCTCCCATAAAAATGTTTAGAGTTTTGTAGAGATTAAAAAATAAGCTAAATGCCACAAATCCTATCTCTCAAACCGCTATGGTTTGAGAGATATCCTCCGCTGAAGTTCCTCTTCTCCTGATGTCTGCTGTAAAGCTGACAGAAGGAGATCCGTGTCAGCCGACACGAAGAAGCTTTTCAGCAGAGCCACAATAGCGCAATTTAAAAAGAATTACTTCTTTGGAACGGTCTAAAAAGTGTGCTTGCACACCAGGCATACTTTGTAGATTGTTCCAAAGAAGTATATCTTTTTAAATTGCGCTATTGCGGCTCTGCTGAAGAGCCGCTTGTCGGTCTCCGGACCAGGAACTCCTGTTGTCAGCTTACAGCAGACGTCAGGAGAAGGGGAAGGAGAGGGGAACTTTAACGGAGGATATCTCTCAAACCATAGCAGTTTGAGAGATAGGATTTGTGGCATTTAGCTTATTTTTTTAATCTCTACAGAACTCTAAACATTTTTATGGTACATTACTGTCCCCTTAAGGGAGTAATCATATGGCTAAGGTCACACAGACAATTAATATGAGCTAGAAATGACACTAAGTTCTACTTACATGCTCTGTTCTGCATTTCTCCCAGTCAGCCTTTTGCTGGGGGCTCTTGACTGAGGGGCAATCCATACTGGCATCAGGCATTCATGACTGGTTCATGCCTACATCAGTCAGTTATTTATTAAAGGGATAGTAATACTTAAAGGGATAGTAATACTTAAAATGTAAAAAAAAATATGTTGTAGGGTTTATCCCCCTGAGTAAAACAAGGGTATTTCCACGTCTGAAAGGTGTTTCATTCAAAAGTTATTAATTTTCAAAGTTGAATTTTTTAGGTGCAATATCACAGTGGCCTGAAATTGTACAGTGGCGCTGTTGCTACACCATCCTATGGACAGCTCTGGTCAGTTGACCATAAGTCTCCATAGGATGGTGTAGCAACAGCGCCACTGTACAATTTCAGGCAACTGTGATATTGCACCTAAAAAATTCAACTTTGAAAATTAATAACTTTTGAATGAAACACCTTTCAGACGTGGGAGTACTCTTGTTTTACTCAGAG
Source organism: Rhinophrynus dorsalis (assembly GCA_037306005.1). Classification (NCBI taxonomy): domain Eukaryota; kingdom Metazoa; phylum Chordata; class Amphibia; order Anura; family Rhinophrynidae; genus Rhinophrynus; species Rhinophrynus dorsalis. The sequence goes on along the minus strand of CM074720.1, from coordinate 131,298,089 downwards.
GGATAAACTCTACAACATATTTTTTTTTACATTTTAAGTATTACTATCCCTTTAAAATGTAAAAAAATATATGTTGTAGGGTTTATCCCCCTGAGTAAAACAAGAGTACTCCCACTGCTGAAAGGTGTTTCATTCAAAAGTTATTCATTTTCAAAGTTGAATTTTTTAGGTGCAATATCACAGTGACCTAAAATTGTACAGTGGGGCTGTTGCTACACCATCCTATGTAGATTTATGGTCCCGGGACCAGTGCTGTCCATAGGATTTTGTATCAACAGCGCCACTCTATAATTTCAGGCCACTGTGATATTGCACCTAAAAAATTCAACTTTGAAAATTAATAACTTTTGAATGAAACACCTTTCAGCAGTGGGAGTACTCTTGTTTTACTCAGGGGGATAAACCCTACAACATATTTTTTTTTACATTTTAAGTATTACTGTCCCTTTAAAGTTCGATAAGCACTGCAAGCTCCATCGCCGTCTGTTTTATTAATCTTTATTACTATATCTAAGGCTGCCATCAGGGCTAGATTTACCAGTAGTAATATTAGGAAAGTGCCTAGAGTGCCAGATTTTTAGAGAAGCCTCAGCTATGTTGACCACACCCATGTTCTGAGAAGTGGGTGTAGCCATTGTCCCTGCACCAGATACCAATTCCTGGTTTTGGTGGCCAGATTATTTACCAACTTATATACACTTTTGCAAGCTATTAGTTATCCCCTTGGATGACCGAGAGGTTTCAAACACATTGTGATGCAATGTGTTGGACACCTCTGTTGCAATCAAGGTGTTAGGAATTTTTTTGTGCTTGTATGTATGTTATAGGCTAAGGATATTTTCTGTGCCAGGCAATAGCAGTTTGACCTGTGGTGGTGTCATGATTGGGGGTGTGATTATGGTGGGGACTGATGGTTCCTAGGGTACCCCTGCTTAGGAATGCAAGGCATGTTAATCCAGCCCTGGCTGACATGCAGATCTCCTATGATGCAACTTCCCCTTGTTGTCCATTGAATGCATGGAAACGGCAACACTCTCTTGAACTGCATTCACAGGAAATAATAGCCTCCACTGAGAATAGCCCAGATTGACATAATGCAATGTTTTACATAAATGACAATGTGCAGACATCTAGGCTGTGTTGGTGTCTGTGTGAAGTAAGTCTTAGCTTCTCATTGTATTAGAGGACTGAAATAGTTGTGATTAACAGATGAAAGTTGCTCGACATGATTGAAAAGAAAGTCACTATAAGGATAAGATGCATTTTTGAATCATATAGAATAGTTTTGTGCTGGTTTTCTACACTTATTAGCCACTTCCCAGCTTCCCAAGAATATAATAGTAAGGTTAATGATTCAGATTATGGGAGGGATTTTTAATTGGCTGAGGAATCATATGAACATTGTCCAATCAGTACAGATGTTATTTATATTTGTATCTTTCGGCTGCGTTGTTTCTTTTGTTGCTTTTAAATTTGTGATTGGCTTGATTGCTTTGAAAAAAGCCTTGTGTTGAGAAATGTGTAAGAGTATAAGCCATTATCTATATGTTTTAGTTTTTTTATTAAAGTTTTATATATTGCTTCATCTGACCAAGCTGCCATGTTTTTGTGGAGTGGTGTTCATCTGGACGGGGTTAAGGTCTTCACATGCATACTTGTCAGACTTTCTGATAACAGTTGTCTGACCACACACAAATGTGAGTAAAACATAATTTTTGATACAATATTATATTTATTTGAGACATTATTGCACGATTAGGCACTTCCTTTCTTCTTCTTTTTTGGGTTCCATGAATTAACAATAGTGAGGAGTATGTCACACACACCAGACTTGGAAAAAGAGAAAGGAATTTAATAATTAATTTTTAAAGCAGAAAGTGGTACTTTACCGGGCTTCAGCTGCCGGAAATTGGTTGCCCAGTCTCATTGGGCTTAGTTGGCATGCCGATGGGGTAGTACAAAAGTAAGGGTTACAGTCCAGGCATGAAATTCTATGATGGTCAAGGACAAAAGAGTTAATTTTAAAGTTTGTTATTGAAGCTAAGCTGTGCTGCCACTATGATCAACAATATATAGTCTATTTAGAGTCAGAAAATTACCCCAGTGACTGTGTGTGTGCTATTTCACAATGGACCTGAACTGAAAAACTTTGAAGTCTCAGTGTTCAGGTTTGACAACTGAGAACACAGGCTCCAGCAGAAGCAATTGGGGCTGTCATATCTTGACAATTACTCTCTATGGTAACCACAGTGAGAAATGAAATGTGCGACTTAAGTACAGCCTTCCTGTCAGCTGTGAGTTAGGCTGATGGTAGATGTTTTGATTCTGAGCAACACAGGCATTTCTGCTTCCGTAGTAAAAACCTAGAACTCCATGATAATATAGATTTTCTTGCCTTTCCATACATTTGATTACAATTTGTCAAACATATTACATAAAAAAAGTTACGTGTGTCCTGAACCACTATTTCTTAAGTGACTGTATCACTTTAAATAGAAATAAATATAAAAATAGCCAGTAGAGGGAGATGTAGGGCTAACATATAGGAATTAAAATGGGAAATGCGCAAGCAGTACCAGCATTGAATGCATTTAAACTCAAGCATAACATTGGAATTGTTTGGAATTGACCGTTAGTTTGTTAGAGGGATAAGGTATAAAAATATTTTTTCATAAGAGCTATAATTTAAATTGTGCATCCAAGTGGTTATGGAGAATTGTGCCATAGCAATAAATGGCTCTTAATTTGTTTAACAGAATGCCTTACCTGGGTATCTTTTTTATTTGTATTTCATTTTCTTGTAGACTACTGCTGTTTCAGTTTGCAGTCTGATAAAGACAAGTGACCTCTATAAGTCATCGGGTCTATTGAAGCCTGTTGTTTGTAATGAGGGTATGTGACCCAGAGGCAAACCAAATCAGAAATTACTATATGCAGGAACTGAAAAATAATAATTCAACAAACAAATCCTATATAATAATTCGCTAAATCGTGTGTAACGCCCGACATGCGCAGTAGACACTGCTGCGCGTGCGGCAGTCATGCGCAGTAGAGACTGCCCGCGCCGCGGCTGATACAGAGCTGGGCTCTCCGAAGGAGCCCTGCGACCGGCTGCGACTGGCTGCCAGAGGCACTGTGGCCCATGTAACGGGCTGTTCAACTAGTATATAAATAAATAAATAATAATTAAAAAAAATACACACATATATATATATATATATATATATATATATATATATATATATATATACACACACATATAAATAGATAGATAGATAGATCCATCAAAGTAACCTCCCTCAGTACTGCCTGAGCCACTGATAGTTCATTATAAGAAAAAAATGGGATTGGCTTTAATGTGCCCAGTCCCTATGTGCATTTTCTTTCTGCTGTCTGATTGGCTGGGAGACAGAGTTACACAGGGCACAGAATGTGCCGTGGAGTAACCTTACCTCCTACCAAATCAGGAATTAGAAAAAGGGGGTGGGGTCACACATGCATAATACATGCCACCTTCCTCTTGTCTGATCTGGCTAGCCTAAAAAACTACAGCCTGACCTAACTAAATATTTCAACCTGGCAACCCTCCACCTAGAACTGTCTGTTGATGTTCTTTAATAAAGTTCATTACATGAAAACCACTGACATCCAAATGTGATTCTGTTACGCTTCTTGCACAGATCCACCCAGCAGTGCCCATGCCCTGCAGAGTTATAGAGTCAAAAGAAAAATTACAATCAGATGTGAATATTACCATATATTGCATAGAGTGCCTTATAACAAAAATTGCCTTTTTGTTGGTGCTGTGCCTGTTAATAACAGTTTGATTTTCTTTAAGTTTGAGCTATAATTACTTTGGAATGGAAAACCTCACCTTAGCTTGTTTTACTCAGGATAAGTCCTACAAGCCTGGTATATCCTATATAATAATTCGCTAAAACATTTGTAACAACGCAGTCATGCACAGTAGAGACTGCTGCGCTTGCTGCAGTCATGCGCAGTAGAGACTGTCCACGCTTCGGAGCGTCCAGCTCTGTATCAGCCGCGGCGCGGGCAGTCTCTACTGCGCATGACTGCCCCGCGACCGGCAGGCAGTGGCACTGTGGGCTCTTCAACTAGTTTCTTTATAAAAAGTGTACTGCTTCTCTACATGTTTCTTCAATAAACTGTTGAGAATTGAACATAAATAATAGCTTAGTCATTAAATAGAATTGAACATAAATAATAGCTTAGTCATTAAACCTTGGTTTCAATCTGCAGTAGATAGGTGAAGATAGAAAGGAATTATACTTTCATACCAGTAGTTCACAATCTTTTTTGGTCAGGGCACAACTAATATACAATCTAAATTTTTCAGGGGCACCACTAACATTTTATGTTATTTATCAATGGCATTATGAAGGGTACAGATAAGCAATATATAGTTATTCTTAAGTCTCACAATGAGAATTACAAAAACATACCTACTGTCTGTGCATAAAAATGTCCATAAATATACATCTGAAACTCAACATTCACATTTTTCTAAACATCTTTATAAAAAAACAAGGAGCACCCTAAGTGGATATCCATGGCACACCAGCACCATCGTTGGGAATTACTGATTCATAGTATTTTGAGGACCTATTACCAAGACATCCTGCAGGAGTATTAAGGAAGCAGCGTCAGTTAGTAGTGGAATTTTTATGCAGATGTTTTATGCAGATGCTACTGTAAGCTGCTGTTTCCTTAGAAACATAAATTGAGGGAAATGAGGCCTAAAATCAGATTCAAGGTAGTTTTCAGCCATTGCCAGGAGCATGGCAAAGTATAAAGTAGTGGGCCCCCTTAAAGTGTAACTGTATGTGATTTAAAAAAAAAAAAATTCAAAATTATCTGTATTTATGTTAGCTGTGTTTCATTTCAAACCATATTTTGTGAGCTATATAGCTTTATTTCATTTTCAGTTTATGCAAATGTGCTAGTACAGGAAGTGGCAGTTGGGACACAGAGCAGTGTGGAATGTTAGCATCTGGCTGGCATGCCTGCCACTACTGTCTAATGTAATAAACTGACAAATTAAAAAAAATTTCAAATTATTGTTAAAAAATAGTTAATAGAACATGAATGTGATTTTGAAATCCCTTTCAAAACACTTATTTATTGCAAAGTAACAGTTCTACTTTGATCCCCGTCTCCATGTCTTTACATGTCACTAATACAAAAATAGATTACAAATGCAATTATGAATGATTTGTGCATAGTTATGAAACAAAATAGTAACAAATATTAAAATATAATTAGAAAGTGAACTCCCAGAAAATTCATTAGGGACCCTTAAGACGGAATGCAAGAAAAGTGCGCATGTGCTGAAGGCATTTTTCCTGCGCAGATATTGCACATGTTCTAATACAGGAAGCCGTATAACTAATGTTTCTTCAATTTCGGATTAAAAAAATAGCTTTTACGACAACACTACACTGGCGGATAAAATCGCTCACAATAGCACTTCCTGCATTAGGTGTATTCTCTATTCTACTCAGACAGATACATTAATCCTGACCACGCCCACAAAAAACAAATATGTGCAACTGTTCGCTAATCTTGATTTTTCATGCACAATTCAACAAAATCATACACAATCCTATTCCCTAGTGGTTTTTACACTGCAAATAGCACATGTGCACATTTCTTGCATTCTTTCCTTAGAGACATATTGTATCAAATATGTTGCAGGAAACAGAGAACACAAAAAAAGATTTAAAGGGATAGTAATACTTAAGTATTACTAATCCCTATAGTAAAGTCCTATTAAAAAGTAAATGTATTGCCCCCACTGTCATCTCTGAAACCTTTATGGTTTGAGAGATGATCGCTCCTAAAGTTGCCCTCTCCCTCCCCCTTCCCCGAAGTCAGTGTTGTAGCTGACTGAAGGGAAATCCAGTCATAGATCATCAGACGGCTCTGCAGGAGAGCAGCGATCGCGTTAATTAAAAAAAAAATCTTTCACTAAAACGGTCTTCTATGTGTGCTTGCAAGCCAAGCACATGTAGAAGGCCATTTCAGTGAAAGATTTATTTTTTAATAACGCGATCATGTCTGTGCTGGAGAGCCGCCTGAAAGTCGTACGACTTACTTCCCTGCAGTCAGCTAGAACGCTGACTACGGGGAAGGGGGAAGGAGAGGGCAACTTTAGGAGCGATCATCTCTCAAACCATAAAGATTTGAGAGATAACACTGGGGGCAATACATTTATTTTTAATAGGACTTTAATATAGGGATTAGTAATACTTAAGTATTACTATTCCTTTAAGGTCATAGTATCATGGAGTCACTAAAAGTGAACTAATTTGCTCCTTATAATGTCTTTATTAAATAATGTGACTCATCCATATAAATCAACATTGGCAAGGACTCTATAGAGGAAATGGCATTACGAACCCCTCAGGCACTCAAGGGGTTAATTAGTAGCAAACGTTCACAAATGCAATTTTTTAAAGCTAGTACAGTTTAGTGATAAGTTATTATATAGCAATAAACTACTTAAAAGTGACTTCTTTGTTATTTGGTGATCAGTATGCCCCAATTTATCATACAGAGTAAAGGTTCTGAAAATATGTAATCTTAATGTGTCGTTTTTTTGTGGTTATTTTTTTTGTTTGTTTGTTTGTTTTGTTTTTAACTTCAGGAATTAGAGCAAAATTGTAGGATATAAAGGCTTAAATTCCCAGAATGCTTTTCCTCCAGATCCTGCCTACTGTGACTACTGGGTGTGTTCAGCAGGGATACATGAGCATAGCAGCGGTCACCTCATGAAAAATGAGCAGAGCTGGGAACTTTCACACTTACAGTAGATGACACTGAGTTCTTTAAAATATTAAAGCTGAACTATCATCAAAATTAAATTGCCCCTCAAATCCTTATTAACATAGCAATAAGCATGTACATACTTTTATTATGCTGAATAAGTCCAGCATTAGTGAGAAATACAACTGGTTCAGCAGGCAACAGAGCAGACATCTTGCATGTTATGGGTTGGCGTGCGATAAGGACCCATGACATAACCAGGACCGTCATGGATTTCAGGGCTCCCCGCATGGTTGCATTCTGATCTGGGAGCCCTGATTCAGATAGAAGGGAAAAAAAATACTTAGTGGTCCCTAAGTGCCAGGCGCTAGCAAGTGCAGCTGGTACTTAAGGGGTTAAACACCAGACACTTTGGGGCAGATCCGGAGAGTTACCACATATGATAATGAGTGAGTTCACAAGCCAAGCAATGGCTGTTACTCTCATCTCTTCCTTTTATCACCTCAGAGAATGGAACACTAATTAACATAATGCACTGAGCCTACTTTTTTCCGGTATCTTTTTGAATGGTCGCACACAGAAGAGCGTGCGATCATTCAACTCTTTCAGCAGGTCGCATGGCTAAACAGCGCGACATGACAATCTCATAGTGCATGACGGCGCAACATTTGTCACGCCGCATAGCCAATGGGCGCATGCTGCAGATAAGTTTATTCTTTTAATTTTTTGCAGTCTTCACATCTCTGAATTGTTTGTGTCCTTCCCCTGGTTCTGAACCCGTTTCTTAAGCACAGGGAGGAAGCTGGAGTGCCTCCATGTGCTGCAGGTAATAATCCGTCTTCTTCCTGCTGGCTGGTAGCGTGTGCCTTCTGCTGGACGGAGTATTATCTGCAGCACACAGAGGCGCTCCAGTGCTTAACAAATGAGTTGAGAACCAGGGGAAGGACACAAACAATTCAGTGTATATAATGAAAAAGAAGGAAGGAACGCCCAATGGTATAATATTGTCTTGGTCAAACGAATAAATAAAAATATATAAATGGGTACTCACAATTGAGGTGGTCAGCTATATAACTGACAAATCTCGCATTAGGAGATATACCCGTCTCCTACCGGGGATACCAGATAATACAGCAAAACACCACGTGGCTCCACTAAAAATCATATATTTTAATAAAAATATATAAAACAAAACAAATATAATCCACTGTATTATTTATAATCTAACGTGTTTCGTGACTCAACTCGTCACTTTATCAAAGATAAAATCAGTGTGCAATATATATATATACAGTGGATTATATTTGTTTTGTTTTATATATTTTTATTAAAATATATGATTTTTAGTGGAGCCACGTGGTGTTTTGCTGTATTATCTGGTGTCCCCGGTAGGAGACGGGTATATCTCCTAATGCGAGATTTGTCAGTTATATAGCTGACCACCTCAATTGTGAGTACCCATTTATATATTTTTATTTATTCGTTTGACCAAGACAATATTATACCATTGGGCGTTCCTTCCTTCTTTTTCGTTATATACATGGTTGGTCGCTTTGGGGAGAGCGTTTTCTGGAAGGAGCACGCCTGGTTTCAAGCTGAAGATTGCTGAGTTGCTGACTGGGGGGCAGCTTTTATAATCCCTCTGAGCGCCATAGGCTGTACTGCACATAAGTGCATATACGGCAACTTTTTTTGTGAGTATAACTCACTTGGGTGATCGGTGGAGGTCAATTGGTCTATCTGATTCAACACAGGGTGTACCTCCTGGTTTTTCTCCCCCTTTTTTTTTTTTTCCTTATATACAAACAATTCAGAGATGTGAAGAATAAAAGAATACACTTCTCTGCAGCATGTGCCCATTGGCTATGCGATGTGACAATCTCGCGCTGTAATGCACTGCAAGATTGTCACGTTGCACTGTTTAGCAATATGACCTGCTGAAAGAGTTGAATGGTCGCACGCTCTTCGGTGTGCAACCATTAAAAAATGAACCCTTTTTCCACATCCTACATGAGGATGTTACTGGATCCATTCTGAGGAAAAACATTTGCACACTCTGGATAAATAAAAGCTCCACTGATTTAAATGAGTCTTTTTAACCCCTAGACAGCTCTCCAATAAATTCCTTCGCAATGCACTGAGACCTCTATATCATTCAAGAACTTAAAATCCCAGTTTAAAGGGATAGTAATGGTTAATTTTAAGTTGGTTTAATATTGTAGACATTAAAAAAGATTAACATCAATGTAAGTCTTATTTCTCAAACCTTTATGGTTTGAGAGATATAACTTGCTAAAGTTACCTTTTCCTGGCTGTTTTACTCAAGTCTGCCATCTTGCTGACAGCTGCAGATTCCAGTCATTTGACCAGACAGAGGCTCTTAAGCAGAGCTGAAATCACGCTATTTAGAAATAAATACTTCATTGGATCGGTCTACAAAGTGTGTTTGCAAGCCAGGCACACTTTGTAGACCGTTCCAAATTAAGTATTTCTCTTTAGATTTCTTATATTGGTGCTGCTGAAGAGCCACATCTGGTCAAGCGACCAGAATCTGCTTCTGGCAACTTTACAGCTCGTCAAGCAGAAAGGGGAGGGACCAGAGAACTTTATTTTCCTATATCTCTCAAACCATAATAGTTTGAGAGATACAAATAAGTGCAAGTACTCTCTTTTAATTGTATATACCATATAGTTAATACTTTTTTTCTGACATTACTATCCCTTTAAGTCAAAGCAAATTAGGGTATTTTCTATATGTATCCATTGATGCAGCTGATTTGTTTCAGACTCGCTCCAATTCGTTAGTACATCATCCACCTTGTTGCTAAGTTCACTTTATATATTTGTAGTTCTTTTCTTTATAAAAAAATAAGTTAAATCAAAATGTGGCCGTTCAAATCATATAATGTTAACATGAATTTGGAACAAGAAATTGTACATTAAAAACTCCTGGCTTCCCCTCATATACAACTTCCAAGTGTTGGATATGACACAGCCAGATGAGTTATCTGATCTGGACAGAGAGCAAGAGGGAGCAGCTACACAAATCTCAGAAACTGAGTGCTCCTCCTTCTGATGATAGAAAGTTAGTTCCTAGCGGGATATATTCAGCAGAGAATCATTTTAAGTAGCCTTTACCAGAAGTAACGTCTTCAACATAGCTTTCATGTAAATGTTTAGAACAGCTATCTGTTTTTAGAATAAGATTTCTTATCCTGTTGGGAATAGATATGTAGTAATTATAGGCATCCAGACTAGGTAGAACAGGGGTAAGCAACTCCATCGCTCAAGTGGCGCTAACATAATGTCACCAGATGACCATTTTAATGTGAGGCACATTTTCATTTCACAGCACCGCACAGGAACCAGTGCAGTCCTGTACTTGATGTTTTTCCTTAGCATCCTGCTTTAAAATAGAGATCTGGTCATATTACATTTAAAGTACATGTATCGGGATATCTCTGCATTAATGCACTTGGATCAGATAGGGGTGCATTCATGTTAATTGATTCATCTATAACAAAGCTTGGTATCCCAAAAACATGCAGTTAGCTGCACGTGAGGGCTGACATTGCCTTTCCCTGGGTAGACTGACCTGTCTTGATGTCACAGCACTACTGTTTTGTAATGTTTTTACAGTGAACTGATCAAATTTTACCTTTAAATGGGGACACATAAGAAATATGCATTCTTCAGGGCTGCAATAAAATCAAAGCAACTCTGCAGAATGCATTTATCTTATGTGCCACCAAGTTAAGGCCTGGTCAGCCTGCTGTAAGTTTGTTTGTGGTATTTTAGTCTTATAAAGAGACCTCATCTGATATTTGGTGCCCTTGCACTGCCTCCTGCCGCAACACCTACCCTGCTCCATGCTCTGCCTCTCATACCCACCCCGTCACTAACCCACATTCTGTCTCTTATACCTGCCCCTTCATTACCCTGTACTTTGCCTCCCATACCAATCCTGTCACTACCCCATGCTCTGCCTCTCATACCTGCCCTTTCACTACCCTGTACTTTGCCTCCCATACGTGCCCCTGCTTTGCAACATCCCTACCTCAGTTTTTTCAGCAGAGCCCTCAGCATCAACTGTCCCATTCCCAACACCTCATATAACTTCTTCCATTCCTAAAATTTTGAGCTGCCGCAGCACACAGTAATCTCTCTCCTCTTCCTCCGTGCTTCTTATCCATCTCATCCATGTAGCATTGGTCTGACTCTGGTCTTGGCAAGTCTGTCCACTATCTTCTTCCTCATTGGTTGAGGTAGCCTGCAGGACTCCATCTCCATGGTGCTGGTTGGTAGCTGCACTCCTCACTCAACTCATTGTGAGGAGGAGCCAGCATCAGATCTGCCAGCAGAAGATTATGTTAATGAATTGTGCTGCCCAGTGAGAGGGACAGGGTTCCACCTACAAATTTAGCACCATGCGCAGTATGTAATTTGGGGCCAGCACAGCTCAATAACACACCAGACTGGGCTCTGCAGGGGAGGAAAATCCACCCCCCCGGCAAACACATCCCTGTCAGGGAGGCTGTGCAATGGTGTGTCCCCCTGCTTGGCCAGGTCCCATATATGTGTAGTGCCAGTACCCATCTTATGGTGGTTGCTGGGACCAAGCAAACTATGGCTGATGTATAAGGAAAAGAGGTGCAATTTCAAGGCAAACCAACTCCACAATCAGGCACAAATAAAAATGATTCCAAATTCCCATTGTTTAATATGTTATTTTTAACCCCTGAGTGCTAGAAATGTGTATTGGAGACCTCTTTAGAATTTCAAGGTTTAAATGTGTAAAAATGTTTTACCAGGAAGAATTCATTGAGATCTCTCTCATTTTCAAGTGTGTCAAATTCAAGTATTTTCAAATTGTGGAGAATTGTGTTGGGGACCTTTTTAGAGTTCATGGTGCAATTGGTTTGCTTCAGAAGTGCTCCCATCAGCCTCAGAGAGGAGATTACTGGGATAGTGAGAGGCCTTCTCCTATTGGCTAATATGTTTTGCTATTGAGGGGAGATAAAAGCAAATGCATCTGTCCTTGTTATAAATCCAGAGTGTGGAAATGGGTAAGATTTCCCTTGTTCACTTCCTCAGGATATGGGTTAACTCACCCCTTTGTAGACCCCAAGCTGTAATTTGCATGTCTGGTGAAATTATAGGGCGGAATGCAAGAAACATTTGCAAAAGCTATTTACATTGTACTTTTGATTGTAAAGTGATTAGCACCAAACTGTATTGCAATTTTTTTTTTCAGAATTAGTGAACGCTTGCGCTTTTTTTTTTGTATACATTTCAAAAAGTGGGCATGGCTAAAATGTCTGCCATTTTATGAGAGAATGAGATATTGTGCCTAATTCTGCAAAGCAATTAGCGCACATTTTCATATGTCTGACTAACTTTGCAGTTAATTTAGGTGCATTCTCTAACTTTATTTTTAATTTAGGGGCATTCGCTATCTCTGCTGTTAGTTTAGGATCATGTGCTATTCAGCATCAAGGTGTTAGTTTGTTTCTTGCATCAAAAAGTGAGCAAATAGCACATAAATCTATAGCTTGCAAAAAATACCGAATGCGCTACTTCTCATCCCCTTAGAGTGGAGTGCAAGAAAGTGGAGCATTCACTATTTTATGAAAGCTATAGATTTATGTGCTATTTGTGATTGCTCATGTAGACAGCGATTTCATATGTGCAAGAAAATGGAGCATTCACTATTTTATAAAAGACTTAAAGGAGCAGTAAACTTTTATTTTTGAAAACACATTTTATAGAGCATTTCCCGCTGAATAAAACAAGGTCACTCACACCTTTTATTCAAAATTTATATCAGTTCAAATAATCAGGAAGTGAATTTACTTTGTTTACTTCCTGATAGTTCTAACTGACAGGAAGTGACAGGCAGTTTCTATCACATTCTATGGAGAACTGTATGTCTCTGACTTTTCTGACTTTCCTCTCCATTAGAATCTAACAGGAAATCTAATTAGAATTTGACCACTAGAGGGCACTGCTAATGTAAAAAAACATGGGTTTAAACTGTAATAACTCTGGAAATATAAATCTCTCAGCAGTGGGAGTACCCTTATCTTACTCAATAGGAAAATCCCTACAACATATATTTTTTCATAAAAAAAGTTTACTGCTCCTTTAAACGTATGTGCTATTTGCTCACGTTTTGATGCAAGAAACCTATTAACGTCTTGATACTGAATAGCACTTGCTCCTAAATTAACAGCAAAGTCAGAGAATGCCCCTAAATTAACAGCAAAGTTAGCCAGACATATGAAAATGTGTGCTAATTGCTTTGCTGAATTAGGTACAATTGCTAGTCCTCTCACAAAATGGTGGATATTTTAGACACGCCCACTTTTTAAAATGCATTTGCTAAAAAATGAGTAAACGTTCGATAATTGAGAAAAAAATGTGCAGTTCAGCAACTTTTTGGTGCTAATCAAAAGTACACTGTAAGGAGCGATTGCACATGTTTCTTGCATTCTGCCCTTAGTCCCCAGCGATCTGCGACTGGGCTCTTAACACCTTAAGGACCCATGACGGTCCTGTTCCATCATGGGTTGTTATACCCTTAACGACCCATGACGGAACTGGACCGTCATGGAATTCCGGGCTCCCCTCGCGGCTGCACGCCGTTCGGGGAGTCCGGAACACAGCCGCAAGAAAAAAATGCTCCGTGGTCCTTAACGGACCGCAAGGTGCGGGCGCGGCCCATCGTTAAGGGGTTAAATATTACATCTCTGGGGAAAATACAGAAAAGTCCCATGTATAGTACCGTAAAATCTCAGGTTTAATACGCACCTGGGTATAATACGCAGGTGTATATTATGCTCAAGATTTTAGGGGAAAACAAGAGTGCCTATGTATAATAGTCACCCTTGTTTTCCCCTTTACTTAAAAAAGATTATTGCTGCTGGCTACCTTCCCTCCCTCCCCCCCAGCGCGACCTGATGTCAAAAGAAGCCTTACTTTCTTTTGCTGCACTTGAATACAGTGATCTGTGTTAAGCTCTGTGTCCCAACTTCCCTGCGGGCGGGTGGCAGGCTTGCATTTTCCGCCCACTTCCTTCAATGAACTTTCTGGACCTTCTGCCTCCAGCCAATGGTAATACAGGTGGTTGGAAGGGAAGGTAGCCGGCAGTAATAAAAAAATTTTTAAGTAATCAAAAAAACTCTCGGGTATAATACGCATCCCCCACTTCACATAAGGTGAAGAGGGGTAAAACTGTGTGTATTACACCCGAGATTTTACAGTAATATGTATAGGAATACACCTCTTATTCCACTATATCAGGAGCACAGCAAATTGGTCTAGAGCTGCTTTTTTTCTGTTTACACATTTTGGCAGCCGATTCTAAACTACTGGGACCCAAAGCTATTTTTTCACACGCTGACTTCTATCCAAAAGCGGTACAAGAGATGCCAAAACAATCAAGATCTCAAAGGATGATAGGATGCAGCTGGATCAACGCAGCAAGGCTGATATTGGTTAGTATCACAGATATTTTTAGGATCAGAAGTTTTAATAGAATTACTTACTCTTTTTTAAGGTTTTTTTTAGCAAAACAAAGGACAGTGAGGCTGATGTACTAAGAACTGGAGCAGAACATGAGAAAACCATCTACAACATAGGGAACAAATAACAATTACCATTGATTTAACATCTTCAATGATAGAGAGGTTTCCAGTACAGGAGTCAAGGGGTTAAAGACCCATTTAAATCAATGGGAATTTCTGTTTTTTCCTGTTGGTGCTGTTGGCTTTCTCTTTGTACATCAGTCAAATTAAGTTTTATAGACACACTGAGGGGGGTGTACTTGGGCTAAATTTACATCCTAGGTGCCCCTAGCAATGAGCACCCTTAGCCCTGGGCACCCTTAGCCCTGCCAATGGCCACACCCCCAGAAATCCCCTGACCCCACCCCCCAGTCCCATCAACTGTTTTCTGGTCCAAAAAATATTTAACTCCTTCATTGCTACAGAGATCTCGAACGCATTGGATCTCTGCAGTATCCAGGAGGTGCTCCTCTTCTCCGGACATCAGTACTCTACTGACAGCAGGAGATCCCTGTCCTTGGACCAGCCGGCGGCTCTTCAGCAGAGCTGAAATAGCGATCTTTAAAAGGAATTACTTCATTGGAACGGTCTATAAAGTGTGCTTGGTTTCTGCTCTTGCACACCAGCATAATCACTCATTGTCATTGTTAAGACTTTAGTGAGGGTGTGTTTTTATGTTAAAGTGTTAGTAATGTCCAAGCAAAAATATTTATCGTTTTGTAGTGCTTAAAAAGTTTAACTAAATGCAACAAATCATATCTCTCAAAGCGCTATAGTTTGAGAGATATTCACATTTAAAGTTTGCCGCAGCAGGAGATCCGTGTCAGCCGACGCAAGGAGGCTCTTCAACAGAGCCTCAGTTGTGTTATTTAAAACTAATTACTTCATTGGAATGCCTGGTTTGCAAGCACACTTTGTAGACCTTTCCAATGAAGTCATTCTTTTTAAATAACGTGATTGCGGCTCTGCTGCAGATTGCCTTGCAGTCAGCTCAGCGCTGACGTCAGGGAAAGGGGAGGGAGGGGGAAATTTGAATAAGAATATCTCTCAAACCATAGCGGTTTGAGAGACAGGATTTGTTGCATTTAGTATAACTTTTTAAGCATTACAAAATGATAAATATTATTTCTGGGACATTATTGTCTCTTTATTGTGAATATAAGCACTAAAATATGAGAGCTGGAGATTGTGTCATTTCAGAGGAACAACTTCTCCTCTCTGAGGCTATCGAAATCTCAATTTTGTTATAGCTTTTTAACCTCAGATCAGGCCATATGCGCATAAAAAGTGGAGGAGTTTTGGGACAAACCATTTGAACTATAGGGGAGAACTAAAAATGCCAAAAATTCCCATTGATTTAAATGGGAATTTAAACCCCTTGAGTGTTAGAGAGGTCTTCAACCTATTGTTTTGCAATCAAGGGGGTTTAAAACCCCATTTAAATCTATGGTAATTTTTACTCCTCCCCTATAGTGCAAATGGTATTCCCCAGAGCTCCTCCACTTTCCTTTTGAACATACAGCCCTTAGGAAGGCAGTACTGGTGTAATCAGAATATTTCATCTTTCTCCATAGATGTGTATTTCAGAGTTTTCCACTGAAAAGAATTTCACAGTTCTCCATAGCAGAGTATTTCAAAGTTCAACATATTTCATAGTTCTCCACTGAAGTGTATTTCAAACAAGTCCATAGCTGCCTAATATGAAACCTGACATAAGACTCTCTCACTCTTTCATTTATGCCTGTTGGTTCTTTAGAACTAATTGTCATCTCAGTTGAACTATCGGCCTCAGCTGGGTAACTCCTTATGTTCTGCTTATAGTAAATAACCTGGGTCTGTTTCATTTCTTACACATTCTAACTAACTTTCCATTTGTGAAGTGTTCACAAACCGCTTTAATTTGCTGAGCATCTGATAAACCTTGACTGTTTCATTACTCTCAGTCTAGGACAGTGATTCTTAACCAGCGTATATACCTCCTAACATTTCAAATGGCCAAAGAGGGACACTTTTGTTTTAGGTGGTATGTGTGGGGGTGTGGCCGAGAATTTTTAGTCTATTTCATGACCTATAGACACCTTTTTGTATAACCTAATAACAAGTCCAAATTATTTTATTTACACAGGCTAATTTTCCAACACATATACTGAAGATGAAGCAGACATTAATGTGAGTTTTATTACTGTAGAGCAACATTATACACTTGTATGCACACCATAAAGTCTGATCTCCTAAAAAGAGGGACATCAGGGTGGGAAAGAGGGACAGCGGGATTTGGGTCTAAAGGAGGGACTGTCCTTCCTAAAGAGAGACACTTGGGAGGTATGAGCGTGCAATGGTACTTTGGTGTGCAGTGGGTATCCACTTAGGGTGACCCTTGTTTTCTGTAAAGACTTTTGATAAAAATGTGAATGCTAAGTGTCAAATGTATTATTATGGACATTCTTATGTAAAATATGCCTGATTTGGTTATTCTAATTGTGATAAAAATATTACTTATTTGTTCCATTCAGACTGGCCTTAACAAATGACATATAAAATGTTAGGGATGTTCCAAAAATCTAGATTTGCATGTTAGGGGTGCCCAGGTGCCCATAACAAAAAAAAAAATTGAGAACCACTGGTCTTGGGATAGGCAGCGTGCCTTGGGTGGCAGCGAGCTTGTTAGCAGTGGAATGTTTGTAAAGGAATATTTATTAAGGATTAATTAGGAGATATACAGTAAGATACAAAATATTTATTAACTAGTTGAAGCGCTTGTGTACATGGGCCGCAGTGCCAGCCGGTCGCGGGGCAGTCGTGCACAGTAGAGACTGCCCACGCCACGGCTGATACAGTGCTAGCTGGTCACGGGGCAGTCATGCTCAGTAGAGACTGCCCGCACTGCAGTTGATACTTCAGAGCTCTTGCTCTGTATCAGCCGAGCCACAGGTAGTCTGTACTGAGCATGACTGCAGCACGCACAGCAGTCTCTACTGCGCATGACTGCGTCATTACAAACTATTTAGCGAATTATTATATAGGATGATGAATTGGGAGTTATACAGGGAGATAAGCAATATTTATTAAGGATTAATTAATTAAGGGTTATACAGGGAGTTCAACAGGATGGAAGACCAAAGCACTGTCTCCACTAGTAAATTTATTGCTTTTAATTCAATTAACTTCCAGGTTACTGAAAACACTCTCATACAAACACCAAACGAGTGTAAGTCTGTCTCGCCTTTTCTAAGTTCTGCTTTTATCTCACTCATTTTTAGACTAATAGCCCTCCCAGCAACTCTGCCTACACAGCACTCACTTCCAGTGGCGTAACAATAGGGGTCGCACCTGCGACCGGGCCCATCACTCCAGGGGCCCAGCCACCCCCTGCGACCCCCTCGCCCGCAGCAACTCCATCTGCAGCTTAGCTGATCTCCCACTACGGCCGCCAGCGCGCCACTGTAGTAATACAGAGCGCTGGGAGATGACATCATCTCCCAGCCTCTGCATTACTAGAGCAGCGCGCGGGAGCTTCAGTTCTAGAGATCTGTGCTGAAGGAGGCAGAGATCTGTCAAGCCACGCCGCTAGACCACCAGGGACTGGAGGTAGGGGCATTGTGGAGATGAATGGGGCATTGTGGAAGGGGCAATGTGGAGCTGAAGGTGCAATATGGAGATGGGGGCATTGTGGAAGGGGAAATGTGGAGATGAAGGGGCGATGTGGAGATGGGGGCATTGTGGAAGGGGCAATGTGGAGATGAAGGGGGCATTGTGAAAATGAAGGGGCATTGCGGAAGGGGCAATGTGGAGATGAAGGGGGAATTGTGGAAGGGGCAATTTGGAGATTGGGGGGTATTGTGAAGATGAAGGGGCAATGTGGAGATTGAGGGGCAATGTGGAAGGGGCAATTTGGAAATTGGGGGGCAATGTGGAGGTGGCCAATGTGGTTGAGGGGGCCAATGTGGTCGGGGGGGCCCATAGCAATTCTTGCACCAGTGCCCAGTGGCTTCTAGTTACGCCTCTGCTCACTTCTGCCAATATTTTATAGGCTCTCACCAGTTCAATTTCTAGTTTCTCTCATCTAAATACTATACTTCTCCTCCCTCCAGCCATGAACAGCTTACTTATGTGATTTATCACTGTCACCTGCCTGCTTATTAGGGTTTCTTCTTCCTCCATTCTACCTGTTGCTTCAGACTGTATCTCCATTGCTCCATATATTTCTCCTTTCCTCACCTCTGTTCTCATGGCACTCAAACAGCCTGGATTCAAAGGAAACACTGAGCCTGATATAATATGTACTAAATAGAAGTAGAGCAATTCAGAGACAAACTGATCGCACTCTAGAGGGCAAATAAAATGTTGATTTAACCCCTTAGTGACTGGTGATGTGCTAGCACCGTCATCAATAAACTTCCCTAAAGGACCAATGACAGTCCTAGCACGTCACATATTTTTTGTTCACAGCACTCCTGCTGGAGAGCTGTGAGCACTACCAGGCTCTGAAATTGACTGCTTCAAGACCAGACCACTGGTCATTAAAGGGATAGTAATGTTACACAAAAACATCAGCTCCAATTAGTCTTCATTGTATTTGGGCCATAGAGAGTGTTATTTCAATACTGTCAGAGGTGTAGTTCAAGAGTAATTGAATGATTAAGTATCCCCCTCCCGCCCCTTTTACCTAGTGTAAACCACCTCCCCTCAGATGTGGAATCTGGTCTTAAGACCAGACAGCTCACAGCAAGGAACAGTCTTCTTACTGTGAAAACAATGAAATCCCTGCCCCCATTGACATGTTTTCCCTTATGTAAATTGAAGATGGTCCCTCTCTGTAATCCACCTGGACACCACCCTGCTGCTCTGAGATGAACAGTGTTACATCAGTAAAAGGGGTGGGAGGGGGATACTTTATCATTCAATTACTCTTGAACGACAACTGTGACAGTACTGAAATAACACTCTCCATGGCCCAAATACTATGAAGATTAGGTGGAACTGCTTTTGTTATGAAACATTACTATCCATTTAAGCTTGTTCAATCAATAGGTCTCCACTGCATTTCTGTATGCATGTTTGAGATAAAACTTGAATTATCAATGCAAATTTGAACATCTGATTTGTTTTGCCGTTAAGTCTGACAACACTCACTTTCAACCCTTTAAGGACCGGAGGCATGTGAAGTCCATTACTTTGCAATATATTGCACTCCCTTCTGGTCCTTGCATGGTTAAAAACATTTCTCTAAAATTGTCCCTTAAGTAAAAAAAAAAAAAAAACTTCTTCAGGCTTTATGTTCAAAAAAAAGTATGGCACTGACATAAATTTAAGTTTGGTTTTAATACTTTTTTTTAAGTCTGAAATATTGAGAAGCATTAACCCTTTGAGTGGCATAGAGGTATCCAACACATTGCGTTGTAATGTGTTGCATTCTCCTCTGGTACTCAAAAGTCACTTTTGAAAGTCGATGGTATGAGCACCATTTTGTCAAAAAAATGGAGGAAAGAAGTTTGAAAATATGGAGGATATAGACATGTAACTATGGAAATGATACAGGCAGTTTAATAAGTGTGTTTTTTCTGCTTTTTTTTTTTTAATTGAGCTATAACTAGGAGGAATTAACGAGATTTTTTTTTTATAATGTTTTAACCATTTGCAAGCCAGAGGGGTAAAGGGTTAAACATATGACTTGTTACATTTGACCATACCCTCTTTTAAGGCTTTTTCTTTAAAATTGTCTTTCGTGGTCTTAAAGGGATAGTAATGTTTCATAATAAAAGCAGCTCTAATTAATCATCATAGTATTTGGACTTTGGAGAGTGTTATTTCAGTTCTGTCAGAGTTGTAGTTACAGAGTAATTCAATGACAAAGTATCCCCCCGGAACCCTTTTACTGATGTAACAGTGTTCAGCCAGAGCAGAAGGGAGGTGCCCAGGTAGATTGCACAGAGGGACAATCTTCAGTTAAGATAAGAGAAAACCCTGAAAAGCTTGTCAAGGGGGGCAGGGCTTTCATTATTTTCATATAAAGAAGATTGTCCCCTGCTGTTATCTGTCTGGTCTTACAACCAGATTCCACATCTGAGAAGAGATTGTTTACACTAGGTAAAAGGGGCGGGAGGGGAAACTTTGCTTGTGAATATCTCTTAAACCATAAAGGTTTGAGAGATAAGACTTATATCATTCTTCATATTTTTTTAATGCCTACAAAATAAAATAAAGTTAAAACGAAGTATTACTATCCCTTTAACTAGTATACAGAATTAAATTTGAACATTTCATGGTAAAATCATATGACTCTAAAAACACCTTTTTAAGGCCATATTTTCTTTTGAACATAGACCCCTTGGACATCTCTTGTAAACAGCTCATCTTCTGCAGTTTTTCATGGTTAGAACTTCCTGTTACATAGCTCCCCAGATGTCTTTCTCTATCTGCCTCCCAAGTGACTACAGTGACTTCACCAACCTACAATGTCCGCCTTCAGTCTTTTTTTCCATGTTCTTTCTCAGGCAGCAGGAATTTTCACAGGGAATTTCCACTAAAAAGTTTAGAACAAGCTTGGAAACATATAAAGAGATACAATTTCAAAGTAAAACAAGAAAAAAAACATATAACAGATTTACAGGCTATGTCTTCCTTTCATATTAAATTACTTACAAATCATTGAGGAGTTGAAAAATAGCAGTCTAATGGTTGTTTCTAGGAATCTAAAGAGGACCAATTCTGGAGCAAACCAAGTACACCAAAAGAAAATTGCTTTTGACTTAAATTGACCTTTTAAAGGGACAGTATTGCTATAATGTCACAAAAATGAAAATTCTTTCAACATCACGCTATTTCGGCTCTGCTGAAGAGCTGCAGGACGGTCCCAGGACCAGATTCTATTTTTCTCAGCTAGGTGGCAGACTTCTGGGAAACCAAAACTTTACATGCTTCGATCTCTTAAACTATAAAAGTTGGCGAGAGATGGGACATAGCTCTTTCTATTCATGTTTATAATGTCTACAGTATTCATTTTTGTGAAATTATAGCAATACTATCCCTTTAAACTCTTTGAAAGATATTAAGGTCTCTAGGTAACTGTAAATCAATGCATTGGAAAACTCTGTAGCATTCAAAGGGTTAAAATCCCATTTAAAGGAATGGGTATTTGAGGAATTTTTACTTGTTCTTTATGGTATAGTCTTTTGCTGTAGAATTAATCCTTTTTAGTTTCTAGAATATGGTACTATGAGTTTATTTTCTATTCAGATATGTTTTTTCCCCTCAGAAGTTGATGTGCAAAATTTGAAAAGTAATATTCCCCTTTACTCGCAAAATAGGGGGTCAGTGAGGCAATAATCACTCATTTCCTATTCCGTGGTATTTGCTGACATAATTTCGCTTGTCCTGCTTTTGGCCATCAGGACAAGCAAAGGGTAGGAAGAATCCTTACCAGAAGTAATTTGCAACATGCAGTGGTAGGCCGCAAGCACTGAATAGTGGAGAGCGGGAGAGTGTCCTCACTAGGTAGCTGAACCATCTACATTTGCCTAGAGCAGTTTTTCTCAACTCCTGTCCTCAGGACCCACTAACAGGCCAGGATTTGATGATTTCCTTGTTAGAGCACAGGTGAGTTAATCAATGTGAATGAGCCTCTGATCACCACATCTGTGCTCTAGCAGAGAAATCCCTAAGTCCTGGCCTGTTAGTGGGTCCTGAGGACAGGAGCTGATAAAAACTGGCCTAGAGGGAGTCAGCTGCACCACACAGACGAGGCCCACATACGCCGAAAGGTATGTCTGTGGTTTTGCTGTCTCTCTCATGCGGAGAGGATTTTCCTGACATTTCGGAGCTGTACTGCCTGTGTACAGCACCAGTCTGATGTGGAATATGGGAGTGAAAAACTTGACTTGCAGCACCATTAAGAGGCCAGCATGCCTTAGAACAAGACTCTTTATTTTGTTCATGCTCAATGGGTGCTTGTTACATTTGTTTGTTGTAGGTCTCCTTGTGTCCCTGTTGTAGCTGGTGAGTAATATACAGTTAGGGTTGCCACCTTTTCTTAAAAAGAAATACCGGCCATGGCATTCCCTCCATAGATTTAACATTGGACAGAAGCCAATTTTTTTACCGGCCTGCGTGTAAAAAACCGCATGAGTGGCAACACTAAATACAGTAGATTCCCTTCTGTTCTCTTATATTGCTGTCTGAGGGAGTCTGTGTGTGTCCAGGAATGTGTGTTTGCCTGTGAATATATCTGTGGGTGGTTCTGTGATGTGTGTTTGTGTTTCTGTGCGTGTGCCTGGGGGACTGAGTGTATGTGTATATGTGTTTATGTGTGTCTGTGTATGAGGGAGCAAATATTTCATCATGAAACTGAAGCTATCTACCCTTTCCTCTCCATTTTCACATTCTCAGCCCCACACCCAGCACACACACACACACACACATTTCTTGGATTTTGTTTAAACTAATGAACAGATAGGATACTACCATCATGAATAACTAGAATGTAAAAAAAAAAAAAAAAGAAGAAGTGTTAAAAAAAGGTGACTGTGGGATGTAAGAGAGTGTCTTTTTTTTTTGTGTGTGTGTGTCTTTCAAAATAGCACAGGCGGACCAAATATCAGTTTGTGTCCATTCCAAGTCATATGACAGGCCTGTAATAATTTGTAAATATTGAATCATTACAAATTTGTTGGGTACTTCTGAAAATTTTTAGAACTGTAGTGATACATGTTACTAAGCAGAATGATGAATCCTGTACTAAACCATCTGAATGGTTTTGCGAGTACAGGTGCCCACACACTATGCTATCATGACAACTTTAAGCAACAAACTCCTCAAAAATGCGGCAATTTACACCAGTTTTCCCTGCAGCTGGTCAATACACAGCAATAAAGCACTGAGGAGAAGAACACTCAAAACTGCTGATACATTTACACTCTGCCATCCAGTTGATGCACGCAATGGACAGAGTACTATTTGTGGAGTAATTAACTTAGTAACTTTCAGTTAGGCAGGTGTAGTACTAATACATCCATTCCAGATCTTATTATAGCACTGCACTGTATTAGAACATCTGCCCTAATGTCTGTGTATTTGCAAGTGGAAAGTATGATGTTAAAATAATGTGTTCTTCAACAACTATTTTATATATTGTTTATGTGTTATATACTGCTCCATCAGTAGGTGGTTTTGTTTTAGATTTCACTGTTCACTGTCTTTATGGTATCTTCTTGTTGGTC
This sequence comes from Rhinophrynus dorsalis, assembly GCA_037306005.1. Taxonomy (NCBI): domain Eukaryota; kingdom Metazoa; phylum Chordata; class Amphibia; order Anura; family Rhinophrynidae; genus Rhinophrynus; species Rhinophrynus dorsalis. Next base: position 131,274,523 of record CM074720.1, on the reverse strand, counting down.
ATTGTTTTTGAATCATTACAAATTTGTTTGGTACTTACAAACATTTTTAGAACTGTAGTGATACATGTTACTAAGCAGACTGACGAATCCTGTCCTAGACCATCTGAATGGTTTTGCGAGTACAGGTGCCCATACACTCTGCTATAATGACAACTTTAATACGAGGAAGCAACAAACTCCTCACAAATGCTGCAATTTACACCAGTTTTCCCTGCAACTGGTCAATACACAGCAATAAAGCACTGAGGAGAAGAACACTCAAAACTGTCAATACATTTACACGCTGCCATCCAGTTGGTGCAAGAGTACTATTTGTGGAGTAATTAACTTAGTAACTTTCAGTTAGGCAGGAGTAGTACTAATACATCCATTCCAGATCTTATTATAGCACTGCACTGTATTAGAACATCTGCCCTAATAACTGTGTATTTGCATGTGGACAGTATGATGTTAGAATAATGTGTTCTGCAACAACTATTGTATATATTGTTTATGTGTTATATACTGTTCCATCAGTAGGTGGTGCTGTTTTAGATTTCACTGTTCACTGTCTTTATGGTATCTTCTTGTTGGTCATTGTTTTAGAATAATTACAAATTTGTTTGGTACTTACAAACAGTTTTAGAACTGTAGTGATACATGTTACTGAGCAGACTGACGAATCCTGTCCTAGACCATCTGAATGGTTTTGCGAGTACAGGTGCCCATACACTCTGCTATCATGGCAACTTTAATACAAGGAAGCAACAAACTCCTCAAAAATGTGACAATTTACACCAGTTTTCACTGCAGCTGGTCAGTACACAACAATAAAGCACTGAGGAGAAGAACACTCAAAACTGCCAATACATTTACACACTGGCATACAGCTGGTGCAAGCAATGGACAGAGGACTATTTGCAGAGTAAGTAACTTAGTAACTTTTAGTTAGGCAGGTGTAGTACTAATACATCCATTCCAGATCTTATTATAGCACTGCACTGTATTAGAACATCTGCCCTAATGTATGTGTATTTGCAAGTGGAAAGTAAGATGTTAGAATACTGTGTTCTATTACAACAACTATTGTGTATATTATTTATGTGTTATATACTAGTGATGAGCGAGCACCCCAATGCTCGGATGTTCGGGTGCTCTGACCGAGCACCCCCTGAGGCTCGAGTGCTCGGCCGAGCACCCGAGCCCCATTGAAGTCAATGGGAGGACTCGAGCATTACACCAGGCACCCCCTGCTCTGATGAGGGGAGGGTGCCTGGTCCATAGGAAAAGGGCAGAAAAAGATGGAAACACTACAGAAATGGTTCAGGGACAGCATAGGGAGGATGTCTGGATGCACCTTGGACTCCAACATCGCTGCTGGGAACGATCTTTCGCCCGTAGTACGCCATTTTTACAGACTGACCGTAAAACACACAAAAAGGAAAATAAAAACGACTTTAGGCGAAAAATTGTTACCAAACAGTATTTGCTGTATATTTACTTGTATATCATCTGCAAATTCTCCCAAAAATTTCATCGATTTTCTGAAGTGAGGCCATGATTAAGAGGGAAACGTGCGCAGAGGCAAATTATCCCAAACATTTCCTTGATTTTCAGAACTGAGGCCATGATTAAGAGGGAAACGTGCGCAGAGGCAAATTCTCCCAAAAATTTCCTTGATTTTCAGAACTGAGGCCATGATTAAGAGGGAAACGTGCGCAGAGGCAAATTCTCCCAAAAATTTCCTTGATTTTCAGAACTGAGGCCATGATTAAGAGGGAAACGTGCGCTGAGCTGACCATCTAAAACATTATGGGTGAGGGTCTGCTGCAGAGCTGACCATCCTAAACATTATATGCGAAGGCCCGCTAGTGAGCTGACGCTATAAAACATTATATGAGAGGGCCCGCTAGAGAGCTGACCCAATAAAACATTATATGAGAAGGCCCGCTGGTGAGCTGACCTATATAAAAATTGGCAAACAGGGCCCGCTGGTGAGCTGGCCCTATATAAAAATTATATCACAGGGCCCGCTGGTGAGCTGGCCCTATATAAAAATTATATCCCAGGGCACGCTGGTGAGCTGGCCCTATATAAAAATTATATCCCAGGGCATATGGAAGAGGAGGAGGAGGATGAGAACATTAAGAGTCAACCATATACCCGTTTTTGGGGTGGAAGGGGTGAATGGGAATACAGAGTATTCCCATCATTGTAAATAACATATATAAAGTGAGTTTATGTTCCCCCGGGGCTTTCCTCCAGTGGAGTGGAGAAGTCAGGGGAAATCCAGGCCTTGTTCATTTTTATAAGTGTCAACCTATCAGCATTGTCGGTGGAAAGGCGGATACGCTTATCTGTTATGATGCCACCAGCAGCACTAAATACCCGCTCAGACAGAACGCTGGCGGCAGGGCAGGCCAGCACCTCCAAGGCGTAGAGTGCCAGTTCATACCACGTGTCCAGCTTGGACACCCAGTAGTTGTAAGGCACAGAGGGATCATTGAGGACGCTGACACGGTCTGCTACGTACTCCTTCACCATCTTCCAAAACTTTTCCCTCCTTGTGACACTAGGCTGCGCATCAGGGTGAGGGTGCTGGCGGGGTGTCATGAAGGTGTCCCACGCCTTGGAGAGTGTTGCCCTGCCTTTCTCGGAACTGCTGTGTGCTCCCCTTTTCTCCCCTTCTCGGTTGGCCAAGGTAGCACGTACTCTGCCGCCAGCGTTGTCAGATGGAAAATTTTGGAGCAATTTTTCAACAAGAACCTTCTGGTATTGCACCATTTTGCTTGTCCTCTCCACCGGAGGAATGAGAGATGAGAAATTCTCTTTGTAGCGGGGGTCCAGAAGGGTGAACACCCAGTAATCCGTGTTGTCTAAAATGCGTACAACGCGTGGGTCACGGGAAAGGCAGCCTAACATAAAGTCAGCCATGTGTGCCAGAGTACCAACAGTCAAGATTTCGCTGTCCTCACCAGGAGGCTGACTCTCAATATCCTCATCCTCTTCCTCCTCTTCTGCCCACCCACGCTGAAGAGATGGAACTAAAGTTCCATGGCTACCCTCTGTAGCGGAGGCAACCGTGTCTTCCTCCTCCTCCTCCTCCTCCTCCTCCTCCTCCGCCTCCTCCAATTGTCGCTGAGAAGACGAAGTGAGGGTGCTCTGGCTATCACCTTGTGTAAGCTCTTCCTCCCCCATTTCCACCTCTTCCACATGCAAAGCGTCGGTTTTAATTGTGAGCAGCGAGCGTTTCAGTAGACACAGAAGTGGGATGGTTACACTGATAATAGCGTTATCGCCGCTCACCATCTGTGTCGATTCCTCAAAATTGCGTAAAACCTCGCAGAGGTCTGACATCCATTCCCACTCCTCACTTCTGATTAGAGGAAGTTGAACGGAGAGGCGACGACCGTGTAACAGCTGGTACTCCACTACTGCCCTCTGCTGCTCACAAAGCCGGGCCAACATGTGGAAGGTGGAGTTCCAGCGCGTGCTCACGTCACACAGCAGCCGGTGAGCTGGCAATTGTAAGCGCTGCTGCAGCTTCAACAGGCCGGCCGAAGCTGTAGATGACTTACGGAAATGTGCACACACGCGGCGCACCTTGGTCAAGAGATCATGCACATTGGGGTAGGTTTTTAGAAATCGCTGCACCACTAAATTAAATACATGCGCTAGGCATGGTACGTGTGTGAGCTTGCCGAGCTCCAAAGCCGCCACCAAGTTACGCCCATTATCACACACAACCATGCCTGCTTGCAGGTTGAGTGGCGAGAGCCACTGCTCGGTCTGGTGACTAATCCCCTGCAACAGCTCTGAGGCCGTGTGCTGTTTGTCCCCAAGGCAGATCAGCTTCAGCACGGCCTGTTGACGCTTCCCCACTGCAGTGCTACACTGCTTCCAGCTACTGGCTGATGGGGGAGTGGCGGTGTGTGTAGAGAATTCGGAGGTGGAAACGGAGGAGGAGGAGCCAATAACGTAGGTGCTGGTGGAAACCCTGATGGAGGTAGGGCCCGCAATCCTCGGCGTGGGTAGCACCCGTGCCATCCCAGGGTCCGAGTCGCTCCCAGCCTCCACGACATTCACCCAGTGTGCCGTCAGGGAAATGTAGCGTCCCTGGCCACAAGCACTTGTCCATGTGTCAGTCGTTAAGTGGACCTTCCCAGTAACTGCGTTGGTCAGGGCACGGGTGATGTTACGGGACACATGGTGGTGTAATGCGGGGATGGCACACCGGGAAAAGTAGTGGCGGCTGGGGACCGCGTACCGAGGGACAGCTGCTGCCATCAGGCTGCGGAAGGACTCAGTGTCCACAAGCCTAAATGGCAGCATTTCGATGGCCAGTAATTTTGAAAGGTGTGAGGTTAGTGCTATGGCCTGTGGGTGGGTGGCTGGGTATTTTCTCTTGCGCTCAAATGCCTGGGGTAACGACATTTGGACGCTGTGCTGGGACAGGGAAGTGGATGTGGTCGCTGATGGTGCTTCAGATGCTACAGGTGCAGGGCGGGAGGTATGCGGGCCTGCGCCTTCGACAGGCGATTGGCCGGCACCGAAAACAGGGGAAGAGGAGGCAGTGGTGTGGCCTGCAGACACAGATGGGCGATCCAGGCGTTCCTCCCACTTACTACGGTGCTTGGATGCCATGTGTCGGATCATGCTGGTGGTGGTGAGGTTTCTAGTGTTCATGCCTCGGCTCATTCTGGTGTGGCACAGGTTGCAAACTACAAATCTTTTGTCGTCCGCACTTTCCTTAAAAAAACGCCATACCGCGGAACACCTACCCCTTGGCAAGGTAGATTTACGCAAGGGGGTGCTCCGTGGAACATTTGCGGGCCGGTTTGGTGCGGTCCGCCTTCTTTCTGTAGCCACACCACTGCCTCTTCCAGCCTGTTGCGGTGCTGCAGATGGCTCACCCTCAGGACTGCTGTCATCGCTCGGCTCTACACCTTCCCAGGTGGGGTCAGTCACCTCATCGTCCACCAAGTCCTCCTCCACTTCCTCACTCTGATCATCCTCCTCATGTCTTGATCCCACCACATACTCAGTCATTGACAACTGTATAACATTCTCCTCAACAAGGTCTTGAGAAGGAAATAGTGGTTGATTTAATGGCAACTGTGTCTCATCATCATCATCATCATCCACTACTTCCTTTGACCTTAAATGCCGTTCACATCTGTCATCTTCTTGTGATTGGGTAGCCTCTAGAGGTTGTGAATCAGGGCACAAGATGTCATGTTCCTCTGCAAGCGTGCTTGGAGAGAGGGTCAAATGAAGGATTGGTGATGAGACGAGCTCATCACTATATCCCAGTGTGGGATCACTTCTTTGACCAGACCGTGTATGGTGGGAGGAAGGATGATCAGAGTGAGGATTATGTTGACCAGACTCTTGGCTACTGAGAGTGGACTTGGTGGAAGACAGGGTGGTGCTTAACCGACTGGAAGCAGTATCAGCTGTCATCCAACCGACCACCTGTTCGCACTGGTCGGACCTCGAGAGTGATGTCCTGCGACGCCCTGTGAAATCAGACATGAAGCTAGGTATGGTGGATGTCTTTCTTTCTTGTGCTCTGGCACCAGGCACAGTTTCTCCGCGTCCTGACCCGCGCCCTGAACTTTCAGGATCACGTCCACTTCCCCGTCCCTTTTTACCCGCCTTCTTCATCTTACACGATATATATGACTTTAATATATATGAGTTTGAAAACTTAACAGTATTTCTTACTATTCTGCAACTCTGCAGAGTACACAGAATAGGCTGCTAAACTGCGGTGACACACACTGAATGGAATAAGTGACTTTAATATTTGAGTTTGAAAAATTAACAGTATTTCTTACTATTCTGCAACTCTGCAGAGTACACAGAATAGGCTGCTAAACTGCGGTGACACACACTGAATGGAATAAGTGACTTTAATATTTGAGTTTGAAAAATTAACAGTATTTCTTACTATTCTGCAACTCTGCAGAGTACACAGAATAGGCTGCTAAACTGCGGTGACACACACTGAATGGAATAAGTGACTTTAATATTTGAGTTTGAAAAATTAACAGTATTTCTTACTATTCTGCAACTCTGCAGAGTACACAGAATAGGCTGTTAAACGGCGTTGAAACACACTGAATGGAATATGTGACTTTAATATTTGAGTTTGAAAACTTAACAGTATTTCTTATAATTCTGGAACTGTACAGAGTACACAGAATAGGCTGTTAAACGGCGTTGAAACACACTGAATGGAATATGTGACTTTAATATTTGAGTTTGAAAACTTAACAGTATTTCTTATAATTCTGGAACTGTACAGAGTACACAGAATAGGCTGTTAAACGGCGGTGAAAGACACTGAATGGAATATGTGACTTTAATATTTGAGTTTGAAAACTTAACAGTATTTCTTATAATTCTGCAACTGTACAGAGTACACAGAATAGGCTGTTAAACGGCGGTGAAAGACACTGAATGGAATATGTGACTTTAATATTTGAGTTTGAAAACTTAACAGTATTTCTTATAATTCTGCAACTCTGCAGAGTACACAGAATAGGCTGTTAAACGGCGGTGAAAGACACTGAATGGAATATGTGACTTTGATATTTTAGTTTGAAGACTTAACAGTATTTCTTCCTATTCTGCAACTCTGCACAGTACACAGAATGTGCTGCTACACTGCGGCGAAGCACACTGAATGGAATATGTGACTTTGATATTTTAGTTTGAAGACTTAACAGTATTTCTTCCTATTCTGCAACTCTGCACAGTACACAGAATGTGCTGCTACACTGCGGCGAAGCACACTGAATGGAATATGTGACTTTGATATTTTAGTTTGAAGACTTAACAGTATTTCTTCCTATTCTGCAACTCTGCACAGTACACAGAATGTGCTGCTAAACTGCGGCGAAGCACACTGAATGGAATATGTGACTTTGATATTTGAGTTTGAAGACTTAACAGTATTTCTTCCTATTCTGCAACTCTGCACAGTACACAGAATGTGCTGCTACACTGCGGCGAAGCACACTGAATGGAATATGTGACTTTGATATTTTAGTTTGAAGACTTAACAGTATTTCTTCCTATTCTGCAACTCTGCACAGTACACAGAATGTGCTGCTAAACTGCGGCGAAGCACACTGAATGGAATATGTGACTTTGATATTTGAGTTTGAAGACTTAACAGTATTTCTTCCTATTCTGCAACTCTGCACAGTACACAGAATGTGCTGCTAAACTGCGGCGAAGCACACTGAATGGAATATGTGACTTTGATATTTTAGTTTGAAGACTTAACAGTATTTCTTCCTATTCTGCAACTCTGCACAGTACACAGAATGTGCTGCTAAACTGCGGCGAAGCACACTGAATGGAATATGTGACTTTGATATTTGAGTTTGAAGACTTAACAGTATTTCTTCCTATTCTGCAACTCTGCACAGTACACAGAATGTGCTGCTACACTGCGGCGAAGCACACTGAATGGAATATGTGACTTTGATATTTTAGTTTGAAGACTTAACAGTATTTCTTCCTATTCTGCAACTCTGCACAGTACACAGAATGTGCTGCTAAACTGCGGCGAAGCACACTGAATGGAATATGTGACTTTGATATTTGAGTTTGAAGACTTAACAGTATTTCTTCCTATTCTGCAACTCTGCACAGTACACAGAATGTGCTGCTAAACTGCGGCGAAGCACACTGAATGGAATATGTGACTTTGATATTTTAGTTTGAAGACTTAACAGTATTTCTTCCTATTCTGCAACTCTGCACAGTACTCAGAATGTGCTGCTAAACTGCGGCGACGCACACTGAATGGAATACGTGACTTTGATATTTTAGTTTGAAGACTTAACAGAATGTGCTCTAATCTGCAACTTTGCACACTAAACAGAATGTGCTCTAATCTGCAACTTTGCACACTAAACAGAATGTGCTCTAATCTGCAACTTTGCACACTAAACAGAATGTGCTCTAATCTGCAACTGTGCACACTAAACAGAATGTGCTCTAATCTGCAACTTTGCACACTAAACAGAATATATATATTTTTTTTTTTTTTTTTTTGTTTTTTTCCCCCCACACCAAATAACCTGCTGCCCCCACACACAGTAGTCCTAAAAAGGACTTTTGGTTCTTTTTTTTTCACAATTTTTGTTTTTTTCCTCCCTACACTGCCTTTCCCTTCCTATCCTCAGCTCTCCCTGGCTCAGACTGAGCCGAACTCGCTGGTCAGGTGCTATACAGCACCTGACCACGGGTTCTGGCCAGCCAATCAGTGTAATGCCAGCAGCCAACATGGCTGCTGGCATTACACCGATGTCAGAGCCTCCCTGCACGTTTATTGGCTGCGCAGCAGCCGCAAAACGTGCGGGGAGGAGACCCGAACATGGCGGGCGAGCACATGCGGTACTCGTACGAGTACCGCCATGTGCCGAGCAGAGCGATGCTCGAGCCGATCCGAGCATCGGCCGAGCATGCTCGCTCAACACTATTATATACTGTTCCTTCAGTAAGTGGTGCTGTTTTAGAGTTCACTGTTCACTGTCTTTATGGTATCTTCTTGTTGGTCATTAATAAAAACTGCATGGAAGGCTGCAGCCATGTTGTAGAGCAGATAGGACAGTGCAAACTTTATCTATGAAGAGCTTTAAACCCTTCACATCCAGTGACATGCCAGGACCATCACGGTTGTCTAGCACTTAAGGACCAGTGACGGTCCAGGCACGTCACGTACTTTTTACTTACAGTGCTCCTGCAGCAGAGCGGTGAGTAATCGTAGGGACTGAAATTGATTGCTCCAAGACCGGAGCAATCTCTTTCAGTCCCCCGTTCGGCGTGCCGGCACATGTGATCAGTCACGTGGGACGGCACATCAAACTTTCCTATCTAGTCCTTAAAGGGCCACACACCCCGGGACTGCTGCTCCTTAAAGTTTAAAGAATTTCCAATAGATTTTCCAATATAAGACTTTTACCCACTGGGTCTCAACTAGTGTGTTGTGGCACTAACGTAGGGTGCCACAATGTTTATATCTATAAAGATGTTATCAAAAATGTAAATATTGAGTTTGAAATGAATGTTTGTGGAAATTATTATGTATAATATGTTCGTTGTTGTCATTCTGATTGAGATATATACCTATACATAACTATATATTTATATATTTGAACCTTCTTTACACCCCAGACAAATGCCCTATCAGATATTAGGAGTGTCCTGAGAATTGCATACTGATTGTTAAAAAACAAAAAAAAAGCTTGAGAACTATTGCTTTAACCCTTTAAGAACCAGAGGGATCAGAAAACCGCTGCAAAGCACTGCGTTGCACACCCAATTGGTCCTTAAGGCTGTGAAGCTATGTTCATATATTTAACCCTTTGAGTGCCAGAGGGGTACGGAACGCATTGCTTTGCAATGCGTTCCGTACCCCTCTGGCACTCAAAGGGTTAAGAACTAACAGTAGCTATTGTGAGTGCCAAAAGCAGTGTCTGCCATCCATATTGTTGTAAAACCCATCAATGTTTTAACACCTGCAGTAGGTAAATAGAACAAAATGTATTTTAAGCCCGTTAGCAGTTTCTTAGTGAAAAGTCCCATACTTTTTATTGTGCAAGATCCATTAACACCAGTGGTTTCACACTTTCTTTATGTCATCACTGCATTAAAACAGAGAACACTCAGTTATTAAAGAGGTGGGAAATTCCTCACATATATTTCACTCCCGTTTAACCAGTTGAGTGCCAGAGAGTTATCCTCTCTGGCACTCAAAGGGTTATGACTTTGTTTTGGACCTCAGCTCAAAGCTTGGTTCATATTTTATGAGTCATTGGCTGGAATGTACCAATAAGATTCCACATAAAAACAGGACTATAATCATTTTTCTCATCCTATTTCTGCCTACAAAGCTGAAAGTTTTCCCTTGAAGGGATAGCAATACTTAAAATGTACAAAAAAATATGTTATAGGGTTTATCCCTCTGAGTAAAACCACGGAACTTCCACTGCTGAGAGGTATTTTTTTCAAAAGTTATTACATCTCACAAATGAATGTATTAGGTGCAGTATCAGTGGCTGGAAATTGTATAGTGGTGCTGTTGCTACACCATCCTATGGACAGCTCTGGTCAGGTGACCATAAACCTCCATAGGATGGTGTAGCAACAGCGCCACTGTACAATTCCAGGACAATGTGATACTGCAGCTAAAAAATTCAAGTTTGAGTTGTAATAACTTTTGAATAAAACACCTTTCAGCAGTAGGTGTACCCTTGTTCTACTCAGGAGGATACACTCTACAGCTTTTTTTCACTATATATTTAACACTGCTTGTGCTAAAGGGGAGGGAAATGAACATACCTGGGAATCTTTTTGTCCAACATGATATTTTGCATCACATTATGGGTGGGGATTAGTTCTTGGGCATGGATGGTTGAAAGGAGGTGTTTGCCATGAAATAAGTGGGAAAGTGGTGGAATGGTGTGGGAATGGGTAGAATGTACTGGAAAGTCGGCGGGGTTACAGCTGGACTCACAAGCAGGGGAATCATCCTCTGTCCCCAGAGACCCGGTAATTCCGTTTGTAAACCATTGTCTCTAGGGTAGATCTGAAGACTTCCTAGGTATGGCAATGGGGCAGTCTTCAGGCATTTAATGCTACTGTTATTTAACACCTTGTTTAAAGGGATAGTAATACCTAATTTAAAGTTTATTTAGCATTGTAGGCATTAAAAACATATTAAGAACTAGGTAAGTCTTATCTCTCAAATCTTTATAGTTTGAGAGATATTCTCAACTAACGTTTCCCCCTCCATGACATCAGTGCTCTAGCTGACATATTTGGATTCTGGTCCACAGACCGGTGGCTCTTCGGCAGAGCCAAGATCGCAATCTTTAAAAATAACTACTTCATCGGAATGGTCTACAAAGTGTGCCTGGTTTGCAAGCACACTTTGTAGACAGTTCCAGTGAAGTAGTTCTTTTTAAAGATCACAATCTTGTCTCTGCTGAAGAGCCACAGGCCGGTCTGCAGACCAGAATCCAAGTCTGTCAGCTAGATGGCAGACTTGACTGAAACAAGAGGGAGCTTTAGTTCCGAATATCTCTCAAACCATAATGGTTTGAGAGATAAGACTTACAACGTTCTTAATATTTATTTAATGCCTACAATACAAAATAAACTTTAAATTAGGTATTACTATCCCTTTAATACCATTACTATCCCTTTAATACCATGTATTAAACAAGCCTGAGATGAATGGTGTAACCATGGCATTTTCCTGTGAATGGCAGTCTTAATGACAGCGACGTGTGTCTGCCAGTATCCAATACAGAAATCCTTTGCTCTACTGCTTACATTAGCACAGCCACTGTCATTGGAAGGCTAACATCTGTGGATCTATGCGGGCAAATTCATACATTAACATATTCACTCTTATGTACTGAAAAGAATTTGAGTAATTCTATGGCATCGCAGGGGACATTCTAAATATCCATTGATTTTAATAGAGCGTTGAAGGCCCCTCTAGCATTCAGTGGGTTAAATCCCAATTTAAAACAATGGGGATTTAGGTGAATTGTTGTCTCCTATACTGTAGTTGATTTGCTTCTAAATTAACCCTTTGAGCGCCAGATGGGTATGCAACATATTGCTGGGCACTGCATTGCACACCCCCTCTGGCACTCAAAGGGTTAAGTGAATTCTTGTTAGTACTCCCTTGTTCGTTAAGCTGATAAGAACCATTCTACCTAGGGTTACACCGATACCGTCATCGGTATCTGTGCCGATACCAGCATTTGCGTGAGTACTTGTACTCGCGCAAATGTGGCCGATGCCAGCACCGATACCCTGTGTCAGGGTCGGTGCTGCAGAGAGGGAGCCTCACTCCCTTCTGCAGCGTCGGAGAGTTGCCGCGGGTTACCATGGCAACGGCCCGACACTGACCTCTGCCGGGGCTCGTAAAGCAGGAAAAGGGGGATCAACAGAGGAAGATGGGGCATGAAGAGCAGGTGGTGAAAGAGGCAGAGAGGGGGGTCAAGAGGGAGAAACATAGGCTAAAGGAGGAAGGAACAGGAGACAAAAGGGGCCAAGAATAGGCAAAAGGGTGGGATCAAGAGTTAAGGAGGGGGACAAAGGGGGATGAAAAGGGAGAGAAAAAGCCAAGGCAAAAGGAGGGAGCTCAAGAGGGGGAGAATGAAGTAAAAGGTGGGAATCAAGAGGGGGAGAAAGAGGCAAAAGGGGAGAATCAAGAGGTGGTGTGTGTGTGTGTGTGTGTGTATGTGTATATATATATTTCAAGTACTCACCGATACTTCCAAGTACCTAAAGTATATATATATATATATATATATATATATATATATATATATATATATGCTTTAGGTACTTGGAAAACTAGCAAATGACCGCAAGAAAAGTATCGGTAATTGGTATCGGTGAGTATTTGAAAAAAGTATCGGTACTCGTACTCGGGCTTAAAAAATATGTTGTAGGGTTTATCCTCCTGAGTAAAACAAGGCGAATCCCACAGCTGAAAGGTGTTTTATTCAAATGTTATTACAGCTCAAACTTGAATTTTTTAGGTGTAATATCACAGTGGCCTGAAATGGTACAGTGGCGTTACACCATCCTATGGACAGCTCTGGTCAGTTGAACACAAATCTCCATAGGATGGTGTAGCAACAGCGCCACTGTACAATTTCAGGCCACTGTGATACTGCCATAAAAAATTCAGGTTTGAGCTCTAATAACTTTTGAATCAAACACCTTTCAGCAGTGGGAGTACCCTTGTTTTTTTCAGGAGGAAAAACCCTACAACATATTTGTTTTACATTTTAAGTATTACTATCCCTTTAACAGTACACATCAAAATCTTTCTTCTCGTTGTTCAGAGTTAAAGGTCCATTGATAGTGCATTGTTTCAGTGTGGGTGGTCTGAATCACAGTTGCTTTATCATACAAACCTTTCTAATTAGTTTTCTGAACAGAGCCAAGAACAATTACACATCAGAGGTTTGTATGTTTGGATCATCCAGCAAATGATGACATAGCGGCATACCTGTGAACTTACCCTCCAGATCTGATCTGAACTCACTGAGCTCTGAAAATCAGCCTCAGTCCACAGAGACGCGTATTTAAAGTGGAACTACCACATTACGTAAAGTTGCCCTGCAATACTTAGGCAGGTGGCGACTAGCTTAATAATAGTTATTTTACCTCTCAAAAGTAGCCGCTTGTAAAGTAATACTTAAGCTTCCAGGACTGATGGCCAGATTAGTGCAGTCTGCGTGCCTGCGTCGTCAGTCCCTTCCTGTGCCATTCAGGCCAATGCAATGCTTCTGTAGGGAGACCGGGACTGACAGAGCAGACACGCAGAAAAGATGTCTGCACTGATGCCTGGTTTCCGGTCTTGGAAGCTTAAGGATTACTTTACAAGCGGATACTTTTCAGAGGTAAAATAACTATTATTAAGCTAGTTGCCACCTGCCTAAGTATTGCAGGGCGTCTTTACTTAACGTGTTAGTTCCGCTTTAAATATTAAAACCTGGAGAGTTCCCTGCTGTGCCATTTGTTGATGCATACATTGCATACACCCCTGGCACTCAAAGGTTAAAAATAAGTTATTTATTGCAGATTATCACGTGTTATAGCTACCTGTCCCATATCCTACTAAAGCAAGTTGTTGAGCAGTTGATGAAGGAGTGTCATTTCTTGTGCTACGATGGTCAGTGGTGGCAGTTCCTAGCATAAAGATACCTTGGTTTTTAGTTACACAACCAGATTTAACCCTTTCAGTGCCAGAACATCCAAGACTTAGAATGTGATGATAAACGAGTATTGGCGGTGAGTGTTTTGATCCTAGTATTGGCATGGATGGACTGTTATTTGCTTGGTACATAGCCTACATTATAGTGTCACAGGCTTTTATTGTTTATGCCGTTAGTTGTGTCTGACAGCCAGCCCACATAATCGCCTGTGAATATTATTGTCTGGTACCATTCATTGGGCATTGCAATCGCAACCACCGGCAATGCTCATGTGTAAGATCTGTGGGTGGCCCCATAGGATGTCATGAAGATCCCCCCTTATGTCATCCTAACAGAATGTGGTAAAGATACAGTGTGCTGGGCTCTGACATTCACACAATGCAATAGTTAATCGTATGAAACGCACAAAAGTCCAGTATAGGACCTTTCATAGTGGTGACATAACCAATGCAGTACCACTCTGTAGTGTTTCCTGCGTGAAACAGGCCCTAATCTCAAGCAAAGTGCAGGAGTGAACAAAGTTTGGCATTGCAGCTCTCATCAACCCCATTGGCTAGTTGGAGATGAAGAAAGTAATCAACAGCTGGAATGAAAAGAGTTGCATAATAATGCATAATGCCTTTGGAATAGACGAAGTGCTTTCCTGAAACAAAATAAGTCCTGTTAGCAAGTAGGGTCAGATGACTAATATTATTTATGGAAAATAGTGGATTTGTGGTTGTTAAAATCTTTTTTCTAAATAATCTGAACACCATTTATATTCTTTACTGCACAGGTGTGGAAATATATTGGGTGTATGAGAAAGTTGAGGTCTGGAAGCATCATTCATCAGTCGGGACAGACTGGGCAGGTTCTATAAAGGTAAGACGATCTGTTTTAGACTGTTTTAGTCTGCAGACAGTAAAAGAATGGAATCTGTTCAACAGAATCTCAGCAGAAATTAGTTAAATTGTTTTCATTTAAGGCAGAGTTGGATAATATATGACACCCCAGCTGTTATTTGTCTATAACTCCCAACTCCCATCATACACAACAATAGGTTTTATAGGAACGATAATGACACTGGCACTCAGAAGCTTTGTAAATAAATACGATGATGTATTATAAACCATTATTTATTTATTTAAATCCCAACTGAGACCGTTCATCAAGGGCAACAGCAAGAGACAAATGTGTATGACTATATTGTACATATAGCTATTTCCTCCAAATATACAAATCTAAGGCACCAAATGATGACTTTATAAAGCTAAATCAGCTGAATAATAAACACCTCAGTGGAGGTAAACATAAATATTTGGAAGATGTACATTGTTTATATTTGTACCTTGTTGCTGTTGTCAACAAAGGTCCCAATTGGGACTGAACCATAGTCTATAGTAAAGTAGTTAATGAGCTTGAAAAAAAAGATGTGTCTGTTAACGCATCAAGGACAAGAGGGATGTGTAACTCATTGCAAAATGTGTTGCACACCCCTCTGCTTCTTAACCACTTCGCGTCCAATGACTATCACGTTGGTCCGGCACTTCGCGTCCAATGACTATCACGTTGGTCCGGCACTTAAGGACCAGTGACGGTCCTGGCACGTCACCTACTTTTACTTACCGCGCTCCTGCAGGAGCGCAGTGAGTAATACCGGGGACTGAAGTTGGTCACTCCAAGACTGGAGCGATCTCTTTCAGTCCCTCGTTCGGCGTGCCGGCACACGTGATCAGTCACGTGGGGCGACACGTCGAACTTCCCTATCTGTTCCTTAAAGGACCACACACCCCAGGACCATTGGTCCTTAAGGGGTTAAAGGGATACTAATGCTTCACATTATTGACGCTCATACTTGCATTTTGTAAGTGCAATACCTTCATGAATTCAACTGTTTCTGTGGTGTTGTTTGTACAGCATCATGTGGGAGTTTATGGTCAATTATCCATAGACTGATATAATATCAGTGCCACCATAACATTTCAGGATTTAAATTCATCCCTTGACATATATCCTTTTTTGATCTAGAGGAAGGCAAATAAAAACTGTATTGAAGTAATTTACAACAATTATGCTCAATGTGATTAAAGACAATCCTCCTGACTCCAAATGTCAGTCGGATTTTGCCCTGGATGAACATCATACCTGCACTGAAACTAACTGACATAGGCCTGGATTCCATTGTAGTTAATACATTTATAAAGTGTTTTATCTACAAATTTCTCCATAGATTTCAAAGGGAATCTGTAAGATAAAACATTTGATAACAGTTAAAGATATATCCATCCTTAACTACCATATTTCCGAATTAAAGCGAAACTTTCATCTTAAATAAAGTCACCCTGCAATAATTAAGCAGGTAGCAACTAGCTTTATAATATATCTATTACCTTTTAAAATTACCCGATTGTAAGGAAATCCTTTATTTTAGGAGACCAGAAGCCAGGCATCAGCGCAGACATCTTGTCTGCGTGCCTGCGCGGTCAGTCCCGGTCTCTATTGTGAAGCACTGCAGCGTGCCACACAATAGCCGGAAGGGACTGATGGTGCAGGCGCGCAGACTGCACTAACCTGGCCTTCAGTCTCCTACAATAAAGGATTTCTTTACAATCGGGTAATTTTGAAATGTAATACATATATTATATAGCTAGTCACTACCTGCTTAATTATTGCAGGTGGACTGTATATACGATGCAAGTTCCGCTTTAAGTCATCTCGGTCTGATAAGCAACTTTTATTGACTTGTACAGAGATCTTTGTTTACTTAAAGGCTATATCTGTATCAATTTCAATGTGATCCACAACATGATTCTCTAAATTGTTCTTCAATAAAAAGGTATCCAATATATATTTTTAAATAGCTAAAGTATCTGCCAACACAAACTCATGTGGCAAAAAAATCCTCATTCTTACTCCACTTGCTGTAAAACAATCTGATTGACTTGCAGTGTGTGGCTGAGTCTTATGTTTAAATGAATCAGCTGATTTAGCAGGCAATCGGCTGTTTACATATAACAACTGATCTGCCAGTTCTGTGTTTTCCTAAATCAGCTGTTAAGCACAGGGGCAGGGGACTGCATATATTAGAGCCCTTTGAGTGTCACAGGGGTGTGCATAACTTTGCAGAGCAATGTATTTAACATCCCTATGGCACTCAAACGCTTAAGGGAGGGCTGCTGCTGTCTCTGACATGGCATACTGTTGTGTGGCGGAATAGAAAGTTATGGAAAGATCCTAAATTTGCCATCCTCAGGGAGGTGAACTCTGACAGCATTGCTGGCTATAGGAACTTAGTGAATAGCCATATGGCTAATTAATCTGCATGTCAATATGCAAATTAGACATTGTCAAAGGATACACAGCAACAATCATAAACCTGGTGAAGACATGTAGAAAGCATGGAGATGTAGGTGTATTTGAGGTGCAATCACAGTAATGAGATTGGTAAAGACACTTCAGTGCACATACCATGAGATGAATCCTGTGTAGTTTGCCACCATATCGAAAACTGGACCCTTATCGAACAACAGTGCATCTCTTCCCAGATCATTAGCATTCAAGGTGGTAAAAGCCTAATTTAAATCAAAGGATTTTTTATTTGTTCTCTGTGATGCATCTGGTATGACCCAGAATTCCAACAGTTTATCTCAATTCATCACCCTCTTAACAGGTGTATGTACCAATCCGCCAGTACAGCATATCTTCTGTGTTTATATGGAGGCACAGGAATCATGCAGCTGCACTAACTTGAGCTTATTTTATAATGACTTGGGTGATTTTGAAAGCGCTTTCAAAATTACTTATATTTGTTAGCCATTCTATATTAAAACTACAGTTTATGATATATTTAGCTTTATTTATAAGCTTATGGAAATTAGGCAGTACTGTCTGGCACCTGGTTTATCAGATACTAGCATTCCATTCTCCCTCCCAACTGCCACTTCCTAACAGGAAGTACTAGGTAATTTGCATAAAGAAAGTTAAATATCTTCTAAAGTATAGTTTCAAATAAAGAATGTGTAACCTCAATATAGGTGATTTTGAAAGATATTTCAAAATATCCCAAGTCAATATAAGGTGTTAGTTCCACTTTAACCCTTTGAGTGTCAGAGGGGTACGCAACGCATTGCTCAAAGGATTAAGTGCATACTGGTGCACATACACCACTAGGGCCAGATTTCCCAATAGGCAGAGTAGGCAAGTGCCTAGAGTGCCAAATTTTGAGGGGCTCCTCAAATGTGCTGGCCAAACCCACATTCTGAATTATGGGTGTGGCCATAGTAATCTCAATTACCCTGAGCAAGTTTTATGACCCTTTACAGGCTATTATTTAAAGGGATAGTAATGTTTCATAATAAAAGCAGCTCTAATTAACCATCATAGTATTTGGACTTTGGAGAGTGTTATTTCAATTATGTCAGAGTTGCAGTTCCAAAGTAATTCAATGACAAAGTGTCCCCCTCCCGCCCCTTTTACTGATGTCACACTGTTCAGCCAGACCAGAAGGGAGGTGCCCAGGTAGACTGCAGAGAGGGACAATCTTCAATTAAGATAAGGGAAAAACTTGAAAAGCTTGTCAAGGGGGGCAGGGATTTCATTGTTTTCATAGGAATAAGAGTGTCCCCTTCTGTTATCTGTCCAGTCTATAGACTGCATTCCACATCTTAGAAGAGAAAGCTTACACTAGGTAAAAGGGGTGGGAGGGGAAAACTTTGCTTGTGAATATCTCATAAACCATAAAGGTTTGAGAGATAAGACTTATATCATTCTTCATGTTTTTTAATGCCTACAAAATAAAATAAAGTTAAAACGAAGTATTACTATCCCTTTAACTCCTTGGCTGCTAGACAGATCTCCACTGCTTTGCTTCGCAATGTTAGAGATCCCTTTATCAGCCAAGTGGTTAAAACCTTTTCCGTTCCTGCTTGATAGTCCAAGAGTATTGTCTGTGCCAGGAAACAGTGGATGGGACTGGGGCGGGGTCATATGAGGAGTGGAGTGGGGTTATGGGTGGAGCTAAGGGCATCTAGGAGTGTCTTGCCTAGGGGAACCAGGGATGTAAATTCGGCCATGTACACCAGTACTGCTATGACTTTATTGCAAGCAAGGCCACATCTGTAAAGTGGGCAGGAAAGCTGAGTAAAGTTACAAAGTGTCTGTTCCTACTAGTACCTAGTATTAACCATTTGTGCCAGTGGGGTATGCAAAGCATTACAAAAGCAGTGCATAGCATTCCACACTGGCACAGAGGAAAGCCCCTAAACACATCTGCAGTTCCCTGTGTCCCTCTTCTTGGTACAATCAACATACAGAGGGCACATTTCAGTGGAAGTAGCTAATTAAAGTGACTGGCAGTTGCCCCTTTGTTGGGTGAAATCTTATTTTATTCCCTACTAGTTGAACAGCCCGTTACACGGGCCACAGTGCCACTGCCACCCGGTCGCGGGGCAGTCACGCTCAGTGGAGACTGCCCGCGCCACGGCTGATACAGAGCTGGACGCTCCTTCAGAGCACCCAGCTCTGTAATAGCCGCGGCGCGGCCAGTCTCTACTGCGCATGACTACAGCATGCGCAGCAGTGTGTACTGCGCATGTCGTGGCGTTACACACAATTTAGCGAATTATTATATAGGATGGTGTGGTTGGATTGCTCTACAATTGCTCCAGTTCTTCATGTTAAGTTAGCATATCTAACTAACCTCATGCTGTCTCAGTAATTGCACTGCACACTAATACAGAGGCTTTTGGAATGCTGTCATCCACTAGGCTGGTTACACTCTGTGGTTACAGCTTGGTCATACTACATTTGTTAGCATATATAGAACATGGGAATTGGAGAAGTGATATCACTGGAGATGCTGTCTCCACTTTATCACCTTGTTTCCATGTAGTGAACCTCCCTCTGCTGCATAACATTGGAGCATTGCATTGACTGTATTGTAATGAGAATCTCCTCTCAAAGTGTCAGTTGCCCATATGTTTGTATTATTTATTGGGGGAAATGACCAGTTTTTTTTTCTTAAGAGAAACAGATGTCAGATGTGTAATTAGGGGAAAGTATCAAATTATTTAACCCTTTGAGTGCCAGAGCGGTACGGAATGCATTGCAAAGCAAAGCAAAACATGGACCAAGTACAAGTACCATGAGTGTGATACAGCATACTATATTCATTTTCAAGCTATACATTGTCTATGTCATTATCACATTGTAGATGCATAATGCAGCATATTCAGTGTCTCTGTGGGAACAGCTCTTCAGACACAAAGTAACACATGCAGACATACTTACACATACATACCCACAGAGAAAATGACTCATGCATACTCAAGTAAAGAGAAACTATCTGATCCATACACACCAACACTGACCCATACAAAGCCACACTGACCTATATCCAGCCATACTTACCCAAACCGAAACACACTGAGCCATGAACACCCACACTGAGCCTTGTACACCCACACTGACTCATATATTCACCCACAATGGCTCATATAGTCATTCACAATGACCCATACACAACCACAATGTTTTATTTGTCAAAACACAAAACACAGAACAATATACAACCAAACAGAACCATACTTTTACATTTATACTGACCCATATACTCACAACGGCCCATATAATTTCTTAAAAAATCAAACTGGCCCATATACAGCCAAAAAGACCAATATTTACCCACAGTGACCAAGTAATTAAAAATCCACATATAAAAACAACCAAAGACAAAACAAGTTCAAAGTATATACTTGCAAGGATCAATGTCATACTCTCCATTTATGTGTAAGATGACCTCTTTTGCCTGTGATGGAATTTTACCACCCTCACTCATTAGTGGCTTTCCACCATTTCTGCTGCCTCCTCTCAAAAGTCCTAGAACCTCATCCAGTCCTAAATAGAAACAAAGAGCAGAGAATAGAGGGAAGCATGTATTAAAGGAATAGTATTGTCACATTTTACTAAAATGGAATCTTGTAGCTATTAAAAACTAAGCTAAATGCCCCCAATCCTATCTCTCAAACCTTTATGGTTTGAGAGCTAAACGCAGCAAAAGTTCCCCCCTCCCTCCCCTTTCCCTGACTTTAGCGCTCCAGCTGACTGCAGGGGAATCCAGTTCCGGGACTGTTGGAGGCTGTTCAGCAGAGCCGAGATCGAGAGCCATAAAAAGAGTTACTTCACTGGAACGGTCTACAAAGTGTGTTTGCAAACTAGCCACACTTTGTAGACCGTTCCAGTGAAGTAATTATTTTTATGTATTTTGATCTCGGCTCTGCTGAAGAGACTCTGATGGCCCCAGTACCAGATTCCCCTGCAGTCAGCTAGAGTACTGATGTCAGGGAAAGGGGAGGGAGGGGGGAACGTTTGCTGCGATTATCTCTCAAACCATAAAGGTTTGAGAGATAGGACTGGGAGCATTTAGCTTAGTTTTTTAATAGCTACAAGATTCCGTTTTAGTCAAATGTGACAATACTATCCCTTTGAGGCTCACTGGCATGTATCACATATAAAACCCAACATCTAAGGAACTTACCCAGTATGCTGAGCCCATGTCTCAAAGATCAATTGTGGAGACAATTATCCTGTCCACTCTCAGGCAGTTTATTAATCTTGCATCCACTTGTGAAAGACACCACCACTAAGGTGTGATACAGAGGTGATAAAGCGGGGATGACTTCTCCAGTGATATCAGTTCTCTAATCCCTATGGTATTCTATAGAGCCTATGCACTAAGATCTCCAGAGTTGGAGAATACAATAACATATGCACTAACAGTTTGCCAGATTTGGAGAACTCATATCACTGGAGAAGTCATCTCCGCTTTATCATGCCTTAGTGCACAACCCTCAATGTGTCGCATACAACCAGTAGAAGAGCCTCAACTTTCCTGGAGACAGCATATTTTGAAACATTACCTGTAAGGCACCAACAGCTGCAAGCAGTATAAACTTAGCAGATGCCAATTCACCAATAAGGTCCATTACTACGCATTACCAAATCTTTGTGAGTTAGCTGACAAATGCAAATGGCCGCACAGCTCAGAATGAAATGCCATGCTGCCCCTGACAATTCTGCCACTCTAGGCAATAACCATATTGGCCTGTTTCTAAGTCTTTGACATCGTTCACCTGGGTGATCTACTGTAGGTCATATATTTGTTTCAATCCGTTTCAGCAACTCAGTGTTACCTTGGAGAAAGATTGTAACTGTGAACTACCAACTGCACCACAGGGGTGACAATAACATTTCCAAAAGCCCCATTGATTTAAATGGGGCTTTTACCCCTTGAATGCCAGGGAGATCTCCAGCACGTTGCCCCACAATGCATTGGAGACCTTTCTGACATTTAAAGGGGAATTGTCACCCCAAACAAAGCCCCCCCCCGTAATTAGCCAACTAGCAATAAGCTTACCAATGGTACTGTTATCCAGAATAATTACCTTAATAATAATAACTAGTATTTATATAGCGCCTTTCTCCCAGTGGGGACTCAAAGCGCTTTCAGCGCACGCTCTCGGAATTAACCAAATGGGCAGCTGAAATAATAGATGTTATTATTACCCAATTAATGGTACTCATTTATCGACCTCAGAAGGATGAAGGGCTGAGTTGACCCTGCTGGGATTCGAACCTGCAACCTTGCGGTTGAATAGGCTCCATAGTCAGGGACATTACCACTGAGCTATCTCACCTTGTTACTCAGAAATCCTACTTGTGCCGAGACTGACGGCCAGGCAATAGTGCTTGCGTGCCTGCATCATCAGTCCCTTCTGGTACCTAAACGCCTGCATGCAACGCCTCCTAGAGGAGACGAGGACTGACAGCGCAGTCGCACAGATGTCTGTAAGAAAAGATGTCTGCCCTGTTACCTGGCTGTCAGTCTTGGCACAAGTAGGATTTCTGAGTACCTCGGTAATTATTCTGAATCCATTGGTAAGCTTATCGCAAGATGGCTAATTATGGAGGGGGGACTTTATTTGGGGTGATAGTTCCCCTTTAAGGGGTTAAATGCCCCTTTTTAATAAATTTGAATTTTTATTTGTCTCTTTTAGTGCAGTTGTTGTGCACTAATATTGCAGTGCTTTGCTTTTACACATAAGGCCCATAGGGGGAGATTTATAAAAAGTTATCTTGTTTTTTTTGTGAACAGGTCCTTAAACACCCTAATTCCTTATTATGAGTGTATGGTATTTATAATGTATTCTAGTTAAATTTATAAATGTGGTGACTGTAAAGAATAAGAACAGGTCAGACATGGCCTTAAAGGGATAGTAATGGTTAATTTTAAGTTGATATAATATTGTAGACATTAAAAAGGTTAACATCTATGTAAGTCTTATCTTTATGGTTTGAGAGATATAACTTGCTAAAGTTAACTTTTCCTGGCTGTTTCACTCAAGTCTGCCATCTAGCTGACAGCTGCAGATTCCAGTCATTTGACCAGACAGAGGCTCTTCAGCAGAGCTGAAACCAAACTATTTAGAAATAAATACTTCATTGGAACGGTCTACAAAGTGTGCTTGCAAACCAGGCACACTTTGTAGACCATTCTGATGAAGTATTTATCTTTAGATATCATTATATCGGTGCTGCTGAAGAGCCGCATCTGGTCAAGTGACCAGAATCTGCTTCTGACAGATTTACAGCTCGTCAAGCAGAAAGGGGAGGGACCAGAGAACGTTAATGGTTTGAGAGATGTGAATAATTGCAAGTACTCTCTTTTAATTGTATCTACAATATAGTTAATACTTTTTTTCTGACATTACTATCCCTTTAAATATTTGGTTATAATCTTGTCGGTAAATTTTTGCAAATAGTGACATTTCTTTATAAAATCGCTGAGCCACTTTTTACAAACTTCCTTCATTTTATAAAAAAAGTACTAGGTGGAGTTATGTCCTCCTAAACTGGCCTTATTACATTTATAACGACCAGCGGCAATCTTACAGCCATTTTAAAACTTCTTTTCCTTTAACTCCACTTTTATCAATCTCCCCCATAATCTTTTGTGCTACTTATCTTGTTTTGTTGCAAAAAAAAGTGAGAACTGGGCCTTACACTTGGATTTTATATCCTTCCTGATTGCAGATTGTTCAAGGTCAACCAATTTCAATGATCTTATTATGTATTTAAAGGGATAGTAATGGTTAATTTTAAGTTGATTTAATATTGTGGTTTGAGAGATATAACTTGCTAAAGTTAATTTTCCTGGCTGTTTTACTCAAGTCTGCCATCTAGCTGACAGCTGCAGACTCCAGTCATTTGACCATACAGACGCTCTTCAGCAGAGCTGAAATCACGCTATTTAAAAATAAATACTTCATTGGAACGGTCTACAAAGTGTGCTTGCAAGCCAGGCACACTTTGTAGACCATTCCAAATTAAGTATTTATCTTTAGATATCTTTGTATTGGTGCTGCTGAAGAGCCACATCTGGTCAAGCGACCAGAATATGCTTATGACAGCTTTACAGCTCGTCAAGCAGAAAGGGGAGGGACCAGATAACTTTATTTTCCTATATCTCTCAAACCATAACGGTTTGAGAGATACGAATACGTGCAAGTACTCTCTTTTAATTGTATCTACCATATAGTTAATACTTTTTTTCTGATATTGCTGTCCCTTTAAGCTGTAGATTGCTTATGCAAACCACTGAGGGTGATAATATATAATTACCTTTTTTTCTCATATTTTATTAATGACTAGTGTAAAAGCCCGTGCACACGGGCCAAGGTTAACCCTTTGAGTGCCAGACGGGTACGCAATGCATTGCTTTGTAATGCATTGCTATGTAATGGTGTAAGGGTTAAGAGGCCGCTACCTCACTGCTCCACGCAGGGCCGGACTGGGAATAAAAACCGGCCCTGGAAAAAATTGCTTACCAGCCCCATAGCATTGCGTCATTATACCAGCCCCATAGAACTGCGTCATTATACCAGCCCCATAGCACTGCGTCATTATACCAGCCCCATAGCATAACGGCATTTTTTTCTTGTTCATAAAAGGGGAAACCATGCATTTTATAACACATTTGAAGAATATATTATTTATAGGTAAGACAGATATGAAAGCACATAGGACTTTACACATAGAGAGCAAATTCTACTGCAAAGTGGTAAAAGAGGAGCAATCACATATTTTAATTCTGTAATCCATTGAAATGAACAGAGACAAATATCTCTTATGAATTATTTTTGAGAATTTGTCAGTTATATTTTCTGAGTTGGTCATACTGTATACAGCTAGTAAAGCCAGCTATCAGCTGTCAAGTTAAACCTTGCAGTGCCTTGTTATTCCTACTTCTATTCAAGCTAATGTAGCTAGCAATCTAGTTAACCTCTGCAAAGGTTTCTGCTTTCATACTGCCTGCCACTAGTGTGTGCCTGTTCATCTTTTAACTTTTATCAAGTTATATTTTTTCGTACTTGTTTGATAGACTCTACTGATCCTTACATTGCCAGTACTCGCTAGCATAAGACAGTGGGGGAGATTCAGTAAGCGATGACAAAGTGGAGATGACCCTCCAGTTTATCACTTCTCCAATTCCAATGTTATTCTATGAAGCCTATTCACTAAGAACTCCAAAGTTGAAGAAGTCTTAGTACATAGGCTCCATAGTGCATAGGCTGCCATCAAGGGGGACAGACCCTGACAAGGAGGAGGGGCTGGGAGAGAAATCCTACATTATGCACACTGTAAGTTTACATAATACAGGCTGTAGGTCTTTCATAGAAGCTTCAGCCTGGGTACAGCTGTCCTAAAGGAGCCGAGCATGCCTGACCTCATATTGAATACTGTATTTATTCTGACCTCCTATTGCCTCAACAATGGTTGACAGAAGAGGTGTCCCTTACCTTCCCTGAGCCAATCAAAAGGAAGTCAGGTCAGCACCAAATCAATTAGTGTAGCTCTACCCAGACACATCACAAGTGGCACAGAAATGTAGCTCACAGGCAGCTGTCTGTGCTGCAGATTATATTCATATAATGCTGTTTCTTTCCTCCAGGCAGTGGCAAACTGGTCCAATGGGCACTTTTGCTCCCAATTTCCCTGCACTCATAAGCAGACCAGATAATCTCATCACAGAGACGTGTTATGGGAGCTCTCTGTCAGGCCAACATTGGCAAGCCGTATTTAATCTTTTAAGGACCAGATGGGTGTGCAACACATTGTGAACCCATGCATTACATACCCTTTATTCCTTGAATGGTTAAATATTATCTTTTGAGAAAGTACTCAGAGTGTGTTTAACCAAATGAGTGCCAGACAATACCCTTTTGCTCACATGCATCTCTGTAGAGAGCAGAGGCTCTCTGATCAGCACACTGACACATTTGAATCCACCTCCTTACAGCATGTGGCGCAAGATAACAAAAGCAGCAGAATGAACATGGTAGGAGCTAGGAGGAGAGGGGGCTGACATGTCAGCTTTTAACCCTTGAGCTACAGAGAGATATGCAACACACTGCAAAGCAATGCGCTGCATACCCCTCTGGCGCTCAAAGTGTTAAGTTTTCTCTCCTTCTATGTGCTCCTATCATTTCTCTCATGCTTTCATTGTTGTCTTGTTCTCCCTTTACAGGTTTTCTCCTTCTCCCTGCATCTTTTTGCCCCCATTGCCTCATACTGCCTTCCCTCCTTGCCATGTACTATTTACTCTGTTTGCCCCTCCTTTGTCTCTTACTTCTCCCCTTTGTGTCCTACTGATCCGTTTTGTCTCTTACTGCTCCCCTTACTCCTTTCTCCCTCTATCTCTCTGCCCTGTCTTGGTCAGTCCTCTCCTGCCTTTTTTCCCCCTATACATATGTGAGGGGCGCTGCCAGTCACAGACATCCTGGGCCTCTTAATTCCTGATGATGGCCCATCCTGCTATCAGTTCCGTCTACTCTGTCACCAGCAACTGAAACCTACCTCTTCCTGAACGCCAAGCCTCTCACATACAGTTTTACTCTGTGGAGTGAACTTGAAGACTCTCTGTCTCTGGCACAGTGCTGCTTAACTTCGGTGCGGGCGGCCTTGTGCACAGACGCAGTCACGCTGCATAGCCTGCATCTGACGTCCTGTCACCCAGCCTGACTCCACTGCACCAGCAATGACAATTTGAGTTCACTCACTACTGGATGCGGCCTGGCCCCGGAGGCCAATTGGTCCTGGCTTTTTCAAACAAATCAAATCTATCTTCACATGTGACATGCCAATCCGCGGCCGCGGATTGGCATATCACATGAGGTCATTTAAGGCAGCAGCCCCAGGGAAGCCCAGTGCTGGCGGCCTACCGGGAATTATCCCGGTATCCCGGTAGGCCAGTCCGGCCCTGGCTCCACGTGATGCAGTCATGGGCCGCCTCACTCACACGATGCAATCATGCTCATTGGGGCAGTCTCTACTGCACATGACTGCATCGTGACAAACATCCTAGCGAATTATTATATAGGATGTCTGTAGAAAAACATGAAGCTATACCCAATATAACCCAGATTTCTAAATTCTCGAAAAAAAAAAAAATAGGAAACCTATCTGAACAATACTCAGCATAAGAGTCTTACCCATCACCATCAAAGGGTTAAAGTCCACTAATAAAGATACAGAAACTGCTGGTTCATGTTATCACCAAAGCAGGTTGTGATAACCTGTGGGAGAGCTTTCTACTGATGACTGAAAAGTGAAGTGATTTGACTCAGCAACTCACTGTAACTGCTCTGCTGATAAATAACCAGAGTTGTCAGTTTAGGTTTAGTCTTATAAAAACAGAGTTCCAATTAACCTCAAATTTCATGTCAACACCTAAAGATAATCGCTAAATGTCATCTCTGCTGGTTAACCACTTGAGTGCCAGAGTGGGTTGGAATGTATAAAAGGTGTATTGTTGTATTTCTCTGAGAGTTGGATTAACTTCACCGCACTAGATCACATTTCAAATTAACCTTAACCATTTAAGGACTAGAAAAGGTGTGCAATGCATTGCTTAGCAAGGTTTTGTTCCCATTCTGGTTATTAACCCTTTGAACACTAGAGCTGTGTCCAATGCCATTGTAATATGTTGGATACTGCTCTGACACTCAAAAAGTTAAAGGGATAGTAATACTTAAAATGTAAAACAAATATATGTTCTAGGGTTTATCCCCCTGAGTAAAACATGGGTA